>CM054057.1:208705041-209305041 GCA_028641055.1 Alopecurus myosuroides | reverse complement strand
AGAAGTCTCGCTCTGAAGCCACGGGGCGTTTACTGCAAAGGGTACGCCCCGCCCCAGCCCCCGGGCTCCTTTGGTTTCCCAAAACTCCAAAACACGGTTTAAGCCAGATTTCCCGAAAACAAGACTCCATAATTTTTTTTCAAAAATGAAACGTCTCTGGAAAATGGGGGTAGCGAAGCATACTTTGCGAAGCGTCTTATCCCGGGGAGAGTCCCCTAGGGAGCACCGGCAGTTTTTCCCAGACACTTCTGCCTGGATGAAAACGGAAGAACAACAAAAAAGGGAACTTTTTTCTTTATTTGGCCAATCTTTTAAAGGGCAGAAACCCAAAAACCTGGTGCGGAATTTACAATGGGCCCTGCCGGAACACGCTGAGGATGCACGCATGCTGCTAGAGCACTTGTGCCGTGGGGAGGGACCCGCAATGCCATCAACTTGGGTGGCGCGGTTAGCATTGAGTTACCCAGGACGTACCCAGGCACGCCGACCGGCCGTTGCTCGTGCTGATCAGGCACTCGCGTAGCGGGGGAGGACCAGCTCAGCCTGCAACTTGTGGCCGCGCCCCCGGGGATGGCACTGGGTGTGATCTGTCGGGATCTCACGGGATATAGGCTCACTTCCCAATCCTGGTTCCCTAGCCGGCCATCGCCAGCGGGTAGGAGATGAAGATTCCACAAGTTCCTCTCGCGGGTGGGGAAATGAACCGGGGGCCACTTCCCCCAATATCTTTTCGGTATTGAAATTGCCCGCTGTGGCCACAGCAGGCCATTCCAACAACCAAAAGGAGGTCTCACGTGCTGGAAGTCCTCCCTTCGCCGAAGCAGTGGGTGTTGGTCCTGTTCGCCCAGCTATCAAGTTGTTGAGGGGTGCAGCAGGCTCCTCTCCTCACCCCGGGTTCGCCCCCGGGCCCTGCCGCCACCACCCGGGACCATAAGTCCACCGGGCCTTGGCGGTCGGAAAGGTCTTCTATGCACACCCCTGCGCCCTCCCTCCCTTTAAGGAGGCATGTGTGGGGGTCTTGAATCCAGCACTGGTCCAAGAGCTTCGTGTGTCGGCAGGTTGCAGTCCCCATTGGTAGGGGGCTAACTTCCATATTCATGATCTTCTCGGTCGCAGTCGCAGCTGGGGAACAACTCGGACTTGGAAGAGTCGGACGATATCCTGGTCGGTGCGTCTGCGTCTTCCTCAAGTGCGTGCCACTCCACAATCTTCCACAGGTCCCCCGTGTATCGGATGACCCTGGCCTACAGTTCTCGCTCTAGAAAAGGGTGACTGGTGCCGCCCATGAAGATGAGGACGATGGCGTCTTCTCGGACCGTGGGCATCTGGCACACCATACGACGGAAACGCTTCCCAAACCATTGGAGGGATTCCCCACGCCCCTGGACCAACCAAAGAAGGTCGCCGAGGGTAGCCGGAGGTGGGGTCGATGCGCTATGGCCAAGCCCAAAGGGGGCATGTGGGCCGCCCCTTCGTCGTTGGCAGCGACGTCTTCTTGCTTGCTGGCCCCTACCGGGTCAAGCTCAGATCTCTCAGGAGTTTGCATCCCGTGGGGCGAATCCGTCACCACTTGGGGACGGTTTCTCACTAGTTACGAGGGCAGCATCATGGCACCACAAAATGTAGTCCGCCATGGAGATGAGCCCTTCAAGCCACGACTGAGATGACACGTCATCTTCCACCGGCGGGGGAAGGTTGCGCAACAGGGTATGCATTGCAGCCAGCGCTCCATCCTCCCCCGAATGATCGAAGACCTTGGCCCCCTGATCGCCTAGATCTGGGGGTCCTCGCCGGCCGCGCCCACCGGGACGTCCAGTGGCGGGGGGGATGGCGATGTGTACTTCCGAGGGCCTACCCTCGGATCACAGATCTTCCTCGTGACGGCTCCATGGAAGAAGAAGAACTCACAGATGGTGCAGAAGCTCGCGCGCGCCCCTACCTGGCGCGCCAGATGTCGCGTGTCAAAACGTGGACACTGGGAGTGACCCACGTTCAACCCCTTGATTTGTTCGGTAGAGGGCGAGGGAGATTTCTGCATTGTCTCTCCAATATTGGTGGAATGGGGGTAATTGGAGAGTCAAAAGCACATCACACGAACACGGATTTTTACCTAGGTTCGGGCCACCGCGAGATGGATCCCTACGTCCTGCATGTGTGATCTTGAATTATCTCGTGAGGTGAAGGTTAGAGTGGTGAGAGTACTACTCTCTTTTGCTCTCTCTCTCTCTCTCTCTATTTTTTCCCTTTCCCGCACTTCTTTCCTTCTCCCCATTTTCCCTTCTTGTACTCCTAGACTCCCCTCCAACTTCCTGTGGTGGGGTTCACACGTGCAGTTATTGCTCTGTAAAGGGTTACGCGTGGAGGCTGAAGGTCCAGGGACCGCCATCCACGTGTAACTGCCACCCTTCAACGACGCGCCACGCGCCGCCTCCATGCTGCGATTGGAGACCACAGGTCGGTCGTGCTCCCGGGATGCACCTCTCAAGGGGATGCAGCTCACCAAAGCTCGCTCAATCAGGACCGTCCAACATGACGGGCCAAACCCGTACATCCGACGATCGAGGGACCCCCCGAAGGTAACACACCGACACACATCAACACCTTTTATTCTTCCGTCTGCTTACTTTTCTCAGCTCCTATATCAAATGCATAAAATACTTCAGCAATCGATACTCTAGAGTTACTAGTAAGAATATCATTTAGGTATAACTCTTATACCTGTATCACTTTTAGTGAATTTATTTTTTTCTCGAGGAACCTTTTACAATTCCTCTTCCAATGCTCTTTCCTTTTTACAGAAATAGCACTCAGACTTGTTCTAAGCTCTATTCTTGGACTTACCATGTTCTTTAGCACCTTTTCCCTTTATGTTTTTTTCTTCTTGAATGGTGTAGTTTGGGAAACCATCAATACTTGATTGTTATCCCTCCTCACACTAGCCTCGGTAGTTTTCAGCATAGTGAAGGGATCATTTGGTGGTTTATCCTTTCCATTCATGTTGTAATTCATGATAAAACAGTTGTAAGCCTGGGGGGTGAGGCCTATTAGTGTAAGTAGCAGAATTTAAAATTTTCTGACCTACGTAACACATAGGATCTATTATGCAGGTAAATGCATGAATAGATCTGATTCGTTATCGACGCGAAGCACGGAAGTAGTGTCGATGACGATGTTGGTGATGCCTGACGAAGAGTCGCACGGCTAAGCCTAGCGGTGGGACTGTTGCCGATTCCCCGTATCCCGCCTTCTGGATCCAGCAGATTGAGGGTATCATGTGTTACCCCTCTGAGAACTCGCACACATACGTCTGTCAAAAGCATGCAACACTTGTTCATCTAGGATTAGGCACCGAAGGTTTACATTGAGGTGCAAAAGTTCCCAACACATGGGAGAGGGAGAGAGATTAGAGGTAGGTCTAACCAATTAGAGGAAGCTCCAAACCAATTAGAAGGTCTCTTATCTGCAGTTCCAATCCAATTAGAAGCATTCTAATTAGATCCCCTAATCCAATTAGAGAGGTTCTAATTAGATGCTCTAATTCAATTAGAGGGTCTCTAGTTAGATCTCTAATTCCGAGAGAGAGAGAGAGAGAGAGAGAGAGAGAGAGAGAGAATTGCCCAAAATCCAATTGTGTGTCTCTTAAGAGAGGACGGTTGGGGATTATATAGTGGGTCAAGGGAGGGCACCAGCCATGGGGAGGAGCTCGGTTTCCCCTCCTCTCTCTTGGTTGCACCAAGTCTCCTAGGAGACTTCGGATTGGACTCTCAAGTGGATACCAATCCCCCTCCTTTTTTTATTTTTCTATTTCCCACTCATTTATTTCTCAAATAAATTAGGGAAAATTCCGAGGGAAAGAAAATGCACTCTATGAGATCATGGGTCCCACCTGGCATCCCCTCAAATTAGGGTTTTCCCATAGGAGGAAATCTGCCCTCCTCTGGCGCTGCCCTCATATATCGAAAGTCCCCCGGAACTCTTACGGGACCTCGTGAACCCTACAGATAAAATCATCAACCTTGTCTAACGATGTTAGAAACATACTCCCAACATCCCGGGACATCTCATATCCTCCGCTCGATTTCATATAACATTCTGCCTACACCGGCATTATTTCTCTCTTATGGTAACTTTCCCGAAACGACTCCGATTGACACCGGACTTTTTTCTTTGATATCGTAATGACATCTACCATTTGTATTGATGTTAGAAACATATTTTCAACATATTTGGACATCTCATTTCATCCTTAATCTCTCTTGATTATTTATTCTATCACGTCAGAATTACCCGAATGATACCCTACTCTCCTCCGGACCATCGAATGCAAACATCGGACTCTGACGCCTTAAGTGTGTGACCCCTACAGTTCGCTAACTATTAGACATGATTGGAAAACATATTTCCCAATCAATAATTAACATCAGGACCATGGACATCCATATTGATTCCTACAAGTTATACGAAAGAAAACTATTAAACCTCTTGGTTGTTAAATAAGTTCCTATTACTTCACAATACCAATCGATACCTCGGGATGTGACAAATGATAAGACAGTGGTTAAACTCTTTAATCAACTTATCACATTATTCTCGATGTCCATTATGATTCCTTTTACTCGTTATCGTGACATAGTATCCCCATGACTAGTGTCATATCCTTGTCTGCGCAGACTTATTTACTGATACTATTTCACCGAGTGGATCCTGGATGTATCTCTCTATTAACTAGAGGAGTAATTCCCAATCTTGAACGATCACAATGAATGAATACTTTCGTGACCATCTAGTGTTAGCCTTTTTTATCACCCAGTTTACGGTGTGATACTTCACTATACACAAATGATCCTTAGAGTAAACATCATTGAATATTCTCATGGTCTAAGGAAGCAAACAAGGCAACCCTTTTGTGATGATATTATTTGGAAAAACTAATCTTTTAGTATCTCAACTACTTGGGTCTACCCAACCAAAATGTTGAAACAACATTGTGCTCCCATTAATATTGACATAACAAATGTCCAAGGCCAGGAAAGCGTGGTCATCTAATATTAATGAGTTTGTCTGTGAGACATGACAAAGGGTTTTCCTATGAATCTCATATTCAGTGACCATAGAAATTATAGCATAAAAACATAATACATTAATCATGAAACTAATGTATTTTATTGTCTCTTAGGCATACATCTAACAGTCTACCACTTGCACAAGAAACAATAATATGATTTCTTAGCTCAACACAGAATAGCATTCTGGTGTTGATTGGGGGTGTATAATATGTCCTGGATCTGAATCTTTAGGTCCATGTAATTTTCATATCTCGGAGAATCATTTCTCCCTTAGATCACAAATGATCCTTGCGGTTTAACTGTTTGGTGCTTTAACTAAAAGACATTCAGTTGTTCACAACATTGTTGTTTCTTTTTGTAAAGTACCCTATCCAATTCTGTGAAGAATTTCGATCAAAATATTTTAATCTTTACGATTCCAAATTGTATCTCATCTTACCTCTATTGTTGTAGATTCTATCGTAGTGTTAAAATTCGAAATTTTTCCTCCAAGTTTAATCATGGAATTTCTTCCATCTCACTATGCCACCTTATTAACACTAAGTTGATCGGTTTTTTGATTTATGCAATAAACCCTTTATTAATGTAATAATTTACACTAATTCGTTTTTGCATTTTTCACAACTATGAAGTGTACCGTATGTTCTCATATGGTTATCTTCACCTTGATCATCAACATGATCATGAACATAATTCATATCTGGTTTGTGTACATATTATGGTGTACATGACTGATCTAATCATTCATACGTATCGTCCATCATATGTCTCCTTTTTCTATTCACTATGAAAGTCCTGCCTTGTATAAGTATTAGATTTCAAAAGAAATCCTTCCCTTGGTTTGCACCAAGATGCTAATTGTGGTTTCCAACAATTTAACAATATGATATCAACACGTTTGATCCAACATAGACAAGTGATGGAAAACAAGAACCACATTCTGTCTCATGCAAGAAAGTTGTATCATGAACTTTTATCCAAACGTTTATCACCTACCCACTTCCAAAGTGGCAATACTTGTACTGCATTTCCTTTAATATTTTCATTGAAATATAATTTTAACAAAAACTTTTACTGTGTCAATAATATTTCCAATCAACGTTACGTTGTTCACATAAAGTATTAGAAATATTCTTTAGCGCTCCCACTGACTTTCTTGAGTCCTCAATCCTCTTCACTGTCTTTGATGATGTCCAACACTTTTGATCATTTCATCTAGGCAAAGTCCCAAATCCTTAATGTCTTCTTTTAGTTCCATGAATGGATAACTAAAAACTTGCATTCCCTTCTAGCATATTATTGATTGAATATTCTCACTTGCTATATCTTGTAGGAAAGTTATGCACGGCTTGCTAGAATAATCCATGTAAACATAATACTCATGCTATGTGAGATTAAATCTCTCATACTCATTTCCTTGAACTTGTAAACAAGTCAAGCTCATGGATGTTTCCATCCATTTTTGTTTACTGATTCATTATTGAAAGGTAGGCTCTATGCTTTTGTTAAAGAGCATAAAAAATCTGATACCAAGTTCCAAACTTGACTTCGTTTATGGAGACCATCCATATTTCATGGCTTATAGCCATATCTTTGGAGTTAGGGTCCATCACTTATTCCCTTAAATCATGTTATCATTATTGTGAAACAATGATATTGTGATCTACTTGGTTCAGTCACTAAGCTTGATCAAAGTCTTACATCACATGTAAGAACTTGCGCATCATTCATGATGGAAATCACCAAAATTAATTTTGGTGTTGCGCTACTCTGACATGATTACGAAGATCTAATCTCGTCGAACTGTACTGTCCTCCCACTTACCTTCTAAAGAATTAATTTCTCTAGAACTCCCCTGACAAAAAGCTTTGTCCTTGGTGATGGGAAGAATTCCCTATACTTGGGACATCCATTAAATAAACAAACATTCATTTTGTGATTTCTTGTAAATACTTTACATCACAAATGAAATTTAGATGCCTTTATTCCCGTTGTCAAGCATTAGTCTCTAAAGCATGACTTATGAAAAATGTAATGGCATTTTAACACCCTTAATCTATCCTTGTCGAACAATGTTTGATTATGTCACTTGGACACTCCATAAACTCATGGTATTCCTCGTGTTCAAATTTGTAGAATAATTCCATAACTTTTTGGATGCTTGCTGAACCTTGTACCTCAATTCCATGACAAGGCCAGGAATATATCTTGTTACAAAAATGATTGTTACTAATCATTTTTTCCTTTAGCGATGTAATATTATGGATGTCTACTTGCGGGATTCATTGTATCCTATCCACACGGTCATAAGTCAAAATTATGTCCGCAGCGAGGCAACAAGTACCACTACTCACAATAAATCCCTAAGGATAATATGGTGAATGTAGTAATCTTACTCCTTCATCCATTATTCCCTTTTCCTTTGCTAGTCCTTTTAAGCCATAGTAATTCTTGTATCATGTTGCACATAAGAGCAACTGATATGGTTTTCTTGTGATTTAAATCACTATAACCAAGAACTACACTTACTAGCAATTTTGAACATCAATAATATATATACTCAAGCTAGTTTCACCACTCTCTATGCCATAAACTTTAAATATTCTGTATTTCGGTGTTTCCTCTCTAAGATAAGAAACATTAAACATTAAGGATGACACCATTTATACTGCGATACTTTATCAGTGTGTCAATCATGACACCCTTGTCTTCTTAATTTGAACCCTTTAATTATCATCAACTTATTATCAATTTTCTCCTAGATTCCCATGTGTAATGAATAAATTCATTCACTATCCTTCTTCACCCTTAGTCATTAATAATGACAAAACTGCCAGAGCTTTTACCGGAGAAGAAAACAAGATTAATACTGGTGCCCAATTTCTTGAGAGACTGTGACATACAATGTCTCCAATCCTCGCAAGCTTAGTACACATACGTTTTTTCACCAAATTTAGAATATTTGTTTCTCTTGTATACAAACAAGTTCCTGAGATATCTCATATCTTATTTGTATCTGAAATAACCTTTTCAGCTCCTTGTCTACACACACACACACACACACACACACACACACACACACACACATATATATATATATATATATATATATATACAATTGTCAGCTTGTGTATATAATACTATAAACATCCGTCTTTATGTCAACAAGTGTATGTCACACTTAAAAACGTTGACAACTTTACGGTGCTTCAATCTGGATAATCTTACGGAGACATGCTTAATTAGATCAATGATCTTTGGATTATATCCATGCATGTCATGAATCTCATCCATAGACATACGTTGAGCAAATCTACCGAAATATTGCAATAGGATTTTATCTCGAATGTTTGAGGGAAATCCTCAAATTATGAAACAAGTTCGTAAATTTTTCTTAACCACGCATCTAACTCAATCAACTAACTAAATGTGTAGGAGGGATATAGATGCCAACTCTATAACAATCTATGAAAATTGCCCTAGTTGTTATCATAATTAATTGCACTTGGTTAAAACCAAATATTTAACCAATATGTGCACTCCCACTGAAATTGATATTCCTCATAATAAATATTCAGTTACTCAAAACCCACATCATGGTTATGATTAGAAAGATGTGTCCGTCTATGCAGCTGGTCATAATCCAAAAGGGTAGGTAAACATGCCAATCATAACTCATGTGAGTCCCGTTCATCTTTCGATGTGTGTGCTCCGAGCTCATAACTTTCATGTTAGAACGTCAAGACAACCAACTATTGTATATTCTTGTATGGTATTGATCCTCGTATCCAAGTGATCAATCCATACCCACCTCTAAGGTCCCAAGAACACGCCAATCCCTGTATCCAGGTGATGAACGTGAAACCGAACCAGTTTGACAGTGCACAGTTTGGAAGAGCATAGTCACGATTTTTTTCAAGTGAGGAATCACCCTAATAATCACAATGCGCAATCAAAAGGGTGCATAAAAGGATTAACCATCACAGACAGTTTAATAGTGATGTAGTATAGTCATCTTTGCCTTCTAGGTTGAGAACTCCTTTGCTCCCTGGATCGTTGTTGTGATGTACGACATTTGATCACCATCTACATTGCCTTCTCCTATCTCTAATATACTTTAAGAAATCATGGGGCGTGTAGGAAAAAGATAGCAATCATATGGTTGCTCGTCTATGCTGCATAATTTATATATTTTTTCGTCCTATGTAGTCTGCCAAGATCACTATGGAGATAACGAGGCATGCCCATACATGCGATGGTCAGGATAACGACTCACTGGGAAGCGGATTAGATGTAGTTGTAGAAGAGTTCTTAACAATCATATATCCTAACAACTAGGCCTAATTGAAAGGATTGCACATGTAATCCCTCTTATGGTGTCCACGCGTACGCTCGTGTCAACCTGTCAGCGCTCTGTCGTCCAAGACTCGGCACCCACGAACAAAGACACCCTTCCGACGTTGCGAATTGGTAGTTCTAATCAACTGTAATTAGAGATATTATGAATCTAGAAGTTCTTAACAAATAAGGGATAAAACTAATTAGAGCTAGGTCTAATCATGAGAGTATAACTCAAAACCCAGATTAGATGAGGATCTAATTCAATTAGAGATGTTTCTAATTATAGGATGTAATTCAATTATAGGTTCTCTAATTAGACCTCTAATTAGAGGCTCTAATTCTATTAGAGGCCCTGTAGTTAGATCTCTAATTCCTAAAGAGATAGAAGGCCAAAATGCTCAATTGTTGTGTTCTCCAAAGAGTAGGGGGCAGGGATTATATAGTAGGAGCAAGGAGGGCACCTGCCATGGGGGAGGGTCGGTATCACCCTCCCTTCCTTGGCCGCACCACTCCTCCTAGGAGGACTCTAATTGGACTCCTAAGTGGAGTCCAATCCCCCTCCTTTTTTCCTTTTTCTTTTTCCAACTCATTTATTTCTCAAATAACTTCAGAAAAATTCCTAGGGAAAGCTCGTGCACTTTGTGAGACCATGGGCTCCACCTAGCAACCCCGAAAATTAGTTGTTCCCCATAGGAGGAAATCTGCCCCCTCCAACACTTCTTCCATATATGGAAAGTCCACTGGAACTCTTCCGGGACCCCTTGACCCCTATAGCTAAAATCATCGATATTATCTAATGATGTTAGAAAGACATTTCTAATACCATAGTAC
Organism: Alopecurus myosuroides; assembly: GCA_028641055.1. NCBI lineage: Eukaryota > Viridiplantae > Streptophyta > Magnoliopsida > Poales > Poaceae > Alopecurus > Alopecurus myosuroides. Next base: position 209,294,803 of record CM054057.1, on the reverse strand, counting down.
ATCTCATGTCCTCGGTAACTTCTCATATAAATTCTTCCTAACACCAACATAATTTCTCTCTTACAATAAATGCCCGGAAACCACTCCGATTGACACTGGACTTGTTTCTGTGATATCATAACGACATAGAACATTCATAAAACCAACAACAACATATTATTTATCTCAATAAAAGGTTGGCATGGATTAAGCATGTGACCCATAAAGGCTCGATAACACACAATCATGTTCGGGTACTTACCGAACAATAACCAACAGCGGGATCATGGACGTCCATGATGGCTCATGTTTGTTCCCAAAGAACGAGAACCTTATAAGTTACTCACTGAACTTACTCCCTTAAATTAATGTTACAAACTATATCAGTGGTGAGACTTTGTGATCTGATCTGATCAAACTCTTTGATCATAACACATATAACGTGTTTACCGATAGCGTTCTCCCCTATGACCTTGTGATAAATCGCAATGTGTCTGGCCAGACGATATTTCATCAGTGATACTGAGAGGGCCTAGAGAATGTATCTCTCTATCGTCTAGAGGAGTTAAGTACTAGTGTTGAACGATCCTAGTTCCATTACACTTTCTAGGTCATACCCATATATCACCTTTATAATCCCCAGTTACAGCAAAACAATTGATGATAGCCAAAGTATAACTTTCGACCATGCGGTCACTAGATAATCGCCTAGTATAGGAATTATAGTCAATGTTAACGTCATATGCATTTTCTAAAATACAAAATGATTGTTTAGTATCTTTTAGCAACAACATACACTTGGGTCGATTAAGTACTATTGTTACCCTAACAATAAACTCCTATGTTTTTGCTAGACTTTTGTGTAAGTCCATGATCAGGAAAATGTGATCATCTCACAAACCATAAGCTAATTTTAGAGACAAGATTAGGTTTTTATGTCTTCACACCCGCATAAATATTTTCCTTCGAAAACACACTTTTCAAGTGCTATAGCGGTTGTAGCATGATTACATAAACTTAATTCTGAACTTGGTTATAGAATGAGAACCAAATATTATTATCTCTAGGGCATACCTCTAACATTCTCCCACTTACAATAGAGTAAATTAATACTCTAGTTAGTATGATGACCTAATACCTATGGAGTTCCAGTGTTACTAACACTATGCATGTGGTACCTTAGATTTCTGTCTTTCACCTTTTGATCTAATCAACTTGTGATAAACTTGTGTTTGGGTTTATTAGGAATTGTATTTGTGTGAACCTGGTTTCGTGATAACATTAATAATTAAAGCGTCTGATGGCTAGGTTGAGACACCAAGTGCCGAGTGTGTAGCTAGTGGAAAGCCTTCTTCCCCACGAGGGTGACTTGAGGGTTTATATCGAACTCTTGGGGAGCCAGTATTTCAGCAGTTGTCTTCCAAGCTTCCTCCAGGATCCTGCAAATAAGTAGAGAATTTTGTGCCCTCAACCTCACCAAGTGGTTGTCAAGCACAAGGTGTGAGACTTCTAAATTGCAATGCAAAACTGAAAGTAAATGTGCAATAATTAAATCTACTACTAAATTCAAATGAGAAAATAAATATGCAATGGATTGTTTTTGTATTTTTGTGATGCAAGTGGTGATGGAGATAATGTAAATTCGAATTGGAGATGCAAGTAAAGTAAAGTGCAAGTAAAGTAAATTGCAGCAAAGTAACTAGAGTGTTTTCTTATATTTAAAATAGGACCGGGGTTCATGGTTTCACACTTGCATTCTCTCAAATAAAGTGGTAGACGGTGGACATAAATAATTACATGTGAGATTACAATAACATGTTTAACATTGAGTACTTTCATATGGGCATCACGTCCTAGCATAGAGATCTCTACGGTCATATTGATCCCTCTTATAATCCACCAAGATGCGAAATAAATCATAACAACTCGATAAGTAAGGAAAAACCAGAGTATAGCTTTAAGCAATGTGACATGAAGTTGAAGTAAGAACTTGCTAGATTTAGTCATGGAGATTGATTAGTGTCACTTCAAATCCCCAGTAACAAGGTACTCCTTTTTATCCCTAGTGAGGTAACTAAGAAAGGTTTAACAAAACCTAAGTGGATCGCTGAACTTCTGTCACTTTCACAGCACTAGCCACCCCCAGTTACTCCAACTAATGCACCCATCACCCCACACACGCTCTCAAGAATTAGATTGATCAAAGCTAGCAAATAAGAACGGGGTACATAAGATACATCTACTCAAATAACTCAAGAGAAACAATTGCAATCTCAGATTCAATAACTCATAGAAAAGATCCACCACATAGGAATTACAACGGTGCCCGTAATCATGTGAGGCAGCTCATACGGATCTAATTAGTGAAGCACATAGAGAGAGATACAAGTGCTACTTCCACAAACCCATAGCCCTGAGGTGGACTACTCCCTCTTCATGGAGATGTCGATGGAGATGACGTTGGAGGGGTAGGAGATCACACCGGCGGCGCCCCGCCGGAGTTTTCCCCATCCAATCTGGAACTTCTGGTCTCTGTTTCGGTGTTTCGGTGGCGCTCTTCTTCGTAAGGGTACGGGAGACCCTTTTTATAGTCAGTTTTAGGTCAATACGGAGTTGGTAAGTCGAAGATGGAAGGAATTGGGGCCACAGGGGCCAAAAGGGGGACTCTCACGCGGCCAAGGAATCTGGCCGCGTGGAGGGTCCTCTTTTGGGCCTCCTTGCCCAATTCTCGTGGATCCTTCGCCCGCAAGTCTTCTCCTTCCAAGAAAATGACCCCCGCAGATTTTCAGGTGATTTCGCGGAAGTTTGCCCCGTGAAACGTCAAAAATATAGAAAACGGGGTTTCTGACAGGCAGGGTTAATTCCATAAAAGTTGGGGGACTTTGTAATTTAACCCCAAAATACTATAAAACATTGAATTATACCCTTATATGATGCAATATGTAATCGAAAACCATGTGAAAATATGCAAAATTCATCTATGCATTTTACATGCATCAACATCCCCAAGCTTAACCCATGCTCGTCCTCGAGTATGAAGGTGATAAAACTAAGATGGGTTTTGCATATTGAAACAATCATGGGATATCAAGGAGGATTATTCATGCTACATAGAATCAAATGATTAATACTAGAAATGAGTAGCAATATACAATTCATGTTGTAAGAAATATCAAATATGCAAGCAAAGATGCTTCATGAAAGTTCACAAAGTGTATAATGAAATAAAAGCACTATGGACCAAACGCATACACAAAATGAAAAATAAAATCCTATATTGGTCAAAGAATAGCATAATGGAGAGTAGAAAATATGGTGGACACTTTGGAGAAAATTGAGTAGAGGTAAAACATGATCAAGTCTTATTTAGCCTCCAAATTATTCAACTAAAATTACTAATTGAAATGTGGTATCCATTGATCTAGGACTCTCATTGCCCCTTTATCACTAGCATCTTAAAATTATGAGTATTGAAGTAATGAGAATGACAAGGTGGTTGAAAGCCTCATGCCCCGTGAGTGTGAAAACCTACTCCATGATTAGTCAACTTAAGATTCCAAATAAGCTTTGTACAATCATAATAAGTATTAATGACATCATAGAGAACCGCAAAGAGGTACCTCTTGCCCCATGACATTGAAACAAGCCCATGTTACAATGACAAGATGAACAAACGGAGTAGACTCATCATCCTTTTTATTTTCATTCACTATTATGCATAGCTTATTATTTTATTATAGGATGTGTTGTAGAGTCACTCAAGCTGTAAGTAAATTTCCACCATGATAAAGCATGGCTTGGGTTAGCGGCCCAATGCGTTTCTCTAGTCATATAGATACTTACTCATCAAAACTTACTATTCTTCTATTTCATTTCGGCATGGCAGGAGTCCAAAAACAAAAGTACATGATATCAACCAAATGTAAATTTTTTTGTGCAATGTTGAAAGCTTTCCGGTGATACACGTTTATAGCTAGATCCCAACCACACACTTGTCAAACGCAAAACTTGTGGCTCCCATTATTGGGTCATGTTTGTTAGATGCATAAAAAGTAAAGTGTGCCTTCAAAAGTTCGTGAGAGTCCTATCCCAAGTTCAACCCATGAAAATTAATAAAGTGAATATCTTAATTTAGAACATAAATAACACAATAACATGGTGAACATACTCGAAATAGCAATGAAGCTAATGGGAAGATATGGTGGACTCACTGGAAATACTTGGCTAAGGAGTGTTGGAAACAAGTTTTTACTTGTTGGAATTTTTAAATTTTTGGGCTAGCAAGAGGGAGATAGCTGACAAGATACTATTCATGCATATGTCCATAGAACTACTCATTTCATGACAAACTAAATAAACTAGCAATTAACATCAAGGACATGAATAAGAGATAGCTCAAGACAACATTATTGCAAATTTCTACACATACAAAGCCTATAAATCATGCAAACATATGTAGCTCTTCAAATCAACAATGGCATCCCTATTCCAAGTCATAATACTAGCATCCAATACATTACATCCCCAAACTCCAGTAGCTCAATCTCATATAAAATGATGGTGGTGGTCTTATCAAAACAAAAATAAAAACAAAAACTAGACGCTTCAAGTCTCTACGATAAATGTTTTGCTTAGAAAAACAGAAAGTAGACGTGTGCTAACCAAAAGAGTGTAGCTCCAGTGGGGTGTTCATCACATCACCAAGCTTATGGCTTTCACCATTCTTGGATGTCTTGAGGCGCAGCTCCTCTATTCCCTGTGAAAAAAATTTCACAAAACATGTTTCTCCCATTCTTTTTCTGTGGGTTGAGATTAGGAAGGACAAACAAATCACATGCTTGCTGTGAAAAATTCCAAATCAAATACTCCAGTAGATAGAAAATAAGATTCATTATGTTGTATTTTCACTCTCTTGCTTGAAAGAATCATGGAAATTCGATTCCCAAGCCCAAAGAGTGCATAAAACAAAAGAAGGCAGAATCTGTCCAGAAAAGCAGCAGCAGGAAAACGAACGTTTTTCCCTAAGCTAGACTCGTCAAAAAATTAAGACAATTTTTTTGCTTACAGAGGACGAAAAGATGCAGAACATACTAAAAAATTAGCTCAATCCAACATACCAATGAAAAACGTAAAATCATACGGTGAGCAGACTCGTGCTGAAACAGAAATTTCATGCACTAGGATAGCAACTTATAAGTCCAAATGGGTTTGACTTGACTCTTTATTGAAAACTCCAGAATTAAAACAAAAAAAACTAATCTCTTGAGACAGCAAGAGGACACTAGGAAAATTCAAACAAAAACAACCGGGTTGCCTCCCGTAAAGCGCTTTCTTTATAGCCATATAGCTAGGCTTTACTTACTTGATAATCAAGAGGGATAAAGCTCATGAGGGAGCTTGTTCTTCAGCGTGCCCCTCTTCCTTGGGAAGTGATCCATGCTTTTCTTGTGAGGGAACTGAAACTTGACATTCCCTTCCTTGGAGTCTATGATTGCACCTGTAGTACGAAGAAAAGGTCTACCCAAAATAATAGGACTAGGGGATTTATCCCCCATATTCATAATAATGAAATCAACGGGTACGAAAGTCATGTGCAATTCAATCATAACATCTTTTACTTGTCCTACAGCATGTTTAGTAGAGTTATCAGCAAGGAAAAATTCACTTGAGCAATTTTCTAAATTTTCTAGTTCTAGCAATTCATATAATTCTTTAGAGAGTACCGATACACTAGAACCTAGATCTAACATAGCATGGTGAATTTCTTTTCGAATTGAAACTAGCACCTTGGGGATCCATGCATCCCCAAGCTTAGGAGGTATCATGGCCTCATTATTGTACCTAGCAATTTTTTCTTGCAAGACATGATTAGCAATATAAGATCCAAAGCCAGGTTGATTAACATTTATAGTGGGATCACTAGAATTTTTTTGTAGAGTAGAAATAAGTTCTAGCAAGCTACTTTTTTTCTAAATCAAGCAATGGATCATTAATTTCAGTAAGCATCATAATTTCCTCTACTTTTCCTTTTCTATTATGCATATTAAAAATCTCATAGCGATCATCAAAAATATCCTCGGGTACTTCAGCCTTTTTTAAGCTCTCTTTAATTTTAACCTCTAAGAGCAAACTTTCAAGCAAAACATGGGTATTTGCAGCATTAGTACTAGTAAAAGATCCCCCACATTCATTATCTAAAAAGGCTCTAGAAGTTTCAGAAAGTCCCTTATAAAACATATGCATAAGTATCCAATTTCTAAAGCCATGCCCTATTCCATATGCTCTACTTCTAAATCTCCCCCATGCTTGTATCATTGATTCATCTTTTTCTTGTTTAAAGGTAATGAGAAATTGTTTAACATTGTAATTCTTTTCAGCATGACAAAACCTTTCAATAAATGCAGCCCTTAAGTTGAACCAAGTAGTAAAATTGCTAGGAGGCCATCTTAATATCCAATCTAATGCTTTGCCTCCTAGTGAGTAGGGAAAGAGTTTAACTTTAGTAGTGTTGATGTTTCCATGATTCAAGTTCAAAGTTTTACATCTTTCATCAAATTTCTTAAGATGGAACAAAGGGTCTTCTTTAGGCTTTCCATAGAAACGAGATTCATAAATCATTTTAATAACACTAGGATCTACCTCTAATTTTTCAACGGGAATATTTAGCTCTTGAGGGAAATTCCTAACACTGAATGGCCAATAAGTTCTCTGCTCCATTTTCCAAGTTTTTATGTAGTTTTTAATTTTTTATGCAAAACAAAAGTAAAGTAACTAAGCAAATTCGAAATACTAAAATAATCTAGATAACTAAATGCAAAACTAAAATGCAAACTAAAATAAAATATGCAAGACAAAACAAAAACAAGAACAAAAACAAAACAAAAACAAAAACAAGACAAGAAAACAAAACAATCTACTTGAAAGAAGGTGGAGATAGAAAGGACGGTACTCACGTAGGTGCAACCTCCCCAAGCTTAGGTGTTTGCACACCTTGTTGGTGATGAAGACTTCTTGTGAGCTCCCTTGGACAACTCCTTCACCTATGGCTCCCCAGCAACGGCGCCAGAAAAACGCTTGATGGCTAGGTTGAGACTCCAAGTGCAGAGTGTGTAGCTAGTGGCAAGCCTTCTTCCCCACGAGGGTGACTCGAGGGTTTATATCGAACTCTTGGGGAGCCAGTATTTGAGCAGTTGTCTTCCAAGCTTCCTCCAGGATCCTGCAAACAAGTAGAGAATTTTGTGCCCTCAACCTCACCAAGTGGTTGTCAAGCACAAGGTGTGAGACTTCTAAATTGCAATGCAAAACTGAAAGTAAATGTGCAATAATTAAATCTACTACTAAATACAAATGAGAAAATAAATATGCAATGGATTGTTTTTGTATTTTTGTGATGCAAGTGGTGATGGAGATAATGTAAATTCGAATTGGAGATGCAAGTAAAGTAAAGTGCAAGTAAAGTAAATTGCAGCAAAGTAACTAGAGTGTTTTCTTATATTTAAAATAGGACCGGGGTTCATGGTTTCACACTTGCATTCTCTCAAATAAAGTGGTAGACGGTGGACATAAAGAATTACATGTGAGATTACAATAACATGTTTAACATTGAGTACTTTCATATGGGCATCAGGTCCTAGCATAGAGATCTATATGGTCATATTGATCCCTCTTATACTCCACCAAGATGCGAAATAAATCATAACACCTCGATAATTAAGGAAAAACCAGAGTATAGCTTTAAGCAATGTGACATGAAGTTGAAGTAAGAACTTGCTAGATCTAGTCATGGAGATTGATTAGTGTCACTTCAAATCCCCGGTAACAAGGTACTCCTTTTTATCCCTAGTGAGGTAACTAAGAAAGGTTTGACAAAACCTAAGTGGATCGTTGAACTTCTGTCACTTTCACAGCACTAGCCACCCCCCGTTACTCCAACTAATGCACCCATCACCCCACACACGCTCTCAAGAACTAGATTGATCAAAGCTAGCAAATAAGAACGGGGTACATAAGATATGTCTACTCAAATAACTCAAGAGAAACAATTGCAATCTCAGATTCAATAACTCATAGAAAAGATTCACCGCATAGGAATTACAACGGTGCCCGTAATCATGTGAGGCAGCTCATACGGATCTAATTAGTGAAGAACATAGAGAGAGAGAGATACAAGTGCTACTTCCACAAACCCATAGCCCTGAGGTGGACTACTTCCCCTTCATGGAGATGTCGATGGAGATGATGTTGGAGGGGTAGGAGATCACACCGGTGGCGCCCCGCCGGAGTTTTCCCCCTCCAATCCGGAACTTCTGGTCTCTGTTTTGGTGTTTCGGTGTTTCGGCGGCGCTCTTCTCCGTAAGGGTACGGGGGACCCTTTTTATAGTCGGTTTTAGGTCAAGACGGAGTCGGTAAGTCGAAGATGGAAGGAATTGGGGCCATAGGGGCCAAAAGGGGGCCTCTCACGCGGCCAAGGAATCTGGCCGCGCGGAGGGTCCTCTTTTGGGCCTCCTTGCCCAATTCTCGTGGATCCTTCGCCCGCAAGTCTTCTCCTTCCAAGAAAATGACCCCCGCAGATTTTCAGGTGATTTCGCGGAAGTTTGCCCCCTGAAACGTCAAAAATATAGAAAACGGGGTTTCTGACAGGCAGGGTTAATTCCATAAAAGTTAGGGGACTTTGTAATTTAACCCCAAAATACTATAAAACATTGAATTATACCCTTATATGATGCAATATGTAATAGAAAACCATGTGAAAATATGCAAAATTCATCTATGCATTTTACATGCATCAACGTCTCCGAATCAATTATTATATTATTGTTTGAAACCTCACTAAGTCGAATGACTTTTATCCAATAACTTGCAACCAACAATGTCAACCATTGTGTTGAAACTATCCACAAAAATATTGTAGAGTCCACTCATAATATTCTAATGTTGATACTTATACACCATACGGTAATATTAATTGGAGAATCATAATCTGAGTTAAAATCTATAAAGATTTGATTTTGTAATTCCACTACAAATACGTATGTGAATATTTCTTACAATATTATTAGTAACATAAAAAATCCCACTAAGTTGTTTTTCACTTTGTAATATTACTGTTGAATATTTCCGTGAGAAAATTCTCACCATAATATTCCTTGGTTTTATTACAAACAATTAACTACATGAGAAAAACTTTTCTTTGAGTTTGTTCTTCTTTATACCGGATTGACTAAAACAATTTTAGTCAACGGAAATATACCGGTTCTTGTGTTCTTTCCTTCTATGACTATGAGTTTGGTCAACTCACAAAATACAATCCTTTGTATTTTGCTCACCAATGACTACGAAGATCATGTTCATTGCAAAATATCATGTCATTTTTGTTTACAGATAAAATAATATTATCTCAATGTAATTTGAAATTCCTTTCAGAATTACACTTAGCACACCCATAATAATCATGTTTATTAAATTCCTTAATCTACCTAAATTTAATAAGATAATTTGTGATGATGCATTTAAAACCTTTTAAAATCTTTTCATGAGGTATCTTTCTTTTAGTCCCTTCGCTTTTTATACTGAAAAAGAAATTTCGTCTTGTTTTATTAACACGACTACCTTAATACTCATATTTGTAATATTTTTTGATTACTCTTATAATAAAACTTAATTACGCTTATGAAAATGATTTGCTAATTGATCCAAGCAATTGATATGATAAGTTTTTCAACTCATCATTATCATTTATTCATACTTGATAAAACAATTTCATGAATACTAGCTTGATGAATATAAAATATTCATATCTGTTTTTCCTACGATAATATTCATTTTCCTTGTGATTTATAAAATCACTCCAACTTACTCTCAAGATAAAAAAAAATAGTCAAAATGAATATATTATTTTAACATTGATTTATATGATACTTAAATATCATATATTTATGAGTACTATTATCATGTTTGTTTTGTTATGCACATTGTGGTTATTATCTTGAAATTTTGATGAATATTTCACAAAGTGAATATTACATCAAATTCCTCATATGACCTTGGTAGAAATATTAAGTTTGAAGTTTATATATCTCATACATATATTCCTGGCTAAGGTGATGAATTGGAAACATTTGCATGTTTCCACTTTCATTCAATCCTTCTCCAAATATCCACAATCCCAACTTAATATAATTTCCACATCTCTTTCATGAGAAGATAATTTTCTCCTTAATCTAATGTGTTTAAAAAACACATGGAGTGGAAAGTGGAAATTTATTACCAATAAACTTATTGGCTTTATGTAAAACCTTTTAATCAATTATGCTTCATGCATGAGAAATATTGATTATTATGGATTATCATTAAAATAACATAAAGTTAATTAATGACATGGTCCCAACTTAAACAAACAAACAAAATAATTTTCTTTAGCGGGGTTGAGAATTATTTTTGTTTCACGCCATCACTTTATCACACAGCAACATTTGACAATTATAGCATTGCTTAAATCCTTGTCTTACAAAGATTTTATTATGACGATAATTTTTAATCTCTAAAAATTCATCATGAGTAATTATTTACTAAGAAAATATTCTTTGTCAATCCATGCTATAATTTCTATTAAGCCATTTTCTACTTCAATCAAATTTTTTTGATCTTAGTGTTTGATTTCAAATCCCCCACTGACTTTTATGAAATATTGAAATTCCAATTATTTCATTTATTCCACTTAATCAAAACGATTAACTTATCATATTGAATCTTTAATGGAATTACGTCAATTGAGAAAACATCAAAAACTTATGTGAATTTCGAAATTCACAAGTGCCTAGCACTTAATGGAGTTTGGCCATATTAAATAGTTTGTAGGTAGTATTTTAACCTTGATAAATCAAATAAAATACTTATCTCAAATTTATTTAACAATCCATAAAACTATTACTCAAAATTAAGCAACAATTTGAATCAAAATATTCAATACATAATAATAAAACTAATTGACATAACACAATAAAGAAGACCATAAACTTTGAATTCCCACGCTTGGAATTTCCATAAATATTTTATAATTCAAACTCAACAGGGTTGAAGAACATAAAATATTCATTACATAATGATTGAAATAAAAATAACTATTATTTCGAAGTCCTGGTGTTGATCCTCTTATTGACTTGGACTTCATGAGATGACCAGCCACACTCCAAGTGCATTTGCTACGTCATTCCAGAACCACCTCTTCCTTCTAGCATTTTCTCCTTCCAAAGTACATGCCACTAGTGCAAGTAAGAGTATCAATTAGTATCTCATACTAACTGACTTTTGCTAGAACTATGTCAATCGTTGACGGTATAAATTTTATACATGTGTTAGTCCATGTAGGATCTCTGGCTTTAATATCAGCTTCTTCTTCCTTGAGTAAGGAAAACATCATGTGAGCTGGCCACTCTTCCGCAATGGTATTGTAAAGCTTTACAAAACCATGGAATCTAGGCGAAAGTAATCCTAGTATGATGTCATAGAAATTCTCATGAATTACTCGGAAACCAACATCTCTGAGTTTTCTTTCTAATCTGAACATCTTGATTTCAAAAAACTCTATTGGTTCATCCAGTCCAATCCTACTATTCATCAGTTCTCTGGTCAAATTAAAACGCTCATTGCACACTTAATGTGATAACAAATCTTTAAGTTCCTCTACTAGATAATAGGGATGATGGTTATGGAACTAATCAACCAGTTCTCCAGAAATGCATGTGTGCATGAGCTCCTAGACAAGGCACACGCCACATTGGATGTGAGGTCTATCATGATCCTCGTCTTCAGGCATGTGAACCAAAAAAAACCCATCAAAGCATGAAACCATTCCCAAAAGTTGTTTCCTTTTGCAGCCAAAGGCTCATGACTCATCATTAGATTAAACTGATATCTAACAAAGGGATATGTCCCTACAATAAAATAAGTTTATTTAGACACTATAGTTCAAAATTAATTACCATACTTAATTCAATAAAATTTATATTAATATATGCTCCCACTGAAACTGATATTCCTCAAGATCAACTTTCAGTGAAACGAGATCCAATGAATTATGACAACAATGATGGATACATCTCAACCAATCATAACCTAAAGAGTAGGCCACCTTACCAACCACACATGTGATTCTCGCTCATCTTTCGATGATTGTGTTCCTATCTCATAACTAGTTATGCCTGAACATCAAGATAACCATCAGATACCGTTTGTACAGACTGATCCTTGGATATTGTGGGTACCCCAGACTAGCAGTCCAAGACCTCCAATATGCATACACTCACGATCTCGGATCAACAGTCGTGAGCAACATATTTAGAGCTGGCAGTTCAGAGTACAACATCCATTGCACGAATACACAAAGTCTTACACAACCGGTCACATGACCAAGTGTTTAGATAACTGCCACATAGGGCAGACAACACACACATCGGAAAGTAGCATAGCACAACGCAATACGACCAAGGTCGCGCCTTAACACCATAGGCTACTGACCGGAGACGTGCCTAGTTTGTTGTGTTGTCATAGTACTCCTCGTAGAGATTTTCCTGTGGCTGCTTCTCAAAGTCAGATCAGGTAAATAGCCAAGGACAAACCAATATGAGTACATTAGATTGTACTCGCAAGTCACCCCAAAGGAATGCTTAAATATGCAAGTATGCTTAAGTGGTGAATATAGGAAGGCTATAATTAGGGTTCATCTAGCCATGATGTATGTAAGATTCATCATGGTTGCTCAAGTTTTAGATCTTTGCCGAAGAAGATACTTCAAAAGATAATTATATTTCTCTTGTAGATATTGCACATCCACAAGTTTTGAAAAAAACATTCTTAAGGAAAGAAAATTCTTTCTTTGAAAAAATTCTTGGAAGAACCACATCTTTCAAGTTCATCAATTTCCGATACCTCATAGGTACAAAAAAACCCTTTCCAAGTACCTCCCAGGTACAACACCATAATCACCTTTCAAGTTTTGAAAACTTCGACACAATACTAGCTACATGGCCATTCAACTGTCCATATCCGAGGACTCGGCTATTTTGAATAGATTTACTCTGCAGAGCTGTACACAATCCACAAGATCCAGTACATCCGCCATGAACAATCACGGAACAGCCACGACATTACGCGAACACCAGATAAATGGTCCTAACCCTCCACTATGTTTATGCTAGTAAATAACAACCCCTTCAACTGGGTTTGTTCTCCCCAGCACCGAATGTGTCAGCCGTATCGATCTGGTTTCCCCTGACATCACACCGTCATGACAAGTGACCCAACTGTTGCAACCAGGGGAAAATTAATTCCACACTTTGAATGCCATGTTATTCCCTCCTGGCGACAAATTTTTTCAGGTGATTCGAACCCCTGTAGCACATTGAGGTAGACCATGGACTAACACCGACAAGCTTTAGTTAGACCCCATGCCCATATTGAGGTAATGCGGCAGTACGACTTGGTTGTCCGGTTAGAAGAGAAAGATTTTGAAACTAGGTTATGTGTCATTTTTAGAAAAAAACTTTTTGAAAATCTTCCTCTTCCAACTCTCGGGGACAAGGTCCCACCTTTCCACGATTTTCCATAAAGACTTTGTTTTCCAAAAACTCCATTTTTACATGTCCACTTGCGGACTTAAGATTATTTAGATTAGGTGGTAAAATTATATGATGGTGGCTAAGGGCTTGGTAATACCGGGCTACATTTCAAGCTCAATGATATCAAAGGGAATCTTTAAGTTTATATTCAAAATAGAAACTGAAAGATTGAGGGATACAGGTTATGTGTATATTTTACCTCATGTTTCTTCCGCGACATGGCCATAATACCATCTTCATAGAGCCGTACTTGAGAAAGTTAATGGACCAAAGTTTCAAAGTTTTGGCCCTCAAGAGAGGGCATGCTAGAAGAGGTAGTTTTTGGTCCATGGGCTGGCTTCACATCTTCTACAATTTTGGACAAAACTATGGAAGTGCCAGCATTTTCCACAGCTTCTGAGCCGGTAAGCACAACATCCGGATCATGAATGGGAGAATTATGAACCAGCTCAGGAATCACTGGGTCCACATCCATTCTTATATCTGGTGCAGAATCATCAACATCTTTATGAACCGCCGATGGAGCAGCCGGTTCATCCCCAGTTTCTTCAGGAACACTTTTCCCTAAGATACTAGCTAGAGCAACAACTGAAAATGGAGTTGCCTTCGTCATAGCTTGAGTTCTGTAGAGTAACAAGTGTAGGGTTATAAACCGGAAAAGGTGGAAACATCACAATCAAGGTTAGAAGAACAAGGACCGGCTTACCCTGAGTTGATTGAGAAATCACTAGCATCACTGAAGTGGGTAGAGCCAGAATTCGATGAATCTGTATGATAGGTACGACTTAGCTCAGGCTAGATTTTCCCTGCCAAAGTATCGGAAGCTGTAGGGGAATGTGGATGCTTTGAGACCCGGCGAGAAGAAGGTTTGTCAGGCAAACCTGCTTCCAAGTCACTGGAGCGAGAGCCTCGGATTCTCCTCCTCTTTCTAGTATCCTCATCATCCTGTATTTTATTCAGATATGAGGATGTATTCAAAGGTGATTTGGATATTCTAGATAAAGTCACCTTTGCTACGGCCTGCCGGGTCCTATTTTTAGTCACAGGGGACTCTTTGTCAAAATTGGTGTTGGAACCAGTAACATGGGTAGTAGGGCTAAGATCTAGAATTTCTCGATCCGGAGTGTCTTGCGCCAGCCCTCTTTGTTCCAAACCGGCTTCACCCTGCTCATCCTGTGAAGAACCAGCATCAGCAAACTGATTATACAAGCGATCAAGAGAATATTATTTAGAAACCTCTTCCTCTTCGTCACCTTGCTCTCTATCCTAATTATCTTCTGGTGATGTTGGTGGTTCCTCTGTGGCGATCCAGAAAGCATCAGAGGCCTATAAACCAAAAATATGTCGGGTTAAGATCATCGAATTTTTAGTCATGATATATAAACAGTTCATAAGATAAATGGAAGGTAACTTACTGGAGGAGCCGGATTGATCGCAGAAAATGTTGAATGACCCACGTCAAGGAACCGGTCCCTCTTTACACCAACTAGCTCCTTGAGCATCCTTATCATATCACTTTTGGAAGGAAGGACAGAAGAATATCTCATAGTATTGGAGGAAGAACCTGCATACTGATGAAAGAGTCGGTTCCTAATACAAAGAGGTTGAATTTGCCAGTTTACACAAGCTTGGGTCAGATCTAATCCGGTTAACCCGTGAACAATCAAAGGTTTGACACGCTTAAGAAGAGGGACAATTCTGGCATGAGCTGCCGGTTCAGCATAGGAGTTCACGGTGTTAGTATAAACCATACGCTCGGGGAAATAACCTAGCAGAGGAGGCTCACTCGACGGAGATGTGTTTTTACAATAGAAAAATGATTTTTTTGTCAAAGTTTAGGGTGACTGGCCGGATAAACTATAACTTTACGCCTCTGGAAAGTTACGCCCCCACAATGAATCAGTTAACCCCCAGCAACTTCCGGATGTTTGTTACAGTAAAAATACTCCAAGAATAAATCTAGGTTAGGTTCAACTTGAAGTTAATCCTCGCAGAGAACTACGAAGTTACTGACATTCAGAATGGAGTTGGGAGGCAAATCCTGAGGGTGTAACCCGTAGAAAGACAGGAGACGACGAAAAAAGTGAGAACCGGGGGACGGAAATCCTGGAGAATATGATCCTCTAAGATGATTACCTCATCCGGCCTAGGGGTAGGCCGGATCTCGTCTCCTGGCGCGCGCCAAGAGATATCACCCGACAGCAAGCCAGAGTCTTGCACCTCCTGGAGCTGGCCGGTTGTGATCTCTGATTTGCACCAGTTCACCCGCATCTCTTTGTTGCTTCTAGAGGAAGAACCGGCAATGTCTCCGGTTCCTTATCATATCAATTTTGGAAGGAAGGATAGAAGAATATCTCAAAGTATTTGAGGAAGAACCTGCATACCGATGAAAGAGCCGGTTCCTAATACTAAGAGGTTGAATTTGCCAGTTTACACAAGCTTGGGTCAGATCTAATCCGGTTAACCCGTGCACAATCAAAGATTTGACACGCTTAAGAAGAGGGACAATTCTGGCATGAGCTGCCGGTTCAGCATAGGAGTTCATGGTGTTAGTATAAACCATACGCTCGGGGAGATAACCTGGCAGAGGGGCTCACTCGACGGAGATGTGTTTTTACAATAGAAAAGGGATTTTTTTGCCAAAATTTAGGGTGACTGGCTAAAACGATACCCGGATAAACTATAAATTTCTGCTTGTGGAAAGATACGCCCCCACAATGTATCAGTTAACCCCCAGCAACTTCCGGATGTTTGTTACAGTAAAAATACTCCAAGAATAAATCTAGGTTAGGTTCAACTTGAAGTTAATCCTCGCAGAGAACTACGAAGTTACTGACATTCAGAATGGAGTTGGGAGGCAAATCCTGAGGGTGTAACCCGTAGAGAGACAGGAGATGACGAAAAAAGTGAGAACCGGCGGCGACGGAAATCCCGGAGAATATGAGCCTCTAAGATGATTACCTCATCCGGCCTAGGGGTAGGCCGGATCTCGTCTCCTGGCGCATGCCAAGAGATATCAACCGACAGCAAGCCAGAGTCTTGCACCTCCTGGAGCTGGCCGGTTGTGATCTCTGATTTGCACAAGTTCACCCGCATCTCTTTGTTGCTTCTAGAGGAAGAACCGGCGATGTCTCCGGTTCTTTTTTCCTTTCCGGTTCCAGTGCCTTTGCTCACCATGCAATCCTCCGGTGGCGGCGGCGTGCGATCTAGTTCGAGCTCCCGGGTGGCGCTGGAGGTTGAAGACCAAGTGGAGGGCGAGGGTACGGAATCACGCAAAGGGTACCCCCCCCTCTCATTATTTATAAGCGAGGGCTAAACCCTAGGATTTAGAAGTAATTTTGCAAAAAGGGCCCTGGAGATCAACATATTTGCAAATTGTCTGATAGCTTGGATCTACAATCTGTGGAGATAAATATGCTGGATTTGGTGCATTAAATGCGCGGAGGAAATTTCGGGATAAACTGAAGATTTTTCGGTTCCTCAAATCTTGGAGATAAACTCACAAAAATAATTTCCAGTTTAGACCCACACGGTTATAAACTTGAAAGTGAAAAGAGAGAAAAAAAAAGGAAAAAATATGATATTCATCAAATCAAGATCAAAACTCAGATTTCTCCAACACAGCTAGGTTGTGTCTATTTTTCTTTCACGGGCTTAATGCGAACAAATAAGCCACCGCTCAACGTTCACGTTAACCTGGGGGATAATGTTGGGCGGAATGGATAAGGGGGTGCCCCAGAACGCTCCCCCATGAACCGTATTTAGCCACATTTGGTTCATAGTTAACATACCGGTTTATACCAAGATGGTTCGAGGAAGAAGAACCGGTTGAAAGCTTGAAGACCCAATGGGACGAAAGGAAGACCTGGACCCGGCCCAACGTGACCCGGCTAAGTATGGTAACCAATATGGAAGGCCCAAGACTTTGCAGGACGGCCCAAGGCCAACTGGGAAACCAGGCCCGGAGAACTAACCCGGGTTGTGGGATAAAATGGCTGGGAACCTGAAGTCCAGATCCTGCTCGGACTCCAAGGACGGATGTAACCCGGGTCCTTTGTAATCTCAGGAACCCGTCTGCTATATAAAGTGAGTTCCTAGGACGTAGAGATACAAGTTCTGGCTCATAGAAATAGCTCTCGGGACATCGTAAGCCAGAATCACCCCGTGTAATCGAGGTCTCGAATCATCAACAGTAAAGAAGTAGGAGTAGGTTTTACCCTCAATAGAGGGGCCGAACCTGGGTAAACTCGCTTTCCTCGTTCCCACCATAACCATTTTGATACTTCGCTTAGAAGCTATGGCCTCACAATCTAGTTCTCGCACGAGGACACTTGTCATGACAACAACATGATAGTATCACGTACCTACTCGAGGACGAGCAGGACTTAAGCTTGGGGATGCTGATATGTTGCAAACGTATCTATAATTTTTGATACTCCATGCTTGTTTTCTACCCAATACCTTTTGGTTTCTACATTTTCTTTCGTTTTATGGATGTTTTCACATACTAACCTATTAACAAGATGCCCCATGCCACTTGCTTGTTTCTACTGTTTTTCTATTTCAGAAAAGTTCTTAAGGAAATATTCTCGGAAACGGCTCTAAATCCACGAAGGTCATTTTTTACCCAGAACAAAGATGGATTCTAAAGAAGAGCCGGAGGGGTGCCAGGGGCCACCAGTCAGGTGCCAGGTGTCGTCCCCTTGGCCACGCCTGGTGGGCCCCTTGCTCCCCTGGCCACTGCCTCAAGTCACCTCTTCGCCCATAAATTGCACTTAACTCTAAAATTCACGGGGACGGAGTTATTTTCCATGAAAGATATAGAGAGGTGTTGTCACCTCAAAAATCCAATATAGGGCTTCTTTAGTCCTCCTCCGGCACCCTGCCGGAGAGGGGGGTCATCACCGGAAGCCTCTACATCGCCATGGTTGCCTCCGTACATATGCTTTAGTACTTCATCTCGGGACTACGGGTCCATATCAGTAGCTAGATGGTTATTATGTCCCCTATGCCTCCATGTTTAGACTCTCGTGAGCTGACTCACATGATCAAGACCACCACTATGTAATTGTGCATGTTGTGTTTGCTGGGATCTGATGAACCATGAGATTATGATTGTTTTGTTCATGTCAATCTAAGGTGCTTCACTTATATTCGTAGGTAGTTTTAATCTTGTTTTGCAATGATCTATGATGTTTATGATTACCTTGGACACATAGTTTTTTGCACCTCCAAGAGAGGGTTTATATGCTAGATAGTGGGTTGATGCCTCCTTGTTGTCTGTGCTCAAGAGACAGAAACATGCGAGGGGAGGATATGATGTTGCCACTAGGGAGAAAACAACGATGCTATTGTCTACGAGTGAGAACCACTTCTTATATTACGTATGGTTCTGAATGCATTTGTATGTTGCACACTTATGGTGCAGGTCTTGCACTCGTTGGGAGACCCCAAGAGGAAGGTTTGATGAGCACAGCAGCAAGTTTCCCTCAAAAAAGAAACCAAGGTTGAATCGACCAGTAGGAGAAAGAAGCAACTTCCGAAGGTTGATGCAGCTGAGGTGGCAGGGCGCACTACCGGTTCAGCAACAATGTGGAACCTACACAACATAATCAATTCACTTTGCCCCAACGAAGAACCGAAGTTGTCAATCTCACCGGTTTTGCTGAACACAAAGAGGTTAAACGTATGGTTGGAAAACAATATGAGAACAATATGAAAACAACACTAGCAGTGTGAAAACAGTAATTGTAGCGGTTGTATTATCAATATGAGAAAATGGACCGGGGTCTACAGTTCACCAGAAGTGTCTCTCCATAAAAGATAGCTAACAAGTATGGTGTACAAATTACAGCTGGGCAATTGATAGATAATGAAACATGCATGACATGATGATTACTATGTGATTCATGTGTGCATTACAACAAGATACATAGACCGTCATCCAACTACATCTATGACTAATAATCCACCCTCCGAATATCATCCGAACAAACGTTGGGTATTAAGTTGTAAGCAACAGATAATCGCAGTAAGCAAAGTGTCTAATGTAAACAATGCAAACATCGTTGGTTTCTCCCTAATGGCAAAAACACATCCTCCATCCGTCACGTTTCTGTCACTCGAGCACAGATGCAAAGGAGGCGTGAACACACTATCAAGCATAAATACTCCCTCTTGGAGTCACTAGTATCTACTTGGCCAGAGCATGTACTAACAACGGAGAGCATGCAAGATCATAAATAGCATACACATGAAGACAACATGATAGATTGATAATCAAGAGGCATAGCATTCAATAATCATCGGATCCCAGCAAACACAACATGTGGCATTACAATAAGATGATCTCGATCATGTAGGTCCGCTCACGAGATCTAAACATGAGGCATAAAGAGGAGAGAACAACCATCTCGCTACTGCTATGGACCCGTAGTCCAAGGATGAACTACTCACGCATCACTACGGAGGCGGGCATGGTGGTGTAGAGCCCTCCGGTGATGATTTTCCCTCCCGGCAGGGTGCCAGGGAGAACTCCAGAACCTTCCCGATCTCGGATTGACGATGACGATGGCCTCGGTTGTCTTTTGTGGAAAAGTGGTGTATTTTTAGGGTTCACGCATCGGGGGGGGGGGGGATAAATAGGCGAAAGGGCGATGGCGGTGGGTGATGACCCACAAGCATAGTGGGTGTATCGTAGTACTTTCGATAAATAAGAATGTCGAACCCAACGAGGAGCGGAAGGTGTTGACAAGCAGGTTGGATAGAGGATTCACTGTAAACACTAGCAAACGGGTTTTTGGTTTTTTTTTATATAGCAGATAAATAAAGTGCGAGTAAATAAATAACAGTAAATATAATTAGATCGAGTGGCCCAATCCTTTTGAGAGAAAAGGACAAGCCAGTTGTTCTACTTATGATTACCAAACGTTCTCGAGGACACATGGGAATTTCGTCAAGTGCTTTCGCTTCATATGGTTGATTAATATTTATTGGTTCGTGAAGTGTTGTGTGGGTGAACCTATGCTAATGCACCGCCTAACTAGGACTAATACATACTTGTGATTATACCCCTCGTAAGCATCCGCAAATACAAGAAATTAATTAAGATAAATCTAACCAAAGCCTTAAAACTCCGCGATTCTACAATCCCTCATGCATTGGTTTCCTAACGGGGTTTAGGTTTCTGTCACTCCCGCAACACCACAATTAGTAGCCAAATACACAATGCATCCTCCTAGGCCCATAAAGGTGAAGTATCATGTAGTCTATGTTCACATGACACCACTAGAAGAATAGCACCACAACTTAAAAACCGAACCACGAGATATTACTTCAACATAATTCAACTACTAACATCATGACTTCTCCCATGTACTCATGAAATAAACGAACTACTCACAAAAAATCATATGTATCATAATCAAAGGTGATATAATGGATAATAACAATGTGGTCATAAAGTGTAAACACCGATAAATCTCACAAGCATCAACTACTAACAAGTAATCCACACCGGGAGAGAGATCTAGTGAAGAGCAACGATAAAGAACCCTAATTGTTACAGTGGAATGAAGGTGGATTATGAGGGTGATGATGCTAGTGGTGATGATAATGACGATGACGATCTTGATGATGCCTGGAGCGATGATGGTGATGATGGCGATGATTCCCCCTCTCCGGGGAGAGATTTCCCCGGCAGATTTCTTCCTGTCGGAGAGATTTTCTCTACCTATTGTTTTCCGCCCCGAGGCGTCGGCGTAATAATTCTTCGATGATGTTCTCGGGCTTAGGGTTCCCTCGGGGTCAAGTACGCGAAAGGGGGCACCCAGGAGTGGGCCAGAGGGGCCAGACCACCCCTAGGCGCGGCCAGAAGGGGGGCGCGCCGCCTGGTGGTGTGGGCCCCTAGTGGCCACCCTCCGGGTGCCTTTCTGGCTTGCTTCCTCTATGGGACTTCTAAGACTTCTCCGGTATCCCCCCCTCTTCTTATGATCTTCTGAAATAGGGTATCTCGACGGTGCTTTTTCCATCGGATTTCTGGTCCCGGTGTTTATTCTCCAAAAATTATGAAACATGCAAAATAAGATAAAATAACATAAGTAATGCATCATAACATGAAATATATCGATGAATAACAGAAAATAACAATATAAAATAGTGATGCAAAATGGACGTATCAACTCCCCCAAGCTTAGACCTCGTTTGTCCCCAAGCGAAACTGAACTCAGTAAACATGACCACAGGTTTATGGACTGAGGTGCTGATACATAAAATACGGACAAGAAGCACCACATCTAGAAAAGAACAAGTCATTTTAGACAGAAACTTCCTCTCATATAATCGAACTTGAAACAAGTAGAGGAAATCACAATAAAGGTGCGAAAGGAAATCATAATTGGTGAAGGCAAACTTCGATCTTGGTCAGAGAACAATTAACAGTGTACTTATCTTTCGACCAAAGTCTTTATACTAGAGCTTATATTGCAGAATTTATCATGCTCAATTATAACAGTCTCTTTGCAGACATTGGTAACTTTCAAAGTGGTATTCAAACAGATAAAAGCATTTGTACTAAACAAGGAAGAATAGAGAACATGATTTAGTAAATCAACATATAGATGAATGGATCGCAACAATTCAAATGCTTGCTTAAGACAGAAAGGAGTAGGCTTACTGACTCAACATAAAGGTAAAAGATAGGCCCTTCGCAGAGGGAAGCATGGATCACTCATGTGCTAGAGCTTTTCATTTGATAAACATATAGAGAGCATAAAATATATAAAACTCCTCCCAACCTTCTTACGCAAACCATGGCTAACCGAATCCTCGGGTGCCTGCCAACAATCACATACCATGGAGGAGTGTCCAAATTTTAAAGGTAGGTGTGTATCTTTATGTCAACGAATAGTAAACAGACAATACCATACGTCACAAGCCAACTTGACTTTTTAAGAGCGGCTCCCATTGAAGGACGCAACTGGTATAGAAGGTCATCCCTGTTTCTCTTTTGTTTCCACAATTATGATTTGACTGATAAATCAAGGGCAAAAATAGTGAAGAGAATTTGTATTATTATTTGGGGCTAGGCACCCCGCTGCCAGCTCTTCTATCATTTGGATAAGCGGATGAAGCCACTAGTCCTGGTGTATAAAGTGTAGTCAACAAGTGAGATAAAGATTCTCTATTTACGTCCTCATGAGCTAAAACAGGTGTAATTTTGAAGGTTTTAAAGGTAGCGCGCAAGCAGTTTACTTGGAGTGGCGGTTAAATACCACATATAGGTAGGTATGGTGGAAACAAATGGCATGGTTTTGGGGCTCAAGATTTGGATGCACGAGAAGCATTCCCTCTAGTACAGGTTTTTGGCTAGCAAGGTTGGGTAGCAAGCATAAGAGTTGAGGGAAAACAAACATATACATATATGATAAAACCAAGCATGCAATCTTGCTTGAAGGGAAAAGCAATCTTACTTGAGAATACTAAGCTTATGAGCTAACAAGAAAGAAAGATAACGGAATAATATATCTACCTGCAACTCCCTCGTTTCTACTTAAGTCTCATCGTATTATTGCTATTGACCAATGCTAAGTTTGCCAAAACCAACCAGATTAACTTGATGCTCCAACATTCATACCAATACTAATAGCAAGATCAACCATATAACAAAAATTGCAAACTAAAATAAAGTGTAGAAAGTAGATGATGAAACTTCTTATTTATATTTAATTACGGCAACTTAAACCAAGGGATACAACGATAACCAACTAAAGACTGATACTTCCATACTACAAACCATCCTATATGATATTTTCTCTACTCATGATATGACTCTACTAAAAGTAAAAAGGTGAAAGACGAAGGTGTGATACCGCGGCACTCCCCCAAGCTTGGAACAAACTAAGGGGATGCCAATACCAATGACGAAATAATTCTTTGGTGGTGGGGGTGAATCCTTCTCAATGAGCTTATCAATTGATTTCTTGAAATCGTCAATTGTGAACATAAGCATATGCATCATCTTCGTGTTGTGCTCAATGCGGTTTGCGTGCTTGTCTGACGGTGAATTGTAGCGATCAAGATTTTTCCCCCACACTTCCTTAGGTTGAGAGCTTTCTCTATCTGCACGGTTAGAACGATCCATATCCTAGCAAGAAGGAAATTTTGCCTCGGGTACCCTCATAGATTAATACTCATGAATTAATGTATGGAAAGGTTTCTTTATGCCTGAAAGTGATGTCCTTGAAGCTAGGCAGTGACGTGGGGCCTTCCCTCCAGTGCTCATACTTGCCGTTTGCTTGGAAGGTTTTGCAACCACTCCAATGCTTGCGATGGTGGCGCGTGGATGCACTCGTGGGTTTTCTTCTACTTGTCCTTCAGCTCCACACTCGATCTCATCCTCCTGCTTCCGGTCTTGGAGATCATCTTCCTTCGGTCCCTTTCCCTTGTTGTTGTTGTTGGCGGAGACCATGGTGCTTCTAAAACTGAACACAGATCCACGCAGAAAGAGGTCAAAACAGAAACACAACGAGAAAATGATATACGGACCTCGGGGGGTACGGGGGATTAAATATCAGAAACATGCATAATGAAAGAGTCCAGGTCGAAAACGAGCCGGAGAGGGGCTCTGGGGCGCCCACACCATAGGGTGGCGCGGCCAGAGGTGGGCCCGTGCCCCCAGGTGGTGTGGTTCCCTCAGGCACCATCTCCTACCCTTCTTCGGCTCGGTATTTTTCGTATTTTCCAAAAACCAACAATTTATAACTTGGAAGATAATTTGGCAACTTTTTATCAACATAACTATTACCTATTCAAAAACGGACTCTGCAGATTCTGGAATGTTCCCTCTAATGAACTTGTCCGGAGTCATTACTTGAATAACATCAACATCTTCATCATAAGAATCCCCGGAAATATAATGTTTGAGTCTTTGCCCACTTAACACTTGTGTCGTGTTATCTTTGAGGGAAGAAATTTTGATTGCACCCGAACAATACACCTCTTCAATAACATAAGGGCCTTCCCATCTCGAGAGTAATTTTCCTGCAAAAAATCCGAGACGGGGCCGATAAAATAGAACTTTCTCACCAACATTAAACTCTCTTTTAAGGATTCTTTTATCATGCCATTGATTAACTTTCTCTTTAAAGAGCTTGGCATTTTCATAAGCTTCACATCTCCATTCATTTAGATGATTAGAATCAAGCATTGTTTTATTACCAGCAAGTTTAAAATCTTTACCTAGTTCTTTCACTGCCCAATAAGCTTTGTTTTCTAATTCTAAAGGCAATTGACAAGCTTTTCCATAAACCATTTTATAAGGAGACATGCCAATAGGATTTTTATAAGCAGTTCTATAAGCCCATAAAGCATCATTCAACTTATCAGACCAATTCTTCCTAGATTTATTAATCGTCTTTTGCAAGATAGATTTAATTTCTCTATTTGATAGGTCTACTTGCCCACTGGTTTGAGGTTGATAAGCTGAGGCAATTATATGATTAACATCATATTTAGCAAGGGTTTTTCTAAAACCACCATGAAAAAAATGAGAACCTCCATCATTCATAAGATATCTAGGCACACCAAACCTAGGGAAAATAACATCTTTAGGCATTTTTATAGAGGTCTCACCATCAGCACTTTTTGTAGGTATAGCTTCTACCCACTTAGTAACATAATCAACAACATCAAGAATATGAGTGTAACCATTCAAAGGAGGAAAAGGACCCACAAAGTCAAATCCCCAACAATCAAAAGGTTCAATAACAAGAGAATAACTCATAGGCATTTCATTACGTCTAGAAATATTACCAACTCTTTGACATTCATCACAAGATAAAGTAAATTTACGTGCATCTTTAAAGAAAGTAGGCCAATAGAAACCTGATTGTAGAACCTTCTGTGTGGTTCTATCTCCAGCGTGATGTCCTCGATAAGCACTACCATGGCACTTTTTCAATATTTCTCGTTGTTCATGATCTGGAACACATCTTCTCATAATACCATCTACTCCTTGTTTATATAAGTGTGGGTCATCCCAAAAATAAAGCCTCAAATCACAAAATAATTTCCTTCTTTGTTGAGCTATAAATGATGGAGGCAAATACTTTGAAACAATAAAGTTAGCATAATCAGCATACCATGGACTATCTTGGGATTTTACCTTTATTGCAGCCAACTGTTCATTTGGACAACCATCATTAACAGGAATAGGGTCAAAAGCAATGTTTTCGAATCTAGACAAGTTATCAGGAATAGGATTTTCAGCACCCTTCCTATCCAGAATATGCAAATCAAACTCTTTTAAAAGCAACACCCATCTAATAAGCCTAGGATTAGAATCTTTCTTTTCCATAAGGTATCTAATAGCAACATGATCAGTATGAATAGTAACCTTTGAGTCAACAATATAAGGTCTAAACTTATCACATGCAAATACTACAGCTAAGAACTCTTTTCCGGTAGTAGCATAATTTTTTTTAGCAGCATCAAGAGTCTTACTAGCATAATGAAAAACATTCAATTTCTTATCTACTCATTGTCCAAGAAGAACACCTACAGCAAAATCACTAGCATCACACATAATTTCAAAGGGTAAATTCCAATCAGGTGGTTGAACAATAGGAACAGTAGGTAAAGCCTTATATAAAGTTTCAAAAGCTTCCTTAAAATCATCATAAAAAAACAAAAGGTACGTCTTTTTGAAGAAGATTAGTAAGAGGCTTTGATATTTTAGATAAATCTTTAATAAACCTCTTATAAAAACAAGCATGACCATGAACACTACGAATACCTTTAACATCCCTAGGACAGGGCATTTTCTCTATGGCTTCCACTTTAGCTCTATCAACTTCAATACCTCTTTCAGAAATTTTATGTCGAAGAACAAAATCCTTCATTCCCCATAAAGTGGCATTTCTCCCAATTAAGAACAAGATTAGTTTCCTCACATCTCTGCAAAACTTCACCAAGGTTGTGCAAGCAATTATCAAAAGAAGTTCCATAGACGGAGAAATCTTACATGAATACTTCCACAATTTCTTCACAAAACCCATGAAAAATAGCAGACATGCATCTTTGAAACGTAGCAGGAGCATTACACATACCAAAAGGCATACGTCTATAAGCATAAGTACCATAAGAAAAAAGTAAAGGTTGTTTTCTCTTGATCTTGCTTCCTAACAGCAATTTGAGAAAACCCAGAATAACCATCAAGAAAGCAAAAAATGAGTTTTCTTAGACAACCTCTCTAGCATTTGATCAATAAGAGGCAAAGGATAATGATATTTCTTTGTAACCTTGTTAACTTTCCTAAAATCAATGCACATTCTATAACCAACCACTACATTTTGAGGAATAAGCTCATTATTTACATTGGACACAACATTCATTTCTCCCTTCTTAGGGACACAATGCACAGGGCTCTCCCATCTACTATCAAGGAGTTTTAGTACCTCATTTCTTACCACTTCCTTCATCTTAGGAATTAAACGACATTGATGTTCAACTTGGCTTTGCATCAGGTTCAATATTAATAACATGCTGACTTATAGAGGGACAAATCCCTTTCAAATCATCAAGAGTATATCTAATAGGTCCATGGTGTTTCTTCAATATTCCTAATAATCTTTCCTCTTCTTCACCTAAAAGTTTAGCACTAATAAGAACATGATATATTTTCTTATCATCAATATAAGCATATTTCAGATCATCAGGCAAAGGATTTAAATCAAAAACAGGATCCTCCTTGGGTGGTAATGTGGTACCCAAGTACTCCGCAGGTAAATTATGTTTCAGTATCACCGGTTGATGAAGAAGAATATCGTCAATCTCATTTCTCTCTTCCATAAATACTTCACTTTCATGGTCCTCCATATATTTCTGCAAAGCATTGTTAGGAGCAAGCGCAATAGAGGCAAGTTGTTCAACTCTAAAATTCTCATTAGGAAATTCATATTCATAAGGTGCTCTATCTTCTTCGTCAATATCTCCTCCTTCTTACAATCTATAATAGCACCACAAGTGTTCAAGAAAGGTCTACCAAAATTAATAGGACAAGTTTTACGAGCAGACCTAACAAGTACTAGAAAATCAATGGGATATTGAGTCTTACCACACAAAACTTCCACATCTCTAATAATACCAATCAGAAAGATAGTTTCTCTATTAGCAAAGTGAACAACCACATCAATATATTCAAGCTCGCAAGTACCAATTTCATGCATAATTTCTCTATAAAGCTAATAAGGTATAGCACTAGAACTAGCACCAATATCACACAAACAATAATAGCAATGATCACCAATCTTAACAGACAGCACAGGAAAGACTAGTTTTCTTAGGTCTATGAGGATGGGAAACAATATCACAAGAATCCTCACAAAAGACAATGTGTTCATCCTCCACATTTCCACAAACAAGATCTTTCACTATATCTACAGCAGGTTCAACAGTTATTTGTTCATGAGGTTCAGTAGATTTCTTATTACTCTTATTAACCACGCAAGCCACCATAGAGTGTTCTTTCACCTTTGCAGGGAAAGGAATTCTCTCAACATAATGCTTAGGAACAGCAGGATTAACAGCATGCACTTCTATATTACTAGCATGAACAATATCTTTATAAGGTGCATGGTACTTGTGATAATTAATTTTAGGAATATCAAGATAGGAGGCAAAAGCTTTAAGACAGTTTGCAAAGATTTGAGAATCAAGACCACAAACAACACTAACATCATAGAAATCATTGGTTCCCACAAAAGATTTAATGCATTCATAATCATAATTTATACCTGACTTTCTACCTTTGTCATTCTCCCATCCTTCAGTGTTTTCTCGAATACAGTCAAGAAGATCCCATTTAGCTTCTTCCTTCATTCATGTGAATGATCCAGAACAAGAAGCATCCAATAAATCCTTATCAGGAAGAGAAAGCCTTGCATAAAAATTATTGATAACAATATTTCTCGGGAGTTCATGGACGGGACATTTAAGCATTAATAACTTCAGTCTCCCCCACGATTGGGAAATACTATCTCCCTCATGAGGACAAAAATTATATATTTGATTACGGCCTTTATGAATCTCACTAGGAGGATAAAATTTATAATAAAAGAGAGGAACAATTTCCTCCCATCCAATAGAATCACCATTCCTCAGTAATTTGAACCATTTAGCAGCTCTTCCTTTCAGCGACAAGCAAAGTAATTTCCTTTTGACTTGATCCATTGTAATACCTACACACCTGAATAACTTGCATAATTCATGTATAAAGAGCAAATGATCACCGGGATGGACAGTTCCATCACCGTAATAGCAGTTATCCATAACACGTCCAACAATTTTCATAGGTATTTTATAAGGATCTAATTCAGCAGAAGACGGGTTACCAACTACCCTAGTAGAAATGGTAGAAGTACCCCTAAACATAGAACCAAAAGTATTCTCCATAATGAAATAAAACAGCAACAGAAATAAAAACAGTACTCACAGTAAAAAAATCGCTTACCAATTCCACTTACCAATAGCGCTAAACTCCCCGCAACGGCGCCAGAAAATAGTCTTGATGACCCACAAGTATACGGGGTGTATCGTAGTACTTTCGATAAATAAGGATGTCAAACCCAACGAGGAGCAGAAGGTGTTGACATGCAGGTTGGATAGAGGATTCACTGTAAACAGTAGCAAACGGGTTTTTGGATGTTTTTGATATAGTAGATAAATAAAGTGCGAGTAAATAAAGTGCGGTAAATAATATTGCAGCGAGTGTCCCAAATCATTTTGAGAGCAAAGGACAAGCCGTTTGTATTACTTATGACTACCAAACGTTCTCGAGGACACATGGGAATTTTGTCAAGTGCTTTCGCTTCGTTACGGTTGATTAATATCCATTGGTTCGTGAAGTGTTGTGTGGGTTGACCTATGCTAATGCACCGCCCAACTAGGACTAATAAATACTTGTGATTATACTCCTCGTAAGCATACAAAAATACAAGAAATTAATTAAGATAAATCTAACCACAGCCTTAAAACTTCGGGATTCTAGGCTCCCTCGTGCATTGCTTTCCTAACGGGGGTTTAGGTTTCTATCACTCCGGCAACCCCCACAACTAGTAGCCAAATAAACAATGCATCCTCCTAGGCCCATAAAGTTGAAGTATCATGTAGTCGACGTTCACATGACACCACTAGAAGAGTAGCGCCACAACTTAAATAGTGAACCACGATATATTACTTCAATATAACTTCACTACTAACATCATGACTTCTCCCATGTCCTCAAGAACTAAAATAAATACTCACAAGAAATCATATGGATCATAATCAGAGGTGATATAATGGATGATAACAATCTGGTCATAAAGTGCTAACACCGATAAATCTCACAAGCATCAACTACTAACAAGTAATCCACACCGGGAGAGAGATCTAATGTAAAACAACGATAGAGGACCCTAATTGTTACAGCGGGATGACGGTGGATGATGAGGGTGATGGTGCTGGTGGTGATGATGATGACGATGACGATCTTGGTGATGCCCGGAGCGATGATGGTGACGATGGCGATGATTTCCCCTCTCTCGAGAGGAATTTCCCCGGCAGATTTCTCACTGCCAGAGAGCTTTTCTCTCTCGGGTGTTTTCCGCCCCGAGGCGGCGGTGGAATAATTCTTCGATGATGGTATGGGGCTTAGGGTTCCCTCTGGGTCAAATACGCGAAAAATATCCACCAGAGGTGGGCCAAGGTGGCCACACCACGTGGCGGCGCGTACAGGGGCGCGCCACCCCATGATGTGGGCCCCTGTTGGGCCCCCTCCGGCTCTCCTCGTGGCTGGCTCCCTCTTCTGGACTTCTAAGACATGTCTGGTGTCCCCCTCTTCTTTTGATCTTCTGAAATAGGGTATCGTGACGGTGCTTTTTCCATGAGATTTCTAGTCGCCGGTGTTTATTCTCCAAAAATATGAAACATGCAAAATAAGATAAAATAACATAAATGATGCATCATAACATGAAATATAGCGATGAATAACAGAAAATAACAATATAAAACGGTGATGCAAAATGGACGTATCACCTGCACACCTGAATAACTCCCATAATTCATGTATAAAGAGCAAATGATCACCGGGATGGACAATTCCATCTCCATAATAGCAGTTATCCATAACACGTCCAACAATTTTCATAGGTATTTTGTAAGAATCTAATTCAGAAGATAACGGGTCACCTACTACCCTAGAAGTAATGGGAGAAGTACCCCTAAATAGGGAACCAAAAGTATTCTCCATAATGAAATAAAACAACAGACAAATAAAAACAGCACTCACAAATAGCGCTTCACTCCGCGGCAAGGGCGCCAGAAAATAGTCTTGATGACCCACAAGTAGGGGGTTTATTGTAGTACTTTTTGATAAATAATAGTGTCGAACACAACGAGGAGCAGAAGGTGTTGACAAGCAGGTTGGATAGGGGATTCACTGTAAACACTAGCAAACGTGTTTTTGGTGGTTTTTGATATAGCAGATAAATAAAGTGCGAGTAAATAAATAACTGTAAATATAATTGCAGAGAGTGGCCGAATCCTTTTGAGAGCAAAGGACAGGCCGGTTGTTCTACTTATGATTACCAAACATTCTCGAGGACACATGGGAATTTTGTCAAGTGCTTTCGCTTCATACTGTTGATTAATATTTATTGGTTTATGAAGTGTTGTGTGGGTGAACCTATGCTAATGCACCGCCCAACTAGGACTAATACATACTTGTGATTATACCCCTCGTAAGCATCCACAAATACAAGAAAATAATTAAGATAAATCTAACCACAGCCTTAAAACTCCGGGATTCTACACTCCCTCGTGCATTGGTTTCCTAACTAGGGTTTAGGTTTTTGTCACTCCATCAACCCCACAATAAGTAGCCAAATACACAATGCATCCTCATAGGCCCATAAAGGTCAAGTATCATGTAGTCGACATTCACATGACACCACTAGAAGAATAGCACCACAACTTAAATACCGAACCATGAGATATTACTTCAACATAATTCAACTACTAACATCATGACTTCTCTCATGTTCTCAAGAACTAAACGAACAACTCAAAAGACATCATATGGATCATAATAATAGGTGATATAATGGATAATAACAATCTGGTCGTAAAGTGTAAACACCGATAAATCTCACAAGCATCAACTACTAACAAGTAATCCACACCGGGAGAGAGATCTAGTGAAGAGCAACGATAAAGACCCCTAATTGTTACAGCGGGATGAAGGTGGATAATGAGGGTGATGGTTCTGGTGGTGATGATGATGACGATGATGATCTTGATGATGCCCGGAGGATGATGGTGACGATGGCGATGATTGCCTCTCTCCGGGGAGGAATTTTCACGACAGATTTCTCCCTGCCGAAGAGATTTTCTCTCTCTGTTGTTTTCCGCCCCGAGGCGGCGGCGGAAGAATTTTTCGAAGATGTTCTCGGGCTTAGGGTTCCCTCGGGGTCAAGTACGCGAAAGGGGATGCCCAGGAGTGAGCCAGGGGGTCAGACCACCCCCAGGCGCATCCAGAAGGGGGTGCCGCCTTCTGGTGTGGGCCTCTAGTAGCCCCCCTCTGGGTGCCCTTCTGGCTGGCTTCCTCCTCAGGACTTCTAAGACTTCTCCGGTACCCCCATCTTCTTCTGATCTTCTGAAATAGGGTATCTCGGCGGTGCTTTTTCCATCAGATTTCTGGTCCCTGTGTTTATTCTCCAAAAATTATGAAACATGTAGAATAATATAAAATAACATAAGTAATGCATCGTAACATTAAAATATCGATGAATAACAGAAAATAACATTATAAAATAGTGATTCAAAATGGACGTATCAGTGGGCGCCCGAGGGGCCCACACCACCTCCAAGCGCGGCCAGGGGGCGTCCCGCCTCACGGTGTGGGCCCCCTCCGGTCCTCTTCGGGGATCCGTGGAACCTTCGGGAATTCTAAGACTTCCAGGCTTGGAATTTTCGAATTCCGAGAATATATCTAGAACAACTTTTCTGAAACTAAAAACAACAGAAAATAGGTTCTGGCTCTGTGGCATCTTGTCAATAGGTTAGTCCCGGGAAATCGATCAAATGACATAAAGTGTAAGGAAAACATGTAGCATATGGCATGAAAACAACATGGAACATCAGAAATTAAGGATACGTTTATGACGTATCAACATCCCCAAGCTTAGTTCCTACTCGTCCTCGAGCAGGTAAACGATAAAAACACATAATTTCTAAGGTGACATGCTACCAACATAAACTTGACCATCTAAATTGTAAAATCATAAGCATAGTTGAGATCATAGCACTTTAAACACAAGCATGGTAGATATAATTTTAACAATGAAACATAGCAATCACCTTGCATCATGAAAAGTAACACAAATAAAAGATCATGAATAAGAATGCACTTGAAAGTTATACGTTTGGTTCAAGCATAGAGATAACAGAGCAAAGTGATATTTCGCTTCTCCTTAAGAGTGGGGAAAAACATAAATGCCAATACACCTTCAAAGTTTAAGAGTAAGACTAGAACAAATAATTTGAGAACAATTAATAACACATCATGAATCAATTAATAATATTTCTAGGACAAATGCACATTAAACTCAGAATGGAAACTATGCTCTCTCAACTGTGCATAAATTTAGAAGATGGAGACTCAACATAAAAGTAAAATAAAGACCCTTCGCAGAGGGAAGCAGGGATCACTCATATGCTAGAGCTTTTTATTTTGTTAAACAGAGGTATTGAAAACATTTTTAGAGAGGTGTGTATGCTTATGTCAACGAATGGTAAACATAAAATACAGTATGTCACAAGCCAACTAGACTTCACAAGAGTGGCTCCCATAGAAGGACGCATCTGGGTAGAAGGTCATCCCTTTTTCTCTTTTGTTTACACAATTATGCTTTGACTGCTAAATCAGGGGCAAAAATAGTGAAGAGAACTTGTTGTATTAAGTTTGGGGCTGGGATATCAATTGGATAAGCGGATCAAGCCACTAGTCCAGGGTGTGAAAGTCCAATTAACAAGTGAGATAAAGATTCTCTATTTACGTTCTCATGAGCTAAAACAGGAGCACGAAACAAGAGTAATTTTCAAAGTTTTAAAGGTAGCACATGAGCAATTTACTTTGGAGTGGTGGTTAAATACCACATGTAGGTTTGTATGGTGGACACATTTGGCGAACTTTGGTGTTTTGGGAGTTGAATGCACGAGTAGAGATCATACTCACTACAGGTGGAGGCTAGCAAAGACTGGGAGCGACAAATCAAGAGAGAAATAATGGCCATAATCATGCATAGCGACAAAAACATCATTAATAAAAGAATAAGTGGTACTGCAAGTTCAAAACTAAATGACCATAGAGGCTATAAGTGACTGGTTTGTACTCATAGACATGGTGTGAGCATGCGCCAAGTTAACCAAATAAAACATTCAAAGGAGAACACCACAAATTTACGTTTCAATATGACAAGAACAACTCATGATTCTTTCAATGGCACATTAAACACTCTCAGCTATTTGAGACAAATCATGCTAAAAAAATAAGCACTAGGCTTTAGAATTAAAATAACATCTAGCATGATATAAAAAAGTCTAGCCATAGTCTATACGAGCTTCTATTTGCACCGTTGTAAGCACGAAAACTGTACTACTGCTTTCCAACACCAAGCGTTTTATAATAAACAAAAACTCTCCAAGAGATACAGCAATGAAACAAGAGAGTAATAACACAACTCTACTAAAACTAACAGCTCTAGATAAGAGATGCAAGAAAAACAGAGGCTAAAAAGGAATTTTGCAGCAACTAGAAGAAAAACTAAGAATACGAGCATAACGAGTATTCATACAAAAAAGTGGAGCGTGTCTCTCTCCCAAAAAAGAATGCTAGGTTCCAACAACATTATTACAGGAAGGAAAACAAAAGAAAAACAAACAGACGCTCCAAGTAAATTTCATATGATGTGACCGAATAAAAATATAGTTTCACTAGAAGTGACTTG
Organism: Alopecurus myosuroides; assembly: GCA_028641055.1. Classification (NCBI taxonomy): domain Eukaryota; kingdom Viridiplantae; phylum Streptophyta; class Magnoliopsida; order Poales; family Poaceae; genus Alopecurus; species Alopecurus myosuroides. Next base: position 209,260,164 of record CM054057.1, on the reverse strand, counting down.
ATAAAAGGGAATATCATTGTTATTCCTATGTTATTGGAATTAGTAATCCAAATATCCCTCCTAATCCATAAACCCTAAAACCCTATTCAAATAAGTTTTCCTTTTTAAGGTATTATTTCCCTAGAATGTTTTCAACTCACTTACTACCTTGAAAAATGTCTTCATGGTCTTCAAAACTAGTAGATGATTACTAAATAATTTTACAAGCCCCAAAATAATTTACGAGAAAACTAAGGCATTTATATATAAATTATTTTATGTTTTCCGAGCTTTAATTATGAAGTGGTATTCATAAAATATTTTTTCTTGAAAATAACAAAAATGGGACTATGAAAACAATATTTTTGAATTGTGGAAATATCTCTGAATTTTATTAAACCCCAATTTAAATTATCAAGTATTTTCTATTTAAAAAATGGCATGAAGTAGCTATTAATAATTTAATCTTATTTTGAAAATAATTTTTTTTAAATGTGTTGAAATAACACACAAATATTTTCATATGAAATTAAATGTTTTTACAAAACTACTGGTTTTGGTTTGAGGCAAATTGGAGATTTTATTCAAAAGTTATAAAAGATTTGTTAAAATAGGAAAAGAAAAGGGAAACATAACAAAAAAATAGAGAGAAACTGACCCAGCCACACCAGCCCGGCCCAAAACCCCTCCCCACCCCTCTCTCTTGCACACGCGCGACGCGCAGAGGCCCACGGCCCAGCAAAAGCACTGCATCCCACCTTCCTCCCCCTCTATCCCTGCAAACAGGACCCACCAGCTGACGTCACAAATGACGTTGTCATCTTCCTCCTCCGAAGGCAACCCCGGCTGTCACGGCCAAAAATTTTGCCGCTCGATTTTTATGCCGCAGGTATAGCGTTGCTGTGCACACCCGAGGAACACCGGAGCTTCGCCACCTCCTCCCGCACCGCGCAGTCGCTAGAAGTCTCCGGAGAAACCGTCGTCGTCACCATCCTCCTCGGTGTGTCTCGCCGCGTCCCCTGGGCCCTTCCTCGTGTCCAGAGAGCCGCTAGAACGTCGCAGTGGTGAAAATCCCGAGTGTCTGCGCCACCGTGACGCCATCTCCGGCGAGATCCCTCCCGTGAGCTCCCTCTCCCTCTCTCTGTCGTTCGATTGGATGGACGGCCTAGATTAGAACCCCCACTGAACCGTTATGCCACCGTTGGATCTGGATCTATGGTCCCTGATCCAACCACTTAACCATGTCACCCGTCCAGTCAGTAGGGCACGTAGACACACAATCAGCACCCCTGACCAATCAGAGAGAGCCACGAGGCTAGCCTTTAATTCGAATATTTTCTCCCGGTAGAATCTTCGCAGTTTCGCAGAAAAGCCCCTCCACCTTAGAATCATCATAACTTTTTAACCATACATCTAATTTTAGAAAACTTGGGATTTTTTTAAATCCTCTGGATGCGTAGAATCTTTTGGCATTGGCCAAATTTAAATTTGACCATTTTTTTCAAATTCATATGTGCTTGTTTGATGAATTTTGGCATAATTCAAATTATAGAAATCCAAAAATTAAGTATGGAAAAGTTAAGACGTGTACTTTCATATCCTCTGTCCCAAAATAAGTTTTGAACAAATTAAATTTGAATTTAGAATTAAGTTGTCTATTTGAGTATTTTTTACACAGATTTAATTCTATAAATATTTTCAATATAGTTCCTTCTGCAAAATTGTCCCATTTGGTTACCTTGAACTAGAGACATCAGCGCATAAACATTTTGGACACACTTGGACCATTACCATGTAATTTTAGCCAAACATCCATCATAGTAGTCCACCTAGTTGTTTATGTCTTAAAATTTTGTTTCCATCTTTTTTATCTTTGATTTTGTGGCTATTTTGAATCCAAGACCAAGTCCCTAGTATGTGTCAATTACATATGAGACCAAGTAGTGAACCTTAAACACTATTACAATTTTTTTATCTACTTCTCCACTCCCCCATTCTTGCTTCAAGAATTCATCAAGTTAGCAAAAATGGAGATCAAGACTCAAGCACAAGAAGGAAACTTCATTATCAACTTGGTGGCAACATGAAGAGCTACAAGGAAGATCAATGCAGAAATTGAAGGAAGGAATTAGACTCCACATCAACTAGAAGCAACTCAAGCAAGTACAGGTGTATGAAGAAAATAAAGAAGAAAAACATCTTCCTCTCTCTATTTCTATCTTTGTTATTTCCTTTCTTTCCTAATAGACTTAGTGGTATTTTGTGCCCATACCACCTTGTACCAACTAGTGAGAAAGCCATGAAGAATCTATAAATGACTAATAGAAGAATCCATCCAAGGAACAATACTAAAATAGAAGCATGAAGATTATCTTCAAGAAGACAAGCATGTGAAGAGTTGGAGCAATCCATACAAGTTGAAGAATAACAAGTTGTTTTCTCCAACCATTGACCCAAATGGAAAATCCCAAGACTCTATCTTATTTTTATCTATTGTTAATTTAGTTAAGATAGTGAGATCACCATAGTGAACTCTTGGAACTTCTTAGATAAATATGTTTTCAATAAAGTTTGATTACTACAAACTCAATCTAAACCATCCTTAGAGAACTCTTAACCCCTTAACAAGCATTGAACCAAGAGAGGATGAATCTTTACTACTCAAACCTTGACCTTATCCTAGCAAACTTGGTTAAACTCCTTTGGCCATGATTGTTGCTTTGTATGTTTTCTTCACTTGTATGTTTGTTTGGTAGGATGTTTGTTTATTTTGTTATTGTGTTTTCAATGTATAGAGTGTACGGAGAGAAACGATCTTTTTGTGAAGAGAGTGTGATTACTTCACCAACTTCAATAAGGCAAGTAACACACCATCAACTACCTATTGTTTTCCTATGCATTACTAGAGTTTTGAGTAGTATGCATGATAGGTGATTTTCTCTAAGTACTATGCTATGATATATCCTAATAGTGTGTAGACATCCTTATATCTTGTTATTTTGAAGGTTTGGCACTTAGTAGACGCTTAGCCTTGCTACAAAAATTGGTTTCCTTGATGTTGTGGAAAATACTAAGTATAAACCTCAATGAACCACCTGGGTGGATTTGGTAGTGCATGGCTGTTGATAGTTGAGTGTCTCCCCGAGGGGTGTTCACTTGAGGAATTCCACCTAGGAACAAAGTGATTAAGATGTTCCCCAATTTCATATTGCTTCCAGTGCAGCCTCTAGTCATATGGGCTATGTCTTGATTAAATAAGTTGTGAGGGTTCAGCCTGGGCTTGACAAGAAAATGTAGCATAATTATAGGTGGAACGGGTTTTGCCATTGGGTTGAATTCTTGCTTCTGAAAGATCTCATGCCAATTCTTCTCCTTTCCTTAATGCACTCAGGGTGTATAGGATGTTTGTGTTGAGTTGACTCTGAAGGTGAAAGTGCACAAACTTTGCAGAGTCAACAAACTAAGATCTTAGTCGTGTCCCCGATTATGGACAACATCGAGCAGCTGGACAAGGATGGACGGATGAATAACATCACCATTTTCAATAAGTAAAATTTTGACCAAGTGAAGAGTAGTTGTGGTGCTTGGATTTCAGTCCAATGATGCCACCCTTTGAAAAGAAAAGTTTGTTTTACAAAAGTGATAGGAGAAAACTTGATTTATGAAAACTTAGCCAAAACTCCACTCAGCCAAATAAGCATGTAGTATTATTTTTCCCATTTATATCCACCATAGTGTTACTTGCCAATACATTAAATTGTATTGCCCCCCTTGTGGCTGCATATTCCATCCTGCAGATGATTCTCAAGATGAGTGAGGATTTCGTTTAGGATCTCGAGTGTACCGCCAACATGTTTTTCCTGTGGCACATGAAGAAGATGGGATCAATGTTGTACTATGTTTTCCGCTGTACTTCTTTGTTTTCTGCTAGTCTTCTAAGACTATGCAAGTTGTAATATTATTTTGTAAAGACTGGATCATGCGATGCAATAGAATTTGACGCATTTGCATGATATTTCATTTTGTACTATGGTGCTATCATTTGATCCAGGGACTAGCACACTAACACAGGTGTTCTTACATTATTTAAATGTGGGAACGCTACACTTTCTCTCTGTCTTTTCTCTTTGGGCTTTTTCACTTTTTATTTTTTTTATTTTTTTGATATATAACCTCACTGGTAGGGGAAACACTCTATTTTACAATGAATCAACACACTTTTAGTATGTTTGGGTTGATATGACTCAAAAGGTGGAAGTGCACAAACTTTGCAGAGTCAACAAACTAAAATCTTAGCCGTGTCCCCGGTTATGGACAACATCGAGCAGCTGGACAAGGATGGACGGAAGAATCACATCACCATTTTCAATAAGTAAAATTTTGACCAAGTGAACAGTAGTTGTGGTGCTTGGATTTCAGTCCAATGATGCCACCCTTTGAAAAGAAAAGTTTGTTTTACAAAAGTGATAGGAGAAAACTGGATTTATAGAAACTTAGCCAAAACTCCACTCAACCCAATAAGCATGTAATATTAGTCTCGCCATTTATATCCACCATAGTGTTACTTGCCAATACATTAGATTGTATTTCCCCCCTTGTGGCTGCATATTCCATCCTGTAGATGATTCTCAAAACGAGTGAGGATTTCTTTTAGGATCTCGAGTCTACTGCCAACATGTTTTGCCTGTGGCACATGAAGAAGATGGGCTCAATGTTGTACTATGTTTTCCATTGTACTTCTTTGTTTTCTGCAAGTCTTCTAAGACTATGCAAGTTGTAATATTATTTCGTAAAGACGGGATCGTGCGATGTCATAGAATTTGACGCATTTGCATGATATTTCATTTTGTACTGTGGTGCTAGAATTTGATCCAGGGACTAGCACACTAACACATGTGTTATTACATTATTTAAATGTGGGAACGCTACACTTTATTTCTTTCTTTTCTCTTTGGACTTTTTCTCTTTTTATTTTTATTTTTTTGATATATAACCTCACTCATAGGGGCAACACTATATTTTACAATGAATCAACATACTTTTAGTACTCATAACTCAAACTGAAATATCTGTGATGTAAATAAAACTAAGTGCTCCTGCCAGTGTAGCAGTATGCAAAATAACAATGAAGCATGACAAGTAACATAATGATGATGAACTTGTATGGCAATATATCTTGGAATGGCTATGGAGTTTGGATGAGAAGTAACATAAGATAAATTTGGCTTATGTGTAGAAGAACAAAGGTCTCCCACGGGCTTTGGATGTACTGGCGAAGTTTGCACCAACTCTAAGTGTGAGAACGAGCAATGCACAGTATCGAAGAGGCTACAAATATGGATGGTGGAAGTGCCAGAAAACCGCAACATAGAACTCACAAGTTAAAAGATTCCACATAAAATCATGATATCACAAGGCATAATGCAAATCACTCCAAGAGGGTCCATGGCAATGACAAGTCATTGTTAGCTACCCGACCGTAGCGCGTAATAAAAATCCAATACGATTGCTATCAGCAAAGGAAGTCATATACCATTATCCTATCAACTGTTTATTTGAGTGTGGCACAGTTTCCATCTTCTATACCAACCATTAATTTTTTTAATCTACTAAATAAGCAAGTTTACCATTAATCATATTAATATCTCAAAACAACATCAAATAATCAAGTGAAATAGTTTAGTGATCTACAAGAATATGCAAGCTTTTTTCGTTATACCATCTACCACATGTAGAATTTTCTATTGCCATCAAACACTAAACAACAAAAACTCTCCAAGAGATATAGCAATGAAACAAGACAGTACTAACATAACTCTACTAAATCTAACAACTCCCAATAAGGGCTGCATGAAAAACAGGAGCTAAACAAGAATTTTGCAGCGGCTAGAAGAAAAATTAAGAATACGAGCATAACAAGTATTTAGATGAAAAAGAGGAGAGTGTATCTCTCCCACACAAAGAATGCTAGGGTCCAACTATATTATTGCAGAGAGGAAAACAAAATAAAAACAAACATACGCTCCAAGCAAACTTCATATGATGTGACCGAATAAAAATATAGTTTCACTAGAAGTGACCTGATAAATTGTTGATGAAGAAGGGGATGCCTTGGGCATCTCAAGCTTAGATGCTCGAGTCTTCTTATAATTTTCTGGTATGAACCACCGGGGCATCCCCAATCTTTGACCTTGCCCTCTTCTTGATCACATTATATCACCCTCTTCTCTTGACCCTTGAAAACTTCCTTCACACCACACTCAAAGAGTAATTCGCATTAGAGGGTTAGTGCAACTATAAAAAATGCATGGGTTCTTCATGGGAACAAGTCATATTGATACTTTTGAACATTAGCTACAGACACTGATGTTTCATGAAGCAAAGAAATACACTCGACATCGTAAAAGAGCAAATGCAAGAAAAATGGCAGAATCTGCCAAAACCAGAACAGTCTGTAAAGACGAATTTTTTCGGGGCACTTACGTTAGTCAGATCAAAAAAGTTAAGCAACAAAATTTTTTCGAAATTAGCTTAGGAATAAGAGCAAAAAAATTCAGATCTTTCTAGATTTTATACGATTTTTTACGGTGCACAGCAGAAATCTGTTTCCTGCGCAGAAATCCAAAACCAACTCCAACTTTCGTCAGAAACTTCACTTGGCACAACTAGAACATGAAAATAAATATACAAAGGAGTTGCTACAGAATTATACAACCCCTTGACTCAAAAAAAAACAGATAAAAACAAAGCAAAAACAAAACCATGGGTTATATCCCAAGAAGTGCTTTTCTTAAACGCTTTTTAGCTTGACCTAGAAAAGTGGATTCACGTGTTTTCAAAAGGAGAGGCATTCAAATCAAGATAAGGAAATTCCTCAACAATGCATTGTATTTTATATAAATGAGTTTCAGAGGCTCCTCTCTTAGAAGAATCCAATTATAATTCTTTTCTTGGGCTTCATGTAGTGCTACCTATTTAAAGGGGATTGGTATTTTCTCCTCCTTTTAATTTTTGGGTTTAGTTCTTTTGAGAGCACCAACAACATCTACACATGATCCTAACATATTTAAACGATCAAAAAACTTTTCTAGCTTCTATAGCAACATCTCCAAATTCCTTAAGCATGGTCTCTAAGATAAAATATATTTTTCAATATCTTCAATATTATTCAAGTTGAGGAACATATGTTGCAGTATGGGATGAGGTTAACAAACCTGGCTTCTAACATATGGTTTAAAGAAGTTGCAGCTGTTTCATAATTTGGAGCAAGTTCGATTATGGATTTCTCCTCAAAATTTTCATGCTTACTAACATGATCGAAGAATTCTTTATTGGTATCCTTTCCAAGTATAGAACCACTACCGACTGGAAGATATGTGAAGGTACACTTAGGGAGCAACATGGTGAAAATAACAACAAGGTAACAAAAGTAACAACTAGAATAAGAACTATTTTTTGTGTTTTTGATAAAGAGAAGCAAACGAGAGAAAAAAATAAAAAAAATAAAAAAAGCAAAGTTAAAACAAAAGTAAAGAGATTGGAAGTAAGAGACTCCACTTGCAGAAATTCTCTTCCTCCCCGGCAATGGCGCTAGGAATTAGCTTGATGCGCGTGTAAAACACGTTTGTTGGGAGACCCCAAGAGGAAGGTATGAAGAGCACAGTAGCAAGTTTCCCTCAGAAAGAAAACAAGGTTGAATCGACCAGTAGGAGGTCGAGCAATCTATGAAGGTTGATGCAGCTGAGATGGCGGGGCGCACTACCGGTTCAGCAGCAACGTGGAGCCTACACAACACAAACAATTCACTTTGCCCCAACGAAGCAGTGAGGTTGTGAATCTCATCGGTTTTGCTGATAACAAAGAGGTTAAATGTATGGTGTGGAGAACATTATGAGAACAATATGAAAACAACAGTATAAGTGTGAAAACAGTGGAAGCAGTGTGTGTCTTATCGGTATGAGAAAATGGACCGGGGTCCACAGTTCACTAGAGGTGTCTTTCCATAAAAGATAGCTAACATGCGTGGTGAAAAAATTATAGCTGGGCAATTGACAGATAAAGAATCATGCATGCCATAAAGATTACTATGAGATTCATGCAGGCATTACAACAAAATACATTGATCATCATCCAACTGCATCTATGACTAATAATCCACCATTCGAATATCATCCGAACAAACATCGGGTATTAAGTTGCAAGCAACGGATAATCATAGTAAGCAAGGTTTGTAATGTAAACAATGTAAACGAAGTAAACATCGTTGTTTTCTCCCTAATGGCAACAACACATCCTCCATCCATCACGTTTCTGTCACTCGAGCACAGGTGAGAGGAGGCATGAACCCAATATCGAGCATAAATACTCCCTCTTGGAGTCACTAGCATCTACTTGGCCAGATCATCTACTAACAACGGAGAGCATCCAAGATCATAAATAACATACACATGAATATAACATGATAGATTGATAATCAAAAGACATAGCATTCAATAATCATCGGATCCTAGCAAACACAACACGTAGCATTACAAATAGATTATCTCAATCATGTGAGGCTGCTCACGAGATCCAAACATGAGGCATAAAGTGGAGAGGACAACCATCTAGCTATTACTATGGACCCATAGTCCAGGGATGAACTCCTCACGCATCCTCTCTTTTCTTCTCCACCACCGGATCCTTGGCATCCTCTGCAGAGGCAGTGGATCTTCTTGGAGGTTGTCACTGGATCGTATCCCTCGAACCCCATAGCATCTCTATGCTCTTCTCTCTGTCTCACGGATCTACGATGTTGTCTCCACCGAAGGCAGGAGCTCCTCTTCTTCCACGTTGACACTTGCTGCTCTCCTTCATCTCTAATGGTAGGAGCCAGGGTAAAACACTTTCTTTCTCAATGACACCACACGGTAGAGTCGATTTACACAGTACTCATGTCAATTCCATGTTATTGGCTGGCACACTAGCTTTGATCAAGCATACAAAATCACCCATATTCGTGATTTAAGCATGGATCTTACTGATCCACAAGATCGTAATTAGGTGCACTGTAACTCCTTTGGCCACATATGGTCCTATGTTCTCACGAGATCAAAAGAGGATTGTTAATATAAACTATATCTACAATAACAACAAAGTAGAGACTCTCCAAATGCTTCAAATGGGTAGAGTCACCTTTATGAACTTGTCAAAAGGTTTAGAGAGGGGAGCCTGCTGAGGGATAGCATCCACACCTCTACGGAAGAGCATGTGTCCATGTATCTTCATCATGTAGTGATGCAGCGCAACCCATCCCACTAAGCATGTCTCACACTCCATCATATGTCAAGTCACCATGGATTCAAAAGGTGAACTCATTCCTCTTCGAGAACCCATTTCGTACCCTTTTGGACGGTATACTACTTGACCATTTACCCCGTGCATTTCTAGGTATGAGTCAACGAGTATGGATGCGAGGGGAGATGCCGAGGAAGCCCAGGACTCAATGTCGTCCAAGGTGTACGCGTGGAAGAGAAGAAAGAATCGAGAAGACATTGAGGGATAAGAGGTCCGAGAAGAAGGAGGGAGAAGCGCAGGAAACCCGGCCTGCAACCCCGGCCAGGCTGTCCTTTAGGCCGGCACCCCTCCAGAGGCAGCCGGCCTCCACCCCGGCCTCGGGCCAGGCTCCCTGCACCTCAGGCCGGGTGGGCACCGAACGGCCCAGCCTCCACTATGGCCCCAGGCCGGATCCCCTATGACGCCAGGCTGGGCACCCTGCGCCCACCCCGGCCCCATTGGACGGCCAGGCCGGCCTCCAAGGCCGGTTGCCCTACAGCTGTGGGCTTTGGGGGTTTCTCCCCCTTTTCACCCAATCTACCCCCTTGGCTATAAATATGTACCCGTTGGACCGGATCTAGGAAAGAGTTGACTTTAGATAGAATTGAGCCTTGTGCTTTGCCATCCATGTGGAGAACCTCCCCATGGGATCCAAGACTACTCCATAGATTCACCTATTGGATTGTATTAAGATCTCTCCAAGTAGCTACTCTTTCACCTTGTGATTTTGGTAGTTCTTGCCGACCTTCCTCTTGTGGCTTTTGTTGGATCGATGGACCGACCGGTAGAGGAATCAATTCCAATTAGCATGTTGTTGACTCGGGTTTGCGATCCCTCGTAGGCTCGACGAGTTATCTCCCCTTTTGTGTGTGTGAGTTCATTGTGTTCTTCGCATTCTTCCCAATCTCCCCAACTCTCGTGCGTCAATCCATGAAGATTGGGCCACCCTAGAGGACAAGGTCATATCATCTGGTATCAAGAGCAAGGTTACCACGGATTTGACACCCTCTTTCCCTCAAAAAAAATTCTTGTTCTTGCCTAAATTCGAAAATTTCCACCAAAAATAGCCCCAATTTGCTTTCAGATCGAACTATGATTTGAGTGTGTTTTCATAGGTTTTGATCCGTGGATCTATTGCTAAACTTGTTGATCTACCTTCCCTTGCGTTTCTATAGATTAATTCCACCTATTTCCCCTTCAATTTGGTGATTTTCGGAGCCGTTTCCCGCCCCAAAAAGTCAAAAGCGCGTCCAAATCACGTGCGCAGAAAGCCCGGCCAGGCTGGCCTTCCAGGCCCCCAGGCCGGACCCCTAGCAGACCCGCCCGGCCTCCACCCCGGCCTCATAGCTCGGCCAGGCCGACCTCCCAGAAAACGGCCGTGTCCGGCACCGTTTTGGCCATAACTTTTGACTCGGAACTCCGTTTTAAGTGATATTTAGCTCATTTTGTAGCCAATTACATCATCTACATCACCATTGAAGGATATCAATCATCCACTGCAGCCCAATTTCGTGAGAAAGCACGAAACTTTCCAGCCTATAGGGTGAACATCGTCGGAGAGAGGTATAAACATCCCGAATCTTCTCCCTCTTGCCATTCCTTTGTGAACCAAGCTACCTTGTGATTACCTTACCTATTGAGGCTTGTTAACCTATGATTTCTTGGGCTTTGCACACTCATGGTGCAGGTCTTGCACTCGTTGGGAGACCCCAAGAGGAAGGTTTGATGAGCACACCAGCAAGTTTCCCACAGAAAAGAAACCAAGGTTGAATCGACCAGTAGGAGGAAGAAGGAACTTCCGAAGGTTGATGCAGCTGAGGTGGCAGAGTGCACTACCGGTTCAGCAGCAAACGTGGAACCTACAAAACACAATCAATTCACTTTTCCCCAACGAAGCAGTTAGGTTGTCAATCTCATCGTTTTTTCTGAGCACAAAGAGGTTAAATGTATGGGGCGGAAAACAGTATGAGAACAATATGAAAACAGCAGTAGCAGTGTGAAAACAGTAATTACAATGGTTGTATTATCAGTATGAGAAAATGGACCGGGGTCCACAGTTCACTAGAGGTGTCTCTCCGTAAAAGATAACTAACAAGTGTGGTGAACAAATTACAACTGGGAAATTGATAGATAATGAAACATGCATGACATGATGATTACTATGTGATCCATGCGGGCATTACAACAAGATACATAGACCGTCATCCAACTGCATCTATGACTAATAATGCACCCTCCGAATATCATCTGAACAAACGTTGGGTATTAAGTTGCAAGCAATAGATAATCGCAGTAAGCAAAGTGTGTAATGTAAACAATGTAAACATCGTTGTTTTCTCCCTAATGACAACAACACATTCTCCATCTGTCACGTTTCTGTCACTCGAGCACAGATGTAAAGGAGGCATGAACCCACTGTCGAGCATAAATACTCCCTCTTGGAGTCACCGGTATCTACTTAGCCAGAGCATCTACTCACAACGGAGAGAATGCAAGATCGTAAATAACACACACATGAAGATAACATGATAGATTGATAATCAAGAGGCATAGCATTCAATAATCATCAGATCCTAGCAAACACAACATGTAGCATTAAAATAAGATGATCTCGATCATGTAGGGAAGCTCACGAGATTTAAACATGAGGAATAAAGAGGAGAGAATAGCCATCTAGCTACTGCTATGGACCCATAGTCCAAGGATGAACTACTCACGGATCGCTCCGGAGGCAGGAATGGTGGTGTAGATCCCTCCGGTGATGATTTTCCCTCCCGGCAGAGTGTCGGGAGAACTCCAGAACTCTCCCGATCTCGGGTTGACAATGATGGCGGCCTCGGGTGTTTTTCGTGGAAAAGTGGTATATTTTTTTGGGTTCACGCATCGGGGGGGAATAAATAGGCGAAACGGAGGAGGGCGCCGCTTCATGGTGTGGCCTCCCTCCGGGCCTCTTCAGGACTCCGTGGAACCTTTGGGAATTCTAAGACTCCCGGGCTTCGAAATTTCCAATTCCGAGAATATTTCCAGAATAACTTTTCTGAAACTAGAAACAGCAGAATACATGAACTGGCTCTGTGGCATCTTGTCAATAGGTTAGTCCCGGGAAATCGATAAATGACATAAAGTGTAAGGAAAACATGTAGCATATGACATTAAAATAACATGGAACATCATAAACTAAGGATACGTTTATGACGTATCACACACTTATACCGCGTAGTTTTCGAGCGACCATTGTATGCGCTAGTTCATATAGTTTCATATGTTGGCACAAAGTGAGTGAGCAAAAAGAGCAAAAAGAAAAAGATAAAGAGAGAAGTGAAAAGAGAGAAGAGAAATAAGAAGATAGAAAAAGGAAACCACCACTTGTAGAAATTGCGCAAGCTCGATGAACATCTTGCAGGTGGTGCATTGTGTGCAAATCTTGTAGCCCACCAATAAATTGCAATCGGACTAGCAGCTCTCCTTGTACTTGTGCAACACGATCTTTATAGTCTTCTCTATTTGGTTCCTTATCTCACATTTTGGTTGCATTAGTCCCACTTATCTCCGTGCGTGCGTTTCCATATATCTTTCAGAGATCGACTTGCTGTTGCTTTGTGATTGTCGGGGGGTTACCCCCGAGTAGGGTAAAGGCAAGCGCTAAAAGCAAGGTCGGAAGAGAAGTTTGGTCGAGTAGCAGCCTACCCGGTACTCGCTACCCAGTCGACTGCTACTCGGTCTTACACAAAAGATGATCAGAAGGATGAATCAAGGAAGTTATGCTCCTTCGAATAGAAGAGCTGGTCCGAGTAGAAATGGCGGGAACCTACTCGGGCCAGAAGTCAAAGGAGCCGTTCTGACACCGAATCCCGCGTATCCCGGGTCCGTACTTGGCACTGTTCACAACACTGTTCATCTGGGGACGGCGTGCCTGACAGCGACAGTGTGTCAGCAGTGCGTCGCAGGATAGGGGGGACCTACTATGTGTTCGCACAGTGATAACAGACTGGTTACTTGGTTTGGCCCAACGACTTTCCGCATCAAGACAAGGTTAGAAGCCAAAGCTGTCAGCGGGAACTCGAAGAAGGACGGTGTGCACACAATGTCGACACTTGTTTGTATTTGGCTGTATCCGGCTGGGCACCGAGTATATAAGGTGCCCCGCCGCCTCCTGCGCGGGGGACGATGCGAAGGCTGGATCCTAAGTAGAGATTCTTGACCTAGTTCTACCCGGAGAGAGAAGAGTGGCTACTCGGTAGCAAGAACCATTGTACTGTGGCTACTCGGTGAGACACCAGAATACATAGAGAAAGGCAGGAGTAGGGGTTTTACCTCCTCACGAGGGCCCTGAACCTGGGTAGATCGTGTTGTTTGCAGTGCTAGTTTCATCCTTCACGCGTCTACTCGTCGCGTGATCCCTCCCCGAGCGCCTCCAGCGTCCTTCGTCCCCACATATTTAGCCATCCTATGGCATCTGTCGTGACACCACCACGACAGTTGGCGCCCACCGTGGGGCAACCAGCGGCGCTGGCTGGAGTTACCGTTCGGACGGGATCGATTTCTGCTACTGGAGAGCGCGTGGTCTGTGGCCTTGTCCACAGATTCGGCTCCTTCGAATTCGTCACCGACAACGCCGGCGATTTCGGCAGCAGGACCATGCCGGAGGGCGGCACGGTGCTTTCTTTCGGCGCGCACCTCGTCTACGTCGCCACCGTCATCGACCGCGACTACCCCGAGCTGGTGCATGACGCGGAGGATCCACCTGCCGTTATTGCCGCACGCGGGAGGCCGTCGAGCCGCTCTGCGAGCGTCGCGGAGGTGATGATGACGGGTCCTGCTGCTGATGTCGGGAAGGGCGCGGCTGCTACCGCTGCGGCCATCGTCGAGGATCTCGCTGGCTCAAGTGCTGGCGGAAAGACGCACAAGCCTTACGAGAAGGAGTGCAACCTTCCGCTCTCCACTACTCCGACAATCCCTGCGTCTGTTGCGCGGACGGGCATGCCGCCTCCCACCGACCTTGAGCTCCTGACCATGAAGGCGCAGCTCGACCGGCAGCGCCAGGAGCTACTCGCCGAGCAGGCGGAGTTGGATAAGATCAGGCTAGAGCTTAGCTTAGATCAGCTTGAGTACAACAAGGCTCACGGTTTCACACCAGTTGTTAGGAGAGCTAGCAAAGTAGGTGCTACGCGTCGCAACCTAGGCGCCGAGATGGCAACTGTTATAGAGGCTCCCAGTCAGTCCGCCACCGCAAACACCTCCACCCGACCCAAATATAGCACGCCCGCCAAGACACTTAGAGCTGCTGAGGCTGTAGCTGCCGAGTTGCCACACCTAGTTGGCGACGCGCGCGTTAGGCAGCAGGAGAGGCTGAACGAGTTGGTGCTAGAGGCGGCTAGGCAGAACGAGGAGTTCCGGAAAGCCAACCCCGGTGCTGGAGCTTCTCAGGTGGTGCACTCGCATGTGGCCAGATCTAATGATCAGGCTTCATCTCCGCATCCTAGCCGTGAGAAGAGCCGGAGTGGGCATTCCGGCAAGGATAAGCAAATGCAGGTGTACGACCCGGCTGTCGCCGCGAAACAGCTCGCTGTGCCGCGACAGTCCAGTCAGAAACACAACGCTGCAGGAGCAGGCTTTCAAGCCCATAAAGCTCAAAGCCAGGCCCGAGTTGGAGAGCGCCCAGGTCCTTCTCAGCATCCCGCCGCTCAGCCTACTCGGCAGAGGCAGCAGCCGCGTGCAGTGGCGCAGGTCGCCAACCCGGTGGAGCAGCCTGCAGCTGTGCAGGTGGACAGATATGATGACGGCTACTCGGCCATGGAGATGGCTGGCTATGACATTCTGGATCGTGTGGGCGAGCGCGTGTTGGCGCCTAGAGATGCAAGGCACCAGCTGGACCGGATCAGCTTGTCGGCGCGGCTTGAGAACACGGGTCCTCCTGGTCCCGAGTGCTTTGGCCCGCGCATCATGAACGAGCCGTCCGTGAAGGGCTTCCAGCTCGCAAGGGGCACCAAGAGCTACAATGGTAGTACCAAGCCAGAGGATTGGCTCAATGACTATGTCACCGCAGTTCACATCGCGGGCGGCAACAGGAGATGGGCAGTGCGGTACGTTCCGCAGATGCTAGAGGGTCCAGCTCGCACTTGGCTCAACAACTTGCCCAAGAACAGCATAAATTGCTGGCTGGACTTCTCGGACGCCTTCGTCAGCAACTTCACCAGCACCTACAAGAGGCCGAATAGGCCACAGCAGCTGTCCGCTTGCAGGCAGCGAGAAGACGAGACGGACCGCGAGTACCTTACTCGGTGGAGCACATTGCGGAAC
This sequence comes from Alopecurus myosuroides, assembly GCA_028641055.1. NCBI lineage: Eukaryota > Viridiplantae > Streptophyta > Magnoliopsida > Poales > Poaceae > Alopecurus > Alopecurus myosuroides. The sequence goes on along the minus strand of CM054057.1, from coordinate 209,244,570 downwards.
ACCTGTGAAGGTGTGAATGAAGCCCAAGCCATCACTTGGTTCGCGCAGGGTTGCCGACATGGCAGTATGCTGTGGCAAAGGTTGCAGAGGGAGATGCCAAACACTCTGGCGGAGACCATCAAGATTGCGGATCAGTACGCACTCGGTGATCCTACCCAGCCCCTGATGGATTCCTCCGAGCCGAGAAGAAACTTCAACAACAACAAGCGCAACGAGTTCCGCAACAAGCGCCGAGGTGACCGAATAGATACTCGGTACGACCCTGAGGAGGTGAATGCAGTGGCTGTTGGAGCTGGGGGTAGCCAAAGGCAGAAACCTGTTGGAGCCTACGGGCAGAACCAGAACCAGGGCCAAGGCAACAAGAAACCATTCCGTGCTCCTCAGTCGCGTAGCGGCAACTCGGAGCAGACTAGGAAGTTCGTCTTCGAAGATATGAAGGATGGCCCATGCAGTTTCCACACTCAGCATCCGTCAAGGCCAGCAAATCATACTACTCGGCAGTGTGAGTGGTGGGATCTGATCAGGAATGAAGGCTTGCCTCCTCCACCTCCTCTGCCAGCTGCAAATGCCAATGTGCAGCCTGCTCGCGCACCCGCAGCTCGGCCGCCAGTGTTTCCGAGAAGGGAAAATGTGAACCAAGTGGCTTTAGGAGCCAACCGTCACTTCAACAATGAGGGCTATCGCAACAACAACAACAACTACAACCACAACAACAATAGAGGCAACAACAACTACCAAGGCAACAACAACAACAACAACGGCAACAATGAGGGCGGAGGCCGCAACCAGTACCAAGAACACCACGAGAGCTACATGATCTTCACTTCCGAGCCTGTCGACAAGCAATCACAGCACAGGCGCGCTATGGAGGTCAATGCAGTGATTCCTACTGTCCCTCACTACATGTATTGGTGTGACCAAGAGATCAGGTGGTCCCGAGTAGATCATCCCAAGGTGATGCCCAACCCGGGTAGCTACGCCTTGGTGTTGGATCCTACTTTCCTGGGTCCCGAGAAGAATGTGAGGTTCAGCAAGGTGCTAATCGACAACGGCAGCAGCATCAACATCGTGTACAAAGACACACTCGAGAAGCTTGGCCTGGATGAGAACGTGTTGCTACCCAGCAAGACCACTTTCCATGGCATTGTGCCCGGGGTCTCTTGCAATCCGATTGGCCGAGTATGGATAGATGTGCTATTCGGCACCAGGGAGAACTGCCGCACAGAGAGCCTGCAGTTCGAGGTGGTTGATCATAAGAGCCCTTACCATGCTCTACTCGGCAGGCCTGTTCTGAGCAAGTTCATGGCTTCTACACGCACTGCGTATCTGAAGATGAAGATCCCCGGTCCCAATGGTGTGATTACCATCGCTGGTGATTACAAGAAGTCCATGGAGTGTGCCTCTGCTGGTTCCCAGTTGGCGGAGTCAATTGTGATTGATGCCGAGAAGAAGAAGATGTATGAGGTGGTGGCCATGGCGCAATCCGCGCAAGCTGGCGCACAGGGTGTGCCGAGTACCCAACACGGGACCGCGTTCCAGGCATCTCAAGAAACCAAGAAGGTTCAGGTCGACCCTGAGTTCCCCGACCGCGTAGCCATCATTGGTTCTGGGTTAGCGGAGAAATAGGAAAGTGAGCTCATCCACTTCCTCCTTGAGAATCGGGACGTATTCGCCTGGTCCAATGAAGATTTACCAGGAGTCCCGAGGGAGTTGGTTGAGCACTCATTACATGTGCGTCCTGACGCCAAGCCAGTGAAGCAGGCTATGCGCCGCTTCGGAGATGAGAGAAGGAAGGCCATTGGCGACCAGATCACCAAGTTGCTGATAAGCAATTTCATCGTGGAGGTGCTGCATCCGGATTGGCTAGCCAACCCGGTCATGGTCGAGAAGAAGAAGGAGGATCCCAAGGCTGCTACTGCATGGCGCATGTGTGTCGACTACACCGACTTGAACAAGGCATGCCCCAAGGATCCCTTCCCGCTACCTCGCATCGATCAGGTGATCGATTCCACTGCTGGTTGTGAACTGCTGTCTTTCATAGATGTCTACTCTGGTTTCCACCAGATAGCTCTCAATCCTGCTGATCAAATAAAGACTGCTTTCATTACCCCGTACGGGGCTTATTGCTATCGTGTCATGTGTTTTGGCTTGAGGAATGCGGGTGCAACCTATCAGAGATGCATGCAGAAATGCTTGCACGATCAGCTCGGCAAGAATGTGCAGGTGTACGTAGATGACATTGTCATCAAAACGAATAAAACACATACTCTGCTTGCCGACCTTGAGGAAACCTTTGCTAACCTGCGCAAGTACAAAATGAAGCTGAACCCGAGTAAATGCACCTTTGGTGTCCCGGCTGGCAAGCTACTCGGCTTCCTGGTATCTAGTCGGGGCATTGAAGCCAATCCCTCAAAGATAAAAGCTATTGAGAGCATGTCTTTGCCGAGATCCCTGAAAGACGTGCAGAAATTCACTGGTTGCTTGGCATCTCTGAGCCGTTTTCTGGGCCGAATGGGCGAGAAGGCCCTGCCTCTGTACCAACTGATGAAGAAAAGTGACAAGTTTGTCTGGACTCCGCAAGCGGATGTGGCCTTCAACGAGCTGAAGGCAATGCTGGCTAGCGCTCCCATCTTGGCTAGTCCGCTACCCAAGGAGCCAATGCTGCTGTACATTGCTGCAACCAACCGAGTAGTCAGTGTGGTGATTGTGGTGGAGCGAGAAGAAGAAGGCAAGAGTGTGCAGCGCCCGGTATACTATCTCAGTGAAGTGTTATCTAGCTCCAAGCAAAACTACCCGCACTACCAGAAGATGACCTATGGCGTGTACCTGGGCGCCAAGAAGCTAAAGCATTACTTCCAAGAGCATCCTATCACGGTTGTGAGCTCTGCTCCCATCTCGGATATCATGGGCAACAAGGAGGCGAGTGGCAGAGTAGCCAAGTGGGCAATCGAGCTGGCCGCGTATGCTCCCGCGTATGCGAGAAGAGAAGCCATCAAGTCTCAGATTCTGGCGGAGTTTCTGGTGGATTGGGCTGAGGTGCAGTACGAACCTCCTGCTCCAGTTTCCAACTATTGGAAGATGCACTTTGATGGCTCAAAGGTGAAAGAAGGCCTTGGCGCTGGCGTAGTGCTTACGTCACCCAAGCGAGATCAACTCAAGTACGTGCTGCATATTCATTTCAAGGCGTCCAACAACGTAGCAGAGTACGAGGCAGTGGTGCACGGCTTGCGAGTAGCCAAGGAGGTTGGCGTGCAGCGCATTATATGCTATGGTGATTCAGATCTGGTGGTGCAGCAAGTCTCTGGCACTTGGGATGCTCTAGATGCCAACATGGCATCGTATCGCTTCCTGGTACAGTCTATGACTGGATTCTTCGAAGGCTGCGAGTTCCAGCACATTCACCGAGCAGAGAATGAAGCAGCAGACGAGCTATCCAAGTTGGGATCTTCTCGGCAGTCCATCCCGGCAGGGATTGCCTTGGAGCATTTGAGAAAGCCATCCATCAAGCCGTCTCCTAGCTCGGAATCCATATTTGTCCCTTCTCTCCCAAGCGAGGAATCTGATCCCATGGAGATTGACTGGGAGAATGCTACAGGAAACCCGGGGACTGCCGCTCCCAACTCGGGGACTGCCGTTCTCTACTCGGGGACTGCTGTTCTCAACTCGGGGAGTGACATTCCTTACCCGGGGACTGCCATTCCATACTCGGGGACTGCCATTCCTTACTCGGGGACTGCCCCTCCTTACTCGGGAACTTCTGTCCTTAACCCGGGGACTGTCGCATTCATTGAGGAGGTCCTTGCCAATCGTTCAGGGCTCCAGAGAAGTGCTCCCAACCCTAAAGAGCAGCCTGAGGTGCCTGTCCCAATGGAAGTGGACGAACCAGTGTTTCCCACACGGGAGACACCGAGTTGGGCCATGCCCATACTATCCTTTCTAAAGGACGGTACTCTGCCAGAAGACGAGGTGGCCGCAAGGCAGATTCAGAGAAGATCCAAGGGCTACACTATATTCAGGGATGTGCTGCACAAAAGAAGTGCCACCGGCGTGCTGCAACGTTGTGTGGACCCAGAGGAAGGAGGAGAAATTCTGTTGGAAATACACCAAGGAGAATGCGGGCACCACGCCTCTTCTCGGGCATTGGTCAAGAAAGCTTTTCGGCATGGCTTCTACTGGCTCACAGCTCTGCAACAAGCTGAAGACATCGTGAGGAAGTGCAATGGCTGCCAGATGTTCGCGAGTAAGATCCATATGCCTGCTTCCGAGTTGAAAACAATTCCTATCACATGGCCGTTCGCCGTATGGTGCCTGGATATGGTTGGCCCCTTCAAGCCGGCTAAAGGCAACATGACACACATCTTGGTCATGGTGGACAAGTTCACCAAGTGGATTGAAGTGAAGCCTATTCGGAAGTGCGATGGGGCTACGGCTGTGAAATTCTTAAAGGATGTGATCCTGAGATATGGCTACCCGCACAGCATCATCACGGATAACGGCACAAACTTTGCTGAGGGAGCAATGGTGCGGTTCTGCAGAGATAAGCACATCCGACTAGATGTCGCATCCGTTGCACACCCCGCCTCCAATGGGCAAGTGGAAAGAGCAAACGGCATGGTGCTAGCAGGCATAAAGCCAAGGCTAATTGAGCCATTGATGAAAACACCTGGGTGTTGGTTAGACGAGTTGCCAGCGGTGTTGTGGAGTCTAAGGACTACCCCTAACCGGTCAACAGGCTACACGCCATTCTTCTTGGTATACGGGGCTGAGGCCGTGTTGCCAATAGACTTAGAGCATGACTCCCCTCGAGTAACCCTCTACACTGAGGTAGAGGCGAGAGAAGCTCGAGAAGACGACGTTGACCTGCTTGAAAAAGCAAGAGAGCTTACTCTGTCACGTTCGGCTATCTACCAGCAAAGCCTGCGGCGTTATCATAGCCGAAAGGTGAACCCAAGGGTTTTCCGAGAAGGAGACATGGTCCTTAGGCTTGTGCAGCGCACAGCCGGGATGCACAAGCTGTCTCCTCCATGGGAAGGGCCCTTCATTGTGAGCAAAGCGCTGCACAACGATGCATACTATCTTGTAGATGTGCGTCCATCACAGGAGAACAGGGCGGATAAAGCTGGAGAGGAAACCAAGCGCCCCTGGAATGTAGCCCTGCTTCGTCGCTTTCATTCGTGAGCAAAAATGTGTATGTACCCCCTTTATCCGAGTTGAAATTCTACTCTGCAATCTGAAATTGAACTCGGGGACTGCCCTCGCCTAAGCTTGTTCTGTATGTTCCTACCCGGCTTTAATTTTGTCCACTCGGTTGCTGTGCTTAAAATTTCACGAGTACATCTAGTACTGTGTTTAAACCTACATGCCAACTCTTCGACTCTGCTGCTGTCCGAAACCCGGCTTCATGGCAAGCAAGAGAACAAGCAAAAGGTCAATGAGCACAAGAAAAATTACTAAGGAAAGAAAAAGCACGGGAACCGAGTAGGATGTCTTCTACTGTTGTCTCTTGTTAACTCCTTCTCGGCTAAGTGGTGGGCTGCGTTACTATGAGTATTTCTAAGTGGCTAAGTATTTGCAACTCCAACTTTGAATTCTTGTGACTCGAATACAAAAAAGCAACAAGTTGCGGGTAAGAGCTGAGATAAAAAGGAAGAACGAATAAGAAATGCAACTCGGGGACTCGCATGATAACGCAACCCGGCATTTGAGCCGAAGTCGCTCAAATTGACTAAGTTAAAATATCAAACGTGAATAAAACTGAGTAGCAAACGACAAGGATAATTGTTTCGATACATCTGCACCCGGCATCCCGGGGATCTGATAAGTGTTTGAAGGATAAGATTGCAGGAGAAAATCAGGTCGAGGTAGCAACGTTCTCGGTGTTGGCCTTGGCTGCTTCATCTTCAGTACTAGCCTTGGTAGCATCCGCTTCCGAGCTGGCGACATCGGTCTTTGTGGCGTCTGCATCTGTCTCAGTGGCAGCCTGATCTGAAGTGGTTGTAGCCACCGAGATGGGCCCTGTCGCCGAGGTGGAGGCAGTCGCTTGGGCGCGGAGGCTGACTGTGTCGTCGAGGGCAGCTCCTGATGAGGTGCCGAACTCGAGCGCGGCGGTGTCAATCGACATCTTCACGTTCTCGCCTTCCTCATCGCTACCCGCGACGAATGCGGCCTTCCCCTTCCCGGTATCGTCGGCGGGCCGGTCGAAGAAGCTCAAGTCCATCTCCTCCTCGTCCGTCTCTTCGTCTTCGCCCTCCTCCTCGCCTTCGTCCACCTCGGTATCGGGCTCGGTGAGGCCGTCGATGAAGATCGCGGTGTCCGCGTACTGGGCGACCTCGTGTGCAACGAGCTGGCGGATAGCCACGCAGTCGGAATCCGTCTCCCACTTGGAGTCCTCGCGCATCTCGCGGACGACTTGCAAGTTAAGATTCTCGTACCAGCTGGTGACGAACAGCAGCATCATGTCGGCGCCTGCCCGAGCTCCAGACGCCCGCCATTTCTTCAGCTCGGCCTTCACGCCGTTCAGCTTCAAGGCGAGTCCGTGAATTGTCGTTGGCGCGGAGTCCTGAGGCCAGAAGAGGTCGTGGAGCTTGAAGGCAATGCGCACCAGCTCGGTGCCCACTCCTCCTAGACGTTGAAGCTGACCTTGCATGACGAGAAGGCATTCTTCAATTTCTGCCTTGGTATCCGTGGGCTCGCCCTTCTCGGCGCGAGCTGCTCGGGCCTTTGCCAAGGCAGGCTTGCACGAAGACTCAAGGCCGGGGAAGACTTCTGAAAGAGCTATTGAGAAGATCAGAGACGGGAGCAGAGTAGAAAATGAACCGAGTGACAGAGACGCAGAAAAGAGGGCACATATTGTTCAGATCGTAGAGTAGCCCGTGAAGCTTGTTCTTCCACAATTCCTCGTCGGCTAGGTGCCTTTCTTCAATGAAGCGGAGCCCGTCCAGCTGAGCGAAGAGGTTAGCATTGGTCTTCTTCAGCACCTCGCACTCCTGCTCAAGGGCTCTCTCCTTGGCCTTAGCTGCTGCTTCGTTTTTCTCCTTCTCGGCAACCAAACTTTTCTTCTCGGCTGCTAAGTTGAGGGCATCTTGGAGCGCAGTCTGCAGCTGGATCTGGAGAGCTTCCATCTCGGTAACATGTTCTTTCGTTAGCTCGACAGCTTGGCTGGACAGTTGCTGCTGCACCTCAGCAGGCTTGAGACAGTCAAGATGCTCCTCGACGAACTTCTTATGATCTTCTGCGGAGAGCAAAGCATGGTTAGCAGAGTAGCAAAGAAAGAAACATAAAAACAAGCCGAGAAGACGGCACCATACCTTCCAGTCTCTTGATCGTGGCTTGGCCATTCTCAACAAAGGCATGGCAATTCGCGTGCTCGTCGGCCAGGGCCTTTAGCTTCCCTGCAGGGTAGAATTGGTTAGCAAAAAAAAAAAAAAAAAAAAAAGCGGGCGTAAACCAAACGCAAGAACCGCGTAGCTAGAAGCATACCTTCAACTTCAGAAAGTCTAAGGGTGCTGTTCATGACATCCTTCCCGGCTGCCTCGTCGGCTATGCGCTCCTTCTCTAGGGCGGCAATGCGCCTCCTAGCAATGCAATGGTTCCAGAGTAGCCGACGATACAGGCCAGTCCTCTTCAATAGGCTATTCTGAGAAGCAAAAGGAAAAAGAATCAGGCAAAGTGATAAAGATTCAACCCGAGAAGGCGGCAACTCGGTTGAGTATCCGCCTACTCGGCCAGAATCTCGGGGACTGGATGATGGATAAGGAAAAGAAGAAGAGTAGAAGAAAAGGACAAAGGCAACTCGGGAAGGATGAGCAGGACTTACCGCGTAACTTTGTTCAAGGTCCTCGGCGGCCTTGCGGTGTACGAACATCTTGGCGGCGAGAGTGCTGGTGTTGGATGAGACGGTCATGGGCTTGTAACCCATGTCCGCCTTGTTCCAATCGACGCGCATGTGATCCAGGTCGCCCAATTCCACGTCGTCCCAGTTCAGGTTGCCAAGGACCTTGCTGTCCCATTTGGCGTCGATAAATCCGACCAGATCAATCATTTGCTCAAGGCCCATGGATGTCACCGCCTTGTCCTGGACCTCGCGCGAAGAAATGGAGATGGACTTGTCCTGATTTTTGGCTGGGGGTCTGGAGTCCACTGCCGCGGCCTGCTTCCCCTTCTTGAGAGCAAGTCTCCTCTCCTCAGGGGTTAAGCCAACCTGGTACTGCTGGCTGACCTTCACCATGTAAGGTGGGAAGCTGGGCGGATCCGGGATGCGGGATGCTGCAGCGGCGTCAGTAGCCGCGCCGGGCTCGCGGATAACCAGCTGACCGGACTTGGAGGTTGGTTTTGGCGGCGGCATCACGGCAGCATCTTGCGCGACACCACGTGCCGGGTTCCGACGAACAGCGCCCTCTGGCGGGCCAGATGGCTTCTCGGCAGCCCGCTTCTTGGAAGTCTCCTTCTTGGCGGCTATCTTCTCGGCGGCCTTCTTCTCGGCGGCCTTCTCTTCTGCAGCTTCCTGAGTTATCTTCCTCGCAACCGGCTTGGCCGGAGGGCTGGCTGCAGCTTTAGTCTTCTGCACCAATGGAGAGCTTGGCGCGGTGGAGGAGGTACCGTGCTGAGTAGGCGGCGCCAAGGGCGCGCTACCCTGCGCGGCATCCGGCTGGGCGCTACCCTGTGCGGTGTCTGGTTGCGCGTCGCTCAGAGGGTATTTCTCCGTCTCATTGACTACTTCAACCCGCTGCTCGGCAGCGGGATCCTGCTGTGAGGCGTCTGGAACTTCTACCCGCGTCTGGGCCGCGGGGTCTTCTTGTTCAGCAGCCCCTGTTGCTGACTGCTCTTGTTCTTCTTCCTGCCGCTCAAGGGCGGCGTCGTCGTGCATCTCGTGGTCTTGATCTTGGTTCTCCTCGGCTGTGTTGGCTGGAGGAGAAGGAGGCCTCTCGTGGCGAGCAGCATCCTGCGCCTCCTGTTCCGCGCGGGACTGCTGCTCCTGCTCGGCGTCGTGGGCGTCGCTGTCCATGTATCGAGCCTCGTCGGAGTCGTCCCCTTTCACGGGAGAGGACGCACGCGCTCCGGCCTGCGCTGCGGCTTCAGTCTCGTCGTCGAGGTCGATGAGATTATCGACGTCAATGGCGGATTTCTTCTTAGTCTTGGTGGGCGCGAGAGCGGCGTCAGCATCCAAGGGGGCTCTGAGGAAGAAAACATGTTCAGAAAAAAAGAAAAAGGCAGAGGAAACTGAGAAGAAACAACGAGGTAGAAGAATTGGAGATTTGCGGCAACGGAGGCGTATAGCTGAGGAGAAAGCACTTACCCTTTACGGGTAGGGATTGCCCGTCCTCCTTTCGTCGCGGTCTTCTTAGTTGTCTTCCCGACTGCCGTCTTCTTCTTCTTGGCGGGGGGCTCCTGAGCACCGCTACCCGTCCGTTTGCGGGTAAGAGGAGCAGCAACCGAGAGCGGCTTGACGACAAGGGTTTCCTCGTCCTCGTGGTCGCCCTCCTCTTCAGCGTCAGCATCATCTGTGAAATTGGGAAAAAGAAAAAGCAGCTCGGAAGCAGGAGGCAATTGGTTTGTATTACTTGCGACCAATCCGGATGAGCTCGATCACCTTCGTCTTCGTCCTCAGTCCAATCACGGACAGACGCGTCTACGCGGTGCTTCTCCATCTGGGCGTGAGGAAGGTTGAACTTGTCCGCGGTCTCGAAGGAGACCTCGTCGTCTTCTTCTCGGTCTTCCGACCAGTTGTCTTCGAAGCGTTCCTTGCTCTCAGCGAGCTGGCGATCAAGGACCTGAAAGATAGAGAAACATCAACAGTTAGTCGAGTAGCATAGAAGCATCCTACTCGGGAAGGCGTGCAAGCATAAAGCACATTAAGCCTAAGCAGTGCTACTCGGCAAGGCGTGCAAACACAAAGCACACTAAGCCTAAACTATTCTGTTAAGTGTCCTACTCGGAAAGGCGCGCAAACATCAAGCACGTCAAGCCTAAGCAGTTCTACTCAGCGCAAGGCGCAAGTGCTAATCGCAGCAAGATAAGAAGGCCTTCTACTCGGAACATACATACAAGAAACAGGATAGGGAACACATACCCGCTCGATTGGCTTCGTACGGCTGTATGGGATGAAGCCATACTGCCAATTGTCTCCGAGGCTGGTGGTCAGGATGGACCGCGCATGAGCGGCGACGTCCGCGTTGCTGAGCTCGAACGTGGTTGTCCGAGTACAATCGCGGGGGCCGCCCATGTAGCACATGGGGTGGGCGCGTTGCTGAAGCGGCAGCACCCGCTTAGAGATCCAGCAGGCAACTGGATCGTCGCTCTTGAGCCCCTCTCCGATCAGATGGGCAAGGCGCTCCTCCATCTGCGTAAGGTTCCTGCCAACGGACGGCTTGGTCTTCCAGTTCTGCCCGGTAGGAGCTCGGTTGCTCCACGGGGGCAGATTGATTCTGTCCTCCACCTTGGCTCCCTTCTTGGCCGGGATGTTCTTCACGTATAGGAACGTCTTCTGCCACTTGCGGACAGAATCCAGGCCATTAATGCGAGGATGATTGGTCCCAGGGCGCTGCACCATCATGGCGCTGCCGGTCTCGGTTATCCGGCTGCTGGTGTCCGCCCCGTCCTTCTTGCCTTTGCTCTGCTGGCGGAAGAAAAAGTACCTGGACCACGTCTCTGTCGTGGGGCGAACGCCGAGGAAGGCTTCGCACACCACAGCGTGGTAGGAGAGGAAGACGACGACGTTGGGAGGAAGGTGGTGCATCTGGAGGCCGTAGTGGTCGAGGAAGGACCGAAGAAAGCCTGATGCGGGAAGCCAAAATCCTCGCGCGAAGTACGCGAGGAAGACGACATGCTCTCCCTCTTCCGGAGCCGGAACGAGCTCGCCGTCGGGCTGCCGGCAGCGAACACCAGGAGGAACCCTCCGGGTGTTCACAAGCCACTGGCAGTCCTCGGCGGTGACCTCAGAGCCGGCCCAGCCGGCGCGAGCGTTGTCGTCGCGCGCCATGGCTATGAAGAAGAAATTTGGGAAAAAGATCGAGGATTTGGTGGAAAGGATGAGCTCGCGGCGGCGCAGTGAGTTGCGCGGCGGCGGAGAGCTCTGCGGCGGCGGAGAAACGAGAAGGCAGAGGGGAAATTGTGAGCGGAAGAAGGAGAAGAAGTTACCGAGGGGGTATTTATACCGCTCCTCGAGTTACCGTTACGAGTTGAGGAAGTGGGATCAATCGTGGTAGTAATCGTGTGACGTGGGGTCTGTGGGCCGGTTAGAAACGCACACAGCGCAGAACGCGCGCGTAACGGCCACATTAGATCCCACGACGAGATTGTGGGCGATTACTGCGCGTGATGGGACGTTACGAGCTGGTGGGCCCACCCCGTGAAAACTGGGCGCGTGGCCTGTCAGTTACCGGGCACCGAGGCGTCGCGGTCGTGGATGCGTGACACGTGCCCAGTTGCGATGCGAAAAGCTGGATTGTGCTCCGCGCCGCAGAGATTCTGTTTGGGAAAATTCTCTAAGTCTTTCTGCTCGGTTACAGAGAAGAGAAGTAGCTCTATTCGGGGGAGAAGAAACTCAAGGTATTTTCCAGAATGCTACTCGGAGGTTTTACTCGGCATCTTGAAGTTCAAGGGCAATGTTGCCAAGATTGGGTTAAAGCTGGCAGGGCCCAGTGAACGAGTTCGCAGGACTCTACCAGCTTCGGGGACTGCTGTCGGGGGGTTACCCCCAAGTAGGGTAAAGGCAAGCGCTAAAAGCAAGGTCAGAAGAGAAGTTTGGTCGAGTAGCAGCCTACCCGGTACTCGCTACCCGGTCGACTGCTACTCGGTCTTACACAAAAGATGATCAGAAGGATGAATCAAGAAAGTTATGCTCCTTCGAATAGAAGAGCTGGTCCGAGTAGAAATGGCGGGAACCTACTCGGGCCAGAAGTCAAAGGAGCCGTTCTGACACCGAATCCCGCGTATCCCGGGTCCGTACTTGGCACTGTTCACAGCACTGTTCATCTGGGGACGGCGTGCCTGACAGCGACAGTGTGCCAGCAGGGCGTCGCAGGATAGGGGGGACCTACTCTGTGTTCGCACAGTGATAACAGACTGGTTACTTGGTTTTGCCCAACGACTTTCCGCATCAAGACAAGCTTAGAAGCCAAAGCTGTCAGCGGGAACTCGGAAGAAGTACGGTGTGCACACAATGTCGACACTTGTTTGTATTTGGCTGTATCCGGCTGGGCACCGAGTATATAAGGTGCCCCGCCGCCTCCTGCGCGGGGGACGATGCGAAGGCTGGATCCTAAGTAGAGATTCTTGACCTAGTTCTACCCGGAGAGAGAAGAGTGGCTACTCGGTAGCAAGAACCATTGTACTGTGGCTACTCGGTGAGACACCAGAATACATAGAGAAAGGCAGGAGTAGGGGTTTTACCTCCTCACGAGGGCCCTGAACCTGGATAGATCGTGTTGTTTGCAGTGCTAGTTTCATCCTTCACGCGTCTACTCGTCGCGTGATCCCTCCCCGAGCGCCTCCAGCGTCCTTCGTCCCCACATCTTTAGCCATCCTATGGCATCTGCCGTGACACCACCACGACAGTGATCATTGTGGTTCTCTACTTGCCTTTGCAATATCTTGGTTTCCGGTTGTTCCATTTGGTTTCCACTTTCCATACCTATCCACCCATAAGCCATGTGTGTTTTGGAGCGTTTTTTTGGATCTTTAGAACTCAACTCACTTCATTCTTTTTGTTATCGGTTTCACGTGGCATGATCCACTAGTTCCAATACTTGCTAAAAGGTGAGGTTTGAGCTCTTAGCTCTTCACACTCTATATATACACTTGTTCTTGGGAGTAATCATGTGTAGCGAGAGCGGAATATATGGAGGCCATGATGGCTATGGTGATTACATGATGGACCACTACGACTACAACAACGACAACGACTACACCGAGCTTGACATGGGTGACCTCTACCACGACATGGTGGATCACCACTCCTACGAGCACGACATGGTGGATCACCACTACTACGAGCATGACATGGTGGATCACCACCACTACTACGACAACAACGCCGAGCTCTACACCGACTATTCCTCCCCAAGCATCATCGACATGGCGGAGCACCACACCAACCACAACAACTTAGACTCCATGAGCTCCAACGACATGAACCACTACTACAACTACGACACCGCGAGCTTGGATGAAGAGATGGAGTCGTACTACACCGACTATGCATCCACAAACATGGCGGAGTAATACACCAACAATGACTCCACAAGCATGAGGGACAAGATGGAGCTCTACAACTACTTCGACTCCGACATGGATGAGCTCACCTACAAGCACTTCCTCTCTAAGCTTCGAGGGCCAAGATATCATATGTCCTATGGTTCACGCTCAAGACCGAGGACCTTCAAGGAGAGTGCCAAGGCAAACACAAGACAACTCCATTCAACCTCAAGATGGTGCCACGACAAGAAATCCGACAAGTTGGCAAAGTCAAGATTGGCTCCTTCAACATCAAGACGGCGCCACAAGAAGGACATCATCGAGGCTCCATCAAGCAAGAAGGTCAAGCAGCCAAGGCATCCAAATGACTTTCGACGTCATCCCACACATGAAGAGCGGGAACGCCGCAAACTTCATCGTCAACAAACTTCAACCTCCAAGTTGGCGCCCACACAAGCTACAAGATGATGACACAATAAGATAACATCTACACCAACACTCCAAGTGCACGATGACTATCCCACACCAATAATGGCAGCGAGCGCACATCAAAAGGTGTCTCCTTCAAGTGCTACCACAACATTTCCAACACATATACAAGCCATGAAGGATCTATTCCATGCCATGGATATGAACTTAGACAAGTACGAGCATTCTACTTCTCAACGGGTAAAAGATCTCAAGACCTCCATCGACAAGATCTCCAAGCGTCTAGCAAGTTCAAGATGGAGACACAAGAAACAAGATCGCACATTCAAGGCTAAGACCACCATGGCGCACTCAGCAAGTATACATCATGTGGTATCTACATAAAGTGCCACCACCACAACGGCTCCCACATGGCAAGTGGAAGACCTACACCATGATGGAGGAAGAGAAGGCCCTCCCATGTATGATGATGATGTTGGTTCGAGCACCGCTCCCAACAACACCATGAGCCTACTTCAAGATGAATCCCTCTTATGCCCCATATGCAATGGACATGGCCATGTGATGTGGGATTGCCAAGGAGACGACCAATATGGTGCGTCAAGTGGAGAAGACAAGCATGGGAGTTCCTCTTCGACAATGGAGGCGAGTGTTGATGCCAATCTTATGGCTCACAAATTTGGAGGCGACAAGGTTGATGAGGTTGAGCAAGGGATTTTCCCTTCAACCAAGGAGGTGTATGGAGTAGAGAATATAGAGCCTACCCCTATGTGCATGTGTTATGAGAGGGTACCAATCCCATGTGAGCATGAGAGCAACTTAGCCCACATGAGTTAGAGATCATGTGAGATGAGTGGCTCCGCCACATGTGAGATTGAGTGCATCCACTTTGAGGGCATGAGTGATAAACCACATGAGTTGAGAGATGTAGTTGATAGGTCATGTGAGGCCATTTCAAATTCTAACAACTTACCCTCTACCTATAGTGTGTTTTCCCATGATGTGCTAGGTTCCATGGATGATGAGGCGCCACTCCTAAACACGGTGCGTCCTATGGAGAAGAATATGTACATGGTGGATGAAGGTGTGATGCCACCCCATGTCTACATCAAGATGGACAAGTCATCCACTTGAAGGCCCCTACTACCACAACACCTACTTCATATGATAAGGACAACAAAGGTATGGGTGTTGATGTGACCATGTTCCCACTACTGGACATGATGAATGATGATTGCTTCCATGTGATGGATGCACCTATCTTTGATGATATTACCATTGACATGCTTTTCCCCAAGTGGTTACATTTTATCCCAGTGTTGCAACCAAAATGTTGAACAATTGTTCTTTCAAACGCTTCGTTTGCAACAATATTGCTATGATTTCAAATGAGTTTGCCCCCATAGAATCCTCACTTTATGGAGATTTTTCGCTTTCGCTTGTTGATCTTGCTCAACCCTTCATCTTGCATTTTGACCATCCACACATTTCATACTTCATATTTGATTTTGATGTATTTAGGTCAAATGTGAATGAAGAGACATGTCATGATGGATGATGTGTTCATTTACCACAAACAAAATTTCTTCATTTGGTCTTTTGTGTGTTTGAGTACCCGCATGCTAATGTCAACCTCAATTGAACATGAGTTGACAAAACAAGATCTTGCAAGCATAATAAAATTGTCTTGCGGATCGAACCCGGTTCTAATACCTTTCTCTTGTTTTGCATAAAACACGTTGAAAAATTTCTCTTCCCTTTGTTTTGTTTGCAAACATGTTTGTGATGTTGTTCTCCTTTGTGACGAGAATGCTTCTTGATCGTTCACATAGATGATTTGTATGTTGCAACAAGTATGATGAACAATTGTTCTTTTCGATGGCTTGCTTGCAACCACAATGATATTTTGAGCATGTCTTTTCATGAGTGTTTTGGTTTCCCTTCCATTGGTGTTGCAACACAAATGTCGAAATATTGCTCTTTCCTATGCTTTGCTTGCACCCATGATGATAATATTTGGGATATTCTTCATCTTGTGTTTTTGCCAATGTCTCCTCTTATGGCACCAAGGATTTTGACACACTTGCATTTCCATTGCTTTGTGTGAAACTCCTCAAAGTTTCATGGAGATTTTTTTTCTCACATTTTGGAGATGTTTCAATGAATTGCTTGCACATTTACCTTGCATATGCAATAGATTCCATATATTTGTGTTGTGCTAACGGTGCTATCAACATCAACGGACATGTCATCAATGATATGCTCCTCTATCTCACACACACATGGTTTCCTTGGTTTCTGGTGTGTAGGTTCTACCTTTGGATGAGATGGCATGCGTGGCTACATCACCACCTTTCTATGACGAGGATCTTACAAGACAACCACATCGACATCTTGCTAAGGTGCCTTCCCTCTACTTAAAAACCCATGCTATGAACTTCAAGAATTGGCTACTCTTTGAGTGTTGTTTTGTCTTTCTTGTGAGCTTGGTAGGTTACATGCATGAAGGCCAAAGGAACATTGAAGAGCTGCCATTCCCTTTCCATCAAGAACAACCAATGCAAATGGTGACTTTGACTTCTACGACAATCCATCTACCTCCACTACACGTAGATGACGAGTTAGCGTCGAGGACGACTCTTTTTCAAGTGGGGGGGAGATGATGCAGCGCGACCCATCCCACTGGACATGTCTCACACTCCATAATATGTCAAGTCACCATGGATTCAAAAGGTGAACTCATTCCTCTTCGAGAACCCATTTCATACCCCTTTGGACGGTATACTACTTGACCATTTACCCCCGTGCATTTCTAGGTATGAGTCGACGAGTACGGATGCGAGGGGAGATGCCGAAGAAGCCTAGGACTCAAGGTCATCCAACGTGTACACGTGGAAGAGAAGAAATAAGCGAGAAGACGTCAAGGGAGAAGAAGTCCGAGAAGAAGGAGGGAGGAGAAGCGCAGGAAACCCGGCCAGGCCGGCCTCCAGGTAGGCACCCCTCCAGAGGCATCCGGTCTCCACCCCGGCCTCGGGCCGGGCTCCCTGCGCCTAAGACCGGGTGGGAACCCAAATGGCCTGGCCCTAGGCCAGCCTCCCAGGCCGGTTGCCCTACAACTGCGGGATTTGGGGGCTTTCTCTCCCTTTTCCACCCCACCTACCCCCTTGGCAATAAATATGTACCCCTTGGACCGGATCTAGGAAAGAGTTGACTTGATATCGAATTGAGCCTTGTACTCCCCCTCTCATGTGGAGAACCTCCCACATGGGATCCATGGCTACTCCATAGATTCATCTATTGGATTTTATCAAGATCTCTCCAAGTAGCTACTCTTTCACCTCGTGATTTCGGTAGTTCTTGCCAACCTTCCCCTTGCGGCTTTTGTTGGATCCATGGACAGGCCGGTGCGAGGAATCAGTTCCGATTAGCATGTTGTTGACTTGGGTTTGCAATCCCTCGTAGGCTCCACGATTTATATCCCCTTTTGTGTGCGTGAGTTCATCGTGTTCTTCGTGTTCTTCGCGTTCTTCCCAATCTTCCCACCTCTCGCGCATCAACCCGTGAAGATTGGTCCACCCTAGAAGCCAAGGCCATATCATGTAGGTCATAACTAGAGGTTCAGAGTCATCAATAGCACATTTAGAAGATCCTATGAAACCATCTCCCGCTACTTCACACAAGTCTTGTTTGCTATTAGCGAGTGATGCGTCCATTTTGCATCACCATTTATGTTGTTATTTTCTGTTATTCATTGATATATTTCATGTTATGATGCATTCGTTATGTTATTTTATCTTATTGTGTATGTTTCATAATTTTTGGAGAATAAACACCGGGACCAGAAATCTGATGGAAAAAGCACCGTCAAGATACCCTATTTCAGAAGATCAAAAGAAGATGGGGGACACCGGAGGTATCTTAGAAGTCCAGAAGAGGGAGCCAGCCACAAGGAGAGCCGGAGGGGGCCCACACCACCAGGTGCCCCCCCCTTGGTCGCGCTTCCAGGTGGTGTGGGCACCCTGGCCCACATCTGGTCGACCCATTTCGCGTACTTGACCCCCAAGGAACCCTAAACCCCACACTATCATGAAAGAATTATTCTGCCGCCGCCTCGGGGCGGAAAACACCAGAGAGAGAAAAGGTCTCCGGCAGGGAGAAATCTGTCGGAGGAAATTCCTCTCCGGAGAGGGGAAATCATCGCCATCATCACCGTCATCGCTCCGGGCGTCATCAAGATCGTCATCTTCATCATCATTACCACCAGAACCATCACCATTACCCTCATCATCCACCTTATTCCCTATGTAACAATTAGGGGCCTCTATCGTTGTTTCACATTAGATCTCTCTCCCGGTGTGTATTACTTGTTAGTAGTTGATGCTTGTGAGATTTATCGGTGTTAGCACTTCATGACCAGATTGTTATTATCCATTATATCACCTCTGATTATGATCCATATGATGTCCTGTGATAGTTTATTTAGTTCTTGAGTACATGGGCGAAGTCATGATGTTAGTAGTGAAGTTATGTTGAAGTAACATCTCGTGGTTTGGTATTTAAGTTGTGGTGCTATTCTTCTAGTGGGTTCATGTGAACGTCGACTACATGATACTTCACCTTTATGGGCCTAGGAGTATGCATTGTGTATTTGGATACTTATTGTGGGGTTGCCGGAGTGACATAAACCTAAACCCCCGTTAGGAAACCAATGCATGAGGGAGCGTAGAATCCCGGAGTTTTAAGGCCGTGGCTAGATTTATCTTAATTACTTTCTTGTATTTGCGGATGCTTACGAGGGGTAAAATCACAAGTATGTATTAGTCCTAGTTGGGCATGTCATTAGCATAGGTTCATCCACACAACACTTCACGAAACAATGGATATTAATCAACCGTAGTGAAGCAAAAACACTTGACGAAATTCCCATGTGTCCTCGAGAATGTTTGTTAGTCATAAGTAACACAACCGGCTTGTCCTTTGCTCCCAAAAGGATTGGGCCACTCGCTTCAATATTATTTACTACACTTTATTTAGTCGCGCTTTATTTATCTGCTATATCAAAAACCTCCAAATACCCGTTTGCTAGTGTTTACAGTGAATCCTCTATCCAACCTGCTTGTGAACACCTTCTGCTCCTCGTTGGGTTCGACACTCTTATTTATCGAACGTACTATGATACACCCCCTATACTTGCGGGTCATCAAGACTATTTTCTGCCACCGTTGCCGGGGAGTGAAGCGCTATTGGTAAGTGGAATTGGTAAGAGAAACTTTTACTGTGAGTGTTGTTTTTATTTATGTCTGCTGCTTTATTTCATTATGGAGAATTCTTTTGGTTCTCTGTTTAGGGATACTACTACTATCACTGCTAGGGTAGTAGGTGACCCGTTATTTGCTGAATTAGATCCTTATAAAATACCTATGAAAATTGTTGGACGTGTTATGGATAACTACTATTATGGAGATGGAACTTTCTATCCCGGTGATCATTTGCTCTTTATACATGAATTATGCGAGTTATTCAGGTGTGTAGGTATTACAATGGATCAAGTTAAAAGGAAATTGGTTTCTTTATTGCTGAAAGGAAGAGCCATTGTATGGTTCAAATTACTAAAGAATGGCAAATCTATTGGATGGGAGGAAATTGTTCCTCTCTTTTATTCTAAATTTTATCCTCCTTGTGAGATTCATAAAGACCAGAATCAAATGTATAATTTCTAGCCTCATGATGGAGAGAGTATTGCCCAAGCGTGTGGGAGAATGAAGTTTTTAATTCTTAAATGTCCCATTCATGAACTCCCGAGAAATATTGTTATTAATAATATTTATGCAAGGCTTTCTCTTCATGATAAGGATTTATTGGATGCTTCTTGTTCTGGATCATTCACATGCATGAAGGAAGAAGCTAAATGGGATCTTCTTGACCGTATTCAAGAAAACATTGAAGGATGGGAGAACGACAAAGGTAGAAAGTCAAGTATAAATTATGATTATGAATGCATTAAATCTTTTATTGGAACCAATGATTTCTATGATGGTAGTGTTGTTTGTGGTCTTGATTCTCAAATATGTGCAAACTGTCTTAAAGCTTTTGCCTCCTATCTTGATATTCCTAAAAAGAATTATCACAAGTACCATGCACCTTATAAAGATATTGTTCATGCTAGTAATATAGAAGTGCACGTTGTTAATCATGTTGTTCCTGAGCCATATGTTGAAAAAAAGGCCTTTCCATGCTAAGGTGAAAGAACACTCTATGGTGGCTAGTGTGGTTAATAAGAGTAATAAGAAATCAATTGAAACTGATGAGCAAATAACAGTTGAAACTCCTATAGCAATAGTGAAAGATCTTGTTTGTGGAAATGTAGAGGATGGACACATTGTATTCTGTGAGGATGCTTCTAATATTGTTTCCCATCCTCATAGACCTAAGAAAACTAGTGTTCATGTGCTTTCTGTTAAGATTGGTGATCATTGCTATTATGGTTTGTGTGACATTGGTTCTAGTTCTAGTGCTATACCTTATGAGCTTTATAGAGAAATTATGCATGAAATTGGTTCTTGTGAGCTTGAAGATATTGATGTGGTTATTCAGCTTGCTAATAGAGAAACTGTTTTTCCAATTGGTATTGTTAGAGATGTGGAAGTTTTATGTGGTAAGACTAAATACCCCACTAATTTTCTAGTACTTGGTAAGGCTGCTAGTAAGACTTGTCCTATTATTTTTGGTAGACCTTTCTTGAACACTTGTGGTGCTATTATAGATTGTAAAAGAGAGAAGATTTTGACTAAATTTGATGGAAAATCTTATGAGTTCAATTTCTCCAAATTTGCTAGAGCACCTTATGAATCTAAATTGCCTGATGAGAATTTTAAAGTTGAACAACTTGCTTCTATTGCTCTTGCTCCTAGCAATGCTTTGCAGCAATATATAGAGGATCACGAGAGTGATGTCTTTATGGAAGAGAGAAAAGAGATTGACGAAATTCTTCGTTGTCAACCGGTGATACTGAAACATAATTTACCTGTGGAAGACTTGGGTACAACATTACCACCCAAGGAGGATCCTGTCTTTGATTTAAAACCTCTGCCTGATGATCTTAAATATGCTTATCTTGATGATAAGAAAATATATCCTGTTATTATTAGTGCTAAACTTTCAGGTGAAGAAGAGAAAAGATTATCGGGAATTCTGAAGAAACACCGTGGAGCTATTGGATATACTCTTGATGATTTTAAGGGAACTTCTCCTACTATATGTCAGCATGCTATTAATATTGAACCTGATGCAAAGCCAGTTGTTGAACATCAACGCCGTTTAATTCCTAATATGAAGGAAGTGGTAAGAAATGAGGTATTAAAACTTCTTGATGCTGGTATTATTTTTCCTATTGCTGATAGTAGATGGGTGAGGCCTATGCATTGTGTCCCTAAGAAGGGAGGAATGACTGTTGTTCCTAATGAAAACAATGAGCTCATTCCACAAAGAGTAGTAGTTGGTTATAGAATGTGTATTGATTTTAGAAAGGTTAATAAAGTTACTAAGAAAGATCATTATCCTTTGCCCTTTATTGATAAAATGATAGAGAGGTTGTCTAAGAAAACTCATTTTTGCTTTCTTGATGGTTATTCTGGGTTTTCTCAAATTGCTGTTAGGAAGCAAGATCAAGAGAAAACAACCTTTACTTGTCCTTATGGTACTTATGCTTATAGACGTATGCCTTTTGGTTTGTGTAGTGCTCCTGCTACTTTTCAAAGATGCATGTCTGCTATTTTTCATGGTTTTTGTGAAGAAATTGTGGAAGTATTCATGGACGATTTCTCCGTCTATGGAACTTCTTTTGATAATTGTTTGCACAACCTTGATAAAGTTTTGCAGAGATGTGAGGAAACTAATCTTGTTCTTAATTGGGAGAAATGCAACTTTATGGTGAATGAAGGAATTGTTCTTGGACATAAAATTTCTGAAAGAGGTATTGAAGTTGACAGAGCTAAAGTGGAAGCCATAGAGAAAATGCCCTGTCCTAGGGATGTTAAAGGTATTCGTAGTGTTCTTGGTCATGCTGGTTTTTATAGGAGGTTTATTAAAGATTTCTCTAAAATATCAAAGCCTCTTACTAATCTTCTTCAAAAAGATGTACCATTTGTTTTTTATGATGATTGTAAGAAGATTTTGAAACTTTAAAGAAGGCTTTAACTACTGCTCTATTGTTCAACCACCTGATTGGAATTTACCTTTTGAAATTATGTGTGATGCTAGTGATTTTGCTGTAGGTGTTGTTCTTGGACAACACGTAGATAAGAAGTTGAATGTTATTCATTATGCTAGTAAGACTCTTGATGCTGCTCAAAAGAATTATGCTACTACTGAAAAAGAGTTCTTAGCTGTAGTTTTTCCATGTGATAAGTTTAGGCCTTATATTGTTGACTCAAAGGATACTATTCATACTGATCTTGCTGCTATTAGATACCTTATGGAAAAGAAAGATGCTAAGCCTAGGCTTATTAGATGGGTGTTGCTTTTACAAGAGTTTGATTTGCATATTATGGATAGGAAGGGTGCTGAAAATCCTGTTGCTGATAACTTGTCTAGATTGGAAAACATTACTTTTGATCCTATTCCTGTTAATGATAGTTTTCCAAATGAACAGTTGGCTGCAATAAAGGTAAAACCCCGGAATAGTCCATGGTATGCTGATTATGCTAACTTTATTGTTTCAAAGTATTTGCCTCCAACATTTACAGCTCAACAAAGAAGAAAATTCTTCTATGATTTGAGGCATTATTTTTGGGATGACCCACATTTATATAAAGAAGGAGTAGATGGTATTATGAGAAGATGTGTTCCAGATCATGAACAACGTGAAATATTGAAGAAGTGCCATAGTAGTGCTTATGGAGGACATCACGCTGAAGAAAGAACCGCACAGAAGGTTCTACAATCAGGTTTCTATTGGCCTGCCCTCTTTAAAGATGCACGTAAATTTATTTTATCTTGTGATGAATGTCAAAGAGTAGGAAATATTTCTAGACGTAATGAAATGCCTATGAGTTATTCTCTTGTTATTGAACCTTTTGATTGTTGGGATTTGACTTTATGGGTCCTTTTCCTCCTTCGAATGGTTATACTCATATTCTTGTTGTTGTTGATTATGTTACTAAGTGGGTAGAAGCTATACCTACTAAAAGTGCTGATGGTGAGACCTCTATAAAAATGCTTAAAGATGTTATTTTCCCTAGGTTTGGTGTGCCTAGATATCTTATGACTGATGGAGGTTCTCATTTTATTCATGGTGGTTTTAGAAAGACCCTTGCTAAATATGATGTTAATCATAGAATTGCCTCAGCTTATCATCCTCAAACCAGTGGTCAAGTAGAATTATCAAATAGAGAAATTAAATCTATCTTGCAAAAGACTGTTAATAAATCTAGGAAGAATTGGTTATATAAGTTGAATGATGCTTTATGGGCTTATAGAACTGCTTATAAAAATCCTATGGGTATGTATCCCCATAAAATGGTTTATGCAAAAGCTTGTCACTTGCCTTTAGAATTAGAATACAAATCTTATTGGGCAGTGGAAGAATTAAAAAAACATTTTAAACTTGCTGGTAAGAAAAGAATGCTTGATTCGAATCATTTAGATGAATGGAGATGTGAAGCTTATGAAAATGCCAAGCGCTTTAAAGAGAAAGTTAAACAATGGCATGATAACAGAATCCTTAAAAGAGAGTTTCATGTTGGTGAGAAAGTTATATTGTATCGGTCTCGTCTCGGATTTTTTGTAGGAAAATTACTGTCCTGATAGGAAGGACCTTATATTATTAAAGAAGTGTATCGTTCGGGTGCAATCAAAATTGCTTCCCTCAAAGATAACACTACACAAGTGGTAAATGGACAAAGACTCAAACATTATATTTCTGGGGATTCCTATGATGAAGATGTGGATGTTATTCAAGTAATGACTCTGGAAAAGTTCATTAGAGGGAAGATTCCAGAATCTGCATAATCTGTTTTGGAATAGGTAACAGTTCTGTTAAGAAAAAGTCCACGAAATACCTTTTCAGTTATAAATTATTAGTTTTGGAAAATATAAAAAATACCGAGCCAAAGAGGAGTTGGAGAAGGTGCCCGGAGGCACCACACCATGAGGGGGCGTGGGCCCACCCTTGGCCGCGCCACCCTATGGTGTGGGCGCCCCGGAGCCCCTCTCCGACTCGTTTTTGACCTGGACTTTCCTTTCGTTACGCATATTTTTGCTATATGACCCCCGGACCCGCCGAGGTCCGTATATCGTTTTCTCGTCGTGTTTCTGTTTCGAGCTATTTCTGCCAGGTTACATCTTCAGATCTAGAGCCACAATGTCCTCTCTAGGATCTCCCAAAGACAGTTTCTTTGAGAACGTCGTCAACCCGTACATGAACGAGTTGAAGATGCATCCAAAGAATTGCTGCTCAAGGATGGGGAGGTGCAGATTGAAGATGTTCGGGGCCCTAAAGGAGAGGGCAGTCTAGAAGCTAGGATGGAAGAGCTGGAGCAAGAAGTTTTTAGGTACAAGAAGATGGCGGAGCATGAAGTTGAGATCATCCACATGATAAAGACATAACAGATCGCTGAATACAAGAAGGAGAATTTGAAGCTTTGGGAGGAGATTTTCTCACTCACCAAGACCACCAACGATTTGCAGGCACAACTCTATGATGTGTAGAACCAGAACTTTGAGTATGAGAACATGTTTAAACGTATAAGCTCTGCTGCTAGTTTCAGGATGTTGGAGACTAGGACCTCATTTGTGGATGGAGAGACTTTACCTTGGAAGATTGAGGATGAGAAGGATTCACAACCACCACCGAAGAATTGATTCTTCATTGGTATTGGAATCCCCTTGGCTTGTTCCAAGCTTGAGGGGGTGCCGCGGTATCACCTTTATCTTTCACCCTTTTACCTTTTAGTAGAGTCATATCGTGAGTAGAGGAAATATCATATAGGATGGTTTGCAGTATGGAAGTGTTGCTCCTTCATTGGTTATCGTTGTATCCGTTGGTTTGAGTTGCCGTAATGAAATATTAATGAGAAGTTTCATCATCTACTTGTTTCACTTTATTTTAGTATGCAATTTTTGTTATGTGATTGATCTTGTTATTAGTATTGGTATCAATTTTGGAGCTTCAAGATAATCTAGTTGGTTTTGGCAAACTTAGCATTGGTCAGTAGCAACAATTCGTTGAGACTTAAGTAGAAAAGAGGGAGTTGCATGTAGATATATTATTCCATGATCTTTCTTTCTTGTTAGCCCATAAGCTTAGTATTCTCAAATAAGTTTGTTTGCACCTTCAAGGAAGATTGCATGATTGACTTTATCATATATGTTTTTGCTTGTTTTACTTCGATTCTTATGCTTGCTACCCGACCTTGCTAGCCAAAAACCTGTACTGAGAGGGAATGCTTCTCGTGCATCCAAACCTTGAGCCCAAAACCTTGCCATTTGTGTCCACCATACCTACCTATATGTGGTATTTCACCGCCACTCCAAGTAAATTGCTTGTGTGCTACCTTTAAACCTTCAAAATTTACACCTGTTTTGTGCTCCTATTTTAGCTCATGAGGACGCAAATAGAGAATCTTTATCTCACTTGTTGATTGGATTTCACACCCTGGACTAGTGGCTTCATCCGCTTATCCAAATGCTAGAAGAGCTGGCAGCGGGGTTCCCAGCCCCAAATAATAATACAAATTCTCTTTCACTCTTTTTGCCCCTGATTTATCAGTCAAAGCATAATTGTGTAAACAAAAGAGAAAGAGGGATGACCTTCTATACCAGTTGCGTCCTTCTATGGGAGCCGCTCTTGTGAAGTCTAGTTGGCTTGTGACGTACTGTATTTTCTGTTTGCCATTCGTTGACATAAACATACACCTCTCAAAATTTAGACACTCCTCCACGATTTGTGATTGTTGGCAGGCACCCGAGGATTCGGTTAGCCATGGTTTGTGTAAGAAAGGTTGGGAGGAGTGTCAAACTTTTATACCTCTGTTTTACAAAATAAAAGCTCTAGCACATGAGTGATCAATGCTTCCCTCTGCGAAGGGCCTATCTTTTACATTTATGTTGAGTCAGTAAACCCATTTCTTTCTGTCTAAGCAAGCATTTGAGTTGTTGTGATTCATCCAGCTACATGTTGATTTACTCAATCATGTCCTTTCTTCTTCCTTGTTTCTAAAAATGCTTTTATCTGCTTGAATACCACTTTGAAAGTAAGCAATGTTTGCAAAGAGACTGTTATAATTGAGCATGATAAACTCTGCATTATAGCTCTAGTATAAAAAACTCTGATCGAAAGATAAGTACATTGTTAATTGTTCTCTGACCAAGAACGAAGTTTGCCTTTAACAATTGTGATTTACTTTTTGCACCTTTATTGTTACTTTACTTGTTTCCAGTTCGACTATATGAGAGGAGGTTTCTGTCTTACATGACTTGTTCTTTGTAGATGTGATGCCTTTTGTCCGTATTTTATTTTATCTTATCGACACCTCACTCCATAAACCTGTGGTCATGTTTATTGAGTTCAGTTTCGCTTGGGGACAAGCGAGGTCTAAGCTTGGGGGGAGTTGATACGTCTATTTTGCATCACCGTTTTATGTTGTTATTTTATGTTATTCATCCATATATTTCATGTTATGATGCATCACTTATGTTATTTTATCTTATTATGCATGTTTCATAATTTTTGGAGAATAAACACCGGGACTAGAAATCTGATGGAAAAAGCACCGTCAGGATACCCTATTTCAGAACATCAGAAGAAGAGGACGGACACCGGAGGTATCTTAGAAGTCCAGAAGAGGGAGCCAGCCACTAGGAGAGCCGGAGGGGGGCCACCAGGGGCCCACACCATGGGGTGCCCCGCCCTTGGCTGGGCTGCCACATGGTGTGGCCACCTTGGCCCACCTCTGGTGGATATTTTCCGCGTACTTGACTCCGAGGGAACTCTAAGCCCCATACCATCATTGAAGAATTATTCTGGCGCCGCCTCGGGGCGGAAAACACCCAAGAGAGAACAACTCTCTGGCAGGGAGAAATCTGCCGGGAAAATTCCTCTCCGCAGACGGGAAATCATCGCCATAATCACCGTCATCACTCCGGGCATCATCAAGATCATCATCGTCATCGTCATCACCACCAGCACCATCACCCTCATCATCCACCGTCACCCCGCTGTAACAATTAGGGGCTCTATCGTTGTTTTACATTAGATCTCTCTCCAGTGTGGATTACTTGTTAGTATTTGATGCTTGTGAGATTTATCGGTGTTAGAACTTTATGACCAGATTGTTATTATCCATTATATCACCTCTTATTATGATCCATATGATGTCTTGTGAGTAGTTCGTTTAGTTCTTGAGGACATGGGAGAAGTCATGATGTTAGTAGTGAAGTTATATTGAAGTAATATCTCGTGGTTTGGTATTTAAGTTGTGGTGCTATTCTTCTAGTGGTGTCATGTGAACGTCGACTACATGATACTTCACCTTTATGGGCCTAGGAGGATGCATTGTGTATTTGGCTACTAATTGTGGGGTTGCCGGAGTGACAGAAACCTAAACCCCCGTTAGGAAACCAATGCACGAGGGAGCGTAGAATCCCAGAGTTTTAAGGATGTGGTTAGTTTTATCTTAATTACTTTCTTGTATTTGTGGATGCTTACGAGGGGTATAATCACAAGTATGTATTAGTCCTAGTTGGGCGGTGCATTAGCATAGGTTCACCCACACAACACTTCACGAACTAATGTAATCAACCGTAACAAAGCGAAACCACTTGATGAAATTCCCATGTGTCCTCGAAAACGTTTGGTAGTCATAAGTAATACAACCAGTTTGTCCTTTGCTCTCAAAAGGATTGGGCCACTCGCTGCAATATTATTTACTACACTTTATTTAGTCGCACTTTATTTATCTGCTATATCAAAAACCTCCAAAAATTTGTTTCCTAGTGTTTACAGTGAATCATCTATCCAACTTGCTTGTCAACACATTCTGCTTCTTGTTGGGTTCGACACTCTTGTTTATCGAAAGTACTACGATACACCCCCTATACTTGTGGGTCATCAGCGAGCTAATGCATGAGATAATCAAGCCAGTAGCTAGCCAAACGGCTACCAAGATCGGAGATAACTTTAGATGGTATCCCTACTTCAAGTTAAGTAGTAATCCTATTTTGTAATCGAGCACCTAATGTATAGGAAAAAATCATGACTGCTTGCTTCTCTAATGTCATGATTGTATTGGCGCCATCGATCGTACTCATGTCACTGCTAGAGTTTTATGAGCACAGGCTAAAGCAAATAGTGGGAGGAAGCACTATAACCGTCAGAATGTGCTAGCTGCTGTTGATTTTGATCTCAAGTTCACATATGTGCTAGCTGGCCGGGAGGGATCATCACATCATTCAACCATTCTTGCTGACAACATGTCCAGACCTGACAGGATCAAGATCCCTAATGATAAGTTCCACCTTGGTGATGCTGGTTATGCATGTCAGCCTGGAATTAGTCCCCCCTTCCAAAAGACCAGGTACCATCTAAATGAGTTTAGTTCAAGGTGCGGTCCAGCTACCGCCACGAAATTGTTCAATCTCACACACTCTAGTCTTAGAGTTACGGTTGAAAGGGCATTTGCTACATTGAAAAATAGATTTAAAATCCTTGACCAGAAGCATTTCACACTTTCGAGATCCAAGTTAAGATAGTTATTTCATGTTGCATTCTTCACAGCTAGATCCTTGGATGGGGTTTTGATTCCCATGCCCCGGAAGAGGCAGATGCGGTGCCAAACACCATTGACCCTGGCCATGGTGTGACCTCTGATGGCAATGAATCTTGGAAGAGCAAAAGTGTCGTGGTGGTATCACGGCAGATGCCATAGGATGGCTAATGTTGGGGCCGATGGACGCTGGAGGTGCTCGGGAAGGGATCACATGGCGAGGAGCCGCGTGTGGTAAGTCACAAGCACTGCAAACAACAAGATATTACCCATGTTCAGGGCCCTCGTGTGGAGGTAACACCCCTACTCCTGCCTCTCTCTTTATTTGGGTGTTTACCGAGTAGCCACAGTACAGTACAGGCCTTCAGCCGAGTAGCCACTCTTCTCTCTAGTTCTCTCTGGTTTTGCCTCTAGTGTTATCTTTGGAATGCGCAGCGAACCTCTCACAGGA
The DNA here is from genome assembly GCA_028641055.1 of Alopecurus myosuroides. Lineage (NCBI taxonomy): Eukaryota > Viridiplantae > Streptophyta > Magnoliopsida > Poales > Poaceae > Alopecurus > Alopecurus myosuroides. Next base: position 209,215,734 of record CM054057.1, on the reverse strand, counting down.
GGAGGCAGGGCACCTTATATACTAGTGCCCAGCCGGATAGAATAAGACTAAAAGATACAGCTGATAGGACAGGAGCACTGCAGAACAGAGCACGCTTCCGGCTTCCCGCTGACGCGTGCACCGTAAGTCGTCGCGCCGTTCGGAGATGGGACCTGTCCACCCTTGTCAGTGAGATAGGGTAGGCCCCTAGCCCTGTCCTGTCCCCTCTGTCAGTGACAGGACTTGACAGGCGCCTACCATACTGTAGCCACGCCGTAGCGCGGATAATCACGCACTCTGTAAGTTGAACCGCACGCCTGTACGGACGCAGGATACGCGGGATCCTTTGTCAGAACGGCTCCATTGACTTCTGGCCCGAGTAGGAAACCACTCCCTCTACTCGGACTAATTCCTCTACTCGGAGGAATGTAACTTCCTTGATTCTTCCATCTGGCCATTGGCGGGTACGACCGAATAGCAGCCTACCGGGTAGCAAGTACCGGGTAGCCAGCTACTCAGTCAAATAGCCCCTTGACCTTGCCTTTAGCACCTGCCTTACCCCTACTCGGGGGTAACCCCCCAACAAAAAGGATTTAGTGGGGTGAGGCAATATGGGCGCATAGATGTAACTCAAGGTATTGAAAAGAAGAAGATTGAAAAATCTCATCACCTTGATCATCATTGATGAACCATCCACCTGATTGTAATGCTATGTATTGCCCTACACTTAAAAGTAGTTAGGGTTATAACTGAACTTCCATGCATATTAGATAGGGCTGGATTTTAATTACCCCCTATTAGTTACGCAGGAACCGATATTTCATGTTCTTGTCTGATGGTGTGTAACGTGGTAACTTCACCACTCGAGATAAAAGTTGACCACAAACAAGGCTGGATGCAACCAAACACAACAGATTGCATCGCCGAACCCATTTTATGCGTGGCTCCAGGCTACCAAACCCAATGTGCAAAAGTGTGCCACTGATGCGATGCAGTCCACCAAACGGGGTGCACAACACATATATGGAAGTGGCTTCGCCCGGCCAAGACCTATGGAGCCTTGCCCCCATGGAGCGGAAAAGTGGATGCAGACTACCAAACGCGCCCTTATAAATTTCTCTTCCACAAATTCCAGGTCCTTTATTATCGACTTAATGGGCCAGCTGCGCATTTGACAATTAAAGACTTCAACTTACATTTTCGACTTGATGCTATACTCGTTTTTTCATCAAAAACTCACATGTGTCAAAACTTCTATGAAGTCTGCCATACTCTCCAAGAGATATAACCAAAAAAATAAATTTATTGTCATTTTCCTATCATCTTGAATAAAAACGAAGTAGCATGTATATATTGCAAAAAGACCACCTCATCCGCGCTACTAGATGTGAAAACTCCTTGAGCCTTTTAAAATCCTAGCTAGAAGCTAAATTCAAAAGAAGTAGGGAAAAGGGTCATCACACTGTCTACCCCTATGTAACATTACCACCCAAACTGCTACTAATCCTAACACAGAGAGTGCCACATTTGACAACTTTCTTCATCCACCCACACACCAGGTGGGACCGAAACCACACAACTCCATATACATCTAAATAAAAATTCCAGTTTCTTGCGTCTGCCTATCTACCCACTACAGGAGAGGATGAATACGCCGACGGCCCCAGTCAACGCCGACGGGGAATAGTCGGGCACCGTCGGCGTACAGGAGGCTGCGAAAATCTAGCCCTGGTGTCCGTCGGCATACGAAGCCCCGTCGGCGTATACGATTGAGTCCCGACGGCCACCATCGGCGTATAACCTACCGCCGGCGTAAGGCTGACCGCTGGGCCCGCTGGAATGGCATCCCGTTATGGGTATGCCCTTTTCTGATACGCCGACGGGGACGAGACACTGGCCGTCGGCGTATAAACTTTTTTATTATTTTACGACAGATTACAGTTATTAATTCTAAAATCAACAACAATTCGAAAACTTCTCCAATTTGAGAAATTCAAATTTCTATGGATTCACAATCTTGTGCTCAATCTGTTGGTACCAAAGTTGCTACATGTTTCTGTAATAATTTTTGCACTAAATAATTGAATATAGAAATGGCTATTAAAATTGAAAACTTGCAAACTTCATAACTTGAGCTCTGTTTTTTCAAATTGAGCAAACTTGGTCTCTAAAAATTTGTCATAACAAACACTACACAATGGTATTTTATTTTGGCACAATTGAACTAAAAATTCTCAAGTTTCCTTCTATTTGCTAAAAGGGCAGAAAAAATTGGTTATTATAAGTTGCATCATAAATTCTATATTTGTCCAAAAATTATGTTTAAACCCTCAAAATATTAAGTGAACTAGTATGGCACCCCCTAGCTTGTGTGGGGACCCGGACGCCCCGTAGCCCCCCCTTCGGTGAAACCTAGACCCGCTGGAGAAATACCGGACTTATACGGATACACGCGGCCACACCGGAGGGGGGGCTACGGAGCGTCCGGGTCCCCACACAAGCTAGGGGGTGGCATACCATGTTAGTATAGGTGTGTTGTGGTCTTTGGATGGCAAAGATTGCACTCCGGGGTGTGACCCGCTTCACCGGCGTCCGTTTCTCCCTCGTGAGTTTACATGCGATTATAGGGTGAAACTCCCGTATCGGACGAAACGTCGGGAATCTTCCTAAGAGGTGGGTTCTATCAACTTGTTTTATGTTCCTATGGGATACCCTAACACAACCAAGCAACTGGTTCCACAATGCTACCCCCTTTCGACGCCGTTACCGCGTGTATCCGTATAAGTCCGGTATTTCTCCTGCGGGTCTAGGTTTTCACCGGAGGGGGGGCTACGGAGCGTCCGGGTCCCCACACAAGCTAGGGGGTGGCATACCATGTTAGTATAGGTGTGTTGTGGTCTTTGGATGGCAAAGATTGCACTCCGGGGTGTGACCCGCTTCACCGGCGTCCGTTTCTCCCTCGTGAGTTTACATGCGATTATAGGGTGAAACTCCCGTATCGGACGAAACGTCGGGAATCTTCCGAAGAGGTGGGTTCTATCAACTTGTTTTATGTTCCTATGGGATACCCTAACACAACCAAGCAACTGGTTCCACAATGCTACCCCCTTTCGACGCCGTTACCGCGTGTATCCGTATAAGTCCGGTATTTCTCCTGCGGGTCTAGGTTTTCACCGGAGGGGGGGCTACGGAGCGTCCGGGTACCCACACAAGGTAGGGGGTGGCATACCATGTTAGTATAGGTGTGTTGTGGTCTTTGGATGGCAAAGATTGAACTCCGGGGTGTGACCCGCTTCACCGGCGTCCGTTTCTCCCTCGTGAGTTTACATGCGACTATAGGGTGAAACTCCCGTATCGGACGAAACGTCGTGAATCTTCCGAAGAGGTGGGTTCTATCAACTTGTTTTATGTTCCTATGGGATACCCTAACACAACCAAGCAACTGGTTCCACAATGCTACCCCCTTTCGACGTTGTTACCGCGTGTATCCGTATAAGTCCGGTATTTCTCCTGCGGGTCTAGGTTTTCACCGGAGGGGGGGCTACGGAGCGTCCGGGTCCCCACACAAGCTAGGGGGTGTCATACCATGTTATTATAGGTGTGTTGTGGTCTTTGGATGGCAAAGACTGCACTCCGGGGTGTGACCCGCTTCACCGGCGTCCGTTTCTCGCTCGTGAGTTTACATGCGATTATAGGGTGAAACTCCCGTATCGGACGAAACGTCGGGAATCTTCCGAAGAGGTGGGTTCTATCAACTTGTTTTATGTTCCTATGGGATACCCTAACACAACCAAGCAACTGGTTCCATAATGCTACCCCCTTTCGACGCCGTTACCGCGTGTATTCGTATAAGTCCGGTATTTCTCCTGCGGGTCTAGGTTTTCACCGGAGGGGGGGCTACGGAGCGTCCGGGTCCCCACACAAGCTAGGGGGTGTCATACCATGTTAGTATAGGTGTGTTGTGGTCTTTGGATGGCCAGCGGGGGGGCGTCCTCCTAACACTTTGCTTGCAGCTCTGATTAGGAAGCACTGGCCGGGCTTTTACACTGTGGTCCCCAACGGCGAGAAGAAGCTAGCCTGCCATTGGGTAGACTATGAGGCCGCCGCTTGCCCGGGCTTCGAGACAGCTGCTGATGTCGTGATCAGCACGTTCTGGGTAAGGCGAGGTTTTCCAATTACGTCCATAGTTGATGCCCCCACCATGCTAACTCTTTACTCTCGCAATCTTTTTATGCATGTTTACAGAGATTCTTTAGGGTTCTTCCGGAGTATCAGGCCTCGGCGAACAGGACTTTGTTGGGGGCATGTAAGAAGCTGACACGACAGCAGTTCTACCACGTAAGGAATACATGCATGAATCAATTCAGTTCCGAGAAGTTCGGCAAGACGGCGCCGAAGCATGAGACTGTGATTGCAAAGCCTGCGATGACTTTGGAAGATTACGTCGCGGTAAGTCAAAATTGTCAATGGTATCATATGTTGCTGCTAAACTGCAATTTGCATTATCTGTTCTTCAAAATGAGTCTTGAATTTTTCGGGTTATGCCCCAGTGGGCCGATGGTAAAGAGGACGCATGGAAGGCGATGGTGACATCAATGTGGCTCGGGGAGAACGAGGAGTTCAAAGCCTTAAGCGAGCGGAACAAGGCAAACCGCGGCCACGAGGGGACACACTATGCGGGAGCCCGCCACCATGCTAGCTTCAAGAAACATTTTGTATGTGCACACATTGAACAACATGCATTTTATTCCCGTCATGTTTCTATCTGGTATGCATAACATTTCTTTGGCGATGCAGGAGTCCATCACGGGGAATGTCCCTATTACGCCGATGGAAGCATGGGAGAAGATGAGGATCAAGAAGGCCGATCCATCCAAGCCCCAGCCCTCGCTTCCAGAGTACTTCGGCAACGCCAAGGAGGACATAGCTAGTTACACGACGGTGTTCCAGGGTTTTCATCCTCACGTGGATAACCCTATTCAGGAGGAGACCGACGTGAGGGCTTTGGTCGTGGGCGGGCGCGGCAGGGAGCATGGCCGTCTTCGCTGCCTTAACCAGGTGACCCCGCGTACTCCTGAGTTGAGCCTCACGCGTATCAAGGCCACCCTCACCGCCGACGACCCCGTTGTCCCTCCTCGTCGACAGACTTCCAAAGCTCGCGCCGAAGTAAGTTCTTCTCAATCTCATTCCCTTTTCGACATTTCTTCCTTAGTAGCTAACTTGACGAGATTCAACTTTCATCGAGATTCATTTTTCTTGAAATTGTAGGCTGCATTAGGTGATGCCTACGATGCAGCTATGGCGGAGTACACCGTTAAGTATGAGGAGTGGGCGCAGAAGAGAAGGGCCTATGACGTCTGGGAAGAACTGCGCGATGTTGTAAGTTTCACCATTTTCTCCCTACAAAAAATGACAAGTCCTACTTCCCCCTACTTTGAACCTTTATTTCTGCAAAGCCTAACATAAAAAATGTCTTGTAGGCGGACGAGAGGTTATATTCCACTGGAGAGCGGGTTACTATACCCATTCCACGACCACCTAAGCCTGACATGCCGCCTCCGTTTCCAACGAAGGAGGACTTCACTCGCGTAGCCTACGTGAGTACACCGGTAAGTTATATGCCAAACCAGTCATTACCGCTGTCATGTGCCCGCCACGTTAGAGTTGCTAACTTCTGCTAAAAAATGCATGTAGGGATCGGGACAGTCCGGGGCTACTCCCTTCGGCCGTGCTGATGACTCGCCAAGTCGCACGATCACACTGTTTCATCACGCTCCCGGTGCTTCGCCGAGTCCGTCGCGCGAAGCCGATGCCCGTGCTACTCCCTCGCCGAGTTCCGGGCATGGTTCGACGGCGGCTACCCAGCGCGGAGTGTCGCCTATTCTCACTCGGTCCGAGATGGGCACTTCGAGCTCCCGCGAGATCTAGCTAGGATGATGATCTTTGTATCGCACTATTGATGATGTTTGGATGATTTTGTACCTTGTACGATGTTTGGATGATATGGATATGATGTTTGGATCTTGTTTGTATCATTTCTATCATGTTTTTATTTTTTCTCCAATTAAAATTGTATGAAAACCGGGCCTAAACAAAACAGCACTGGAAAAAAATTTGCCAAAACTGGCCAGAACGCGCCTATAGGCCGACGGCAAGGCCGTCGGCGTCCTCAATGGCCCAGCAGCCTGCCCAATATGGCGGCCCATAGGCCGACGGCATTGCCGTCGGCGTCCTCTCGCGCGTGCGCAACCAGCAGCGGGCACGTGGCCCATAGGCCGACGGGCAGTGCCGTCGGCGTCCGCGCGCGCGCGCAGCCCAGCAGCGGCACGTGGCCCATAGGCCGACGGGCCGTGCCGTCGGCGTCTGCTCGAGCCCGCCCGTTCCGTTCTGACGCATGGGCCCCACCTGAACCATAGGCCGACGGGCCGGGCCGTCGGCGTCTGCTCGAGTCCGTCCGTTTCCGTTCTGACGCGTGGGTCCCACCTGAACGCGATACGCCGACGGGGCCATGATACGCCGACGGGGTCACTGTTTCGCCGACGAGGCAAGAGGTCGACGGGGAGACGCCGGCGGTCCCCGTCGGGCTCTCCATACGCCGACGGCCTAACGGCTTTCGCCGACGGCAGTTCACCGTCGGCGTACCGCCTGTATCCTGTAGTGACCGTTCTATTTGGTGTTTCTTAAAAATAAATGGTACTAGCTTCTATGCACGTTGGCACGTCGCAAGGTGCACAGTAAGGTCATCCGACGAGACGACGGGGTGGCATATTACATGTGCTGGCTTCAGTCTGCTACTTGAAATTTACTGGACACGAGTTGTGTTTATGATCTTTCAGTCTGCTTGCCCTTTCACCACGTTGATGCCTTCAACGTACGTAGCGCGCGTCATTGCAGATCGGTCACAGTAGAACGCAGCCTCCCAGCGGTTGAGGAGGAGAGTTGGAGGGCGGCGGGAGCGGGCCCGGGGCAAAGCCGACGTTTTCGGGAGGGTGCAAGGTACAGCGTGCCGCGGGCAGCATGCATGCCATGCACTCTCCCATCCCACGCCTCCACCTGCAAGGCTGCAGCGGCCAGCGTACCCGTAGCTAGATTCTAGCCTGACGTCCCATCCACCAGTGGGCGCGCGTTTCATTGGCCAAAACCCGGAACTCCCGCGTCCAAACCAGTCAGGTGTGTTTAGCACAGGGAGCTAGCTCGAACTACCATTGGCCAAAATCCGGAATTCCCGCGTCCAAACCAAGCAGTTGTGCAAGCACAGGGAGCTCAAACCAGGAGTGAGAGCATCTCCGGTGGTAACCCTCAAACGCGCCCCAAGGGCTCTTCCCGTCTGGACGGGCGTCGAGCGCGCCCACTCGCGTCCCTTAGTGGGTCTTTCCGTCCGGACGTCCCCTTATTCCCGTCCGGCAAACCCAGCCCAACCCTGTTTCATAGGGGCTTCCGTGGGGACGCCGGATGAGTCGTTCCGCGCCACGGCCCCGTCCTGCCAGCGGCCCAAGCCGGCCAAAAACGACCCACGGCGTCACGTCTGCTTCCTCTGCCTCACAGCGCTGCCTGCCAAGTAGGCGAAACTTGACAAAAAAAATATGTGAAAATTTGGCAAACGACTAGATTTCATTAATAGAGGATCGAATATAGGCGATTTTTACATAGAATTAGAATAAAAAGGCGACTACATGCCTAGCGCCTTGTACATCATGGTGTAGTCGGCGCCGTCGTCGTCATCGGAGTCGCCCAGTGACTCCGCCTTCGGGGCGGCGCTGCTGCTGTCATGCCTTGGGTCGCCTACGTGCATTGGCGCTGGGGGCAGGCGTCGTCGTCGTCGTCGCTGTCCGAGAGGAGGATGACGTCGCCCGGCGCCTGTGGAGGAGCCCGCCCTTCCCTGATGACTAGGCTCTGGCTGCGAGTCCGCCAGCGAGGCGGCGCTTCCTCTGACTCCTCCTTCACGGCGGCGAGGGGGCGGGAGCGGGAGCAGGCGCGGCCATGGTGCGGCGGTTCTTCCCCCGCCTCATTTGCCGCTCGATGTGGGCGAGGACACGGGCGAGCGTGCGTACGGGCTTGCTCCACCACATGCGGCGGCCAGCGTCGTTGTTGCGGCTCGAAAGGGGGTCGTGGGTGGGGGCGTCGGCGAGCTCCGCCTCGAAACGGTCCTGGAAAAACGTAGTCTAGGCCGCCTCGTTGGCGGGATGCCACTCAGGTTGGCTGCGCATCATCGGCGACATCCGCGCTGGATCTCCTCAATCTCGGCGACGCGCTCAGGCCCGGTGGGTGGCGGAGGCACAGGAACGCCGCCTGCGTCGAGCCGACAGTTCCTTGGCGCGCTCATCCCCGGCGGCGAGCGGTAGTTCGCCTCGTAGAGCAGCCGCGCCTCCCATAGGTTCAGGGTTCGGCGGCCGAACCCGTTGGCGGCCGCGCCGGCGAGGTAGTTGCGGTTAACCATGGCGAGGGGAGGAGGGAAGAGCGGCGAGGGGAGGAAGGAAGAGAGGCGAGGAGAATGGCGCCGAGGATGGCGACGGGGCCGGGTTTCGTAGCCGGGGCAGGCTAGACGAGGCGGCGCAGCCCATTACTCCGCCGCGTGGGCGATTGGACTGCTCCGCCGCAGCGTGCCGTCTCGTCGAGGCGTCAATGTGCGCGGCTCCCGAGGCGACGAGCCTCTCCCTCGCTAACAGGGCGGGTCCGCAGCCCGAAGGGGTTTTGGTTGGGGCGGCGAGTGGGAACGGGGCAGCCCCGTGGGCGCGGCGCCCTCTGGACGAGCCCCCAAAGGGTGGCCCCGGGCGCCGATCCGGACGCCTATTAGGGGGAGGCGCGACTGGAGATGCTCTGATTATAATTTGTTTGATTCTGTAGAGTTTTTTTTTTTTTTTTGAAGTTTGGTATAGAAATTTTTGTACGTGTTTAGCTGTTTCATTTGGAATGTTTCTTAAAGGTTACTTTCTACGACTCCATACTCAGTTTTGGCCTTTGTATGAAAGAGGATTTAGTCATTATAATTTGGTCTCAGATTTAATGCAAGGAGGCGTTAACACATGTGACATGCCCTTCATTTTTTCTTAATCTCTATTCTGTTTTTTCTGTGGCATATCCTATGTGTGTGTCGTAATTAAGCTGGCAACCCAGCAACTTTACCACATGTGCTTTGGTCGGCGTTGCTTGGGGCGCTTTTGTACAAAACCATGGCAAGAGAGAAATGGGCGTGAAAAGTTGCATGATTACTTTCATTTGTTGAACATAAATTGATGTATTCACTCCGGTTCGAAAAAATGTGTCGCCAGGACTACGTATAACTTGTACCTTAGTTGTTGATTTCTTCCGACACTTAATACGGATTGGAGGGAGTATCAAGTGTGGAAGTATAAGTACATTTTCATCATTTTCTCATCAGGTTAGGCTTTTGGGCGGACTGGCTAATAATTCAGTGCATACGAGTTGACATGTTACCACGATCGAAGAGTTCTTGAGTTCAGGACCGAAGTGGTGATCCGGTGCACGTAACTCTATATTTATCGTATTGGTTTTGAAATGGATAGAGTACTTTCGGAAGAAAGAGTCCTTCACTAAAAGTATCCCTCGCTATTAGAGAACACATGATATCAAACCCGCTCTTTAGTTGCTTGTTGGAATGAAATATATTAACTAAAAATCCCAATAAATTGTACTCCCTCCGTATCAAAATGTAAAATGTTTTAGCATCTCCTAAACAACACGTACCTAGACATGTTTTAGTGCAAGATACATATGAATCTATGCACTAAAACATGTCTAGATACGTTTTGTCTTGAAAATGCTAAAACATCTTATATTTTGATACGGATGGAGTAGATATCAGTTCGACTCGGAAAATTAATTTCTAATGTTAAGGAAAAAAAATCATTTGACTCAGAAATAAGCCGTAGCCTCGCTATATTAATATAGCAACCATACAAAACAACGGCTGGGGCAGCAGCCAAAACACAACCAACAAAACAGAAATAAACAAAACAAAATGCGACAAGCGGATTGACTAAATGCGGTGACCCACAACCGCTGCGCCATCCAACATAGTACCACCACGCTCCTAGCACCAAATCGACCAGTACCGAGCAACACCTTCGGGAAGGATATCCACTGTACGGACCAGCGCACTAGTCCTAGAGTTTCCCCCGGCACACAAAGGGTAGAGGCGGCACCATGCCAGTGTCGGACGAATTGACAAGGATTTCTCCCGAAAAATCCCTATCCACATCTTGGGCGATCGGACGCACAAAAGCCCTGCAAGGCCGAGCCTCGACACCACCGGACAAGCCGTCAGCCAACATGCGCCAGCACGGTCATGAAGCCACCATCACCGTCTCCCCAAAGCAGATGTCACGAGGTCTGCAAGGCGGAGAAGAGGAGAGGCAAATACAAGGAATTGTAGTACGGCAGTTGCGTGGGAAGGAACTACCTCCACCGACGAGGACGATAGTCGACAGGACGAGGCCGCCAGGCACACCAGTCCCCGTTAGGTCCAGCCAGGCCTAGAGGGCCCATAAAGCCCCCCTAGAGGCACACCAGTCCTAATAGGGTCCAGTCGGGCCCAAAATCAGGCACATAAAGCTCGCCACCACGCTGCAATAGGCGAGCCGTCGTCGCTGTTGTTCCCCTGCACCACCAACGTCGCTGCCACCTGCAGATCGCACCACTGGTTTAGGTAGGCCCGCTCTGACCCAGATGAGGCCCGTTGGGGCCAGAGCTGGCCCGTAAATCTACGCCGATTTTGACTTGCAATATGCTGACCTCCATAGAACTACGTGGCCCCGCACACACGAGGACGTCGACGCCGTTTTGTCACCTCCTAGCCAAAGCGGGGCTACCACCACCTGTAGGTGCACCGCCACCAAGCCGACCCGCCCCGTCGGGCCCTGAAGCTGTGAGGGGAAGGGAGCACCCACCGGGGACTAGCCCAAGGGAGACCGCCAACGGCGGCGGGGAGAAAGGGGAGGCGCGGGCGAGCCTGCCCACCTGAGACGGGGCGCCCCGGCCACCCACGGGATGAGGGGGTGGGGGGACGGGAGCGAGTCTCGGTGGAGGGGGATTTCTGCATGCTGGTGTTTCGATTAGATCTCGGTCATAACCTTGTATTTGCTCCCTTTTGTACAACCCGTTCAGAATCTCACCACTAATTAATGGCCGTTTTGACCAGCTACAGTGTATGTTATTATATGTGTAGAGTATCTAATGGTAGCTAATGCAACTTGTTATATTACACCATTTATTGAAAACTCTACTGGAATACTCCGTCCAAGAAATTTTTAATCAGGGTTTAATCTCATTTTAGCATTTTAGCATTCTATTAGATGGGACGGATATGTGAAGTCGATGTTACCAACAATAAATACGTAAAACCCGAAGGATGTCATCAATTATCATGTCCAGGCTTCTCTTTTCAATCCTTCTATTTCTCGCCGTCCACCTGATATCCTCTAAGCCCAATTATCACCTTGCACCTCCTCTACGGACACCCATTAGAGAAAATGGATCCATAAATTCTTAAATGGATAATATGGATGTTTTTTTTTACTTCATGCATGCGGTAATTGGTGTCGCACTCAAAAACATGGTATTATATGAATGAACTTTTGATGCCATCCCTAGCATTTGATACTCACATGAATATATAAAATAGATGTTGACTAAAACTAAATAGTGGCATGAAGTGACGAGATTTAAAGAGCCGAGAAAATGCGATCTCCTGACCATCAAGTGATCATGGCTTTATCAAAAGACAAGAAAAGAAACTTGTTTTACTTCTTCATACATCTTTCCTTTACTCAGCAAAAAAGGTATCTACCATCTTCAACACCAATTTGAAGTCTTAATCGAACCATTTTAATGCGAAAAATAAAAAACATTGAATCAACTTTTATTTTGAAATAGAAGATATATAACCCTAGGCTTTGCATCAATTGATGCACATGGCTATATCTTATTATAACAAGTCAGGAAAAACCAGTGGCCGCAATAAAACAAATCCAACCAAAAAAACCAAAGGCCATATCCCTTGCAACAATGACTTCATGAGACTACCGCTAACTCCATTGTAAAAGACCGAAACAAAAAAAAAGTACACACCTCTTAGACTATGCTTTCATGAAGAGCTCAACTGTGGGTCGATCTCGAGACTTTCATCCCCAAATCCAATTTTCAAGACACCATCTTTAACAAGCGCACAATTGAAATGTTCGTCGACATATTGCGGTCATTTTTTTTTTCTTTTGAAACAAAAGCAAAAGACTTGCCTCATCTCATTAAATAAAGAGGTATTAAGAAGTTTATAAGCCCAAAACGAGCGAGAATGAGGGCTCGCTCGTAAATAAAAAACCCTACTCTCCCGGCATAATAAAACCGAAGTGTTTAATGCGCGTCGTGCTCCACATGGTCGTCTCGGTCTTAATCTTCGCCACAATCATCATAGGAATGGTAGAAACGTGTCGGAAAATCTGCGCATTGCGCTCGGTCCAAACCTTCCAAGAAGTGAGCATGATGAGGGACCCTCTAAGGATTCACACCGGGTGCCATTGGTGAAGATGACGGCCTCCCACCTTTCTTGCATTGATGTAAATGATGACACTTGTCGTTTTTCACCTTTATTATAGTGCGCATACTTGTCGTTGAATCCACCTCAATCATGAAAACTTGACCAGCTAATGGAAGCTTACTAGCCGGAGGAACCACTAGAAGCCACTAAATCTCATACCACCTCGATTCTAGTCATTATCGCGCCACATTTTTGTTGAAATGGGGTTTCCCTAGGCTCTGCACCAGATTGAGGTACACACATTTTTTATTAATAATAAAAGTTGCAAAGTATCAAGTGTGTCAACTACGACAGCTCATTACATTTCACGGACCTCATAGAGTGGCCAAATGAATAAGCCACCTAAACACAATAGACATAGGATATCTACACATAATGCAATCGTCTAGTGTGTAATCAGCCACCCTTGTGGAAGATAGCTCGAACAACTCCATCAACCGAGTGCATTCGGAGTACAAACGTCCTCGCTAGTCCTCCGGAAGGAGATAAAACCACATGTGAATCTAGCATGTGACCCGATGAACAACGCGCAAAAAAAGCCCGCTTCCGCATTGTCAAAAACCACATTATTTCGATAATTCCAAATCGTCCAAAGAAGTCACATACACTATGTGATGTTTTAGTTGTGCTATCAATCTCAGCCGGCCAATTACCAAACATATTACTCCTTCCAATCCATAAAAAGTGTCGGCCATTTTGTACTAAGCTAGTATAAACTTTATACTAGGTGAGGGACACTTTTATGGATCGGAGGGAGTAGCAATATTTAATCTTTAGGAGACACCGTGTGTTTAGCACATGTCTGCAACGTGCATGATTTGGTGCATCCTCGTGTGAGATGTTGTGTGTAACATGCTTGACTTGACTCTCATCTGCATGAAACGCCGCCTTTTAACACCTTATGAGCCGGATTGAACCAAATATGCATGTCACCATCTCGAGATCTAGGCGCGGCATCGTCCACACGACCACGAATCATCTGCTGCCATAACATGCCGCCGGTACGAAGTGCCGCCACCTGGACATTGCGACGTGCAGAACGCGGAACCAGATCCCCTAGACCGGCTGCCGGCTACCGCGCTGCCACTCAGCTGCAACCGCACGCAGCCAACACCAACCCCGGTAAGCCGCTGTCAACCCCGACCTAGCGGCAGCGGCCTCGACACCACTGCCAAGCCAGCGCCAGAGGCCGTCCATGCCCACCATCGAGGACACCCCGAACGGCAGGTAGATGGGACATCCGCCGGCGCCACGGGACTCGCCCTACTTTTTTTGCGTTCTTCGAATGCGATAAATTAGTACATACGCTAAACGAGAATATCTAGCTAGCTAGGGAGTAACGAGCTGAAGCGTGCTAAAACAGTAGTAGCAACAGTGTCTTTCGAAGCGTGTGTTTCTATGTTCTTAAAGCATCACTGTTGGTTAACAGGATTACGCTGTCCGACAGAAACGGCAGAGAGTCGCAGCAGATTTTACGGCAGTGTTGCATAACCTAACAAATGTTGGGAAGGTGGTACACTCTGTCGAAATAGACAATTCATCCGGAGGCGATAAATATTGTTGTCTCCGCCATCTGCAACGAGGTCGATCTCCAATGTGCGAGATAGCTCAGCAAGAAATTGAGCGTATAGGTATATAGTCCTATGGGCAACAGCTCACTTCGCAATCGCTGAACTCTGCTGTGTTGCCTTTATTTTATGCTAACCAAATAAAAAAATAGCATCTAAAACAGATAAAAAATCAGCATCTAAAACAGATAAAAACGGTTTAATGAACACTAATATAGGCAAAAACACGTTTGACAAATGAGATTATGATAACTCATCACAAATTCAGAATATACATCAAACGTTTTCTATGTGTGATAGTCCGAACTCCTAGACAAAAGAAGGCTAGGGCTCTCTCCCCCGCCCCCCGCATCGCTCTTGCTCCCTCGCCGAGCATCTCCCCCTCCCTCCTCCCCTCCCCCGCCGTCGCCGGAGGACACCGCCGACGTGGCGGCTGACGGTGGCGGCCGGGAGCCCCCTCTCGCGTGTGTGGGTGTGTGGTGTGGTGTGTGTTTGGGTGGTCTCGAGCCCTCGATGGGCTTGTCCCCCTCCTACCTTCCCCTCGGCCGGCGCACCGTGTCCATCGATGTAGATTCCCCTGCTTTGTCGATCGCCGGTCCTCACAGGCGCGTCACGCATCTCCCTAGAGCTCTCCCGGCTCGAGTGCAAGGGCTCTCCTAGATCCTTGGGTGGGCCTGCCAATGGTGGTGTGTGTTGCCGTTCCGGCGGTAGGCACGGCGTGGTCTTGGAGATATTCTGGTCCCCATGATGCTCTGGTTGTCTTCTGCCAGCTAGATCTCGAGTTGTGGGGCTTGATCTGAGTCGAGCTGGCATTTCTGCAGTGTGGGTTTCGATCTCGCATGTTGTTGTTGATGCTCCAATTTGGGGCTGGTGCACCGAGCTCCCTGTGGTTCGTAGGCCGATGACGGTGTTCGGCTTTGTCTTCTCTGCGTCCTCATGGCGTCGGTCGTGATATGTGTAAAATATATATGTATATATATATAATTTTTTTATTGTTGCATACTTATTTTGTATAATTGCTAATTTTTTACTATGTTTTTACATTATTTATTGGACTAAACTATTAACCTAGTGCCCAATGCCAGTTTCTGTTTATTTTTCTATGCACTATAGAAAAAGGTCAAAAAAATGAAAGTGGTCAGAAAAAAGTAAAAAAAAAAATACACAAGGGCGACTCCAGGGGAGGCCCACAACAACCACGTGGCATCTCGGCAGGGCCCCACCTGAGGGTGCAGCCGGGGTTGCGTGGGCGCTTCGGGAACCACCTCATGACCTTCTTCAGCCTATATATTCGGCATGACCTAATTCTACGACCCCCTGGGGAATTTTTCCAAATACGATACAGACGTTTGCCACCATCTAAAACCCTAGTTTGGGGGGTTAAAAGGCCCTGTCTCAGCCATTGTCATCGTATGTGTTACCTCCATGATGGATTATGCGTAGTTACCCCATGGAATATTGATTCATAGCAGTAGCTAGATGGTACTCTCTCTCGATCTTTACTACAATGACCTCATGAGCTGTCTTACATGATTGAGATCCATCTGATGTAATCGGTATAGTGTTTATTGGGAGCTGATGAATTGTTATATTATGATCAGTTTGATGTCTAGTATCCATTATGTTTTTGAATTATTATTGCTATGACTTTCCTATGTCTAATTCTTGTCACTAGGTCCCGAGTGCCATGATTTCAGATCTGAGCTATTTATGTTTCTACGGACATAATTGTTGTTTTGGATCATATTTGCAAGTTGTATGCACCTGTTAATTTTCTGGAACCGGCCACCCCAAGGTGACAAGTTGGGATACCAAAGGGAGAGGCTTGAACTTTCGGATCACATGTTGTCATTGAGTGTTCTATGAATATAACTATTGTTTTCGATCATATCGGCAAATTGTATGCACCTGCTGATTGTCCGGAACTGGCGATCCCAAGGTGGCAAGTTGCAATATCAAAGGGAAAGGTTTTTAATTTAGTGTAAACCCCAGAACAACAGTCCAAGGACCTCCAATATGCATACATTCACGATCCCAGATCACACCAGTCGTGAACAACATATCAAGTTGGCATACAGATACAACATCCATTACACGAGTACATAAAGGTTTTACAAGTAGGTATGGTCACATGACAAAGTCTAACATAACTGCCACGCTGGACAGGCAACTCAACAAACACAGCGGAAGTCAACAACACACAATGCGGTAGAGCCCAAGTCACGCTTTAACCTACAGGCCGCTGACCGGGAGACGAGCCTAGTTCGCAGGGTCATCAGTGCAGTACTCCTCTTCGTAGAATTCCTTCTGAGGCTGCTTCTCGAAGTCTGGCAAGTAGATACCAGGGACGACACCAATATGAGTATGTACTCTGCAAGACATCCTTTATGAAGCTTATAGAATGCAAGTATGCTTATATAGTGGAGTGGGTAGGCTATACATAGGGTTCACTACCTATGATGGATGAAAGATACATCATGGTTGGTTTTGACACATTTATATCTTTGTTGAAGAAGACACTTCAAAAGAAAATAATATAGTTTTCTTTCTCTTGTAGATATTGCATGTCCAAGAGGTTTTGTAAGACTTGGTTAGAAAAGAAAGTTTTTTCTTTGCAAAACTTCTTGCAAAACTACTTGCAGCTTTTCTTCATCCGTACCTCATAGGTACAAGGTTCCTCTTTCCAGTACCTCACAGGTACAAATCCCTTTTCAAAAACAATATCTTTGAAAACATTAACACAATGCTAGCTACATGGCTATTCTGGATAGTTTTACTCTGCAGAGGTGTACACAATCCACAAGATCTAGAACATCCGCCGTGAACAACCACGGACTATCTCTCACAGTATGCGAACATCAGATAACTGGTACTAACCTTCCACTATGTTCAATCTAGTAGATGACTATATCTTCAATTGAGTTTGTTCTCCCTGGCATCGTGTCCCACACAACCATGACAGGAGATCCAACTGCTGCGGCCGGAGGGAAACTTAATCCCACACTTTGCATGCCTCGTGTTTCATAACTTGGCGACATTGAAAAAATTCTCATCGAACATCGTCCTTGTCCAATTCGGACGATTCGAACATCGAACAGCTCTTTTTTGACACCGACATTGAAAAAATTCTCATGGCGCATCTCGCTGACAAGTACGAGGCCGGTGGGAAGAGGAAGAGAGTGGGCTTGAAGATCTGCCGTATGTGCATTCCGCGGCACCGAGCTCTCAAATGCCTCCGGTTTGATCGGGTTTAGTTATTACCAAAAGATATCGGCGGCAATGAGAGTGATAGAATATTGTGTGCCGACCGACTACACCGATAAATATCTTCACATTGGCGAAGATACTATGACCAAATCCCGTCAGTGTATTCGCTAAAACTTTGATTAATGTTTTTGGCGCCGAGTACCTCCGAGCTCCCAATGAGGAGGACACGATAAAACTTATGGCTAACAATGAAGAAAGAGGTTGGTCGGGCATGCTCTAACATATGTTCCCACGAATTTGTAATGTTCTAACTTGTGTTTCTTCAGGTATTTGCACCCCTTTGTCGGAGGTCTCATGAGGCCTCGAGCAAGAAGAGGATGCCATATGATGAGCGGTATACTTCGTTCACCGAGAAGTTAGGTCTTTTACTATGGATCATCGCACTCCCCCTCGAGAGTAATCCTCTATGCATGGACACGGATTCTAAGACATGGCATGGGAAGATGGTGGATTTTATCGATATGTCTCCCCTGTTGCCTAAAGACCCCAAGAAGATCATAGTCCTACTGATTTTGTGGGATTTAAATAGGGAAGCTCTCGGTATGTCTCCCATGTTGCCTAAAGACCCCAAGAACACGCTACCCTCGTCCCTTGTCATTTTTTTTGCCTCCCCTCTCCTGCAGTCCTCTCAGTTACTCTAGGGTAGCTCTCGGGAGAAAAAGATCAAATAGGGTCGCTCCCCCCACGACCGGAGCTACCCTATAGAGGGTAGCTCCCTTGCCCTGGCACTACCCTCTTCCTTGTCATTTTTTCGCCTCCCCTCTCCTGGAGCCCTGTTGGTTTCTCTCAGGCAGCTCCTCGCAGAACCGATGAGCGCTTAACCCTCTCAGGAGGGTAGCGCCCCGACGAAGGAGCTACCATCAGTAGGGTAGCGCCCTTGGCGAGGGAGCTACCGTTTTGATATGTGGGGCCTTGTGTGGTCCACTGTTGCCACGCTGGTAAGGGGGTAGCGCCCCCGGTGTTGGAGTTACCATATCTAGGGTAGCTCCTTCGGTGCAGGCCTACCCTAAAGGGTTAAATTCGTGTATTTTTTGCGTTGGAGGGTTAGAGGACGAATTGTTTGCGTCCAAGGGTTAGATTTGTCAATTTTGATCCCGCTCCCCATCTTTGCATGCTTTTGCTCCGGCTGTCAGTGCATCGGACCTGATACACACCCACTCCTCCAACATGGATCCAAGCGGACGGAGGGAGGAAAAGGTTGCAGGTC
This sequence comes from Alopecurus myosuroides, assembly GCA_028641055.1. NCBI lineage: Eukaryota > Viridiplantae > Streptophyta > Magnoliopsida > Poales > Poaceae > Alopecurus > Alopecurus myosuroides. The sequence goes on along the minus strand of CM054057.1, from coordinate 209,197,160 downwards.
GTCATAAACCTCGCCGTCACGAACTAAGAGCAAACTCAACAGCCCCAAATCAGACATTTCAGACGTTTTGCTCCACGGACCGGAATTTGGTCGAAAACCTAATCCCAACAGTCCCCATAAACGGACCGAGGAGGGGGGGACAAGTCAACTCTCGACCAAACGTGGCCCAAGTTTGGTCCTCGTTTGGTCGAGTCCGCGAACGATGCCGCTTCCTACCTGGCCCACGCGCCCTGCGCACACGGCTGCTACATCTCCCCGCGGCCCTGCGTGTCATAGGCACGGGGGCGTTTGGCCTCCCTTTGACCGTCCTTCTTAATGGGACCGCGTCGCTTTCTTCTCCACTTCAGTCTCGCCCCCAATCCCGCCCCGCCGACCAAACCCTAGAGCTCGCCGGCACCATGGTGAAGGAGCGAAGGCGGGGCCGTCTCGCCGCCCCCGAGAACAACGTCGCGTGGAGTACGACGTTGCCATGTGGTATTGGCAGTGTAACCGGCCAGTATCATGGCCTGACGTCAAGCTTCCCCAGCAATGGCACCTCAACGTCAGGCGGATCCCCATCACCGGTGCCGGAGTACGGGCCGGAGCGGCGGGCGGAGATTGAGCGACGGCGCACGTACCTCCCGTCAGATCTACGGGACGACCCTGTGTTCGGACTGGAGGCGCCGCCGCGAGTACTACGAGGGCGCCGCAGGCGCACGGACCAGCGGAGGGGGAGGGCGAGCACACGCCCATGGACGACGACGGCGTGGCGCCCGCGGAGGACGAATTACCCATTTCAGCACCACGGAGCGCGACGGGGGAGGAGGAGCAAATCCGTCGTGCCATTGATGTGTCCTGACCTCGCCCCAGCGTTGCACGTCTCCTAGATGGAGACGGCGCCTGAAGCCATAGAGGCACCTCCCTCTCCGCCACCTGCCGAGCCAGCGGCATCTGTTGGCTCTGCGGCGCGCCGGGCCCCGGCACGTGGCGAGCAGCCACCGGCACACCTCTTCGCGCCGCCGCCCTACATCATCCTTGATTAGGGGCGGCCGCGAGCGCAACGGCATCCGAACCTGATGAAGCTAGCATGGCGGAGAAGACGGCAGCAGCGAAGCCCTTTGGGGGCTTTTTTTGTTTACATTTTACGCATTTTGGCCCCAAATATGTATATAAATCCCAAGTTTAGTAAATTTGTGTTTTTTTAGGGGCTGTCTAAGGTTCAGTACAGAGGAGAAATACGGGGCTAGAGAGCTGATACAGAGAAAGGACGTTCTGGCTGGCTGCCGACACTGGTTGATCCAACGGCCACATATTCCAAACTGTGACACGAGTAGCGGAAGCCAACATGGCCCAATCCAGTGGATCCAAGCCCTGGTGAAGCTGGGTTAGGCTTAGATCTAGGCTTGATAAAGCGACTAGAATGGTAGAATACAAGCATATGTCTTTTACGTTCAGACAATAGACATCAGATATAAACCTTTTTTTACATCACATATAAGCTTTATAATGTTGTAACACGTAAACCTTCAAACTATCAGAGATGCCCAAACGATAGCCACCCCAAGAATCGTGTGAAAAAATCTACTGCAAGCTGTGGCCAGAGGGTACCCAGATGCTTTACAGTTGCTAATTCGTTCCTATTTCCCATCATAGTAACATACATTGGCTTAAAACTTCCGAGCATTGAGCACAGCATATAGATATTTGGATTCCAACTGGGAATGATTCCTTTCCAGACTAGACAAATCACTTCACCAAGTGGTACGATATTCCAAAAGAAACTTTGTCCATCAGATGCTACTCAAGGAGAACTTCATTTTCTTTCGCACTCCAGGTCAATGAGCACAAGATCCAAACACAACATTTTATTTACACTGAAACATGACCTAAGTAAAACTAGAACATCTATCAGGCACAAAAAGAAGCCAAAAGACACGGATGGCATACTTACAGACTTATAGGGCATAAGTGGGACCAGAAAACGCTCAGCAGCTAATCTTTCCTTCCTTTTGGTTAGACAAGATATATTTTCCCATATTTGCTAAACTTTTCTGAAATTGTGCAGATCTCAATCAGCTTAAAGTTGTGATCGAGCCCCATATTCACGACATCTCACACCCACATGTACAGATTTGCAATGTTCAGATTTAGTTAGTGAAGTTTAAACATCATATACAGCCATGCGCTCATCAATGGGGTTACGGCAGATTGGACACCTTTTGCACTTCTCAGCACAAGACCTAACAAGCAAAGAAAATGGTAGTCTCTAATCAACAACAGATTGAAATTCCCAGTTGCAAAAATCGAAAACAGCAAACAAGCAGTTGAATCATACTTGCATAAAGTTCTGTGCCGGCAAGGAAGCAAGACCATGCATATTTCTCCCTCGTAGCAAATCCTACAAAGTACCTTATCCTGAAACGAAGGGAATTCGTTTAGCCTTGTTAACAGAGAGATTGACAACATACTGGCCAAACAACTATTTCCAATGGAAAATGAGCCAGGACAAGAGAAAATACATTCTGAAGCCTTTCATATTCCTGCTGGGTAGACTTGGTGATTTCAGATTGCTCTCCCAACGCTGCCTGGAGTCTCCAAACCTGGCAAGGAATAAGTAGGAGAATTAATGATTCTGTTGATAATCATATGAAGTGAGTACAGTTGTAACGTGGCAAATGATTGTTGAATCGTAGAATGACAAAAGAGATACCTCTTCTGCAAGATCCTTCTTAGGCATTTTCTTTACCACCTCTGGTGGGTAGCCTGAAAATGTGTTGTACCTTCAATAAAAAGAAAATAAACATACAGCTTCAGAGACCTTGTAAACATTAGAAGCAACGACAGATAGCAACAAATTGAAAAAATCGACACAATTTATATGAACTCGTGTGAACAAACTAAAATCAATAGTAACATACCCATTAGATTCAGTATAAAAGAGCCGGGCCTGCTCTTCCTTGCTCCCTTCATCGATAGACCACCAACCAAGAAGCCTGAACAACATATATACAGATGCTACCATATTAGAAGTCAGTATGATGGTGGAATACTATTATACTGCTCCATGGCGCGTCTCCAAAAATAAGCCAACAAGAAAATAAATAGATAGTAACTATCAATTCTACCTTGAACCATGATGAAGAAAAGCGAAACAATCACGGACTTTCGATGATAATGTAAGGTAATTCGGACTAACAGGTCCATTACGCAACAGCAGAACAACTTTCTCCACCAATCTTCCTAGTGAGAATAGAACGCCAGCTCCTTGTAGAATAAATAGCGGGGAGAAAAGAGCAAATATCGGAATGTTGCGTGCGCTAGGTGGTGTACCCTGAAAAAACAGATAGAATTAAGCTGCTGATCTAGTGAAGGAATGGCTACGAACAATGAGATCCAATTCAGTTACCAGGAGTTTCTAGCTAGTTAAGTGTTTTTTACTTTTTATTTAGCACCCTATTGAACTCCAGCAATCTGTTTAAACTAGTTGCCAATATTTTCAATAATTCAAGCAATATGTTCTTTTGAAAGGAAGATAAATGATATTTTTTCACTGGCAGTTTTAAATCAGCCCAAGTCTAATACTCCCTCCGATCCATATTAATAGGTGGTGAAGTGGATGTATTTAGACATGTTTTATTGCTAGATACATCCACTTCAGCACCTATTAATATGGATCGGAGGGAGTAGTAGAAATGACCCACTAATCTCAGCCAAGTACCTCTAGCCGCATACAAAGCAAAACTTGGAAAACCACGAATGGTATTTTCATGAAATGACCTCCTATGTCTGGAAGGCCACAAAGTCTCTCTTGTTCATGGTCTTCCAGTGATGGGAGGACAAGACCACTCTCCCAATCACGATATCGAATTGATGATGATGATGAGCCAGCCTCCCCATGAGTAGGAGGCCTATGAATCATGGGATTAAACCATCTTGTACAAACAAGAAAAGCAAAACACTCCGCAATCCTGTATAAACAAGTTCTTACATTAGGCTATTAGATATTCCAGCTGTTAAATAAGAATGCTATTGAGATCTGTCTCACCCATAATTTATAAATAAATCCCACCATCCCAAAGCACCAACATCACCTGTCATAGCCAAGAAACAACTATTATGACATAATATCTTGCAAAGTAAGGAGGACAAAGAATAAAATGATATAACCCCGACGAGCTTAGCAAGTCTAGATAGTTTCTACAACCTACGTATCAAAAATCCTGCTTGGCAGTCTCAGAACAAGATTGTCTCACTTTCAAATCCTAAGTAGACCTCTGAGAAAAATATCTCACAGTGAACAGTCATTCTACTACTCTTAGCCTACGCATTCCTTCCTATGGAACCTTTGCAAACAAAGGTTCAACTTTTCAATGTGATCAGTCTCAGAACAAGATTGTCTCACTTTCAAATCCTAAGTAGACCTCTGAGAAAAATATCTCACAGTGAACAGTCATTCTACTACTCTTAGCCTACGCATTCCTTCCTATGGAACCTTTGCAAACAAAGGTTCAACTTTTCAATGTGATCCACAAGCGAAAAAGAATTGATGCATGGCATCTTTTCTTTGTAACTCTAAGGTGAAGGCCTCTAGGAGAAGGAGCTGCCTCAAAAGTCAAAACATCCCCTTTCTTATAGTCATCGTTAAGCAAAAATAGAATATTTGGCAAAACAACAATAAGAAGAAGCTTAATTTTCATAAATTATAAGATGTAACAATTGGAAGGCAAAGTCAGGAAACATTACCAGACAACTTGAGAAGTGTGAAAGTTGTGGCAGCTATAAGAAACACCATAGAGATTGCGACCCAAAAATGCTGGTTACAAAATCAAAGTCATTTAATATCAGAAAAATGTTCATTACTCTACTGTATGTAACAAAAAGGACTAGTATTTTTCATAAATTGTGCAGTCAAACAGTAAGAACTTTGACAGTGATATACAACAGCAGAACACATGCCACATGTGAACATGGCATTGCGACATTATCTTTTAAAATTCTTCCACATCACTGTGTTTCATTAATCAGCACAAACATACTCCCCCAGTTCAAAAAAAAACTTGTCACGTGGATACATGAATGCCATTGTATTATTATTTGTGGAAAACATCCATTTTTCAACGTTCAACTATCACCCAAGTTTGACGCTCAACCATAAACTCCAAACTATCTAAAATAGACCATCGAGCTCTGAAAACATCTAAGAACACAGCACATTCCAGCAATCTAGGAGGGTGTTGCCCTGATGTGGCATCCTATTTGACAAGGGTTGCTGACACGAGGCATTACAGAGTAAGTTTCTTAATCCTCTCTTGCCCTAGGTGGCATCTAATTTGAAATGGGTAGCTGACACGCACGTTGCCAGCAGCATACCAATTAAATCAACAAATCAGAATAGCTGGCCCCACATGCAGTTCTCTCTCCCTCTCTGCCACACATCCTTGATTCCCATCCTGGCAAGTGGCAAATGTTGTCGTCCTGAAGTATCGTCAGCAAGCTACTTGCCATCGCCACAAATGCAGAATCCATGCTGCTAGTGAGGTTTCCTTCCGAAATTTGGTGTTTCATCACTAGCACGCCTGGCCTCCTATCGCCCTCTCTGCTCGAGAGATTGTGAACTCGAAATCCAAAAGAGGATTTCTTGGCTCTGGTCTAGATCCAAGAGATGGCAGCATCAATGGCTGGGCCTGGTCCTCCTTATCTCTGATCAGGCTCTCTTCTAGCACGTCCAAGGTATAACGTGAAGAGAGCGGTGCAGATTTTTTATTTTTCTGTACACTGTTCTGAAGTTTAAGGTTGAAAGTGATGGTTGAAGCCTTGGGGGTTGAAAAATGTAATCTCCCACTTGAGTTTTAAAAATATATTAGGATAGAAATTAGTGGCCAAACTGCAATTCTAGGACACAGTGCCAGCGTCAAAAATAACATGATTCTGCGAGCTAAAGGAATTGTGATTACAAGAAAAATAAAGTGGAAAAAATGTGTGTTCTGGAAACTGTCAATGTAAGGGAAGTAAGTGTTGATATAAGTTGTACACTACAAGTAGAGTACAAAGAGAATGAAATGATCCAACCATAAATTTAATGATATAACACTGACTGATATATTTGTTCATTTCATCAGCTATTTCATGATAAGCTGATGTACTCCCTCCATCCACTTTTATAAGGCATTTCAATTTTGGCCACAATACCACATACATTCTAAAACGAGTGAACCTAGACTCATTTTATATATAGATTCACTCATTTTACTATGTATGTGGTCAAAATTGAAATGGTATGTAGTGTGCCTTATAAAAGTGGACGGAGGGAGTAAGATATATCAACAGTTGGGCCAAATTTCTAGAATCATTCATATAAGCCTGATATAATGTGGAAGCGGTCATATTACATTGTTACATTCTGGCCAAGGAAAGAAAAGGTTAGCTATCTATTGCATGGTTTTCAGTTCTATAATTAAGTGTTATTCGTATCTAAATATATCTTTAGCATCATTTTTCAAGTGAATAGAAGTTGATGAAGTAAAAATATGTTTAACAACTAAAAGATGAACTGTGATATAGTTTCAGAAGGTTTCCACCGATAGACCCATTAATACAAGATAACTTACAACTAAAAGATGAACTGTGATATAGTTTTAGAAGGTTTCCACTGATAGACCCATTAATACAAGATAACTTACAGGAAGCGTCTCCCAAATAGCTTCGTCACTCATGCTTTCTTCATCTCCTGGCATCAGAGCTTTACACATTCTGAACAATGGACATCCCATAAAAGAAACATATAGGTTAAGATCCATACTTACTAGTTACTACAAGCATAATTATTGTAGTAAAATAACAAACAGTACTTTTGTTGTTATTGTACAATTCCATCCAAGGGGATCTTTAATTAAAGCAGCTGAGAAGGGATTCAATCGTTGAAAGAACAATAGTTTCAAGAACTGGACGCTAACATGATGGATGGACATTACTTATATCTTAAGAAATACAATTCATAACTTCGGAGTGAACGCCATCATTCTAGTAGCATGTATAGTAAGAAATACAATCTATACCCACCAAAATTAAAAGATTTAGACCTCTCTTTTCTTTTAATTAATGTGAGAATTTCAAGTCTCTTTGAGTAAACATGGAAGCTATCCAACATAGTTAATAAAGGTGCAGCACATGAGTTGATTTCTACATGCTTTCAAACAACAACAAAAGGGAAGGACCAAATTTTAACAATGCACACCCAAAGTTCATCAAGTTTAGAAGCTATAATTTTGCCCAAAGTTCATCAAGATTAGAAGCTATAATTTTGCAACCAACAGAAGCAAGATCAGAACTGTGATTACAAGATAGTACCTCCATTCCAGAATAGAAGGCTTATAAAAAAATTCTAGAGTCAACAATGCAAAACTTTACCAAAATTACAAGAAAAACGTCAACAATTATAATATTACAAAGATAATTTGGAAAAAAATTCTATGAATTTGGTCAAGCGCTTGACTCTGAAAAAAAATGAGAATGGGTGTCGTAGACATTTGTTAATGCTTAGAACTCAAACACAAACTATTTGATACTCTTTCCAACACACTAATTTGGGAAAAGAGAGAACTGGTTACTTAGGAACTTTGTCCAGATGAAAATAATGGACAAAAGATGGCCCTTTAAAGCAGAGAGGTAAAAAAAATGAACCAATGATTAGAATTCCTTCATAATGTTCTAAACTGTTGGTACAGTTAAGAGTTTGACCAACAGTATGAAAGTTTTCAGCTATAGCAGCAATCAGCAATGAGGTCAAATGCAAATTCCATGCGCAGGTGCGGCGACGATCATTTCCAAAAATGCACTTTTTACATTTAAAATTTTGTGGAGAAAATCATAGATATAGAACATGCTATGACATGCACACTTATAAAAATATGCAAACTATGACCATTCATAAATTATACCAAAATAATGCACATCTATAGTTGCTTATTTGAAGAAGTTCTCACCTTATTTGTGAGGTTACTTAAAATAGTACAGCTTTGAAGATATTGCCAATGCACATCTATAGTTGCTTATTTGAAGATATTGCCAATGCACATGATGTACAGCTTTGAATACTTTTTCACTTTTTTTTTGGTATGTGCAAGGTCTATTTTTATAATATAGAACAAGTGAAGTCATATGTACTAAGTCATTTCACTACTGAAGTTGGCCTAGCATGAATGCATCTTGTGAGAGTGGGGGTCGTGAGAAGATGAATCTAGCTGCTTCTGATGGGTGCACCACATTAAAAAAAAAAGTGGGCAGATTATTTCTCTAGATTTCCAGATATAGTCTGAGCAGTAGAAAATTACAAGATATGGATATAACATGAGTGAATAATGAGCAGGAAGCAAAAAAAGTATATCATAACGGCTTTCACTTGTGCTGGCTATCTAGTCAGGAGAAGAATTAACAATCTAACAGGATAAAAATTTCAGCCAAAACGTTTTAGATAACGCAAGCAGGCAAACAGGCAAGTCCACTTAAATGCATGCCCACAATACCCCATCTGCATATATGTAAAAATGGAAATTCTGGTGCTGCTATTGTAGACAAAGAAAAAGGAGAAGCATATCCTACCTAAAATTGTCGATGAGAATAATCACTTCAAAAGCCAGCAGAGGAAGGAACACAATCTTCATATCAACAGCTGGATGATTTCTAACTGGGCAAAAACAAAAGTAAAGAAAGATGGGATCACAGAATAGAGTGGAGCTGACAATGACTAAAAAAAATAAGATATAATTTGACAAAGCTCCATTCATCTAGTAATTTCAGAACATACCTCTTAAACTTTCAAGATGTATGCAAAGAAGCAGCTCGAACGCAATTAGCATTGGCGCTGCGATTACAGAATGACAAGGAGCCCACTACACACAGGAGGCAGTCATACACTTATCAGATCCAACGCATGGTAAATCAACAACACTTGCATACAAAGATGTTAAAAAAAAACTCAAGCTTGGCAAAATCAGCACTATATTCTTACATGACGCCCATGAGGCAATGAAGGGGCCGGCATTGAAAACCTTCCACGGGCGGTGACACCATGAAATAGCCATAACGGGATGAATATAATCCTGTGTGAACGAAGTGATGAACATTTGGTTTTTTAGGTTTATCACCACAAACAAAAACCAGAGTAGAGTTGTGTTGCATTGATTCTTCTATTTTACTGATATAGGAGCTCTAAACTTGCACAAAACACATGGTCATGGTGAACAACAGGATCTTAAAGTAAGGTTACCAAATTCAGAAGGAAAGCTAGTCGCTGGCCACAGTTGGAACTAACGAACAAATCAAAATCATCAATGGCCCATCACATTCAACTCCCCCTGCCTCATTCGTAACAAGTCATACGCCCCCGAGTAGACTAGTCGACCGCACGAATCAAAAAGGCAGCCCCCAATCCGTCGCGCAGCGCGGCGAGCACAGGGATTATCTAGACTGCATCTACATCTGGGAGAATCAGAGTAGCTCGTCCCCCGCACGCAAATCACCAGAGAGTCCACACCTACCAGCAGTCGCATCCCAAACCGAACCAGATCGATGCGCGGCGGGCCGAGGCGGGGCGTCGGGAGGAGAGGGGTATCTAGGGTTTACAAGGGCGTACCACCAGGAGTAATCAGTGCGGCCGTCGACCCGGAGCGCGAGGAGGAGCGTGAAGCAGAAGAGCGCGACGTGCGCCGCCGCCGCCTGCGCCGTCTTCCCCACCCCCGCCCACGTCTGCGCCCGCCGCCGCTGCATCAGAGCCTCCTCTGCTCCCTCGGGCTTCTTCCTTCCTCTCGGGGGCAGTAATGGTGGTGGGGATAAAGCGGCGAGGGGGGAGGGTTTGCGTTCCTTCTCTTGTTCTTTACTCTTCGGTGATGGACTATGATTACAGAGTAGAGTAGTACGATCCTTTGTGTCTCTGAGCAAATATTCCGGTGTGCGGACGCTGACGATGGAATGTTAATCGGGGGAGCGGATTGGGTTTGGCCGGGTCGGCTCGGATCAGATAGGAGGAAGGAAGGAAGGGCGTGCGCGCCCGTCTCTTGACTTGCTTCGGGGATGCCGACGAGGTGGATATTATTACTACTGTAGTACAGTATATACTATACTTTTTTACACCAAAAAATAAATTAAAAGAAGTTGGATATTTTCTTCGTTGTTGTTCTCCGCCGTATATTCCTGCGTTTATAATTCGGGTTTCGCTCGCTGGTTTGGTGGCTCCGCCCGCCCGCACGTCCCTTCCGCGTCGCTTGCACGGCACGCCCACCACACGCCGCGCCACCGTCATGCACAGGCACAGCACAGATGACGACGCTCCAAGCCAAGGGAATATCACCTATCCAGGGACACTGGCTGGCCGACGCCCCAGTAGCCGTGCTCGTGCGCCGGCGTCGGCGAGTCGGGTCGCTGGTAGCATTGGGGTGGTGTCGGTACTATCGACCGATTGGCGCACGACGACCCGGCGAGGGCGGGTCGTTGGTCGGGTGGCGTGGGTGCGGCGTATTCCGCGACAACGGGTGATGGCTACGGGTCCGTGTACGTTCCGGTGGTTTCCAGCGGCCGATCGGATCAATCACGCGTCCGGCTAAGCATGGCGCAGCCAGCTGCTGTCTTCACTGTACGATCAGGAGGGGATTGAGAGGAAATTTAGTTCTGTACTCCTGATTTCTTGAATGCTTCGATCGTGACATGCATCGCTTCGCCTCGCCGTTGCCGCGCTTTTCCTTGCATCAGTTCTAGCAGCACATACTTGTGCCGCAAGCAGTATTGTCACCATCTAGTACTAGTCCCGTTCTGCAGTATTGATTTCGTGGGTGATTGTTCGAGGCTCGGTATGAACATTGTAATAAGCTGCTCGTTGGAGCCCTTTGAACTTGTCTAATGAGTACATTAGTTATGCATATTAATGAAATGCAGAGTAGCGTCGGAATCTAACCTCGAAATTATTCGAGACAGTGACAGCACGCCTGCATCATACTAAGCTTATCTACGAGAGCTTTCATCGATTACTTAAGCTGCCGCATTGTTGTATTTTATTAGCAACAACTTGACCCAATCTTTAGTCCTCCATTCCGTGATACTAGGTTAAAATTGCATATAATAGTGTCATGTTCCGAGGAGATGCGACTAGACGGTGAAATACGCTACTTTTGTGGTGATTGCACATGTACATAGCTTTCATGCAGTATTTTTTTATTACTAGTATATCTTTTTAACATTGATGATTTTAATTAATGAGCAATGTACCAAATGGATAGACAACAAGCAATCGTCGCGCCACTGGCTTAATTCTTCTAAATTTGTTTATTTTCTTGTCGTCCTAACCCAAAATCCGAGTTACTTTCATGCACCTCAAACATCACACCACGTCTCCACCGGCGATAGGCCTCCTCGTCGGTCCAATGGGGTTTGGACACGATTTTAATTGCCCCTACTAGTGCCCTCCATTGGTTTTGACAGAACGAAAAACTATATGGCAACCGATTTTCCACCCCCAAGTTTCGATGACGTGGGTTGAGGTCTGATCTTTACGGATTGACAGCAAAAAGTAAAAGAACACGTGGAACGAAAAGGAAAACGCGGAAAAAACATGATGCACAGCCACAGGGATACACGAGAGGGCAACCTTAGATCAAAATCACAAACATACCCCACTCTTACCAGACCGTTACTCTCATTGGTGGACCAAACGAACAAGTAGAACTCTGGAAAGGAGATATTGGGGAGTGATTGGTAGAATCTCTACGAGGGGAGAGATCGAGACGGTAAAATCTGCGTGCGGGAAACCGAATCAATAGAATCCCAACATAAGGAGAGATCAAGTACAAGAAGAGGTCTTGAGTCTAAGGAGAGGTCTTCATGAAATCAGGGATCTTGAGGGGAGCTTGTGCTCTAGGGTTCGCTTCTAGTCCAACCTCGAATCTGAGGGAGGGGGTCACATTTATAGTGCTAGCCATGAAAGGGTAAGTTGTGGATAAAACTACAGGGTCGAAGGCCAATTCTGCACGAGAGCAGGTGGATAGGCAACAAGCAACCGTCACACCACTCGCTTAATTCCTCTAGACTTGTTTATTTCCTAGTCGTCCTAACCCAAAAAATGAGTTATTTTCATGCACCTCAAAAATCTCATCACATCGGATCTCCACCAGTTATACCTGGCCAAAGTTCGGTCGGGTCGGGCTTTGGGCCGAGCCTAAAAAAATTCAGCGGGCAACACTCAGGCCTGAGCTCGACCCGGCCCGACTGTCGGGCTGTAGAAACCGGGCCCGAGCCCGAGAAAGCCCGACCAGGCCCGATCGGACCCGCCCGGCCGTCGGTCTTAGATTTCAGGCCCGAGCCCGGCCCGATGGTGTTGTCGGGCTCAGCCGGCCTGGGTTTTTTGGGCCGGGTCGGGTCGGGCCGGGCTGCCCATGGCCAGGTATGCCCACCAGCGATAGGCCTCCTCATCGGTCAAATGGGGTATTGACACGATTTTAATTAGCCCCACGGGTGTCCTCCATCGGTCTAGACAGCCCGAAAATTTGTATGGCAACCCATTGTTGAAAGTGCAAACGCGCTTAAATCATCTTGTTTTGGTGTTTGTTAACAACACATGTACTACTAAAAGGTGTTGATGTATTTCAGGGGTTATTCCAACTTCTTTACTATGGTGGTGTGTTGGTACAAAAAGGAGCAAGCCGTCAAGTCACTGGTTGCTGGAGTTTTGTCCAGGCCGGAGTCTCCGGTCTACCAGACCGGAGTCTCCGGTGTGGAGATTTCTCCCAGGCTTTTTCCTCTGGAACAGGTGGTGTCGCGTACTGTACCCACACCGGAGAGTTCCCGGAGACTGTCCGGAGTCTCCGGTGTGGAGTTTTTCTCTCAGAATCGCTAAGGAAATGTTGGTGTCGCGTACTGTACCCACACCGGAGACTTACCGGATACTTACCGGAGTCTCCGGTGTGAGTGAAGCTTATTTGTCTCGCAAGACCACAGACAGTCTCTGTGCCTACCCGCAGCGCCAAGACCGGAGTCTCCGGACTGAAACTTTCCTGAAGAAAATCAAGTGTGCCAAGGTGGTGTCCAGTACTGCATCCAGTCCGGAGGGACACCGGAGAGTGTCCGGAGTCTCCGGACCAGACCGGAGTCTCCAGCCTTTACACCAGAGTCTCCGGTGTGATTTCGCCAGATCTGCTCCAACGGCTCTTAGTCTTTATGAGGGGTATAAATACCCCCTCCCCTCCACCTACCTCCAGCTAGCTCGACCAGAATTAAAGTCACCATTGTTGGAGCTCACCCACCTTGCTAGATCTCCCAATCCCTCCACCCAAAAGCCTAGATCTTTGGAGGATTGAAGGAGAAGGCCCCGATCTACGTCTTCACCAACCGGATTTCATTTCCCCTCTCTTTTGCTTGAGGGATCTTTGCCTAGGGTTTTCTCTTGTGGAGAACCTAGGCTTCTTGCTACTCTTGGTGATTTGTGAGTGTTGGGAGCCCCCAATTAAGTTGTGGGTGTGTGCCCCAAACTTGTTTATAAAGGGCTCGATCCCCGCCTCAAAGGGGTTCAATAGTGGAAGGTGAACTAGGCCTTTGTGGCGGAGTTCATCGGAGAATAGGGTGAGGCCTTTGTGGCGTTGAGTAGGCCTTCGTGGCGAGCTCACACCCCTCCAACGAGACGTACTCCCTTAACAAGGAGGAACTCGGGAATACATCTTGTCTCCGTGTGTTTCCATCGGTTACCTCGTTCCCTTCTCCTTACTTACTTGTACTTGTTGCATTTATTGTTGTACTAGTTGTATTAAGTGTTGTACTAGTTGCATTAATTTCTTGCCTTGTCATATAGGTAAATTCACCACTAGTTGCACTATCTAGAGAATTTACCTTCTTGTCAAGCCTAAATCTTAAGAAAAATTAAAATTGGTCGTAGCACCTATTCACCCCCCCCCCCCTCTAGGTGCCCATACTTTACTTTCAATTGGTATCAGAGCCTCGGCTCTTCTATCGGGCTTAACCGCCTAAGAGTTTAAGTATGGGAGATGATTTGGTTGACGCTCCGTCCGATGGCAATGTGACCATGGATGATCTCAATGCTTTGAGAAATTCATTGACCTCATCCATAGACACCAAATTTGATGAGTTGCGCCAACTCATGGTACAACTCCTCAAAGCCAAAGGACCGGAGGTGATCGAATCATCCCTTCCGGAAGAACCGGAGGGTGTCAAGATTGGGGTAGATGGTGAACCACATAAAAATGCTTCCGCCGAACAATCCGCTAAGTCGGGTACGGAAGGAAGTGGAGGATTTCATGCCGTTCCCGAAGTTATTCTCCCAATCCTCCCGTCCCTCATCCCCATATAATCCCTAGAGGAGATCCACCTAAAATTGATGCTTTTTCTTTTCGTGAATGGCAATACTACATGGAGACTCACTTGAACTCTTATTGTATAGATCTTTGGAGGATCACTCGTGACGGATACAATCCATTTGATCCCAAGAATCTCACAAGAAGAGAGGCCGTAGATTGCCAACTCAACTACACCGCCTTGTCCATCCTTCAACAAGCCGTGGGTCCCGACCACATGCCACATCTTCAACACTTCTCCACCGCCAAAGAAACATGGGATGCTCTTGTCATCATGTTCGTTGGGAATGAGAGCATGCAAAGAAATCGGTATGATGCCTTGACCAATGAGGCCGAAGGATTTTTCATGCATGATGGAGAAGATCATGTTGACATGTATCGAAGACTCAAAACACTTTCCACTGCCTTCTCTAGTGCGGGTGCCAATTATATTGACGATGCTTGGATCAAGAGAAAGTATATGATTGCTGTGATGCCATTTGAGGGCACGGACTTGAAGAGCATTCAAGGAAGACATGATTTCTCCTCCATGACCTCAACTCAAGTGATGCAAGAATTGTGCTCTTACAAAGTGCAAACCAAGAACGCTCTTGACAATCGTGCTAGGCCATTGGAATGCATCAAGGAGAATTCGTTGCTTTGAAGGCCAAGGTTTTGTCAAGAGAGGTTGAAAATGACGAAGATGGAGATGAGGCATTGCCTCCTTTGAAGGAACAAGACTATGATCCCGTTCTAAAGGATCTGATTGCTCTCACCATGCAAAAGTTTTGGAGCAATCCTCCCAAGGGCAAGAAATTTGTTGAAGAAAAGACAAAGTCTCGCTATGGCAATGATGGAGCTCAAAAAGTGAGGTCCTGCTTCAGTTGTCAAGATAAGCATCACTTTGTTGCGGAGTGCCCGTATGAAAATAGAGAGCTCCATAGTGGCAAGCTTATTTGCAAGGACAAGTCCAAGGTTGAGTACACGAAACCTCATTTCAAGAAGAATTCGTTCAACAAGAAGTCTCCCACCAAGTTTGTGCTCTTGACTCAAGAGGAGTATGATACCGGGAGTGATGAAGAAGAAACCACAAGTGAAGTGGCCGCTCTAGCTATTGCTACTACTCCATCATCTTCATCCCTCTTCGAATCCCCCCATGACGATCTCCCTCAACGTAATGCCAAGTGCTTCATGGCTAAGGCCACGGAGGTATCTCTTTCCCCCAACTCTAAGACCCCTAGTGAACTAGAACATATTGCTAGTCTTAGAGAAGAAGAAGAAAGGATCTCCTTGGACCACTTTATGTCTAACATGCAAGGGGAGACCAAGAAGTACGTTGAGTATCTCATGAGGCAATTGGGAGAGGCCCAAGATGCTCTCGAGAAGAAAGGTGAGGTTGAGAGAAGGGATGCGGATGAAATCGCATCTCTCTCTATGACTCTTGAGGAAGAGCATGATGGTAGAGTTTCTCTAGAGGATGAACTTGAATCAATTGAATTAACTCATAATGAACTTGTCTCAAACATCACTAAGGAACGTGATCTTGCTATTGCTAAATATAAAAAGGCTAAAAAGGATAAGGTCGAGTTTGGGGTTGGTCATGGTAAACTAACCGAGGAGTTTGAAAAGCTAACCGAGGCTCACAAAGCTTTGGAAAGCCAACACTCATCCCTCAAAGAGTTTCATGAACAACTTCAAACTCAACTTAATCAAATTAACAATGCTAGCACCTCTACTTCTTCTTGTGATCATGCAAATATTATTGAAGAAAATGCTAGGTTGAAGAATGAGCTAGCAAGACTCAAGGGTAAAGACCCACAAGTTGTGACATTTGTGACCCCTTCCCCACAAGTGGTTGCACCTAACTCTAATGCGGTCATTGCTAGACCACAATTGAGTGCACCAAGGCAACAAGTGGGCAAGCAAGGTCTAGGCTATGTAGCCAAGAAGAAGAACAAGAAGAAGAAGAGCAAGAAGAAGACCAACAATGGTGCTTCGAGTGGTGTTATCATTAGGGATAACACTACTCCTAGCACACCCGCTCAAGCTAACAACATTGCCTCGAGTAGTAGTGTCATGAGGGACAACACTACTCGTAGCACATCCGCGGGATCTAGCAATCCACACCATTTCTTATATGTTGATTATTATGGTGTTGTGCAAGCTAAATATGTTGGTCCTATTGAGGGTTTCATTGACTATACTATTTGGGTTCCAAAGACCCTTGTTGCTAATATGAAGGGACCCATCTCGGGTCCTAACTCTAGTCAATGATCTCTTGTAGGGCTATGCTTCCGGTGGGACTAAATGGATTCTCGATAGTGGATGCACTAATCATATGACCGGAAGCAAAGAGCTTGTGACGGAGTTGCGACCAAATGACATCCAAGCAACCGTCACTTATGGAGACTCGTCCAAGTCTAAGGTATCCGGATTTTGCAAGGTTGTGGTGGCTCCCGATATAACTATCGTGAACGTCATGCTTGTCGAATCCCTTGGTTACAATTTACTTTCCGTCCGCTCTCTTGGAAAGATGGGTTTTTCCGTCTTTTTCGATGGTGATATTGTGGTCCTTTTGAGGAGCAAGACTCTTGACGTCGCTCACGTGGGACATGTTGAAAATGAGTTGTTCGTGGTGGACTTTTCGAAGTCAACCAACTCTCAAGCAATGTGTCTTTTCGGGAAGGCGGACTTGGGATGGTTGTGGCATCGCCGCCTATCCCATGTCAACATGAGAACTTTGCAAAGTCTTCACAAAGGTGGCCTTATTGTTGGACTAAAAGAAAATGTTTCCTTTGCAAAGGATTGCGTTTGTAGGTCGTGTGTTGAAGGGAAGATGCATGACATCGTGCACAAGGCCAATACTATTATCTCATCAAAGTGGATCTTGGAGATTCTCCATGTTGATCTCTTTGGTGCCGTGCCCGAGGCAAGTCTTGGTGGCAAGAAGTATTGCTTGGTGATTGCCGATGATTATTCAAGATACACTTGGGTTTATTTCTTCAAGTGCAAGAGTGAAACTCAACAAACCATCATCGACTTCTCCAACGAAGTGCAACATCAACACAATGTGCAAATCATGGCTATTAGGAGTGATAATGGTTCGGAGTTCAAGAATTATACATTGAATGAATTCCTTAGTGAAGAAGGCATTCGTCATCAATACTCCGCCACTTACACTCCTCAACAAAATGGTGTTGCCGAAAGGAAGAATCGCACCCTCTTGGATATGGCAAGGACCATGTTGGCGGAGTACTCTTCTCCCCAATATTTATGTGCCGAGGCCATATCCACCGCATGCCACTCCTCCAACCGCCTCTACATACGCAAAGGCTTGGACAAGACCCCATATGAGATCCTCACCGGCAACAAGCCCAATGTATCCTACTTCCGTGTATTTGGTTGTAAGTGCTTCTATTTGATCAAGGGTATTAGGTTGTCGAAATTTCAATCCAAAACTATTGAGGGTATCTTTGTTGGTTACGGTGCCGAATCCCACACTTATAGAGTCTATGACAAAGCCTCACGGATTGTCATAGAATCTTGTAGTGTGGTTTTCGAGGAAAATGACGGCTCCCAAGTGGCGCAATTTCATGTTTCTAATGTAGATGTTGAAATACCTCAAGAAGCCATAGGAAGTATGGGTGTGGGATTTTTCCGCCCCATCGAGGGACACCTTATGGCGACTCGAGAAGGACTATGCTCTACTCAAGTGGAGCCCTCCTCTACAATAGAAGATCAAGCCAAGGAGCCAACTATTACACCTAACCAAGAACATGTTCAAGACCCTCCTCTCATTGATCAAGTGACTCCGCAAGTCGTACCCACTCCTCTCACTAATGCGAGTCAAGATCAAGGCCAAGATCAACCATCCTCTTCATCCTCTCGTCAAGTTGAAGCTAGTGTTGAAGATATTGTTGATGATGATGATGATGATCAAGGCCAAGTTGGTCAAGATGGGGACCCAAATGATCAAGTGATTCCTCCTCGTAATAATGAGGATATCGAAGCCCGTCGCATCAAAAGGATAAGAAGAGCTTTGAAGCAAATTGATGCCCAAGACAACAAGGTCTTGGAGGATGTTCAAACTAGAAGATCTACAAGAAGGCAATTGGCTCATTTTTGTGAGCATCAAGCTCATATCTCTATGGTGGAGCCTAAGAAAGTGTATGAAGCTCTTGAGGACTCCGATTGGGTTGAAGCTATGCATGATGAGCTCAACAACTTTGAGCGCAACAAAGTTTGGAGATTGGTTGAGAAGCCCAAGGATTGCCACAATGTTATTGGCACTAAGTGGATTTTCAAGAACAAGCAAGATGAGCATGGCATTGTCATTAGGAACAAGGCAATATTGGTTGCTCAAGGTTACACCCAAGTTGAAGGCATCGACTTTGATGAAACCTACGCACCCGTGGCTCGCCTTGAGTCTATCTGTATCCTCCTTGCTTATGCATCCTCTCATAATTTCAAATTACAACAAATGGATGTGAAAAGTGCTTTCTTGAATGGTCCACTGAAAGAGGAGGTATATGTTAAGCAACCTCCGGGGTTCGAGAATCTCAACTTTCCTAACCACGTTTACAAACTTGACAAGGCTCTCTATGGTCTCAAACAAGCACCTCGTGCTTGGTATGAGCACCTTAGGGAGTTGTTAGATGATCGTGGTTTCGAAGTTGGGAAGATTGACCCCACTCTCTTCACCAAGAGAGTAAAGGGAGAGCTTTTCATATGCCAAGTATATGTGGACGATATCATCTTTGGCTCAACTAACCAAGCTTTCAATAATGAGTTCTCTAAGCTTATGACTGACAGGTTCGAGATGTCTATGATGGGTGAGCTTAAATTCTTCCTTGGCTTTGAGATCAAGCAATTGGCTCGTGGGACTTTCATTTCTCAAGCCAAGTATACCCAAGATATGATCAAGAGGTTTAATTTCCAAGATGCTAAGATCAAGACATCTCCTATGCAAGTCAAGTGCCATCTATCTCATAATCCAAAAGGGAGTAAGGATGTGGATCAAAAGCTTTATCGTTCTATGATTGGTTCTTTGCTCTATCTTTGTGCATCTAGGCCCGATATTGTTTTGAGTGTAGGTGTGTGTGCAAGGTATCAAGCGGCTCCTAAGGATAGCCATTTGATGGCGGTCCATAGGATCTTTCGTTATTTGGTTCATACCCCAAGATTTGGTTTGTGGTACCCAAAGGGGGCACAATTTTCTCTCAATGGCTATACGGATTCCGATTGGGCGGGTGATCAAGATGATAGGAAGTCAACTTCCGGGGCTTGCCAATTTCTTGGTAGGTCCCTTGTGAGTTGGTCCTCGAAGAAGCAAAATTGCATATCTCTTTCCACCGCCGAAGCCGAGTATGTTGCCGCCGCAAGTGCATGCACTAAATTGTTATGGATGAGGCAAACTCTCAAGGAATATGGAGTTCATCTGGATAAAGTGCCTCTTTTATGTGACAATGAAAGTGCCATCAAGATTGCATACAATCTGGTGCAACATACAAGAACGAAGCACATTGAAATTCGCCACCACTTCATCCGTGATCATGTGGCAAGAGGGGATATTGCACTATCTTATGTGCCCACCAAGGACAATCTCGCGGATATTTTCACGAAGCCACTTGATGATGCAAGATTCTTGTTCTTGAGGAATGAACTAAATGTGATTGATTCAAGGAGTTTGACTTGAAGATCTTGCACACACCCCTATAGTTGAAACATGTTCGAGTTTAGTTGTAGGCATGGACATAGGAGGAGTGTTATCCTAACACATTGGGTTCTCCCTCCCCCCATTATGGCCAAAGCAAAAAAAATCATTGTGATCTCTCTTTTTCTAATGTTGAATTGTGAGCTTCAATGTTGAGTAATGGCAATGCCCCCAAGATATATCTTCGTGGTTGCATACCATGAACTCTTACATGGTGGCCTAGGCCACCAACCTCTTCCGTGAAGAGTTGGTTCTTATTTACGGGTTTTTGGCATTTTTGTTGAGGGATGTACTCAATATTTGATTTGTTGTTTTTCTCGGTGTTCTTGAGTACAAGTTCCCTTCCTGTTGTTGCTCCTCTTTCCTTGCCAAAAACCCATTTTCTAAAACAATTTCTAAGTTTTGTGCACTTCATGTCCTTCTTGGGGAGGTTTTCTGGCGAAAGACCGGAGACTCCGGTCTACAATACCGGAGACTCCGGCCAGACCGGAGACTCCGGTGTGCGGCAAATAGTATAAAAACTAGGGGCTGAGGGAAGTTAGGGTTTCATTCCCCACTTCCCCCACGCCCCCCCCATAGTCTTGTTGCGCCGCCGCCGCCGCCAGGAGCTCTCCCCGGCCGTTTTCCACCGCCGGAAACCGTCCCCCTCACCTCCCCTTGCATCTCCCATCCGTGGGAGGCAAACTGGCCGGCCAAGGAGACAAGGGTACAACTTCTCCCCTCGTTTTTGCTTGTTTTCGATCTAGATCTAAACATCTAGGTAGTTTTTTTTGGGAGAAGTTGCATTTGCTGTTGGTAGCATCACCTTGGCTAGGTTATCTTGTGTAGGAACTGCTAGAAACTCCAGTAGACCATTTGTGTTAGTCCATGCTCGTTGTTGTCAACCAGTCCGGAGACTCCGGTGTACCAGACCGGAGACTCCGGTGTGTCGGTCCGGAGACTCTGGTGTGCCAGACCGGA
This sequence comes from Alopecurus myosuroides, assembly GCA_028641055.1. Lineage (NCBI taxonomy): Eukaryota > Viridiplantae > Streptophyta > Magnoliopsida > Poales > Poaceae > Alopecurus > Alopecurus myosuroides. Next base: position 209,176,181 of record CM054057.1, on the reverse strand, counting down.
TACTCCGGTGTGGATCTTCCAGAAATGGCTCATGTTGCTTCTGTCTTGTACCTGTACCTTTTTTGGACATGTTTGCTCATTTTGCTTTCTCCGGTTTTGTGTTCTCTGTTTTGTGCATGCTTTCAGGAAAAAGGGTGAAGTCCTTGTCCAAGCGTGGTCCCCGTCCTCACTCCCGCAACTACATGGTCACTGATGAAGATACGGGTCGATATGGTCCGAGGGGTGCCTTTGAGGGTGAGAGGCGTCAGAAACAGAAGCACGAAAACAGGAAGAATGCTGAAGCAGCCAAGAAGGCCAGATTTGATGCTATCTCCTCGGTGGCATCCATGAGCAAGAAGGAGTACAGGATCATGAGGGCTCGTCCTTTCTTTTCCATGGCTCGCACTGCTCTTTCTGCTCATTATTGGAGGAGGGAGTCCGAGTTGATTATGGAGGAGATATACACCCGTTTCAGGCAGCCTGTGTGTCCACAGAAAGTCCTTGACTTAGAGGCTGGAGTTTTGTCAAGTCACTGGTTGCTGGAGGTTGATGGAGCAAGCCGTCAAGTCACTGGTTGCTGGAGTTTTGTCCAGGCCGGAGTCTCCGGTCTACCAGACCGGAGTCTCCGGTGTGGAGATTTCTCCGAGGCTTTTTCCTCTAGAACAGGTGGTGTCGCGTACGGTACCCACACCGGAGAGTTCCCGGAGACTGTCCGGAGTCTCCGGTGTGGAGTTTTTCTCTCAGAATCGCTAAGGAAATGTTGGTGTCGCGTACTGTACCCACACCGGAGACTTACCGGATACTTACCGGAGTCTCCGGTGTGAGTGAAGCTTATTTGTCTCGCAAGACCACAGACAGTCTCTGTGCCTACTCGCAGCGCCAAGACCGGAGTCTCCGGTCCACCAGACCGGAGTCTCCGGACTGAAACTTTCCTGAAGAAAATCAAGTGTGCCAAGGTGGTGTCCAGTACTGCATCCAGTCTGGAGGGACACCGGAGAGTGTCCGGAGTCTCCGGACCAGACCGAAGTCTCCGGCCTTTACACCGGAGTCTCCAGTGTGATTTCGCCAGATCTGCTCCAACGGCTCTTAGTCTTTATGAGGGGTATAAATACCCCCTCCCCTCCACCTACCTCCAGCTAGCTCGACCAGAATTAAAGTCCACCCAAAAGCCTAGATCTTTGGAGGATTGAAGGAGAAGGCCCCGATCTACGTGTTCACCAACCGGATTTCATTTCCCCTCTCTTTTGCTTGAGGGATCTTTGCCTAGGGTTTCCTCTTGTGGAGAACCTAGGCTTCTTGCTACTCTTGGTGATTTGTGAGTGTTGGGAGCCCCCAATTAAGTTGTGGGTGTGTGCCCCAAACTTGTTTGTAAAGGACTCGATCCCCGCCTCAAAGGGGTTCAATAGTGGAAGGTGAACTAGGCCTTTGTGGCGGAGTTCATCATAGAATAGGGTGAGGCCTTTGTGGCGTTGAGTAGGCCTTCGTGGCGAGCTCACACCCCTCCAACGAGACGTACTCCCTTAACAAGGAGGAACTCGGGAATACATCGTGTCTCCGTGTGCTTCCATCGGTTACATCGTTCCCTTCTCCTTACTTACTTGTACTTGTTGCATTTATTGTTGTACTAGTTGTATTAAGTGTTGTACTAGTTGCATTAATTTCTTGCCTTGTCATATAGGTAAATTCACCACTAGTTGCACTATCTAGAGAATTTACCTTCTTGTCAAGCCTAAATCTTATGAAAAATTAAAATTGGTCGTAGCACCTATTCACCCCCCCTCTAGGTGCCCATACTTTACTTTCAATTGTCCACCTCCAACTTTCGATGACATGGGTTGCGGCCCGATCTTTATGGATTGACGACACAAAATTCAAAGAACATGTAGACGAAGAGGAAAACACATAGGAATACAAGACATGGTAGCCTTGGATCGAAATCACAAACCTACCACACTCTTACTAGACCCTTGCCCTCACTAGTGGGCCAGTCGGACTAATAGAATTCTGGAGGGGAGACATTGGGGAGTACTTGGTAGAATCCCTATGAGGGGAGAGATCGAGACGCTAAAGTCCACGTGGGGGAAACCGAATGAATAGAACCTCAACTTAAGAAGATATCGAGTACAATGAGAGGTCTTGATACAAGTCAATGGAGATCGGGGATCTTGAGGGGAGTTCATGCTCTAGGGTTCGCTTATAATCCAACTTCAAATCTGAGGGAGGGGCCCCTATTTATAGTGCTACCTACGAAAGGGTAAGTTGTGGATAAGATTGGAGGGTCGAAGGTCAACTCTGTGCGAGAGCAGGCGGTTGGTCATACCGACTGGCTAAGTGGTAGTACTGGTACTGATGCTCTGAGAGCTCCAGGACCGGTAGTGCCTCTGATCGGGGCGGTAATATCTGCTATTTTCCGAAATAATTATTTCATGGGGTAGTTCTGGGGCGGTACCGCCCAGTTTCGGTCGCATATGAGTACGATCCAACATGGGGTTCAGTAGTGGGACGGTAATAGAGGTAGTATTGCGCATGGGAGGCGGGCGGCATCACTTCGAATACATGGAAGCAGATGGCGAAATCGTCCATTGTTCTTCTGTATTCCGCCATTATGGGGCTTTTGGCGTCCAATGTCTGGTCCAAATGGTGTTGTACTAGGGTCGTGTCCCCGTAGCATAGGATCCTTTTGACGCCTATGTCCTTTGCTATGTGCTATTCTGCTGTATTTTTTGAGGCATTGAAATGAATCTACGGTACATAGCTCATCGTTTCGCCTTTTGGATATTTGAGGACAACTCCGGCCCTCGAGTGTTCTTTCATCTTGGATCCTTCAAAGTGCATTATCCAATATTCAGACTCCAGCAAATACGTTTTGTCCATGGTCGACTAGAGGGGGTGAATAGGTGACTACTTTTTCCTTTTAATTAGGGCTTAACAAGTAATAACAAGGTTGGATACATGTGGAACTAAATGAACAACCTATGTGAAGTACAATGCGCAACGGAATACAAGTAGTAAAGGTAGGAGTGATTACAAAGTGGACACGAGGATATGCTTAGTTCCTTCCCACAGGAATAACGTTTATGTTGGAGGGGTAAGGAGCCACCAAGGCCTTCCAATATTACGGATGTGCACACCCTATTCTCCGTGAGCCTCTCTGGTAAAAGATAAGTTATTTCCACTATGAGGTCAACTTGAAGGCGATGACCAAACATTTACACAAGGTTGTGGTGACTCCACGACCTAATTGGAGACTCTCAAGAAAGTCTTGAAGCTTCATGCACCAACGGGAAATTCCTAGCAGAGTAGCCATTTAGGTTTCAAGAAACCCAAGAGGTAACAAGAAATCTGCAAGGGATTAGTGGGGGATTTGACATTGCTTTGCTGAATTTTTGTGGATCTAGATTTCCTCCTTCACTCATCAAAGAATCAAGGCGTTTTGTTCGATAGAATGGGAGATCTAGGAGATTGCAGTTTTGACATTAATGGTGGAGTGAGTGTATGAATCTTGAATGCTCAAAAGAAAGGGAGGGCATTAAATAGGGATGCCAAATCCCAGTCGTTGCGGTACCAAATCCCGCAACAGCGGTAATAGTGCTGCCAACGGTGGTATTGTTGTTTGGGCGGTACAGCCAAGCCGTTAGGCAGTCCCGTGAAGGAACAACCCAACATGCACGAGCGTTACTCCTGAATGGATAGTATGGGCACCTAGAGGGGGTGAATAGGTGCTACTTCAAACTTTAACCCTTTTTCAATTTAGGCTTGACACAAAGGTAAATTCTCTAGATATGCGACTACGGTGAATTTACCTATATGACAAAAACAACACTAAGCAAGATACAAACTCAACGTAAAGGAGAGGGAACAAGGTAACCAATAATGGAAGCACGCAGAGACAGGGATGTATTCCCGAGTTACTCCTTTTAAGGGGAGAACGTCTAGTTGGAGGGGTGTGAGTTTTGCCACAAAGGCCTCACCCTATTATCCGATGAACTTCGCGACAAAGGCCTAGTTCACCTTCCGCTATTGATTACCTTGAGGCGGAAATCAGTGTCTTTACAATGAGCTTGAGGCACACACCCACAACCGAATTGGGGGCTCCCAAGAACACCAACAAATCTGCTACAAACAGCAAGTGAGTAACAATGGAGTCTAGGTTTTCCACAAAGAACCCCTAGACTCAAATCGCTCAAGAAAATGAGGGGTAAATGAAGAACGAGTTGGTGAAGATGTAGATTGGGGCTTTATTCTTCAATCCTCCAAAGATCAACAAGTTTGGGTGGAGGTATTGGGAGAAATCTTGGATTTGGTGAGCTCAATAAATGTGCATTGAATGTCTCGGGAGAACTAGAGATCTTGGGGAAGAAGGAGGGGTATTTATACCCCCTCCATAAATGTGGTCGTTGGAGGCAAAAATTTGAGCCAGATATTCCATTCAACCTTGAACCGGATATTCCGGTTAGTTGTTCTACTTCAGATCTAAGATTTCGACAAATTGACCAAAGCGGAAATTCCGGTTTCACCAAAATTTATGGGAAAAATATTTGGTAAACCTCCAAAGAGGAAATCGTTCTCTGACTTAGACAATTTTCGAGCTCTTCTCTTCCAACAGGAAATTCCAGTTGGTCGGAAATTTCTGGTTGACTCGAGTGCGCAGAAACTCCAAGTCCTTAGCCGTTTTCGCATTGATTCTTCCCAACCGGAATATCCGGTTTTGCCGTGGAAATTTCCGGTTTAAATTTATGGCTACCTCTAATGCTCAGGAGCAATTGGTCCTTAGCCATTTTCGGAGAAAATCTTCACAACCGGAAATTTCGGTTGATCTAAAATATTCGGTTCCCACTAGGAGCAAATCAAGCTGATCTAACTTCACCTTTTTCCGGTGTTCAATGAAAATGAATAACGAAACACATGCGCCACTTAACACCTTTATATAAACATCATTAGTATTGTTAACTAACACACACAATACTAGGTATCATGAAATGCACTTTCAGTCTCCCCCTTTTTAGTGTTAGATGACAATACTATGATTTGCAATGAAAAACCAAAGACAATATCATGATTGTGAAAGAAATGGAAATTCTCCCCCTACAAGTATGCATACTTTAGTTTGCCTTTGACATGAAAATTCAACTTTAAGATGAGAGTGATTTCCAACAAAATCACAACATGATAAAATAGACAATAGCAACTATATTGGGGCATGAGTTGAAAACTATACCTTGTGCATAGAACATATACGTAGATAATACCGGAGCACATTAAGATAACCTCAACATACATAGATAACCAAATAGATCCTAAAACATAGTCTCACAATAACACAATAAAATAGTTCAACACATGAAATAAAATAGTTTCGAAACGAGAATATAAATGGACACAAGCTCTCAAAGAATGATAAATGAGCATGCCTGTGCCCAAACCCATGCAAATCCCACGTAGTCCTAATAGACTGCTTCTCCCCCTTTGGCATCGAGACACCAAAAAGGAGAGAACCAGTGATGCTAATGCTCCATGACGAGCTAGGCATCAGACTCTTCGGAGGACTCTCTAGCGGACGTCTCGGACTCTCCTTCTGCAGCTTCCTCATGAACATCATCAACAACATGAGCATTGGAAGAAGCAGTAGGATCGGTGACACGAATACCATCCTCAATCTGCACCCAAGGAGCACTGACTCTAGAAGACCACTGAGTACGAGTTGGGGACCAAGTTAGTGGGAGTGGATCCGGTAGCACCGCTCACATGGTGAAGGATATGCTCCTGGGAGCTGGACATAGCAATATCTCAGCGGTATGACTGATACTGCCCCCTATGGATATCCACCTTCATGAAGAGGACATTGCGCTGAAACCAAGACAGTTTCCTAACGTGACGCACAACGGTGGTATCAACCTGAGGAACACGAGGGGCAACAGCAGCACTAGAACGAGTGTCCCTCATAAAGGAACCACTCTCAGGGGTAGGAGTAGGCTCAGCTCGATGTTTCTCCCTCTTCATGTACAACTTCTTGAAGTGATGGTCTTCCATAGGCAGCGAATGGAAATCCTTCTTCATGGTGTCCTTGATAAGCATCATGATATATGGACCATATGGGATAGTGTTCCCACCAAGCATCACATTGTTCAGCTCAATGAAGATGAAGTCCATAACATCCACATGATAGGGCTTCGAAGTGTTGGGGTCCTCAATGCAATTCTTTGCTAGAACCAACGGGTTGACAAGAGGACTAGTGATAGCATCATTATTTCCTCCACTTGGTGCAATGAAGGAACTGAAGATGAAGACAGGCTGATCATAGAAAGGGAGAAGTCCTTCCACCTTTCCAATGAAAAAACTAGGGGCATACATATCAGCCATGATATCCTCTCGGTATGGCATGTACACCTCATGCATACGATGTCTAACTGGAGGTAAGTTGACCACTTATACCCAATAATCCTAGCAAACTTGAAGAACTGAGCTTCACGATAGGTTAAACCAGTCATCCACTCCATGGTGTTGTGCGTGTCTTTTCCAATCACCAAAGTGGACATGAAGTGAACCACAATAGGAATGTTGTAGGGGCAACGAGTTTTCATGAGCTTACCAAGATTAAACCGTTCCACCACATTTGCATCTTGAGCAAACGCTTTCTTGTCTTTGAGGAGATGGAGCTTTGTTGGGTTCATAGGACGGACGGGATGCTCGTGATCTAGATAGATGTTCGTATAAATGTATGATTGCTCCAAGCACCAAAAACGGGTATCCTCAATCTCACCATCCCTTGGGTCCGTGTACCAATCACTTTGACGAATCAGAGTGTACTCAGAAGAAGAGATGTCATACTTGTAGTTATTCCTAGTTCTCTTTCCCTTCTTCCTTTTGGAAACAGTCTTCTTCACAATGGTCTTGTCTTTGCCTTTGCTCAAAGTTTCCCTTGGAGGCCTAGAATCATTGGGGTGCTCGTCACTTGTCTCCTTGTAGGAGGGACGCTTGCGAGAGCCCAACTCATCAACATTGGAACCACCTGTGAATATAACACAATAGAGGGATAGCACAAGGTAAGCACACACAAGCCATATAAAAGGAATCATACTAGAAATAATAGAAAAGCATCCACAACACGATCACGTAAAAGTGCTAGCAAAAATCACTAAAGTTCTGAATTCTGGAATAGAGACAGAACCTAAATGGAATTTCCGATTCAGTTTTAAATCCGGTTCCACAAAAACAGAACTATGATGATTTTCAACTAGGTCTAAAACTAGATCTGGTAAACGGGGTGCTATTCTATTGTTTCTAGCATGCAATGCGACATCCTAGGAACCTCTACCACCAAGCAATCTCAATAAAAACAAGTCTCTGAAGAGGGAACAAGATGAACACCCTAGATTTGAAAAATATGGAGTTACCCGCTTCCATGGAGAAAAATGCTTGCAGGAGTTGATTCTCGGGGAGGAGGAGAACCAGATCCGGTCAAAACCGGAAAAATCCGATGGAGAAAGTAGTCGGGAGGACTAGGGTTCTTGGGGGCGGCGGCTATGGAGGAGGAGGAGGTTGGGGTGGAGAAAGAACAGGAAATTGCTCTTCACCTCGACCTTCTCATATTTTGAAGGAGTTTTGCCCAACCGGAAATTCCGATTCAAGTTTGAACCGGATATTCCGGGTCGAACCGGAATTTCCGGTCGAGAACTGGACCGGAAATTCCGGCTGCAATGAGCACCCAAACTTCCAAGTTTCCAAAGACTTGTGTGCGAGATAGATTTTTGGCTTTTTGGATAGGAAGGCTTAAGATTAGACAACCAAACTAAAAATAGTACTTCTCCCTCTTACTTGCAAGAATCAAACAAGAAATTTCAAGTTAGAGAGAGTCTCCCACACAAACTCTTAGCTAGAAAAAGGAGATAAATGCGATTAGATCCAAATAAAATCCAACTAAGATCCAACTCTTAGCAACGAAGAGGTTGGTGTCCTAGGCCACCATATAAGAGAGTATGGTATGACACCACGAAGATGTATCTTGTGTGCATTGCCAATTCTCAACATTTTTTAACATTAGAAAAAGAGAGATATAAATGAATATTTCCTTTGGGCACAATGGGGGAGGGATAACCCAATGTGTTAAGATAACACTCCCCCTATGTTCATGCCTACACCTAAATTCAAACACATAGTGAACTATATGTGTGTGTGCAAGATTCTCAAGTCAAACTCCTTAAATCGATGATATTTAGCTCATTCCTCAAAAACAATCTTGAATCATCTAGAGGATTCGTGAATATGTCCGCGAGATTATCCTTGGTTGGGACACAGGCTAGCTCAATATCACCTCTTGCCACATGATCCCAGATGAAATGATGATGAATTTCAATATGCTTCGTCCTTATGTTTTTCATGGGGTTGTAGGCGATCTTGATGGCACTATCGTTGTCACATAAGAGTGGCACCGCGTCCAAATGAACATCATACTCTTTGAGAGTTTGCCTCATCCATAGCAATTGGGTGCAAGCACTAGCGGCCGCCACATACTTGGCTTCGGCGGTGGAGAGAGATATACAATTTTTCTTCTTAGAAGACCAACTCACCAAAGACCTACCAAGGAATTGGAAAGCCCCGGAAGTCGATTTTATATCATCTTGATCACCGGCCCAATCTGAGTCCGTGTACCAAGTGAGATAAAATTGTGCCCCCTTTGGGTACCACAAACCAAATCTTGAGGTATGAACCAAATACCGAAAGATCCTATGGACCGCCATCAAATGATTTTCCTTAGGAGCTGCTTGATACCTTACACACACTCCTACAATCAACACAATATCGGGCCTAGATGCACAACGATAAAGCAAAGAACCAATCATAGAATGATACAACTTTTGGTCCACATATTTACCGTCCGGATTTTGCTTGAGATGGCATTTGTTTTGCATTGAAGAAACCTTCTATTTAGCACATTAGAAGTTAAACCTCTTGAGCATGTCTTGAGTGTACTTGGCTTGAGAGATGAAAGCTCCTCTAGCCAATTGCTTGATATCAAAACCAAGAAAGAACTTCAACTCTCCCATCATATACATCTAAAACCTATCATTCATAAGCTTTGAAAAATCATGATTGAAAGATTGACTAATTGAGCAAAAGATAATATCATCAACATATAGTTGGCATATGAAAATATCCCCCTTAACCCTCTTCGTGAAAAGGGTGGGATCGATTTGCCCAATTTCAAATCCATGGTCTTTCAACAACTCTCTAAGGTGCTCATACCACGCACTTGGTGCTTGTGTAAGTCCATAGAGAGCCTTATCGAGCTTGGAAACATGGTTATGGAATTTGGGGTTCCCAAAACCCGGTGGTTTCTTAACATATACCAACTCTTTAAAGGACCATCTAGAAAATCACTTTTCACATCCATTTGTTGAAATTTAAAGTTGTGATAAGATGCATATGCAAGAAGGATACGTATGGTCTCAAGGAGAGCCATGTCAGTATAGGTTTCATCAAAGTCGATGTCGTCCACTTGAGTGTAACCTTGAGCCACCAGTCTTGCCTTGTTCCTTATGACAATGCCATGCTCATCTTGCTTGTTCTTGAATATCTACTTGGTGCCAATAACATTGTGGCAATCTTTAGGCTTCTCAACTAGCTTCCAAACCTTCTTGCACTCAAAGTTATTGAGCTCATCATTCATAGCTTCCAACCAAGAGCCTTAAACACTTTCTTTGGTTCCACCATGGATATGTGAGCTTGATGCTCACTAAAGCTTGCCAATTGAGATCTTGTGGACCTTTTGTCTTGCACATCACTCAACACCTTATCATCGGAGGCATCAATATGCTTCAAGGATCTAGCCACCCTTTCGACATGAAGGCCTTCGATCTCCACATTATTGCAAGGAGGAATCACCTGATCATCTTGATCATTTGGGTCCCCGTCTTGACCGGAATGTTGGCCTTGATCATCATCTTGACTTGCTTCAACAAGAGGTGAAAAGGTGAAGAAGGTTGATCTTAGCCTTGACCTTGGCTAGCTTGAATGGTAGGAGTGCTTGGATCTTGCATAGCAACTTGGTCGACAAGAGAAGGGTCATGAAGTTTTTCTTGGGTTGGTGCATCACTTGCTCCATTGGAATGCTCTTCTAATGTAGACGAGGGCTCCACTTGAGTAGAGCATAGTTCTTCTCAATCCTCCACAAGGTGTCCCTCAATGGGCGGAAAAATCCCACGCCCATTCTTCCTATGGCTTCGTGAGGTATTTCAACATCTACATCAGAAACACGAAATTGCGCCACTTGGTCATTTTCTTGGAACACCGCACTACTAGATTCAATGACAATCCGTGAGGCCTTGACAGAGACTCTATAAGTGTGGGATTCGGCACCATAACCAACAAATGTACCCTTAAAATTATATTGTAATTTAGACAAACAACTCTTTTTACCAAATAGAAACACTTACAACCGAATACACCAAAGTAGGAGATATTTGGTTTGTTGCCGATGAGAATCGCATATGGAGTCTTCATTAAACCCTTGCGAATGTATAGCCGGTTAGATGAGTGACAAGCGGTGGAGATGGCTTCGGCCCATAGATATTAGGGGGAAGTATACTCCGCCAACATGGTCTTAGCCATATCCAAGAGGTTCCAGTTCTTCCTTTTGGCTACACCATTTTGTTGAGGGGTATATGCAGCAAAATATTGATGACGAGTACCCTCTTCACAGGAACTCATTAAGGGTGTAGTTCTTGAAATAGGAGCCATTTTCACTCCTAATATCCATGATGGGAACATTGTGTTGATGTTGAACTTGATTGGAGAAGTCGATGGCGGCTTGTTGAGTCTCACTCTTCAACTTGAAGAAATAGACCCATGTGTATCTTGAGTAGTCATCAACAATCACCAAGCAATACTTCTTGCCTCGGGCACGACACCAAACAGATAAACATGAAGAACTTCTAGAATCCTCTTTGATGAAACAATTGTCTTGCTTGGATGTGAAGAATCATCCATCTTTCCTTCAACACAAGCCCTACACACATGATCTTTGGCAAAGGAAACATTTTCTTATAGTATGAGGATGTGGTGTGGTGACCCAGCACACCACTGCATATGTAGTGCACAAGTCGACGACATAATACTCACAGAAGGACTTATCCGTGAATATAACATCCCTCAGAGTAGTACAACAGAAACATAGCAGGTCCAGGCAAAACTATAGGATACAAACTTCATTACAAAATATTGAGAATCTCTTTGATGAACCAAGAAGATCTCCTGCAAATGAAACATCAGAAGAAGCAATTCGAATCTCCAAGCTGGAGAAGAACGCTAGCTCAGAACTAATCCACTATGGCTGATGTCAGCCCTAATCTATGGCTTGTAACAGCTAAGTCCAAGAATGTTCTCCACCTACACCTTGATAGCATCTCCTCCTCTAGAGTTGTTGATCATGATGCTTTACTGGCTAGGTAATAGATGATTCCACCTAGCCTCATGTGGCAGTGATGGCTTCATGATGACGACTTCCATAGGGCTTCAACTCTAAGCAGGGGTCAAATGGGAACGAAAGAGTAACGAGCGTTACTCAGCAAGTTCATGATATATAGTGGGTAGTTTGATGCACTAACTATAACTTTAGACTCAAAAGAGTCATAAGCTAATGCAAGGTTTTGTAAATCTTTCTTTAAGTGGTTGCTTTTAATTCTGAAAACTATGCCCGCCAGATCTTCACAGGACTAGACCTTCATGGAGTTGTCTTTCCTGCGGCGTTTGCAGCTCCTTCCCGAAACAGGGGTAACATGCCACATCCTTTTACACTCTGTAGAGGCGCGTTACTTTACCCATGTGCGACCAAGACCATTTTGCACAACCAGGCTCGAGATCATGTCCATGCCCACTCAGATGTGGGGCCCGGTTGTTGGTCCAAGCCAAACCATGCTTCTCCGCACAACGCATGCCCACTCGTTTCCACCAGCACGTTGAACCCCTGATTCCACCCCTCACGATGGATATCTAGGCGCCCCTGGCAAACCATCATAGACCTAAGAGTCCGTGGGAATTAAGGGATCCCACCCATGTGCATGTAGTCCCGCAAGACCTGCAGCGAACGTCTCTGGCAGCCCGTTGACATGCGAACGAGAGAAGATCACCGCTGACTTACTCGCCCCATAAAAGACCCATGGTTAACACGAATTTACGGCGCAAGAATCCCAACGACAGTTGTGATTAATCCTAGGTAATACTTTCTCATGCATATGGAACCTTCCTTTGACCTATTCATCTTACCATGGTCCCATCCGCCCACCAAAGAGAACACTACCACTCGGGTAGTCATTCAATTAGTCATATTATTATAAAAATAGGATCATGCATTCTTTTGAGCATAGGTGGTAATACGATAGGGTTTTTGCAAATAATTCGTTATGAAATACTGCAAAGGATATGAGCAAGTGATGAACTTGCCTGAGATTGAAATAACCATAATAATCAATGTCTTCGGGTTCGAGGGTCGCGTAGAGAATCCCGAGATCTGAAAGATAGAAAAGTAGTCCCGGTAAGGACTACTGAAAACACTGACAATATTATACATGCATAATAATGAGATGCTTTGCAAAATACCCTGGAAAACACCCCAGCTTACAAGTGTAAGCCACGTTTGATACGATAACTTAATCACACAGGTTTTAGGTGAATTGTTTCATTACTTGTGGTGATGTAGTTATTACTTCTTTTAGACTTACATGGTTTCACTTTTACTTAACAAAAAATTGTTATCATGTTTAGGTTATAAATGGTTATCACATGATTAAATGAGAAAACAACATCCTATAGCAATCAACTATTGAAAAGATAATAATCACATTTGATTTTTATGCTCAAAAGTTTAGAGCTAAAGACCAAGAGTTTAATTGAAAACGAAGAACTAATACAAATAGCTCTATCATCACATAACTTTCTAATGATTGATGATGATAGGTTTAGTAGGTGTGAAAACACTAGGGTCTTATTAATAATGAAAATACTGTTGTGGTAATTGTTTTGTGGTTATAATGGAACAGTATAGAATTTCATTATACTTTTAGAAACAAGTTTGTACGTTAAACAAAATGTTTTATGTTTTCCATATTTGAGTTGGAAATGTTTTTCTCTTTAATTTGATATATCATTTGAAGTTTTCTAAAAACATTTGAATAAGATATTAATTTATTAACTTTAAATTAGTTAAATGGTTAGGCAAATTGTTGTACATATGAAAACTTGGTCAAATGACTATAAAAACTTCATAAACGAGTTGCATATGTCATTTGGAGCATTTTGGTATATAACTTGTATTTTTCTGAATTTATGAATTATTTATTATTTTTCTCTATTTTAAATGATTTAATTTAAATTCAAAATATTTAATTTTTAAAGTTTATCAAACATTTTTGAAAAGTTCATAAACATTTAGATTACATTTTTCTCATTAATTTGGTATATTAGTTATATTTTTCTGATTAATAGAATTAAAGTTATTGATTTATTACATTTATTTGATTTTCTGCAAATTTCAAATTGACAGGTGGGTCCCACCTGTCATATTCAAATTTAATTCAAAAATAAATAAAAGAAAAGGGAATATGACGTCAAGGTGATGTCATGGCTATGTCAGCAACAGAGGAATTCTTCTCAGATGGATTCGAATTCGATGGTGGAGCTCAAATTGATGCAATTAACCCCTCCCATACGGTATAGAGGTTCACGAGGAACCGTTTGGTAGCGGATCGGTGACCAAATGGTCACCGGCGGCTCGCCGGCGTGCACAAGCGTGGCAGCGCTCACGGGCTCGCTCGGAGACGAGGCTCCCGGCGACTAGAGAGCAAAGGAAGGGAACCTAGGGATTCCCTAGCTCACCGTGAGACTCTTGGTAGCGTCAGGGAAGCAAGGCGAAGAGCCACGACGGCGAATCGATGGCGAGGCTTCTCATCGTCCGCGGAGAAGACGACGGTGTCCCGACCGATTTAGACCACTCCGGCAAACGAGGTTCATATAGGAGGTAGAGGCAATCATGGTGCATCTTCCGGTGGCCTCAGCTCGTCCAGAGGTGGCCGGAATCGTCTACAGTGGGTGGCGGCCGTACGGGCTAGGGTTTCGATTTTCGCGTGCTAGAGAGCGATAGAGAGAGGGGAAAGTGACCGAGGGGATAGAGGAGAGTGTGGGCGTCGACGATATGATCTTCTCCTTCCGAGGGTGGCTAACAAGAGGTGGCATGGAGGCGTCGGCGGCGGTGACACGCACGGTGCCGTCCTGGAGGAAGACAAAAGGAGTATTTACCCCATAACCCCCTGGCTAGTTTTATAATTTATAGAAAGGTCCTTCTAAGCTTAAAACATTGTTTTCTGGGCCTTATTGCAAAGATAAAAATTATATTTGGAAAGCTCATCAAATTTACAACCTCACCATGTTTTGTTTTGGTGAATTTGAGCAATATTTGTGTTTTTTATTTAGAGTGCTAGATTAAGTGATTTTTGTTATTTCTCACCATTTAATTGATTAAATGGCTTTACAATTATTTTAAGCATGATTATCATGAGCACACAATGAAGATGTGGTTTAACAAGGTGATAAAACTTAATTGGACAATTTTAGGTATAATTCCTTATAGAAAGTAATTTAGTAAAACTACTTGGTACTGATTCTATGCACTATTATGAAAATCATTTAATTTGGAATTTTATTCGAGGTCACACCAAATGATTTTAATGGGTGAAGGAACTTGTTTTATTTTTATAATACTATGTTATTTTCATAGTTAAAACTATTAGCAAATTTGGTTGGCATTTTACTGAGGTGTGTGTACTCTAGGTTTGCTTTTGTCAGTACTCGATCAAGTGGAAAACATGAGTGACTTTGGAACCTCATTGTTTGTTTTCCACATAGGTTCCATTATGGATTTTATCCCATGTTTATTTTGGAAACATGTGATCATTTACATGGTTATGTGTAGATGAATTTTTGTTATTATATGTTAGTCTTATGTATGAAAAGGATCTGGAAAACAAGGTCTTGTTACCATTAACCTCCACACACCAAGACGTGTGGATGCAATGGCTGGTTATTAATTCATACTTGATATTTGGTTCCATTAGAGATATTATAATGAGTTCCTCATCTCTGATGAGCTGGATAGAGGTTATTGGTTCTCTAATATATCCTAATGATTCACTGGATAATTTCTTATGATCCCTTGCTGAGGCAGTGTTGCTTCTTGTGGTCTTCTATTGCTTGATGTTCTTCTCTCTAGTTTCCACTAGTCTTCTGTTATCACCTTTGGCCATTGCAGTTAGGTTCCTCTACTGGTTTCCAACCTCAACTTTCTCACCATTGTGGTGAAAACATCCAATTACTCCAAGAAAGGATTTTACTTAGATGATTGTAAAAGAGTGTGAGTTTATTTTATGACATCCAGTTGCCATATGCATACAAGAAGAATTTGTTAACAAGTGGCCAGACTTGCCTCCAAATTACTAATCATATACAATTGGCTTAGATGTACTAGGTTATATGATCTTATGTTTTTTTGTGAATGACACTCAATTGTTTGAGTATACAAAAGTGATTTGTTAACAAGGTGGCTAGTCTTGTTACCAAACTACTTCTATATAACACTAACATTGGAATATCACACTATTTCAAGAGAGTTAATAAGATGAGGTCAAGATATAAGAGTTTCCAAATACCCTTATAGTAGATTGAAGTATCACTTGTAGAATACTCTAAATAATTTTCTTGAAGATCTTTATGTGGTAGTTCCTTCTTTCTTGTGGGTTGCTTCTCTTGCGAAATGTCTTAGAAAAGATTGTGAACAAGATACAATGGTCTATACAACATAACAAGATTTAGATTAAGAGTTAGTTCATGCTTTTATTATCCTTACATATACTTCTTATTTTATTTCCCAAAGATATGTACTTGTCTCATACGTGATGAGTTTTACTTAGCTTTCAATTCAATTCCTCTAATAGAGGTTATACTTGTTGGTATTCCTTTATTTGTATCCAGAGATACTTTAGTTGTTGAATGTTTGTGGAATAATGACTTAAGATAGCAGGTTGATCAAATGGTTCATTGATGAGTTGAGATCTCATATGCTCACTTGTATGAGATGATTGAGATAATGATCATATGAAGGTTGTTGGGGTTTAATGGCTTATGTCATAGTTGAAAGTTGTTTTTCTCAGGTGTCATGTTGTCACTTTATATTCTTCTCTTATAACCTTTGTCATTCATAATCCAGATATAGAGGTTTGGAAATATCATATGTAATGATCAAGGTTTATCAATAGCTAAAGAAGATTTATTTCTTCTTGTAGGTATTTCTTTTATGATTGATGAGATATGTACATATTCGATAAATACGTTAATACAATTATGTCATTTTCCACTTGTGGGTTTTTAGTTAACACATGTCTGTATGATTTGTGTTCTATTAAACCTTTGTTATTTACTTGTGAAGGTTCACTTAGTAGGTACTAAATAATTTGGAAAGATGTTGTGTGAATGGTTGATAACTTAAAGAGTTATTGTTTTATAGAGTCTAAAGTATTTTTTGATGAGATTATTCCATCAAGCATTACTATCTTGTGGAAGTGTGATCATCAGTTATGAGATGTGGATACTCACCTCTCTTTGAGTTCTAGATACCTAATGCATTATCCCAAGTCACTTTTAGACTTGTGGTTAAGGTTGTTGAGAGTTTGTGTTGGTCATAACCAACTATGGTTTGGGTTATCAGGTGATTTGGTTTCTTAAGATACCTGTTACAAAGATCACTCCAAATGTACTCTTGACTAGATGAACTAGACCTATTTCATCATGTCAAGTGAAACATTGGTCACTTTGACTTGTTTAAACTTTCGTGCCAAATTTTCCCTTATTTTTATATGCATGCTTTGCAAATGCACATATTATATTTAGACCCTTATAACCTCCCAAACACTGGGATGTTACATGTGTCCACCCTTGTGAAGACTTTGCAAAGTTGTCATGTTGACATGGGATAAGCGGCGATGCCACAACCACCCCACGTCGGCCTTACCAAAGAGACACATCGTTTGAGTGTTGGTTGACTCCAAAAAGTCTACCACATACAACCCATTTTTTATATGTCCAACATAAGCAACTCGAGAGACTTGCTCCACAAGATGACCACTTTTTCAGGTTCAAAGAAGACGGAAAAGCCCATCTTCCCTAAAGCACGAACTGAAACCAAGGGATTCGACAAGCATGGAATTTTCAAGGGTGATAACCTCAGATTTTGACTTGTCTCCATAAGTGAAGGTTGCTTGATTTGAATTTGGTCTCAGCTTCATCATAATTTCCTTGCTTCCGGTCATATGACTTGTACACCCACTCTCAAGTATCTATTTTGACTCACCGGAAGCACAGTCCTACAAGAAATCATTGACTTGAGTTAGGACCCGAGGAGGGTCCTCTCATATTAGAAACAAGGGTCTTTGGAACCCAAATGGATTAATAAATGAAACTCTCAATAAGACCAACATATTTAGCTTGCACAACATTATAATAATCAACAAATAAGAAATGATGTGGATTGTTAGTTCCCGTGGAATTACTACGAGTAGTTTTGTCCCTAATGACAATACCGCTTGCACAAACATTCTTTGCTTGTGCGGGCTTGTCCTTGTTCTTGTTCTTCTTGTTCTTTCTCTCGGCTACATAGTCAATACCTTGCTTGCCATTTTGTGGTATGGGAGCAACCACTTGTGGCCTAGGAGCCACAACCTTGTCAACTCTAGGGCCCTTGCCCTTGATTCTTGCTAGCTCTTCCTTTAACCTAGCATTCTCCTTAATAACATTTGCATGATCAAAAGAAGAAGAATATGTACTAGACACATTGAATTTATTGAGTTGAGTTTGAAGTTGTTCACGAGACTTGTTGAGGGTAGAGTGTTCACCCTCCAAGTCCTTGTGAGCCTCGGTGAGATTTTCTAACTCCTTGGTTAGTTTATTATGACCAAACCGAAACTCAATCTTTTCATTTTTGTCCAATTTATATTTATAAATGGCATGGTCATGTTCCTTAGTGACTTTAGACATTAATTCATTATGTGACTCTTCAATAGTTTCTAGTTTCTCCTCAAGAGAGACTCGAATCTCATGCTCTTCCTCAAGAGAGATAATGAGAGATGCCTTTTCAATTGCATCATATCTTTAGGTATCACCTTTGTTCTCAAGATCCTGTTGAGCCTCTCCCAATTGGCTCATGATAAGATCAAAGTATCTTTTGGTCTCACCTTGCACGTTAGAAATAAATTCACCCAAAGAAGCAATTTCATCTTCTACACTAAGACTATCAAGGTTATTCTTTTCATTTGGAGTCTTATAGGTGGTATAAGATGATACCTCAGTGGCCTTAGTCATGAAGCATTTGGCGGAAGGTTGAGGAAGATTCTCATTGGGGTATTAAATTAGAGATGGAGATGATGATGATGCAATAGCAATAGAGGCCACTTCACTTGTGGTTTCTTCTTCTTCATGATCACCGGAATCATACTCTTCTTGAGTCGCTAGCACAAACCTTGAAGGTGGTTTCTTGTTAAAAGGTTTCTTATTGAAGAGAGGTTTCTTGTGAGGGATCTTTGACTTATCCTTGAGAATAAGTTACCCTCATTGACTCTCTCTATTCTAAAAAGGGCACTCGATAACAAAGTCATACTTGTCTTGACAATTGAAAGAAGCCCTCACTTTTTTAGTCCCTTATTTTCCATATCTTAACTTAGTATTCTCCTCAACATATGTCTTGGCCTTGGGAGGATTATTCCAAAACCTTTGCAGGGCAAGATCAATAAAGTCCTTAAGCACGGGGTCATACTCTTGATCTTTCAACGGAGCCAAGTCTTAATTTGATTCAAAAATCTTCTTGATGGTCCACCATCTTGGTCAAAACCTTGGCCTTCAAAGCAAAGAAGGCTTCGTTGTGCATTCCAATAGCATGAGCATGAGTGTCCTAAGAAAGCTTTGTTTGAACTTGGAAGGAGGCCATCTCTTGCATCACCTCGGTTGAGGTCATGAGATGATAGTTGTGTCTTCCTTTAAGACTCTTAAAGACTACAGGCTCAAATGGCATGAGGGCACTCACGTGCTTCCTCTTGATCCAAGCATATTTCACATGGGTGGCGCCAAGAAGACTAAAGGCGGTTGGAAGGGTCTTGAGTCTCCGGTACATGTTTTCGTGGTTCTCGCCATGATGCATATAGAACCCTTCAGCCTCATTGCTCAAGGTATCATACATATTCATATTCATGCTTTCATTTCCCTCAAGCATGGGGTCAAGAGCATCCCATGTTTCTTTGGCGGTGGAGTATTGTTGAAGGTGTGGCATGATCTTCTCACCCGCGACTTGTTGATTAATCATTTGCAAAGCCACGGAATTGAGTTGACAATCAACCACTTCTCTTCTTGTCAAGTTCTTTGGATCAACGGGCTTGTATCCATCTCCAATGAATCTCCATAGCTCAATGCCAGAAGATTTCACGTGAGTTTTCATGTAATATTGCCATTGACTAAAAGAATATGCATCAATTTTAGGAGGGTCGCCTCTATTGTTTATATGAGGATGTGGGACAGGAGGATTAGGAGAGTGGCAACCGGGAACATTATGGTACTCTTACTTTCCATCCTTTCCCTTAGAATATGAAGTTTTATTTAAGGAGGGAGCATCACTTTTAGTTCCTTCACCCTGATCCTCATCTTCCTTGTCCTCTGGAATGTCTTCCGGAGGAGCCAATGATGCGGATGTCGGAGCTTTGGCTTTCAAGAGTTGCGTCGTCAACTCATGCAACTTCTTCATTTGGGCCTACATGGAGGAGGTAAAAGAACTTTTCAATTCCTTGAGATCATCCATGGTGGCCGGTGTCGCGGCCTCAGAAGCTTCATCTTCGATATCCATACTAAAGTCTTAGTCGGTTAAGCCCAAAATAAGAGCTGAGGCTCTAATACCAATTGAACAGATAATAGGGCACCTAGAGGGAGGGATGAATAGGTGCTACTTCAAATTTGAACCCTTTTTCAATTTAGGCTTGACACAAAGGTAAATTCTCTAAATATACAACTACGGTGAATTTACCTATATGACAAGAACAACACTAAGCAAGATACAAACACAAAGTAAAGGAGAGGGTGTCAGAGAGTGGTGTGTCAAGGACACGAACTATCTAGAGGTTCAAACACTAGGGGCTAAACACACTTCCTTCACCTCTCGAGGAGGCTTCGCGAGGGAAGCTTGAGAACAACGACATTGGTGAAACAGAGAGTTTACCTAGGTTAAGGCCACCGTTGTGGTGTAAAACTTTACTCTTGCTTGTCTTATGGATTGCATTGTGGTGTCTACAATACAAATGTGAGCTTGTGCACGGGTCACACTATGGCACTTTGAGTGAAATTGAGCTTCCCTTCTACGAGGGCCGAAGGGCCCTTCTTATACCGGCGTTTGTACCTCCTTCCCGCTCACTTGGCGGGAAAGGGTTCCAACAAGGCGCCAAAATGGAGACCAACCATACACCGCACCGCCTGCGTGGTCTTGGTCGTGAAGGACGGTACCACCGTCCATGGCAGCGCGGTGGGGGAGTCCGATGACATTTCCTCCGTCTTGTAGCGTCATCTTGGTCTTCCTGGACCAAAGAGGGAATCTTGGGGGGTCACTTTGGCGCGGGCAGCGGAGACCTACACTTTATACATGAGAACGGCGACTGCGGCCAAAGTGGCTCTATGGCCCTGCTGCGCCTCCGTCAGCACGTAGAAGATCGAGCGTCAGCAGCACATCTCGAGAGGATCGAGGGAGGGGTAGGGCTCCTTCTGAAGAACAGACGGAGCGACACCTTGTGGAGAGGCCGCCTATTCATACTGGCCCAGCTAGGGATTTGGGCCTTGGAAGAGAGCTTCGTCGGCGAGGCTCGCACCCATCAGGCCGCAAACACTTACTGGGTTGGGCCGCAGCAGTCGGACCGGGATACCCTAGTATCCATGGGCCCGACAGTAGCGCCCGAGCCCACGGCGGGCACGTGTCTCGGGGATACGAGGCGACGCGGGCCAACAGCTGCAGAGCGAGTCGTGGCATGTGGTTGCGGCCCACGATCTTCTCTGGGCGATGATAACGGCTCCCTGCATCATGGCCGGCCCCCATTCATAACTACTGAACGGAGATCCCGAGAATATTTTCATTCCTCCCTGCCGTTGTCGCCTTCCCAACTCCCCACCCTCCAGATCTTCTTCTCCTTTAAAGAGCCTTTGCCCCAATGGCCGGTAAGAAAAGGGCCTCCGCGAACACGAGAGGCAAGTCTGCGGTGCCCGCCACGCCGTCCTCCTCTCGGTCGAGCTCGGTACTGGAGGCCTCCCGCATCCATGACAACCCATCCCTCGAGAGGTCCAGGCTCATGGTGGGATCTTCCACCAACGACCACGGGGCCACCTCTCTCTATGCTGGCTCAACGCGGCGAGGCGTTCTCCCTGCCTCCGCGCACACGTTCTTCTACCACACCATCTTTGTCGGCTTGGTTTCCCCCTTCACCACCTTCTTCACCGCGATTCTGGAGTGGTACCAGATCCACGCTCTGCACCTCCACCCCAACTCCGTCCTCACCTTGGCGATCTTCTCGTTCTGGTGTGAGGCCTTCTTGGGGGTCAGGCCCTCCGTGGCCTTCTTCTGGTCCTTTTTCAGCCTTCGCGTGACGGGCAGGA
Organism: Alopecurus myosuroides; assembly: GCA_028641055.1. Lineage (NCBI taxonomy): Eukaryota > Viridiplantae > Streptophyta > Magnoliopsida > Poales > Poaceae > Alopecurus > Alopecurus myosuroides. The sequence continues at coordinate 209,154,488 of CM054057.1, read as the reverse complement.
CCCGATGCGCAGGCCGCGTCTCCTTCCGTGTAGGTTTGGGGAGAGGGGCCTGATACGTCTTAAACGTATCTATAATTTCTGATGTTCCATGTTGATATTATGCCAATTCCTACATGTTTTCCATACGTTTTCTTATGTTTTAACGGACTAACCTATTAACAAGATGCCACAGAGCCAGTTCCCTATTTTCTGCTGTTTTTAGTTTCAGAAAAGTTGTTCTGGAAATATTCTCGGAATTGGAAAATTCGAAAGGCAGAAGTCCTAAAAGTCCCGGAAGCATCCAGAAGTCCCGAAGAGCCCCGGAGGGGGGCCACAGGGTGGCCACACCATGGGCTGGCGCGGGTCCCCCTGGCCACGCCACCTAGGGGTGTGGGCCCCCTGGCCACCTCCTGGCATCGCCCTTTCGCCCATATATACTCCCCGAGGCATAATCCCTAGGAGAATCGACCTTTTCCACAAAAATACATCTGTAGCTCCGTCGCCGCAGCCGACAAGTTTCGGGGGACACATCTCTGTTCTGGAAGCTGCCGGGACGGGGAAGTGCCCCCGGAAGCCATCTCCATCGACTCCACCGCCATCTCCATCGTCGTTGCTGTCTCCTATGACGAGGAGGGAGTAGTTCTCCCCCGGGGCTGAGGGCTCTACCGGTAGCTATGTGTTTCATCTCTCTCACCCATGGTGTGATCTATATGTGATCGTGAGCTTTGTAATCTAGTTGAATTAATAGATATTATTCTTCATCTATTATGCTACTCAAGTGGTTTTTGTTATGAGATCTCCGTAAACACTTTGATCATGGTGTAAAGGTGACAGTGTGTGTGCCGTATGGTTTAGCATTATATTTATATTTTGTGTTGGATAAACTTATGAAATTGTGGTGTTTGCGTGGAACCATCTGGGTACCATGGTGATAGCATGGGGGTTACTTGGTTGGGAAAGTCATTACTTTGAGGAGTGTTGTTACAACCCTACGCAATGATTGGTGTTTGTTATTTGACTGGAGAGTGGTTCGGAGTAGCATAGTGAAGAAATGATATTTTTGCATTCAATTATGTTTTCATTGTTGAGCGTGTCCACTAGTGAAAGTAGGAGCCCTAGGACTTATTTCCAAGCAATGAAACACCGTTTTCCGTCTGTTCTGCTGCATGTTTGCTTGCTGCCATTTTTATTTCAGATTGCTATTATGACATATTATCATCCATATTACTTGCATTTTACTCTCTCTTCGCCGAACTAGTGCACCTATATACCTGACAAGTATATTGGGTGTGTTGTGGACACAAGAGACTTCTTGTATCTTAATTGCAGGGTTGCTTGATAGGGATATCTTTGACCTCTACCTCCCTGAGTTCGATAAACCTTGGGTAATCTACTTAAGGGAAACTCGTTGCTGTTCTACAAACCTCTGCACTTGGAGGCCCAACACTGTCTACAAGAATAGAAGCGTCCGTAGACATCAAGCTCTTTTCTGGCGCCGTTGTCGGGGAGGTAAGGTAAAAGGTACTCACATCCTCGGGTGTGAGTGCTCGAATTTATTTCCTTTAGATTCTGCAATTATATCTTTTTGTTTCTTGTTTTCACTAGTTAGGCTTATTTTTACTTGTCGCTTGTTTTTATTTTTACTAGTTAGTATTAATGGAAAACAACAAAAATATGAGAGAGCTTTATTTGCATTCTAGTACCAATGTTATTAGCATTAATTATTTGGATACCATTATTTCTAGTACTATGGAAAAGTCTAAGCTTGGGGACGCTAGTTTCTATAAACTTTTTTATTTCCCCAGCTTTAGAGGAGAAAATTTGCTCTGATGATACTTTATCTCCCATATGTGATAAACCTAATGATGCTTGTGATATTTTAAATCCTCCCACTAAAAGCATTCCTTTTAAAATACCCAAGAAAATTGTTGAACTTGTCATGGATAACCGCTATTTTGGAGATGGAACTGTCCATCCTCGTGATCATTTACTCTTTATACATGAATTATGCGGGTTGTTCAAGTGTGCAGGTATTTCAATGGACCAAGTTAAGAGGATGTTATTCTCTTTATCTCTTAAGGACAAAGCAAGGGAGTGGTATGAGCTGCTAGATGACCCTCATCATTTGGAGTGGAAGGAGCTTGAATCTCTATTTTACTCTAAATTTTATTCCTCTCATCAACTGTATTTAGATAGGAATTACATTTATAATTTTTGGCCTCATGATGGATAAAGCATTGCTCAAGCTTGGGGAAGACTGAAAACATTAATACTTAAATTTCCTAACCATGATCTTTCTAAGGAAATAATTGTTACTAATTTTTATGCAAGGCTTTCAGGACATTACAAGGATTATCTAGATGCATGTTCAGAGGGTTCTTTCTCAAGTAAGAAGGCTGAAGCTAAATGAGATCTTCTTGAAACAATTGAAACCAATAATGAAGGTTGGAATAACGACAAATGTAAAGAATCAGGTATAAACTATGAGTATGATTGTGTTAAGACTTTTGCTGAAACTGCTGATTTTCATGAGCTTAATGCTAAATATGGTCTTGATCCTCAAATGGCGGTCGGTTGGTATAGATCCTTTGCTTCTTATATTAATATTTCTAAAAATGGGGACATATATCATGAACCATTTAAAGACACTTGCATGAAAAATGAAATTGTTATTGATGATTGCAATAAAATGCTCAAACTTTTGAAAGTACTATTTCTTATAAGCATGTTAATTTCTGTGGAGCACTTAGACCTTGTGAAAAGAATCAAACTATAGAATAATATTGCATCCATCATAGGAATGAAAAAACTAGAAAATGGGATAGGGCTCTAAATGATCTTGGTGAAAAAGTTTGTGCCCTCTATCCTTTTATTTGTGAACTTTGCTGTAAAGTGGGTCATTTTAATTTTCAATGCTCAATCCATGATAGTAGCCTTTCGAATCCTATGAGTACTGCAAGTTTTTATTGTGATGACATGATCACCCCCAATGAGCATGATGAACTTACATTATTTTTGGGGTGTGAAGAGTTATTAAGAAAAACTTCTTTGATTGATATGAGTGCTTTTGATATGAATAGTGTCTTGCATGTATGCCATCTTTATTGTGTTGAAAATTGCCATGCAAATACTTACATACAAAATATTCTAAAAGAGGACACTTTACCAAAATATGACATGGCTAATATTTGTTTTCATCTTATTAATGAAGAGGAGGAATCCTCTAAGGTTTGTTCTATTGTTTCTGACAATAAACCAGAGAATGTGGAGAAGCTTCCTTTCAAGCCTCTCCCTCCTATAGAGAGTAAGAAGAAGAAGAAGAAGAAGAAGAGGAGTAAAAAGAGAGAGGTAACGGTATCTCTCCCTAAGCATGTTGCTCATATTACATCTTTTGTTGATGAGTCTAAACTCGATGATTTTCCTATGCCTGTTATTTATGAAAGTGACCATGATTGGGAGAAACACACTACTTTTGATATTGGAAATCTCTTTGGTACCAATTCTGAAAATGATGATAATTTCTGTACTATTGGTGATATAGAAATCTCTGAGCTTGTAGATGATGTGTTTGAAAATCCTTTTGCTATTGATGATATGCTTGATACATCTCTTTCCAGTAAAAATGATGATATGTTTACAAATGAATGCACTTTGAAAGATAACTATTCTATTGCCTATGATGATACTATGCCTCGAGTCTTTGATAACTATTATAAAAGATGCTATAACATAGGCTAAGATTACAATTATCCTTATGAAACTTGTCATATTATGGAGGGATTACCCAAAACCATCTCCCTAATATACAACTTGTCTATCATGTTGGAGTTCTTTATGATGATTATAATGATTATGATATTTTCAGTCCACCTACTATTGAGGAGAAAATTAATTATGATTGCAATATGCCTCCTATATTTGATTATTATGGTGATGAGAATAATAATGATAGCTATTTTGTTGAATTTGCTCCCACTACTATTAATAAGAATGACTACGCTTATGTGGAGAGTATTAATTATTTTATGCATGTGGCTCGTGATAAGAATGTTTTATATGATAGTTATATTGTTAATTTTATTCATGATGCTACTGAAAGTTATTATGAGAGAGGGAAACATGGTTTTATGCATCTCAACAATATTAAGTTTCCCCTCTTTATGTTGAAAATTTTGAAGTTGCACTTGTTTTGTCTTCCTATGCTAGTCACATTGTGCTTCGTTGAGTTGTTTTTCTACAAGATTCTTTTTCATAGGAAGTTGGTTAGACTTAAATATGTTTTATATTTGCTTCTTGATTCTCTCTTATTGTTCTTCAACTCTTATTCTTATGTGAGAATCTTTAAAAAAAATCATCGTGCCTAGCTTAAAGGCGTTAAAGAAAAGCGCTACCGGGAGACAACCCGTTTTATTTCGCTGTTTTCAACCCGTTTTATTTGGTGTGATTTGCACCTGGGTGTTTTCTATTTCCTTAGAAACCCCGATGTATCTTTTCTTTTGTGTTTTTGTTGAGTCAAGTAAAGCCTCTAATGGAAAGTTGAGACTATATTTGGGATTTCTGTGCAGGAAACAGATTTATGCTGTCCACCGTTAATTCCGTTAAAAATCACAGAAAATTCAAAATGACCTGTGTTTTTTGTGTGCTTAATCCTGAGATATATACGCAACTTTTCTTAGTTTACCACTTTTTCATTTGGGAAACAGAAGATTTTTGAAAAAATCGATCTTTACCTGTTGGTCTGTTTTGACAGATTTCTGCCATTTATCGCATTTGCCTCTTAATCTCTTTCTTTTGGTGTTCTTTTGAGAAAAAGAGTTTTAAAATAAGTTGTGACGGTAGCTAATGTGTTTTTTAGTGTTAGACTTGTGTTGAAACTTAACCATGTGAATTTATTATTTCAATTGCACTAACGTTGCTAATGAAGATTGTGAGAAGTTTGGTGTGAAGGAAGTTTTCAAGGGTCAAGAGAAGAGGATGATATGATGTGATCAAGAAGAGTGAAAAGCCTAAGCTTGGGGATGCCCCGGTGGTACATCCAAGCAAATTCCAAGAAGACTCAAGCGCCTAAGCATGGGAATGCCCAAGGCATCCCCTTCTTCATCAACAAATTATCTGGTCACTTCTAGTGAAACTATATTTTTATTCGATCACATCTTATGTTCTTTACTTGGAGCGTCTTTTATTTTTGTTTTAAGTTTTTTTTATTTTCTTTGCTGTAATAAAAGGTTGGATCTTATCATACTTGTGTGGGAGAGAGAAAAGCTCCGTTTTCATTGCTTATAACACTCTATTTTTCATTCTTATTGTTTTGTGAGTGTTCACTTTTTCTAGTACTGCATTTAGCCTTTGTTTTCATGCATCCTTTGTTCAGAGCTTTTATCTTTTTTAGTTAGGTGGTTCTCATATGTGTGTTTTCTTGGAAATAGGAACGCTTATGTGATAGTTGGTATAGTGGAAAAATTCGCATGGTCTTGTAGATCACTAAATTGCTTCACTTGAATCATTGTTGTTGTTTTGAGATATTAATTTTCTTAATGGATAAACGGGAAGGACTAGTAAGCATAAACTTTTAATGGTTGGTCTAAGAAACTTGAAACTATGCCACACTTAAATTACCATCTAATAGAAACAATGGTATATGGTTTCTACGAGTGATACATTTATGATCGGCTTTTGTTACGCGCTATGGTCGGGGTAGCTAACAATGACTTGTCACTGCCACGGACCCTCTTGGAGTGATTTGAACTTTGCCTTGTAAGATGATTTGCTTGCTGCAACCTTTTAACTTGTGAGTCTATGTTGCGGTTTCTGGCACTTCCACCATCCATATTAGCTAGCCTCTTCGGTACTGTGCATTGCCCTTTCTCACATTGAGAGTTGGTGCAAACTTCGTCAGTGCATCCTAATCCCGTGGGAGGACTTTGTTCTCCTACACATAAGCCCATATATTCTTCCTCAAAACAGCCACCATACCTACCTATCATGGCATTCCATAGCCTTTCCGAGATATATTGTTGCACAACATCCACCTCCATTATGTTACTTGATGATGAGCTTCATGGTTATTTATGCATACTGCTACACTGGCAGGAGCATGCAGTTAGAGACATCAGAGATATTTCTTCATGAGTTATAAGTACTAAAAGTGTGATGATTCATTGTAATATAGGATGTTGCCCCTACCAGTGAGGATATAAAAAAAAATAAAAAAAAATGAAAAAGCCAAAAAAAAGGGCTAAAGAGAGAATAAAGAGAGAGGGGGCGCATCACTATCCTTTATACCATACTTGTGCTTCATGTTTAGCACCAATACTTCAGTTTGGAGAGAGTTTTCATATTATTATCATTCATAACTATGTGGGGAACTTTACATTATAGAACTTGGCTTGTATATTCCAATGATGAGCATCCTCAAATGAGCTCTAGGTCTTCGTGAGCAAGCAAGTTGGATGCACCCCCACTAGTTCCATTGGAGAGCTTTCATACACTTATAGCTGTATGTGCATCCGTTGTGTGGAAATCCCTACTCCTTGCATAGCTTCGGTTGTAAGACTTTCTCTTGTCTAATGACCACTTTCAGCTTTGTAAGCCTTTCTTCCATTGACCTTCCAAATCCCCCATAATGTTCTCTTAGCCATAACATCCCGGTGCCAGGGACCAATGCAGAACACTTCCTTGTTTTTAGCGTGCAAATAGTTTAAGATTCAAGCATTGCATCGTGTGGAAAGCTTGACTTGATCCTAACAGGGGTTGTGAAGATCGTTTGACGTGCATGATATTGTTGTTCTTGAAAGCTTAAATCATCTCAGATAAACTTTGCACGGGTGATAGTATTTTAGTATTGATTTATTAAAAGTTTTGCTTCTTTCTTTTTATTTGTTTATGCATTACTTATTGATATTAAATATAGATAACATCTTTAGTTCATTTGATCCTAGTTTACATGCTCTACTTTACATATTATGATCAAGATTGTGTGGTAACATGTCGCCTTAGAAATTATTTTGTTTTATCGTTTACCTACTCAAGGAGGAGTAGGAACTAATCTTGGGGATGCTTGATACGTCTCAAACGTATCTATAATTTCTGATGTTCCATGTTGATATTATGCCAATTCCTACATGTTTTCCGTACGTTTTCCTACGTTTTCTTATGTTTTCCAGGACTAACCTATTAACAATATGCCACAAAGCCAGTTCCCTGTTTTCTGCTGTTTTTAGTTTCAGAAAAGTTGTTTTGGAAATATTCTCGGAATTGGAAAATTCGAAAGCTAGAAGTCCTAAAAGTCCTGGAAGAATCTAGAAGTCCCGAAGAGCCCGGGGGGGGGGCACACGGTGGCCACACCATGGGGTAGTGCGGGTCCCCCTGGTCGCGCCACCTAGGGGCGTGGGCCCCCTGGCCACCTCCCGGCATCGCCCTTTCGGCCATACATACTACCCGAGGCATAAACCCTAGGAGAATCGACCTTTTCCACAAAAATACATCTGTAGCTCCGCTGCCGCCGCCGACAAGTTTCAGGGGACAGATCTCAGTTCTCGCACCCTGCCGGGACGGGGAAGTGCCCCCAGAAGCCATCTCCATCGACTCCACCACCATCTCCATCGCCGTTGCTGTCTCCTATGATGAGGAGGGACTAGTTCTCCCCCGGGGTTGAGGGCTATACCGGTAGCTATGTGATTCATCTCTCTCTCCCATGGTGTGATCTATATGTGATCGTGAGCTTTGTAATCTAGTTGAATTCATAAATATTATTCTTCATCTATTATGCTACTCAAGTGGTTTTTGTTATGACATCTCCGTAAACACTTTGATCACGGTGTAAAGGTGACAATGTGTGCGTCGTGTGGTTTAGCATTATATTTATATTTTGTGTTGGATAACCTTATGAAATTGTGGTGTTTGCGTGGAACCATCTGGGTCCCATGGTGATAGCATGGGGGTTACTTGGTTGGGAAAGCGCTTACTTTGAGGAGTGTTGCTACATCCCTACGCAATGATTAGTGTTTCTTATTCAATCGGAGAGTGGTTCGGAGTAGCATAGTGAAGAAATGATATTTTTGCATTCAATTATGTTTTCATTGTTGAGAGTGTCCACTAGTGAAAGTAGGAGCCCCAGGCCTTATTTCCATGCATTGAAACACCGTTTTCCGCCTGTTCTGCTACATGTTTGCTTGCTGCCATTTTTATTTCAGATTGCTATTATCACTTATTATCATCCATATTACTTGCATTTTACTCTCTCTTCGCTGAACTAGTGCACCTATATACCTGACAAGTATATTGGGTGTGTTGGGGACACAAGAGACTTCTTGTATCTTAATTGCAGGGTTGCTTGAGAGGGATATCTTTGACCTCTACCTCCCTGAGTTCGATAAACCTTGGGTAATCCACTTAAGGGAAACTTGTTGTTGTTCTACAAACCTCTGCACGTGGAGGCCCAACATTGTCTACAAGAATAGAAGCGTGCGTAGACATCAGGGCCATGTTCCTTCACCTAGACTTCACCAAGAAGGTAGATGAGATTACCCAGCGCTGGGTGTACCTGGATGCGCGTAGGCGATCTCCTCGAGGTTCCCACTACCCGTCCTAGGAAGCATGCCGGCTGGGGCCAAGAGGTACTTGACGGCCAGGCTATGGCGCCCCTGGTGCAGCGAATGGAGGATCAGCGCGAGCGCGTCCTTGTGGCTTCCATGTTTGTCCGCGAGTTTTTTCGCCAGCGGCTGGCGCCTCTCCAGATGCACGAGCGCCTCATGTGCTATTGCAGCGACACAGAGGATAGTATGAGGCTCAGCGGTAGCCTCCTCGAGGTTAAGGAGCTCGAGGGGATGATGCAAACCCTCCTCACCAACGATTATCCCTTGCCTCTTCCTTTGTTAGTAGTCCCCATGTACAACCTCGAAGAGGCAGTCCGTGATGTCGTAATCGCCGCGATGCCTCCCGCCAGATGGGGAGGAATCTCGGCAGGACAACCCCTTCATCCAGCGTCCTTTTGAGGGGAGCGAGGTGGGCCCTGTCGAGAGGGAGGACTCCGCTCCTACCAACAAGGCACCAAGGCGGGCATCGAGGAAGCGCCCCCTTGAAGAGGTCACGTCCGAAAGAGACCAAGATGGGGAGAGTGAGTCATTAGGGGACTCGAGCACCTCTCCCCTGCCATCCGCGCGCTCGGACGCGGGCGACGCCCGTGAGGAGTCCGGAGTCAAGGCCTTCGGAAAGAGGTCGCGTCCCGCGGAGGCTGATATGGACGCGGGGGCTCCTCTGGCGGCGCGGGCTCCTGGGGAAAATTCTCGCGCCAAGAGGCGTGTGCCGTGACCTTGGGGCTACCGCACGCAGTAAGTTTGCCAGAGATCGTCCCTTTCTCCTCTGATACCTCGTGTTGCTGATCTCCTTTCGCGATGTAGGCCCTCTCCAAAGAGAGTGAGAACGTCGGAGGGGTCACCCTCTCCTCCATAGGACACGGCACAACCCGTGACGCCCGAGGAGAAGTGGGACCCGCCGTGCTCCCCTATTGCCGAGGTGCTCGTTGGCCCCACCGTACCCCAGGCGGGGGTGAGGGATGAAGCCGAGGCGCCGCGAGGAGGCGCTGCTGCTGATGCAGCTTCTCTATCGGGTTCCAACACCTTGTTTGGAGGAAACGTCGAGGTTTGCCCCTAGATCCTGGCGGCAATGGTCCCAAGCACCGCGGAACCCGAGCAAGCCCCCAAGCACGGGCACTAGCTCTCGTCCCACCATAGTGGGCGACAAGGCGGAGATCATGACTCCCGACACTAGGGAGGCAGGCGTCGGGCTTTCCTTCCTGCGGTATGGACGCTCTTTTGGATCAGCGGCGGGTCCCTCCCAAGCTTTGTCGCAGCAGGACTTCGATTCTGCGACGGACAAATGGATCCAGGACACGCCTCACGTGGGTCCCGACGGCTCCTTTCTGTCGAATGACTTCTTATGCAATATGATGGCGGAGGACCGCTTGTCCGCCCGTGTCCGCTCGGGGACTCCCCATGATCTTTATTCTGAAGGAGACTTTTACAATATTGCCAAGTACGTCTTGGACGCGCTCCATATCAGCGTGAGGGAACACGCTCATCTTCTTACCAAGGAGAGTGAGCGCCTGGAGATCCTGGGCGCCTGGTTTCACTAGGCGGTGCTTGCGTGCCGTGAGAGGTAAAACGCCGCAGGCCGTGCGCCAGCAAAAGTTCAGAGAGGCCATGCAGGAGTGTGAACTCCGTCCGCGAGGCGGTCACATCGCGTGAGGAGGCCAAGCGCGTCCTGGTCGCCGCCCAGGACCATCAAGAGAGGGTCCGCCTGGAGGAGGAGCACCGGCGGAAGGTTCATGAGTGGACTCTCGCTTGCCAGGAGAAACAGAGCGCTCTCACCCTCTGTGAGGAAGCTTTAGCCCTTTGTGAGCCGGGTGCGGAGTCTCTCGAGACCTCCATATCCCTCAGGGAGGAGAAGGCTCGCACCCTCGAGGAGGATGTCGGGAAGCGTGAGGCGGAGGCCAACCGCTTTTGTGGGAGAGGTCAACGAGGAGCTGACTGGGCCAACGCGGGAGCGAAAACATGCAACGGTGGAGCAGGAGGTCCGGGCGGGGTGCAAGGCGTACCGTAAGGACCTCGACGCGGAGTTCAGCAGCAGGCAGAAGAGGGTGGCCCTGGCGAAGCTGAACATGCGCTGCTTTTGGAGGTAGAGAGACTCAAGGGAGAGCTCGTCCGGCTCCGTATGCGGAATGGTGAGGAGAATGGTGCAAAGGAACGCGCTGTTGCGGAGTTCGCGCGGTTCCACTCGGACCTGTTCGCTCTGCGAGAGCATCTTGCTCCCCTTGTCGAGGGTGTGCCTAAGCAGGAGGAGCTGACTGGGCTAGCACGGGAACTTTGGCGTCAGCTAGAGGAGACGTTCCAGCGCACTGTCCGCAATGCTCGCGAGGTGGGAAGCGGCTGCACCTCGAACTGCCTTCTCCTCCTGGCAGGTACTATGCGGTGCGCGACCTCCACTTATTCGCTTGGTTCCTCGACTCGCTGCAGGAGGATGTCCAGAGTGTGGACGCCATCGACGCGGAGTGTCGCCAGCTCCTGGCGGAGGTTGCGACCCATCTGTTCTCCCGCGTCCTACTGGTCCAACCCGACTTCTAGCTTGGCTCCTTGGTTGGTGAGGTCCCCGGCGGGCTCACTGCTTCTCTTGCTGCTCGCGTGAAGGGTGTCGTGGGAGCCTTTGTGAAGGCCTTCACGCCGACTGCTCCAGGTGATGTAGGGCAAGCTCCTGGTGCTGGCGGAAGGTCTGGGAAAGATGGCTGATACGTCTCCAACGTATCTATAATTTCTGAGGCTCCATGATCATATTTTGCCAATTGCTACTTGTGTTCTCCCTTATTTATAGCATTTTTATACATTTTCCGGGACTAACCTATTAACAAGATGGCAAGTGCCAGTTCCCTGTTTTCTGCTGTTTTTGGTTTCAGAAAAGTTGTTCCGCAAACATTCTCGGAATTGGACCCCACAAAGCCCGAAGTTCCTATTTTCTCCGGAAGCATCCAAAACAACGAAGAGGAGTCGAAGACGGGCAACAGGGGGGCCACACCATAGGGTGGCGTGGGTACCCCTGGTCGCGCCACCTATGGGTGTGGGGTCTCTGGAGCTCCATCGCTTTTTCCATTTCGCCTATTTAATCCCCCCCGGATGGAAAACCCTAAGCACCTGATCAAAAATCCCCGAAAAGTTATGCAGCCGCCATCACCGTCAACCATAGATCAGGGGGTTCTAAAGCTGTTTCCGGCACCCTGCCAGAGAGGAGATCATCACCGGAGGCTTCTACATCACCATGCCTTCCTCCGGAGTGATGCGTGAGTAGTTCATCCTTGGACTACGGGTTCGTACCTGTAGCTAGATGGTTGTCTCCTCCTCATATGCCTCCATGTTTAGATCTCGTGAGATGCCTGTCATGATCGAGATTGATCTTATGTAATTCTATATGTTGTGTTTGCTGGGATCCGATGAATATTGAACTTATGCCAAGTTGATTATAGTCTTTATTTGCATATGCTATTTGTGATCTTGCATGCTTTCCGTTTCTAGTGGTTGCTCTGGCCAAGTAGTTTCTAGTGACTCCAAGAGGGAGTATTTATGCTCGATAGTGGGTTTATGCCTCCTCGCCACCTTGCTCGAGTGACAGAAACGTGAAGGAGGGGGATGTGTTGTTCCCATTAGGGAGAAAACAACGGTGTTAGTGCCCGCGTGCATAATCATTGCTTACATTACACACTTTGTTTAATGCAGTTATATGTTGCTTGCAACTTAATACCTAAGGGGGTTCGGATGATAACCTGAGGGTGGATTATTAGTCAGTGATGCAGATGGATGTCGGTCTATGTATATTGTTGTAATGCCCGCACTAAATATCATAGTAATATTCATGTCATATTGTGCACTAAGGTGCAGTCTCTATTTGTCAATTGCCCAGCTGTAATTTGTTCACCCAGCATGCTATCTTTTATGGAGAGACACCACTAGTGAAACTATGAACACCGGTCAATTTTTCCACACTGTTAAACAAACCACAATTATTTCCCGATTTCTTTACTTACTGCAAGCATACATCATTTCCACACTATACGTCTAATGTTTGTTTTCAGCAAGACCGGTGAGATTAACAACCTCACTGCACCGTTGGGATGAAGTATTTTGGTTGTGTTGTGTGTAGGTTCCACGTTGTTGCTGACACCGGTGAAGCGCCAACACAACCGTCAGTGGCATCAACCTTCCTGAGATTCTCTTCCTCCTACTGGATTGATAACCTTGGTTCTTAACTGAGGGAAATTATTGCCACTTTCTCATCACACCTTCCTCTTGGGGTTTCCAACACACCATCAAAGGGCACCAAGAATTTCTAGCGCTGTTGCCGGGGAGGAAGAAGTCTTCTGGCAAGGGGAGTCTCTCGCTCTCAACCTCTTTATTTTGTTTATTGTCTTGTTTTTATTTTTGTCTTGTTTTGCTTCTCTTTATCTAAAACACACAAAAAATAGTTTACTTCATAGCTGTTATTTATTTGCTTGCTTTTATTCTGCTAGAATGAGTTCCTCTGAGAATACTAAATTGTGTGACTTCACTAGCACAAACAGATTTTATTTGTACACCTATTGTTCCACATGCTCCTACTGCTGCTTTCTATGAGATTAAACCTGCTTTAATAAATCTTGTGATGAAAGAGAAATTTTCTGGTATTAGTACTGATGATGCTGCTGCCCACCTTAATAATTTTGTTGAACTATGTGAGATGCAAAAATATAAGGATGTGGATGGATATATTATTAAACTGAAATTATTTCCTTTCTCTTTGAGAGGAAGAGCTAAAGAATGGTTGCTATCTTTGCCTAGAAATAGTATTGATTCATGGACTAAGTGTAAAGATGCTTTGATTGGAAAATATTATCCTCCTGCTAAGATTATATCCCTGAGAAGTGACATAATGAATTTTAAATAGTTTGATAATGAACATGTTGCTAAAGCTTGGGAAAGAATGAAAACTATGGTGAAGAATTGTCCCACTCATGGACTGACTACTTCGATGATTATACAAACCTTTTATGCAGGACTGAATTTCTCCTCAAGGAACTTATTGGATTCAGCTGCTGGAGGTACCTTTATGTCCATCACTTTGGGGAATGCAACAAAGCTTCTTGCTGATATGATGATAAATTATTAAGAGTGGCACACTGAGAGAGCTCCACAAGGTAAGAAGGTAAATTATGTTGAGGAAACCTCCTCTTTAAGTGAAAGGCTTGATGATATTATTTCTATGCTTATTAATGGTAAAGCTCAAGTTGATCCTAATAATGTTCCTTTAACATCTTTGGTTTCTCAATAAGAGCATGTTGATGTAAACTTTATTAGAAATAATAATTTTAACAACAATGCTTATAGAAATAATTTTGGTGGAAACAATTATAAGCCCTATCATCCTAATAATGGTTATGGTAATTCCTATGGCAACTCCTACAATAATAATAAAAGCTATACCTCTGATCTTGAAAACATGCTTAAAGAATTTATTAGCACACAAACTGCTTTTAATAAATCTGTTCAGGAAAAGCTTGGTAAAATAGATGTTCTTGCCTCTAAAGTAGATAGCCTTGCTATTGATGTTGATTTTCTAAAACTAAAAGTTTTGCCACAAGATGTTAAACAAAGTAAAACTTTGAATGCCATTCAAGTTCGAATTGATGATAATGTTAGGTTGATGGCTGAATTACGTGCTAGGTGGGAAAGAGAAGATGAATTGGCTAAAAAGAATAATAATGCTAGAGTTTGCACTATCACAACCACTAGTAAAACTGAAGCTCCTAGTGCTATTAAACCTCCTACTATCAATGGTAAAGTAGTTGGTGTTAACAAAGTCCCTACTCCTTTGGTGAAACGTGCTAAATTGCCTCAAACTGCTGAAATTGCTCCTGATAAAAGTGCTGAAAGTTTTAGAGATGTGGGAGATAATGCTTCCATTACTTTTGATGATAATAACATTGATTTTTATGATTGCAATATAACTGAAGTTATTATGTTTCTACAAAACCTTGCTAGAAGTCCCAATGCTAGTGCCATGAATATGGCCTTTACTGAACATATTACCAATGCCCTCATGAAAGTTAGGGAAGAAAAGTTGAAACTTGAGACATCTATCCCTAGAAAATTAGATGACGGTTGGGAGCCTATCATTAAGATAAAAATAAATGATTATGATTGCAATTATTTGTGTGATCTTGGTGCTAGTATCTCTCTTATGCCTCAAAAGCTTTATAATATGCTTGATTTACCACCATTGGAACACTTTTATTTGGATGTTCATCCTGCTGATAATGCTAAGAAGAAACCTATTGGTTGAATTGATGATGTTATTATTATGGTTAATAATAACCTTGCCCCTGTTGATTTTGTTGTTATGAACATTGAATGCAATGCTTCTTGTCCTGTTGTTTTGGGAAGACCCTTTCTTAGAACTGTTGGTGCTATTATAGACATGAAAGATGGGAGTATTAAATATCAACTTCCCCTCAAGAAAGGTTTGGAGAACTTTCCTAGAAAGAAGATGAAGCTACCTTTTGACTCTATTATTAGAGCAAAATATGATGTTGATGCTTCTTCACTTGAAAATACTTGAGTTGCCCTTTTATGCCTAGCTGAAAGGCGTTAAAGAAAAGCGCTACCGGGAGACAACCCATTTTATTTCGCTGTTTTCAACCCGTTTTCTTTGGTGTGCACCTGGGTGTTGTCTATTTCCTTAGCAACCCCGCTGTATCTTTTCTTTTGAGTTTTTGTTGATCCAAGTAAAGTCTCTAGTGGAAAGCTGAGGCTATATTTCGGATTTCTGCGCATGAAACAGATTTCTGTTGTCCACTGTTAATTCCGTTAAAAGTCATAGAAAATTCAAAATGACCTTAGTTTTTTTGCGCTTAATCCTGAGTAATTTACGCAACTTTTTTAGAAGACCACTTTTCGATTTTAGCAACAAAAGATTTTTGAAAAAATTGATCTTTACCTATTGTTCTGTTTTGACAGATTTCTGCCATTTATCGCATTTGCATCTTAATCTCTTTCTTTTGGTGTTCTTTTGAGAAAAAGAGTTTTTAAAGAAGTTGTGAAAGTATCTAATGTGTTTTTGAGTGTTAGACTTGTGTTGAAACTGAACCATGTGAATTTATTATTTCAATTGCACTAACGTTGCTAATGAAGATTGTGAGAATTTTGGTGTGAAGGAAGTTTTCAAGGGTCAAGAGAAGAGGATGATATGATGTGATCAAGAATAGTGAAAAGACTAAGCTTGTGGATGACCCGGTGGTAAATCCAAGCAAATTCCAAGAAGACTCAAGCGTCTAAGCTTGGGGATGCCCAAGGCATCCCCTTCTTGATCAACAAATTATCAGGTCACTTCTAGTGAAACTATATATTTATTCGGTCGCATCTTATGTGCTTTACTTGGAGCGTATTTTATTTTTGTTTTAAGTTTGTTTTTGCTCTTGATTTCAGTTTGTTTTTACTTTTTTAGTAATCTTGGTTGGGCCCCAGCATTCTTTTATTGGAGAGTGAGACGCTCTGCTTTTTCATGAGAATACGTTGTATTCTTAATCTCTATCTATTTGCTGCTGCATTTATTTAGCTCGTGTTTTGCATGCATCTCTTATTAGAGTTTTTAGTTTTAGTAGTGTTATGTGAGTACTCTCATTTTTGCTTGCTGTATCATAAATAGTATTTTTGTTAAAGCATGTTTCGTATGGTGCTTGTTGGGAGAAAGAAAACTTCTGCTTGAAGTAGAATTTATAACAGTACTAGTAGAAGCTTGTATATACTTTGGCTAGGACTTTTTCATGCCATGCTAAATGTTATTTTAGTTTTAAAGCGTTGTGGTTATTGAGTAGCATGATTATCCTCAAATATCTGAGAGTGTTTAATATGTATTGAAAGATTCATGAGTTGTTCTTGTCATAGTAAAGCATCAATATATGGTATTCTCTTTTGAATGTTTTATTTGGTTGACTTGGCGCATACTCACACCATTTTTATGACTACAAACCAGTCACGAATAGCCTCCATGACCACTTAGTTTTTTAACTTGTGATACTACTTATGTTTTAATTAATGATGCTTATGTCGCTATGCATGATTATGGCTCTTATGCTCTCTTGATTTGTCGCTCCCAATCTTTTGCTAGCCTCCACCTATACTGAGTATGAGCTCTACTCATGCATCCAAACTCCTTTAAACCAAAGTTTTCCCATTGCGTCCACCATACCTACCTACATGTTGTATTTAACTGCCATTCCAAGTAAATTGCTCATGTGTTACCTTTAAAACCTTCAAAATCACTCCTGCTTTATGTTCCTGTTTTTGCTCATGAGGACGTCAACAGAGAATATTTATCTCACTTGTTTGGATTTCACACCTTGGACTAGTGACTTCATCCGCTTATCCATATGATAGAAGAGTTGGCAGCAGGGTGCCCAGCCCCAAATTAACGAAACAAATTCTCTTCACAATTTTTGCCCCTGATTTATCAGTCAAAGCATAATTGTGTAAACAAAAAAGAAAGAGGGATGACCATCTACACCAGTTGCGTCCTTCACCATGTGAGCCGCTCTTGTGAATCCAGTTGGCTTGTGACGTACTGTATTTCTGTTTACCATTCGTTGACATTAGCATACATCTCCCAAAATATAGACACTCAATGTCAAACTTTTAATACCTCTATTTAATAAAATAAAAGCTCTACCACATGAGTGATCCATGCTTCCCTCCGCGAAGGGCCTTTCTATTACTTTTATGTTGAGTCTCCATCATTTAACTTTATGCACAGTTGAGAGAGCATTTTTGCCATTCTGATTTCTATGCATTTGTCCCATAAGCATCAATAATTACGTCATGATGTGATATTATTTGTTCTTTTTTGTTCTAGTCTTCCTCATGAACTTTGAAGGTGTCCTGGCATTTATGTTTTGCCCCACTCTTAAGGACTATCGAAATATCACTTTTCCATGCTTTCTCTACACCTGAAACAAAACGTTTACCTTTCTGTGCATTATTATTCATGATCCTTTATTTGAGTTACTCTTCGTGATGCAAAGTAATTGCTATGCTTTATTATTAAAGTTTTATTTATCATGTCGGTGTTTAAAGTTTTATGATCTCAGCGTGCATATGCTTTTACATTAGATTGATCAAGTTTATGTTAGTAGCATGTCACCTCAGAAATTATTTTTTTATCGTTTACCTACTCGAGGACGAGTAGGAACTAAGCTTGGGGATGCTTGATACGTCTCCAACGTATCTATAATTTCTGATGCTCCATGATCATATTTTGCCAATTGCTACTTGTTTTCTCCCTTATTTATAGCATTTTTATACATTTTCCGGGACTAACCTATTAAAAAGATGCCAAGTGCCAGTTCCCTGTTTTCTGTTGTTTTTTGTTTCAGAAAAGTTGTTCTGCAAACATTCTCGGAATTAGATCCCACAAAGCCCAAAGTTCCTATTTTCCCCGAAAGCATCCAGAATACCGAAGAGGAGTCGAAGACGGGAAAAAGGGGGGACACACCATAGGGTGGCTTGGGTCCCCCTGGCCGCGCCACCTATGGGTGTGGGGCCCCGAGAGATCCACCGCATTTGCCCTTTCGCCTATTTAATCCCCCCGGATGGAAAACCCTAAGCACCTGATCAAAAATCCCCGAAAAGTTCTATAGCCGCCGTCACTGTCAACCCTAGACCAGGGGGGTTCTGAAGCTGTTTACGGCACCCTGCCGGAGAGGAGATCATCACCGGAGGCTTCTACATCACCATGCCTGCCTCCGGAGTGATGCGTGAGCAGTTCATCCTTGGTCTACGGGTTCGTAGCTGTAGCTAGATGGTTGTCTCCTCCTCATATGCCTCCATGTTTAGATCTCGTGAGCTGCCTATCATGATCGAGATTGATCTTAATACTATATGATGTGTTTGCTGGGATCCGATGAGTATTGAACTTATGCCAAGTTTATTATAGTCTTTATTTGCATATGTTATTTGTGATCTTGCATGCTTTCCGTTGCTAGTGGTTGCTCTAGCCAAGTAGTTGGTAGTGACTAAAAGAGGGAGTATTTATGCTCGATAGTGGGTTCATGGCTCCTCACCACCTTGCTCGAGTGACAGAAATGTGAAGGGGGATGTGTTGCTGCCATTAGGGAGAAAACAGTGGTGAGAGTTCCCGCGTGCATAATCATTGCTTACATTACACACAATGTTTAATGCAGTATATGTTGCTTGCAACTTAATACCTAAGGGGTTCAGATGATAACCTGAGGGTGGATTACTAGTCATAGATGCAGATGGATGTCGGTCTATGTATATTGTTGTAATGCCCGCACTAAATATCATAGTAATCTTCATGTCATATTGTGCACTACGGTGCAGCCTCTATTTGTCAATTGCCCAACTGTAATTTGTTCACCCAACATGCTATCTTTTATGGAGAGACACCACTAGTGAAACTATGAACCCCGGTCCATTTTTCCACACTGTTAAACAAACCACAACTATTTCCTGCTTTCTTTACCTACTGCAAGCATACATCATTTTGCACACCATACGTCTAATCTTTGTTTTCAGCAAGACCGGTGAGATTGAAAACCTCACTGTACCGTTGGGACGAAGTATTTTGGTTGTGTTGTGTGCAGGTTCCACGTTGTTGCTGACACCGGTGAAGCGCCGGCACCATCGTAAGTGGCATCAACCTTCCTGAGATTCTCTTCCTCCTACTGGATTGATAACCTTGGTTCTTAACCGAGGGAAATTCTTGCCACTTGCTCATCACACCTTCCTCTTGGGGTTTCCAACACATCATCAAAGGGCACCAATGGCCCTGCTGCCTGATGGCCCTCTTCTCTTTGTTTGCCCTATCTTAGATGTATGTGAACTTTTTAGTCTTGTAAAAGTATATTCCGTACTTTTTATCATCGTACCCCTTCATTTGACGTGTTCTTGAAAGCTCTTCGTGCGAGAGTACTTAGCTTTTGTGTGGTGGTGTCCTTCGAGACACTTTGCTTGTGTCTTCTTTGGAGGGTTTCGTGTGGCTCCTTGTAGGAACATCTTCAAGCTCCTTGTGGCGAGTTGTGTGCTCATTTCTTGGGAGCGTGGACACCTGCAATCATTTGTGTTTCGGAGGGGCTGGCATCTGGCTATTCCTTCGTGAGCATCTCTCGAGGAGAACCGCGCCAAGGGACTTGGCAAGGTGTTGTGTGGGGTAGCAACCCGTACACATTCACTGTTCCATACCCCGCTCGTGAGATGCTCTCGTGAGGAAAAGGGCACTCGCGCGCCTCTCGGAGAGGAAAGTATGCATGTTGATTTGAATGCTCATGAGTTTGTTGGATGCACAGATGCAAGCATTCTGGCATGCAAAAGAGATGTGATTTCTCGGGAAAGCAACTGGTTTTACTGCAAGGGCGATACGTTGTTCTCTTACAAAAAGCTTGGGGATGTCGTGACCTTGTGGTCCCCCAAGAAGCACTTGACGTCATCGTGCGGACACGGGACTCCCATCGTCATGGGGATGATACTCGCGCGAGTTCAGGTGCACAACTCAAGGATGTAGTGGCCTTGTGGCGCACTCGAGTAACCAAATTTTGCCCCGTCGGAATGGGGCTCCCACTTGTGTGGGTAGAAGATCCCTTGACCTTGTGACCCGCCTGGCCAGAGCTCCATGAGACCCTCACGGAGAGAGGTCCTGGCATCATTTTTACCGTGGCATCACGGGGTCCCCTCGTGGGTACGTCTCCACGGCCTTGTGGAGGCACGTGCGAGCAAGCATATGGTGAGCGCTCCC
The DNA here is from genome assembly GCA_028641055.1 of Alopecurus myosuroides. Taxonomy (NCBI): domain Eukaryota; kingdom Viridiplantae; phylum Streptophyta; class Magnoliopsida; order Poales; family Poaceae; genus Alopecurus; species Alopecurus myosuroides. Next base: position 209,134,187 of record CM054057.1, on the reverse strand, counting down.
CCTAGTAGGGAGGCACGCTCGCATGGAGAGCGGTAGTAGCCCTGAGTCTCCAGCGCTTAGAGGGGTCTTTTGGGTGGCTTCTACCTCTTGAGAGGATAAGAACCCCTTCTTGGGAGCCTTGTCGAGGTGTCCCACGTCGTCTTTGGCGATCGGGTGCAAGGTCGCCACCTGGATCGTTCGACGGAACGCGTCACATCCTCCACCACACCATGGATGGTAATGGTCCCGGCGGGCCCAGGCAGCTTGGCGAGGTTGTACGCGTGGTGCGTTACAGCCATGAACTTGGCAAGTGCCGGGTAGTCAAGGATGGCATTGTAGGGGAGGGAGATGTGTTCCATGTCGAAGTCGAGGGTCTCAGTGCGGTAGTTCTGGCGGGTGCCGAGCGTGTCGGCAAGGCGCACCTATCCGAGGGGAACCGTGGTTCCCCCTGTGACGCCAGTGAACGGCCTTGTGGGAGCCAGGCGCTCGTAGGGTACTCGCAGTCTCTCGAACATTGGTACCAAGATGACGTTGAGGAATGCACCCCCGTCTAGGAGAGTCTTGTTGACGACAATGTTGTTGATGGTGGGGGTGCAGACCAGGGGAATGGTTCCCACGGTCCTTGTGGACTTGGGGTGGTCGTTGATATCGAAGGAGACCTTGTGGTCGGACCACTTGAGTGGTTTGACCGCTCCTGTCCCTTGGTGGACGGCGTTGATCTCTCACAATATTTTCTTGAAGTGGTTTTTGGAGAGGGGAGCTTGTGCTCCACCAAGAATGCAGGCTATGTAGCCTATGGGATCTTGATAGCCCCCGCAGTGCTCGTCACCGCAACCCTGTTTTACCTCAGGGCGTTGCTGTGTAACAGCATTCACCTGAGGAGGGGGCGGGTTGGGACGTTGAGCAGCGGGCACTGTTGCTGCTGGGGAAATAGCTGGTAACCGCCGTCGTTGTAGCCACCCGCATTGGAATTGTAGTTGTCGTACCCATTGTAGTGGTTTGGGCCGCCTCCTCCCATCGGCCGCTAGCACATCCACCTCCTCGCTCAGGACTGCGCCAACCGCCGCCTCAAGAGTATCCCTCCTGGCCACCCCTCATGAGGCGGTCACCCCGCATCCTCTCCAGCTCGAAACAGTCCTTCGTGGCGTAGGAGTGCATTCTGTAGAACTCGTAGAAGGGGCAGTTCTCCGCCACGGGAGCGGCGTTGCTGCGGCCGTGTTTGCATTTTGGCTGGCCTATCATAACAACCGGATCCTTGCGTTTCATGTCTGCATCGTCGCTCCAGGCCTTGGTCTTGACCATGGAAGCCACTGGCTTGGATTCATGGGCAGCTGCGTTATGTGTGAAGAGGCAACCCTCCTCAACCTTTGCGCACCTATCGACCATGTCCACGAGCTCGACGGCGGAGGTGAGGTCGTCCCCGATGCCGAGCTCTAATGACCCACAAGTATAGGGGGTGTATCGTAGTACTTTCGATAAATAAGAGTGTTGAAGCCAACGAGGAGCAGAAGGTGTTGACAAGCAGTTTCGATGAAGGAATAACTGTAAATACTGGGAAATAGATTTGTAGTTTTTTTTTGATATTACAGATAAATAAAGTGCGAGTAAATAAAATGCAGTAATAATAATTTCAGCAAGTGGCCCAATCCTTTCTTTAGCAAAGGACAAGCCGGTGAGTTTACTTATGATTAACAAACATTCTCGAGGACACACGGGAGGTTTCTGTCAAGTGCTTTTGTTCCATGCAGCTGAATAATTTTAGGTGTTTTGATAATTGTTGTGTGGGTGAACCTATGCTAATGTACCATCCCATCCAATACTAATACATACTTATGATTATACCCCTTGCAAGCATCCGCAACTACAAGAAAGTAATTAAGAAATAAATCTAACCACAACTTTAAACTATGGGAGCCTACGCTCCCTCGTGTAATGGTTTCCTAAAGGGGGTTTAGGTTTCTGTCACTCCGGCAACCCCACAATTAGTAGCCAAATACACGATGCATTCCCCTAGTCCCATAAATGGTGAACTATCATGTATTCTACGTTCACATGACACCACTAGAAGAATAACACCACAACTTAAATATCAAACATTAAATATTATTCAACATTACTTCACTACTAACAACTTGACTTCTCTCATGTCCTCAAGAACAACACGAACTACTCACAACACATCATATAGATCATGATCAGAGAAGATATAATGGATGATAACAATCTGGTCATAAAGTGCAAACACCGATAAATCTCACAAGCATCAAATACTAACAAGTAATCCACACCGGGAGAGAGATCTAATGGAAAACAACGATAGAGGCCCCTAATTGTTATAGCGGGATGAAGGTGGATGATGAGGGTCATGGTGCTTGTGGTGGTGATGATGATGATGACGATCTTGATGATCCCCGGAGTGGACGGTGACGATGGCGGTGATTTCCCCTCTCCGGAGAGGAATTTCCCCGGCAAATTTCTCCCTGCCAGAGAGCTTTTCTCTCTCGGGTGTTCTCCGCCCCGCGGCGGCGGCGGAATAATTCTTCGAGGATGGAGTGAGTCTTAGGGTTCCCTCGGGGCCAGGCACGCCAAAGATGACCCCTAGAGGTGGGCCAGGGTGGCCACACACCTAGGTGGCGCGGCCAGGGGCGCGCCACCCCTAGGTGTTGGCCCTTGGTGGCCCCCTCCGGCTCTCCTTCTGGCTGAGTTCCTCCTCTGAACTTTTAGGAACCCCCGGATGTCCCCCTTCTTCTTCTGATCTTCTGAAATATGGTATCTCGACAGTGCTTTTTCCATCAGATTTCTGGTCCCGGTGTTTATTCTCCAAAAATTATAAAACATGCAAAATAAGATAAAATAACATAAGAGATGCATCATAACATGAAATATCTCGATGAATAACAGAAAATTATGATATAAAATAGTGATGCAAAATGGACGTATCAACTCCCCCAAGCTTAGACCTCTCTTGTCCCCAAGCAAAACTGAACTCAGAAAACATGACCACATGTTTATGGAGTGAAGAGTCGATAAATAAAATACGGACAAGAAGCATCACATTTACCTATGCACCAATCATTACAAACAGCAACTTCCTCTCATATAACTTAACTTGAAACAAGTAAAGGGAGTCACAAACAAAGATGCAAAAGAGAGAATCAAAATTGGTAATGGCAAACTTCGTTCTTGGTCAGAGAACATTTAATGAAATTATACTTATCTTAGTTGAAGTCTTTATAACAAGGTTTATATTGTAGATCTTAACATGCTTAATTATAACAACTCTTTTACAGTGATTCATAGCTTTCAAAAAAATATTCATTCAGATAATAAAGCATGTGCTAAACAAAGAAGGACAGAAAACATGATTGAATAAATCAACATATAGATGATGAGATCTAAACAACTCAAATGCTTGCTGGAGACAGAAGGAAATGGGTTTACTAACTCAACATAAATGTAAAAGATAGGCCCTTCGCAAAGGGAAGCATTGATCACTCAAGTGCTAGAGCTTTTATTTAATAAAACAGAGCTATAAAAGTTTGACACTCCTCCCATCCATCTTACAGAAACCATGGCTAACCGAATCCTCGGGTGCATGCCAACAATCACAAACCGTGGAGGAGTGTCTATATTTTTGAGAGGTGTATATTTATGTCAACGAATGCAAACAGAAAATACAATACGCCACAAGCCAACTAGACTCACAAGAGCGGCTCCCATAGAAAGACGCAACTGGTATAGAAGGTCATCCCTCTTTCTCTTTTGTCTACACAATTACGCTTTGACTGATAAATCAGGGGAAAAAGAGTGAAGAGAATTTTTATTATTATTTGGGGCTGGGAACCCCGCAGCCAGCTCTTCTAGAATTTGGATAAGCGGATGAAGCCACTAGTCCAGGTGTGTGAGTCCAATCAATAAGTGAGATAAAGATTCTCTATTTACGTCCTCATGAGCTAAAACAGGAACACAAAACAGGAGTAATTTGAAAGTTTTAAAGGTAGCACATGAGCAATTTACTTGGAGTGGCGGTGAAATACCACATGTAGGTAGGTATGGTGGACACAATGGGCAAGGTTTTGGGGTTTAAGGTTTGGATGCACGAGAAGCATTCCCTCTCAGTACATGGTTTTTGGCTAGCAAGGCTGGTTAGCAAGCATAAGAGTTGAAGGAAAACAAACAAATATACATATGATAAAACCAATCATGCAATCTTCATTGAAAGCACAAGCGATCTTGACTTGTGAATACTAAGTTTATGAGCTAATAGGCACAATAATATGACAGAAGTTGAAAACTGAAATAATGTGCATAGAAAGTAAATGATGAAACTTCTCATTAATATTTCAAACCGGCAACTCACACCAACGGATACAACGATAAACAACTAGGGAGAGACACTTCCATACTGCAAACCATCCTATATGATAACTTCTCTACTCATGATATGACTCTACTGAAAAAAGTAAAAAGATAAAAGATAGTGATGTGATACCGCGACACTCCCCCAAGCTTGGAACAAGCTGAGGGGATGCAAATACCCATGGCGAATCAATTCTTCGGTGGTGATGGATCCTTCTCATCCTCGGTCTTCCAAGGTAAAGGCTCTCCATCCACAAATGACGTCCTAGTCTCCAATCATCCTGAAACTAGCAGCAGAGCTTATACATTTAAACCTGTTCTCATACTCACAATTATGGTTCTGCACGTCATAGAGTTGTGCTTGCATATCATTGGTGGCCTTGGTGAGTGAGAGAATATCCTCACAAAGCTTCAAATTCTCCTTCTTGTATTCAGTGATCTGTTCTGCCTTTATCCCGTGAATGATCTCAACTTCACGCTCCGCCATCTTCTTGTACCTAAAGACTTCTTGCTCCAGCTCTTTCATCCTAGCCTCCAGAATGCCTTCTTCTTCAGGGCCCCGAACATCTTCAATCTGCACCTTCCCGTCCTTAAGGAGCAATTCCTTGGGATGCATCTTCAACTCGTTCATGTATGGGTTGATGATGTTCTCAAGGAAACTGTCTTTGGGAGATCCAGGAGAGGACATTGTGGCTCTAGATTTGAAGATGTAACCTGGCAGAAACAGCTCGAAACAGAAACACGACGAGAAAACGATATACAGACCTCGGGGGTCCGGGGGATTATATAGCAAAAAGTTTCATAACGAATGGAAAGTCCAGGTCGAAAACGAGTCGGAGAGGGGCTCCGGGGCGCCCGCACCATGGGCTGGCGCGGCCAGAGGTGGGCCCGCGCCACCCTATGGTGTGGAGCCTACAGGCTCCGTCTCCCTCTCGTTTCCGGCTCATAATTTTTCATATTTTCTAAAAACAGTAAAAATATAAGTTGAAAGATGTTACGTGAACATTTTCTTACCAAAACTGTTACATATTCGAAAATTGACTCTGTAGTTTCTGAAATATGCTTCTTAATAAATTCCTCCGGGATCATGGCTTGAATACAATCAACATTTTCATTATAAGGATCTCGAGAAATATAATGCTTGAGTGTTTCGCTATTCACCACTTTTGAGGAGTTGTCTTCAAGGGAAACAATTTTAATTGCCCCCGAACGATATACCAAAAGGTCCTTCCCATCTCGAGAGTAATTTTCCTGCAAAAAATCTGAGACGATACCTATACAATAGCACTTTCTCACCAACATGAAACTCTCTTTTAATAATTCTCTTATCATGCCACCTTTTAACTTTCTCTTTAAAGAGCTTAGCATTTTTATATGCTTCACTCCTCTATTCATCTAAAGAACTTAAGTCAAGCAACCTTTTCTCACCAGCAAGTTTAAAATCTCTATTTAGGTCTTTCACTGCCCAATAAGCTTTGTGTTCTAATTCTAGGGGCAAGTGACAAGCTTTTTCATAAACCATTTTATAAGGAGACATGCCCATGGGATTTTTGTAAGAAGTTCTATAAGACCACAGAGCATCATTTAATTTCTTAGCCCAATTTTTCCTAGATTTGTTAATAGTCTTTTGCAAGATAGATTTGATTTCTCTATTTGATAATTCTACTTGCCCACTAGTTTGAGGATGATAGGGTGAAGCAATTCTATTATTAACATCATGTTTAGCAAGGGTTTTTCTAAAACCACCATGAATAAAATGAGAACCCCCATCAGTCATAAGATATGATTGTAGAACCTTATGTGTAGTTCTATCTCCAGCGTGATGTCCTCCATAAGCACTACTATGACATTTTCTCAATATCTCTTGTTGTTCATTTTCAGGAACACATCTTCTCATAATGCCATCAACACCTTCTTTATATAAGTGTGGGTCATCCCAAACATAATGCCTCAAATCATAGAAGAAATTTCTTATTTGCTGAGCTGTAAAGGTAGGAGGAAAATACTTGGAAACAATAAAGTTAGAATAATCAGCATACCATGGACTCTCTTGAGAGCTCACTTTTATTGCAGCTAACTGTTCATTAGGAAAAGTATGATTAACAGGAATAGGGTCATCAGAAATATATTCTAATCTAGACAAATTATCAGCAACAAGATTTTCAGCACCCTTCCTATCCACAATATGTAAACCAAACTCTTGTAAGAGAAGCACCCATGTAATAAGCCTAGGCTTAGCATCTTTCTTTTCCCTAAGGTACTTAATAGCAGCATGATCAATATGAATAGTAACTTTATAATCAACAATATACTGCCTAAATTTATCACAAGCAAAAACCACAACTAGGAATTCTTTCTTAATGGTAGTACAATTCTTTTGAGCAACATCAAGGGTTTTACTAGCATAATGAATAACATTTAACTTCTTATCTATCCGTTGTCCAAGAACAACACCTACAACATAATCACTAGCATCACACATAATTTCAAATGGTAAATTCCAATCAGGTGGTTGAACAATAGGGGCAGATATTAAAGCCTTTTTTAAATTTCAAAAGCTTCTCTACAATCTTCATCAAAAACAAAAGGTACATCCTTTTGAAGAAGATTAGTAAGAGGCTTTGATATTTTAGAGAAATCTTTAATAAACCTTCTATAGAAACCCGCATGACCCAGAATACTACGAATACCTTTGACATCCCTGGGACAGGGCATTTTCTCAATAGCTTACCCTTTTAGCTCTATCAACTTCAGTACCTCTTTCAGAAATTTTATGTCCAAGAACAATTCCTTCATTAACCATAAAATGGCATTTCTCCCAGTTAAGAACAAGATTAGTCTCCTCACATCTCAGCAAAAATTTATCAAGATTCTGCAAACAATTATCAAAAGAAGTTCCATAGACGGAGAAATCATCCATGAAAACTTCCACAATTTCTTCACAAAAACCATGAAATATAGCAGACATGCATATTTGAAAAGTAGCATGAGCATTACATAAACCAAAAGGCATACGTCTATAAGCATAGGTTCCATAAGGACAAGTGAAAGTTGTTTTCTCTTGATCAAGCTTTTTAACAACAATTTGAGAGAACCCAGAATAACCATCAAGAAAGCAGAAATGAGTTTTCTTAGAGAACCTTTCTAACATTTGATCAATAAAATGCAAAGGATAATGATCTTTCTTAGTAACTTTGTTAATCTTTCTAAAATCAATGCACATCCTATAACCAACCACTACTCTTTGAGGAATAAGTTCATTATTCTCATTTGGCACAACAGTCATCCCTCCTTTCTTAGGAACACAATGCACATGACTAACCCATCTACTATGAGCGATAGGATAAATAATTCCAGCATCAAGGAGTTTTAATACCTCATTTCTTACCATATCCTTCATTTTAGGATTTAAACGGCGTTGAATGTCAACAACTGGCTTTGCATCAGGCTCAATATTAATAGCATGCTGAAAAATAGTAGGAGAAATCCCTTTCAAATCATCAAGAGTATAACTAATAGCACCTCTATGTTTCTTCAATATCCCCAATAATCTCTCCTCTTCTTTATCAGAAAGTTGAGAACTAATAATAACATGATATAATTTCTTATCATCAATATGAACACATTTAAGATTATCTGGCAAAGGCTTTAAATCAAAAACAGGATCCTCCTTGGATGGTAATGTGGTACCCAAATCTTCCATAGGTAAATTATGTTTCAGCATTGCTGGCCGATGTAGGAAAATATCATCAATTTCATTCCTTTCTTCCATAAAGACATCACTTTCGTGGTCTTCCATGTATTGCTGCAAAGGATTGTTAGGAGCAAGAGCAATAGCGGCCAATTGTTCAACTCTATATTTCTCATTAGGAAATTCAGCTTCATAAGGTGCTTTAGCAAATTTGGAGAAATTAAATTCATAAGAATCTCCATCAAACTTTGTAAGAATTTTCTCCCTTTTACAATCAATAACAGCACCACAAGTGTTTAAGAAAGGTCTACCAAATATAATAGGACAAGGATCACTAGCAGAAGCGCCTAGTACTGGAAAATCAGCAGGATATTTAGTTTTATCACATAAGACCTCCACATCTCTAATAATACCAATTGGAGAAATAGTTTCCCTATTAGCAAGTTGAATAATCACATCAATGTCTTCAAGTTCACAAGAACCAATTTCATGCATGATTTCTTTATAAAGCTCATAAGGAATAGCACTAGAACTAGCACCAATATCACATAAACCATAATAACAATGATCACCTATTATAACAGATAGCACAGGAACACTAGGTTTCCTAGATTTACTAGGATGAGAGACAATATTAGAAGCATCTTCACAAAATATAATGTGTCCCTCTTCTACATTTTCAAAAACAAGGTCCTTTACTATTGCTACAGTAGGTTCTACAGTTATTTGTTCCTCTGGTTCTACAAGTTTATCTGCACTTTTATTAATCACACTAGCTAACATAGAGTGTTCTTTTACCTTAGCAGGGAAGGGCATTTTCTCAATATAAGGTTCAACCACAATAGAATCAACAGTATGAACTTCTATATCTCTAGCAGGAATACAATTAATAGTATGTTTATAAGGTGCATAGTACTTTTCCCATTCCTTTTTAGAAATACCAATGTAAGGAGAAAAAGCCTTATATAAGTTTGCAGCAACTTGAGAATCAATACTATAAACAACACTAAAATTATGAAAATCATCAGATGACATAAAGGTTTTAATGCATTCATAGTCATAATTTATACCTTACTTTCTACCTTTGTCATTGTCCCATGCTTCAGTGTTTTCTTGAATACGGTCAAGAAAATCCCATTTATCTTCATCCTTCATAAGTGTAAATGATCCAGAACAAGAAGCATCCAATAAATCCTTATCACGAAGAGGAATCCTTGCATAGAAATCATTAATAACGATATTACTGGGGAGCTCATGAATGGGGCATTTGAGCATTAGTAACTTCACTATCCCCCATGCTTGGGCAATGCTCTCTCCATCATGAGGCCAAAAATTATATATATAATTACGATCTCTATGGATTTCATTGGGAGGATAAAATTTGGAATAAAAGAGAGGTACAATTTCCTCCCATTCAGTAGTATCGCTATTTTTCAGCAGTTTGAACCATTCAACGGCTCGACCTGTTAATGATATAGAGAATAATTTCCTCTTCACTTGGCTCACTGTGATACCTGCACACTTGAACAACTCGCATAATTCATGTAAAAAGAGCAAATGATCACCAGGATGGGCATTTCCATCACCTGAATAGCAGTTATCCATAACATGTTTAACAATCTTTATAGGTATTTTATAAGGATCCAAATCATTAGGCGGTGGGTCACTTACTACCCTAGCAGTGGCAGCAATGCCCGCAAATAAGGACTCAAAAGGAGTTCCAAACATAGTGTAATAAAGCAGTAAACAAAAATAAAAACAACACTTACAACAGAAGCTTCCTTTATCAATTCCACTTCCCAATAGCGCTTCACTCCCTTGCAATGGCGCCAGAAAATAGTATTGATGACCCACAAGTATAGGGGGTGTATCGTAGTACTTTTGATAAATAAGAGTGTCGAATCCAACGAGGAGCAGAAGGTGTTGACAAGCAGTTTCGATGAAGGAATAACTATAAATACTGGGAAATAGATTTGTAGGGTTTTTTGATATTGCAAATAAATAAAGTGCAAGTAAATAAAATGTATTAATAATAATTGCATCAAGTGGCGCAATCCTTTCTTGAGCAAAGGACAAGCCGGTGAGTTTACTTATGATTAACAAACGTTCTCGAGGACACACGGGAGGTTTCTGTCAAGTTCTTTTGTTCCAAGCAGCTGAATAATTTTAGGTGTTTTGATAAGTGTTGTGTGGGTGAACCTATGATAATGTACCGTCCCATCCAAGACTAATACATACTTGTGATTATACCCCTTGCAAGCATCCGCAACTACAAGAAAGTAATTAAGAAATAAATCTAACCACAGCTTTAAACTCCGGGATCCTACCCTCCCTCGTGTAATGGTTTCCTAAAGGGGGTTTAGATTTCTGTCACTCCGGCAACCCCACAATTAGTAGCCAAATACATGATGCATTCCCCTAGGCCCATAAATGGTGAACTATCATGTAGTCGGCGTTCACATGACACCACTAGAAGAATAACACCACAACTTCAATATCAAACATTAAATATTATTCAACATTACTTCACTACTAACAACTTGAATTCTCCCATGTCCTCAAGAACAACACGAACTACTCACAACACATCATATATATCATGATCATAGGTGATATAATGGATGATAACAATCTGGTCATAAAGTGCAAACACCGATAAATCTCACAAGCATCAACTACTAACAAGTAATCCACACCGAGAGAGAGATCTAATGCAAAACAACGATAGAGGCCCCTAATTGTTACAGCGGGATGAAGGTGGATGATGAGGGTGATGGTGATGGTGGTGGTGATGATGATGATGATGATCTTGATGATGCCCGGAGTGATGACGATGACGATGGCGGTGATTTCCCCTCTCCGGAGAGGAATTTCCCCGGCAGATTTCTCCCTGCCAGAGAGATTTTCTCTCTCAGGTGTTTTCCGCCCCGCGGCAGCGGCGGAATAATTCTTCGAGGATAGAATGAGGCTTAGGGTTCCCTCGGGGCCAGGCACGCCAAACATGACCCCCCATAGGTGGGCCAGGGTGGCCACACCCCTAGGTGGCGCGGCCAGGGGGCGCGCCACCCCTAGGTGTGGGCCCCTGGTGGCCCCCCCCCGCTCTCCTTCTGGCTGAGTTCCTCCTCTAGAATTTTAGGAACCTCTGGATGTCCCCCTTCTTCTTCTGATCTTCTGAAATATGGTATCTCGACGGTGCTTTTTCCATCAGAATTCTGGTCCCGGTGTTTATTCTCCAAAAATTATAAAACATGCAAAATAAGATAAAATAACATAAGAGAGATGCATCATAACATGAAATATATCGATGAATAACAGAAAATTATGATATAAAATAGTGATGCAAAATGGACGTATCAAGCTCCTCTAGCATGCGCTCGTTAGTGACTCCTTCGCGGAAGGTGGAGATGACATTCGCATCAGCGATGCAAGCGATCTTGGTTGCGCGTCTGGCTGAAGTGCTGCAGGTACTGGCGAAGGGTTTTGCCAGAGCAATGGCGGATGCCATAGAGATCATTGTAGGTGGGGGTGCTCGTAGGAGCCCCCTTGATATTGGCGACGAAATGGATGCACAACTCCTCATACGGCCCAATGGAGTCCTCCGGCAGATTAATGAGCAAGATGAGGGCAGGAACCTTGAGGGCCATGGGAAGCTAGTCTGCCATGCACCTATCGTCCCCCTTTGCAGCTCCTACGCTAAGGCTGTAGAGCTACGGGAAGTCTAGGGGAGGAGTAGTGCCATCGTAGCGAGATGACAACGTCAGGTTAAACTTCGACGGCCATGCGACCATGCGAAGTTGCTTAGTGAACATGAGAGAGCCTCCGACGTAGACCGTGGCGCGATCTTCAAGGTATGCCGGACGGTTGGCGTGGCCAGCCTTGGCGAGGCCGCGGATGGTGCGCCGCTCGCGTTCGTGGCAGCGTTCGATCTGCACGCGCGCATTTCTGGCAGCTGATCTGGCAGCTGTTGCTGCTTTTGTCAGGCACCTTGGTGGTGCGTGCCTTGTCAGAGAACTTGAGGCGGGGATCACCTTTCACTATCGAAGTTACACCGTGAGAAAGGGGTGGCGCGTCATGAGTTGTCGGGCTCCTAGGCCGGCCGGCGCTACCTCCGCGCGATTGCTGCGGGGGGACGTTTGCGGCGGTGACGAGCTCCTGAATCCGGGCGAGCCATGCGGTGTCCCTTCCGGTGCGGGCGGGCGCGCAAGAAGCTCCTAGACCAGCAACAAGGCTACGGCGGGGGTGAGTTGCTCCAGGCGTCCCTGCGTTCCTAACGGAGGTGGTGGCGGTTGCTGAGACACATGTGCCTCTTGCTAAGGCGTATGTGAGGAGGCTTCCTCCTCAGCATCGGTTTCGCCACCAGGGCCAGTGGGGTCACTACATGGTGCGTTGTTGTTGTTGTCGGTCAGTAGGCTCAACCTTCCCCCTGCGACGAGCACGCTCGGATCGGGTGAGACGAGGGCGGGTCTGGGCGACAGGTGCCATGGCGACGAGGAAGTGGAGGAGTGCCTTAGCCCCCTACCTGGCGCGCCAAATGTCGGAGAGTGGTCTTTCAAGGACGGGAAATCTCTAGAGGTTCAAACACTTGGGGCTAAACACACTTCCTTCCACTCTCGAGGAGGCTTTGTGGGGGAAGCTTGAGAACAACGACAATGGAGACACGGATAGTTTACCCAGGTCAGGCCACTGTTGTGGTGTAAAACCCTATCTGTATTGTCTGATGGATTGCACCGCGGTGTCTACAATACAAATGTGAGCTTGTGCTCGGGTCAGACTATGGGGCCCTGAGTGAAATTGAGATCCCCTTCTACGAGGTCCAAGGGATATCAGGGATTAGGCCTTGGAAGAGAGATTCGTCGACGAGGGTCGCGCACATCAGGCCGCAAACACTTACTGGGCCGGGGCGCAACAGTACGACCGGGATACCCTGGTATCCATGGGCCCGAAAGAGGGAACGAGGTAACCGATAATGGAAGCACGCGGAGACAAGGATGTATTCCTGAGTTCCTCCTTTTCAGGGGAGTACCTCTCGTTGGTGTGGTGTGAGTTTCGCCACAAAGGCCTACTCAACGCCACAAAGGCATCACCCTATTTTCCGATGAATTTCGCCATAAAGGCCTAGCTCACCTTCCACTATTGATTCCCTTGAGGCAGAAATAAATGCCTTTACAATGAGCTTGAGGCACACACCCACAACCGAATCGGGGTCTCCCAAGAACACCAACAAATGTGCTACAAACAACTAGTGAGTAACAATGGAGTCCAGGTTTTCCACAAAGAAATCCTAGACTCAAATCCCTCAAGAAAATGAGTGGGTAATGAAGAACTAGTTGGTGAAATGTAGACCGGGGCCTTCTCCTTCAATCCTCTGAAGATCAACAAGTTTGGGTGGAGGGATTGGGAGAAATCTTGGATTTGGTGAGCTCAATAAATGTGCATTGAATGTCTTGGACAAACTAGAGATCTTGGGGAAGAAGGAGGGGTATTTATACCCCCTCCATGCATGTGGCCATTGGAGGCAAAAATTGGAGGTGGATATTGAACGGATAGTATGGGCACTTAGGGGGGTGAATATGTGCTACGACTAATTTTAATTCTTTCTCAATTTAGGCTTGACACAAAGGTAAATTATCTATATATGCAACTAAGGTGAATTTTACCTATATGACAAGAACAACAACAAACAGGATACAAACACAAAGTAAATGAGAGGGAAGGAGGTAACCGATAATGGAAGCACGCGGAGACAAGGATGTAATCCCGATTTCCTCCTTTTGAGAGGAGTACGTCTTGTTGGAGGGGTGTGAGTTTCTCCACGAAGGCCTACTCAACACCACAAAGGCCTCACCCTATTCTCCGGTGAACCTCGCCACAAAGGCCTAGTTCACCTTCCACTATCGATTTTTTTATAATGATCTTGAGGCACAAACCCACAACCAAATTGGGGGCTAATGGGGTCTAGGTTTTCCACCAGGAAACCCTAGACTAGATTACCTCAAGTGAATGAGGGAGAAATGAAGAACGAGATGGTGAAGATGTAGATCGGGGTGTTCTCCTTCAATCCTCCAAAGATCAACGGATTTGGGTGGAAGGATTGGGAGAAATCTGACATTTGGTGGCTCAAAAAATGCTTGACTTGAATGTTGGACGAGCTACTGATGGTATGAAGAGCACAGTAGCAAGTTTCATCAGAAAGAAACCAAGGTTGAATTGACCAGTAGGAGGAATGAGTAACTTCATAAGGTTGATGCAGCTGAGATGGCATGGCGCACTACTGGTTCAGCAGCAACGTGGAACCTAAACAACACAATCAAATCATTTTGCCCCAACGAAGCAATGAGGTTGTCAATCTCACCGGTTTTGCTGAACACAAAGAGTTTAAACGTATGTGTGGAAAACAGTATAAGAACGGTATGAAAACAGTAGCAGCAGTGTGAAAACAATGTGTGTATTATCAGTATGAGAAAATGGTCTTGAGTCCACAGTTCACTAGTGGTGTCTCTCCATAGAAGATAAATAACATGTGTGGTGAACAAATTACAGCTGGGCAATTGACAGAAATGAAGGCTGCACCGTAGTGCATACGCAAGACATAAAGATTACTATGTGATTCATGCGGGCATTACAACAAGATACATAAACCGTCATCCAACTACATCTATGACTAATAATCCACCCTTCGAATATAATCCGGACAAACATTGGGTATTAAGTTGCAAGCAACAGATAATCGCGGTAAGCAAAGTGTGTAATGTAAATAATGTAAACGAGGTAAACACCGTTGTTTCCTCCCTAATGTCACCATCACATCCTCCATCCGTCACGTTTCTTTCACTCGAGCATAGATGCAAAGGAGGCATGAACCCACTATCGAGCATAAATACTCCCACTTGGAGTTACTAGCATCTACTTGGCCAGAGCATCTACTAATAACGGAGAGCATGCAAGATCATAAATAACATATGCATGAAGATAACATGATAGATTGATAATCAGAAGACATAGAATTCAACATTCATCGGATCCCAGCAAACAGAACATGTAGCATTACATAAAGATGATCTCGATCATGTAGGGCAACTCACGAGATCTAAACATGCGACGTAAAGTGGAGGAGACAACCATCTAGCTACTGCTATGGACCCGTAGTCTAGGGATGAACTACTCACGCATCACTTCGGAGGAGGGCATGGTAGTGTAGAACCCGCCGGTGATGAATTTCCCTCCCGGCAGGGTGCCGGGGAGAGCTGCAGAACCCTCCCGATCTCGGGATGACGATGACGGCCGCCTCGGGTGTTTCTCAGGAAAAAGTGGGATATATCTAGGGTTCACGTATCGAGGGGATTATATAGGCGAAAGGGAGATGGCGGTGGACGCCAGGGGAGCCCACACCACGCCCATGCGCGGCTAGGGGGGCGCGCCGCCCTATGGTGTGGTCCCTCTCCGGGCCTTTTTGGGACTCCGTGGAACCTTCGGGAATTCTAAGACTTCCGGATTTGAATTTTACGATTCCGAGAATATTTCCAGAACAACTTTTTTGAAACTAAAAACAACAGAAAATAGGGAACTGGCTCTATGGCATCTTGTCAATAGGTTAGTCCCGGAAATCGATAAATATGACATAAAGTGTATAGCAAACATGTAGGAAATAACATGAAAACAACATGGAACATAAAAAATTAAGGAAACGTTTATGACGTATCAACATCCCCAAGTTTAGTTCCTACTCGTCCTCAAGTAGGTAAACGATAAAAACACATAATTTCTGAGGTGACATGCTACCAACATAAACTTGATCATCTAAATTCTAAAAGCATATATAAGCTGAGATCATAGTACTTTATACATAAGAATGAGAAGTAACACACATAAAAGATCATGAATAATAATGCACTCGAAAGATATACGTTTGTTTCAAGCGTAGAGATAACACGACAAAGTGATATTTCACTTGTCCTTACGAGTGGGAAAAAACATATATGCCAGGACACCTTCAAAGTTTATGAGGAATACTACAACACATAGTTTGAGAACAAACAATAACACGTCATGAATCAATTAATAATGTTTCTAGGACAAATGCACATTAAACTCAGAATGGAAACTGTGCTCTCTCAACTGTGCTCTCTCAATTGTGCATAAAGTTAGAAGATGGAGACTCAACATAAAACTAAAATAAAGGCCCTTCGCAGAGGGAAGCTGGGATTAACTCATGTGATAGAGCTTTTTATTTTATTAAACAGAGGTATTGAAAACAATTTTTAGAAAGGTATATGCTTATGTCAAGGAATGGTAAACAATACATCACAAGCCAACTAGACTTCACAAGAGCGGCTCCCATTGAAGGACGCAACTGGTGTAGAAGGTCACCCCTCTTTCTCTTTTGTTTACACAATTATGCTTTGACTAATAAATCAGGGGCAAAAACAGTGAAGAGAATTTGTTTGTATTAATTTGGGGATGGGCACCCCGCTGCCAGATCTTCTATCAATTGGATAAGAGGATGAAGTCACTAGTCCAGGGTGAGAAAGTCCAATCAACAAGTGAGATAAAGATTCTCTGTTTACGTCCTCATGAGCTAAAACAGGAACACAAACCATGAGTAATTTTGAAAGATTTAAAGGTAACACATGATAAATTTACTTTGGAGTGGTAGTTAAATATCACATGTAGGTAGGTATGGTGGGAACATTTGGCATACTTTGGTTTTTGTAAGTTGGATGCACGAGTAGAGCTCATACTCAGTACAGGTGGAGGGTAGCAAAAGACTGGGAGCGACAAATCAAGAGAACAGTAATGGCCATAATCATGCATAGCGACAAAAACATCGTTAATCAAAGCATAAGTGGTACCACAAGTTCAAAAACTAAATGATCATAGAGACTATAGGTGACTGGTTTGTAGTCATAAACATGGTGTAAGCATGCGCCAAGTCAACCAAATAAAACATTCAAAGGAGAACACCACAAATTTATGCTTCAATATGACAAGAACAACTCATGATTCTTTCAATGGCACATTAAACACTCTCTGATATTTGAGACAAATCATGCTAAAAATAACCACTAGGATTTAAAATTAAAATAACATCTAGCATGATATGAAAAAGTCTAGCCACAATCTATACAAGCTTCTATTTGCATCGTTTATAAATTCTACCCCATGCAGCAGTTTCTTTTCCGAACAAGCACCATACAAAATATGTTTTAACATAAACTATCTAAATGATACAGAAATAAAACATGATAGTACTCACATAACACTACTAAAACTAACATCTCTGAATAAGAGATGCATGAAAACAGGAGCTAAATAGGAATTTTTGCAGCGGCTAGAAGAAAAACTAAGAATACGAGTATAACTAGTATTCAAATGAAAAAGCGGAGCGTGTCTCTCTCCCAAAGAAGGATTCTAGGTTCCAATTATGTTTATTGCAGAAAGTAAAACAAAAGAAAACATAACGGGAAATAAAAGACGCTCCAAGTAAATTTCATGTGATGTGACCGAATAAAAATATAGTTTCACTAGAAGTGACGTGATAAATTGTTGATGAAGAAGGGGATGCCCTGGGAATACCCAAGTTTATATGCTTGATTCTTCTTAGAATTTTCTGGGATGAACCACAAGGTCATCTCCAAGCTTTGACCTTGCACTCTTCTTGATCACATTATATCACCCTCTTCTCTTGACCCTTGAAAACTTCCTTCACACCACACTCAAAGAGTAATTCGCATTAGAGGGTTAGTGCAATAGTAAAAAACTCAAGGGTTATATATTGGCACAAGTGCTATTGATACTTTTAAACATTAGTTAGAGCCAATGATGTTTTGTGAAGAAAAGAAATCCACTTGACATCGTAAAAGAGCAAATGCAAGAAAAATGGCAGAATCTGGCAAAACCAGAATAGTCTGTAAAGACGAATTTTTTCAGGGCACTTATATTGATCAAATCGAAGAACTTAAAGAACAAAAAATGTTTCGGAATTAGCTGGGGAATAGGCGTAAAAAATTTCAGGTCATTCTGATCTTCCTGGAGTTTTCACAATTTTTTACGGTGGACAGCAGAAATCTATTTCATGCGCAGAAATCCAAAACCAACTCCAACTTTCGTTAGAAACTTTACTTGGCACATTTAATACATGAAAATAAAGATACAGAGGAGTTGCTACAGACGTATACAGCCCCTTGACTCAAAATAAACATAACAAACAAAGCAAAAATAAAACCATGGGTTATCTCCCAAGAAGTGCTTTTCTTTAACGCCTTTTAGCTAGGCCCAGAAAAGTGGATTCATGTGTTTTCAAGTGGAGAGGCATTCAAATCAGGATAAGGAAATTCCTCAATAATGCATTGTATTTTATCTAAATGCATTTCAGATGTTCCTCTCTTAGAACTTTTAGGTTTACTATTCTCATCAAATAGATTCTCAGGAACAATCCAGTCAAAATTCTTTTTTCTTGGGCTTCATGCAATGCTATCAATTTAAAGGGATTTGGTATTTTCTTCTCATTTTCATTTTTTGGGTTCAGCTTTTACGAGATCCCCAACAACTTCTACATATGAGCCTAACATATTGAAGCGATCAAAAACTTGTCTAGCTTCTATAGCAACATCTCCAAATTCTTTAAGCATGGTTTCTAAGATAAAATTTCTTTTTCCGATATCTTCAATGCTATTCAAGTTGAGTAACATATGCTGCATTATGGGATGAAGATTAACAAACCTAGCTTCTAACATATGAATTAAAGAAATTGTAGCAGTTTCATAATTTGGAGCAAGTTCTACTATGGATTTTTCCTCAAAATTATCATGCTTACTAACATGATTAAATAATTCTTTAATGGTATACTTTCCAAGTATAGAACCACTACCAACTGGAAGATCTTTCATGGTAACCTTAGGGAGCAACATGATGAAGAAAAACAACAAGGTAACAAAAATAACAACTATAATAAGAACTAATTTTTTGTGTTTTTGATAAATAGAAGCAAACAAGATAAAATAAAATAAACTAAGCAAAACAATAACAAAATAAAGAGATTGGAGGTGAGAGACTCCCCTTGCAGAAATTCTCTTCCTCCCCGGCAACGGCGCGAGAAATTAGCTTGATGCACGTGTAACACATGTTCGTTGGGAGACCCCAAGAGGAAGGTAAGAAGAGAATAGTAGCAAGTTTCCCTCAGAAAGTAATCAAGGTTGAATCGACCAGTAGGAGGAAGGAGTAACTTCAGAAGGTTGATGCGGCTGAGATGGCAGGGCACACTATCGGTTCAGCAACAACGTGGAACCTACACAACACAATCAAATCACTTTTCCCCAACGAAGCAGTGAGGTTGTCAATCTCACCAGTTTTGCTAAACACAAAGAGGTTAAACGTATGGTGTGGAAAACAATATGAGAATAGTATGAAGACAATAGCAGAAGTGTGAAAATAGTGGAAATAGTGTGTGTATTATCAGTGTGAGAAAATGGACCGGGGTCCACAATTCACTAGTGGTGTCTCTCCATAGAAGATAAATAACATGTGTGGTGAACAAATTACAGCTGAGCAATTGACAGAAATGAAGGCCGCACCGTAGTGCATATGCAAGACATAAATATTACTATGTGATTTACGGGGGCATTACAACAAGATAATGGACCGTCATCCAACTGCATCTATGACTAATAATCCACCCTCCGAATATCATCCGAACAAACGTTGGGTATTAAGTTGCAAGCAACAGATAATCGCAGTAAGTAAAGTGTGTAATGTAAACAAGGTAAACACCGTTGTTTTCTCCCTAATGGCAACAACACATCCTCCATCCGTCACATTTCTGTCACTCGAGCACAGATGCAAAGGAGGCATGAACCCACTATCGAGAATAAATACTCCCTCTTGGAGTTACTAGCATCTACTTGGCTAGAGCATCTACTAATACCGGAGAGCATGCAAGATCATAAATAATATATGCATGAACATAACATGATAGATTGATAATCAGAAGACATAACATTCAACATTCATCTGATCCCATCAAACACAACATGTAGCATTACATAAAGATGATCTCGATCATGTAGGGCAGCTCACGAGATCTAAACATGAGGCATAAAGTGCAGGAGACAACCATCTAGCTACTGCTATGGGCCCGTAGTCCAGAGATGAACTACTCACCCATAACTTTGGAGGAGGGCATGGTGGTGTAGACCCCTTTGTTGATGAATTTCCCTCCCGACAGGGTGCCGGGGAGATCTCCAGAACCCTCCTGATCTCGGGATGACGATGACGCCCGCCTCGGGTGTATATCGGGAAAAAGTGGGATATATCTAGGGTTCACGTATCGGGGGGATTATATAGGCGAAAGGGCGATGGCCGTGGACGCCCGGGTGGGCCCACACCACCCCCAGGCGCGACCAGGGGGCGCGCCCCCCTATGGTGTGGCCCCTCTCCGGGCCTCTTCAGGACTCCGTGGAACCTTCACGAATTCTAAGACTTCCGGGCTTCGAATTTTCCAATTCCCAGAATATTTCCAGAACAACTTTTCTGAAACTAAAAATAGCAGAAAATAGGTAACTGGCTCTGTGGGATCTTGTCAATAGGTTAGTCCCGGAAATCGATAAAAATGACATAAAGTGTATAGCAAACACGTAGGAAATAACATGAAAACAACATGGAACATCAGAAATTAAGGATACATTTATGACGTATCGGAGTCTTAGAGATGATAGAAGATGATACCTCCGAGGCCTTAGCCATGAAGCACTTGGCGGAGGATTGAGGAAGATTATCATTGGGGGATTCAAAGAGTGATGGAGATGATGAGGCAATAGAAAAAGGGGACACTTCTCTTGTGGTTTCTTCTTCTTCTTCATCACTGAAATCATACTGTTCTTGAGTCACTAGCATCAAATTTATAAGTGGTTTATTGTTGAAAGGTTTATTCTAGAAGAGATGTTTCTTGTGACGGATCTTTGACCTATCCTTGGGGAAAAGTCTCCCTTCTTGAGAACAGAGAAAGTCAAGGAGGGAGACTTGTCCCCAAGGATAGGTCAAAGATTCGTCACAAGAAACATCTCTTTAAGAATAAACCTTTCAACAAGAAACCACTTATAAAGTTGATGCTAGTGACTCAAGAAGAGTATGATTCCGGTGATGAAGAAGAACAAAACACAAGTGAAGTGGACCCTTTTGCTATTGCATTATCATCATCATCTCCATCACTCTTTGAATCCCCCAATGATAATCTTCCTCAATCCTCCACCAAGTGCTTCATGGCTAAGGCCTCGGAGGTATCATCTTCCATCATCTCTAAGACTCTGATACGTCATAAACATATCCTTTATTTCTGATGTTCCATGTTGTTTTAATGTTATTTCCTACATATTTGCTATACACTTTATGTCATTTTTATCGATTTCCGGAACTAACCTATTGACAAGATGCCATAGAGCCAATTCACTATTTTCTGCTGTTTTTAGTTTCAGAAACGTTGTTATGGAAATATTCGCAGAATTGGAAAACTCGAAGCCCGGAAGTCTTAGAATCCTGAAGGTTCCACGGAGTCCCGAAGAGGCCCGGAAGGGGGCCACACCGTAGGGCGGCGCACCCCTGGCCACGCCTGGGGGTGGTGTGGGCCCCTCGGGCATCCGCCGCCAATGCCCTTTCGCGTATATAATCCCCCCGATACGTGAACCCTAAAAATATCCCACTTTTTCCCGAGAAACACCCGAGGTCGCCGTCATCGTCATCCCGAGATCGGGAGGGTTCTGGAGCTCTCCCCGGTACCCTGCCGGGACGGAAATTCATCACCGGAGGGGTCTATACCACCATGCCCTCCTCTGAAGTGAAGCGTGAGTAGCTCATCCCTAGACTATGGGTCCATAGCAGTAGCTAGATGGTTGTCTTCTCCACTTTATGCCTCGTGTATAGATCTCGTGAGTTTCCCTACATGATAGAGATCATCTTTATGTAATGCTACATGTTGTGTTTGCTCGGATCCAATGAATGTTGAATGCTATGTCTTCTGATTATCAATCTATCATGTTATATTCATGCATTTGTTATTTATGATCTTGCATGCTCTCCGTTATTAGTAGATTCTGTCCCCAAGTAGATGCTAGTAACTCCAAGAGGGGGTATTTATGCTCGATAGTGGGTTTATGCCTCCTTTGCATCTGTGCTCGAGTGACAGATTTTTGACGGATGGAGGATGTGCTTTTGCCATGAGGAAGAAAACAACAATGTTTACTTCATTTACATTGTTTACATTACACACTTTTCTCACCGTGATTATCTATCGCTCGCAACTTAATACCCAACATTTGTTTGGATGATATTCGCACGGTGTATTATTAGTGATAGATGAAGTTGGATGACGGCCTATGTATCTTGTTGTAATGCCCGCATGAATCACATAGTAATCTTTATGTCTTGCATATGCACTACGGTGCAGCCTTCATTTCTTTCAATTGGCCAGCTGTAATTTGTTCACCACACATGTTATTTATCTTTTATGGAGAGACACCACTAGTGAACTGTGGACCCCGGTCCATTTTATCATACTGATAATACACACACTGCTTCCACTATTTTCACACTGCTTCTGAAGTTTTCACACGGCTGCTGCTGTTTTCATATTGTTCTCATATTGTTTTCCACACCATACATTTAACCTCTTTGTTATCAGCAAAACCGGCGATATTGACAAACTCACTTCTTCGTTGGGGAAAAGTAAATTGTTTGTGTTGTGTAGGTTCCACGTTGCTGCTGAACCGGTAGTGCGCCCTGCCATCTCAGTTGCATCAACCTTTTGAAGTTACTCCTTCCTCCTACTGGTCAATTAAACCTTGCTTTCTTTCTGAGGGAAAACTGCTTCTGTGCTCATCATACCTTCCTGTTGGGGTTTCCCAACGAGTGCAAGACCTGCACCATCAAGCTATTTTCTGGTGTCATTGCGGGGGATGAAGAGAATTTCTACAAGGGGAGTCTCTCACTTCCAATCATTTTTTACTTTGCTATTGTTTTTCTTTTCACTTTCTTTACCATGCTTGCTACTAATGGGTTATTTCCTTGGTTTCATGGAAGAACAACCAAAAGTTTATAAGGAACACCGCTTGTCACAAAAAGGGATACACTTATCGGAACAAATTAATAAGTTGAATAACTATGCTAAAAACTTGTGCTCTACTTATAATGTTACTTATTGCTTTGATAAATCTCGTTGCTGTAGGAGGTATAAACACCTCCCTTTTCAATGTGAGTATAATGATAATGTTACCATATCTTCTTATGTTAAGATAAATTATGAATTTTATGATGTGGAACAAATTTAAGAATTTATTGCTTGGAAGGGTGCATTCTAAATTGCCTATTTGCTTCAAAGTATTGATGATGCACCTTATAAATACGAGATTTATGCTATACTTTAATATTGCTTTGATAATTAAAAGGATCGTAATTACTACATAATTGAATATCTTAATAGATGCTCTCCACCAAAGGAAGTAACCGATGCCTTGCAGGAACCTATGGAAGAAGAAGCTGTTGAATCTGGAAGCACATTGGATGAAAAAGAGGAGGAGAGTGATGATCAAGAGGAGGAAGAATGGGCCCTTGTCTACCTCCAAATGATAGTAACTCTTTAACTCATAATTGTGATGATCCTATTGATTATTTTGAAATATCCCTTTTTCATGAAATTGATACTTGCTATACTTGTGACCTTGATACTACTATGGATGAAACTTGTGAGAATGATATTGCTACTATTATTTATAATAATCCATGCTACTTTGATTAATCCTATGATAATCCTCTATTTATTCCAACTATTTATATGCATGATAATGAGGAAGTTTGTTTAGAAAATTTATATGACAATGCTCTAGATGATGGTCCTATGTTACTTGATGTTATAAATTATAATGCTACTAAAAATAGTATTGCTATAATGTGTCATATACCTTTTAAGAGTGACCAATCATGTTGTTTTGTTATTGCTATAGGTGGGAAAGAAGAGGTCTTTATTTTTAATTTTGATCCCACTATTTTTTAGATTGATATGAATTGTGTGCTTTTGGACCATGACAAACATGCTTTATGTGATAATTATGTTGTTGAGTTTGTTCATGATGCTACTGGAAATTATTATGAGAGAGGAAAATATGGTTGTAGTAATTTTCATGTTACTAAAATACCTCTCTTTTTTATGAAAGTTTTGAAGTTGCTCTTTTTCTACCTTCCCATAATTTCTAGTTTGAGCTTCTTTAATTTATTTCTTTACAAGATTCCTATGCATAGGAAGTGGGTTATACTTAAATTTGTTTTATACTTGCTTCTTTATGCTCTCTTTTTTCCTTTAGTTCATATTTCTTATGTGAGTGTCTTCTTCATTGGAAAATACTTGATTCCACTTTTCTAGGCCTAGCTAAAAGGCGTTAAAGAAAAGCACTTCTTGGGAGATAACTCATGGTTTTATTTTTGCTTTGTTTTTCTCTGTTTTCTTTGAGTCAATGGGTTATATACTTCTATATAAACTCCTTTTTATCTTTATTTTCATGTTTTAGTAGTGCCAAGTAAAGTCTCTGACGATAGTTGGAGTTAGTTTTTGGATTTCTGCGCAGAAAACAGAATTCTGCTGTCCACCGTAAAAAATTGTGAAAAATCCAGGACGATCAGAATGACCTGAAATTTTTTGTGCTTATTCCTCGGATAATTCGCAACTTTTTTCTTTAGGTTTTTCGATTTGAGAAATGTAAGTGCCTCAAAAAAATTCGTCTTTACAGGTTGTTCAGGTTTTGACAGATTCTGCCATTTTAATTGCATTGGCTCTTTTGCGATGTCAACTGGATTTCTTTGCTTCAGGAAACATCAGTGTCTGTAGCTAATATTTAAAAGTATCAATAGCACTTGTGCCATACAGAACCCATGGATTTTTATTTGCTGCACTAACCCTCTAATGTGAATTACTGTTTGAGTATGGTGTGAATGAAGTTTTCAAGTGTCAAGAGAAGAGGTGATATATATGATAAAGAAGAGTGCAAGGTCAAAGCTTGGGGATGCCCCCCGTGATTCATCCAAGAATATTTTTAGAAGACTCAATCATCTAATCTTGGGATGCCCAAGGCATCCCCTTCTTCATCAACTATCTATCGGGTCACTTCTCGTGAAACTATATTTTTATTCGGTCACATCATATGAAGTTTACTTGGAGCGTATGTTTGTTTTTATTTTGTTTTACTTTTTTCTCTTGTTTTCCTTGATTAAATAATATCATTGGACCTAGCATCCTTGTTTGGTAGAGAGACACGCTCCGCTTTTTCATTTGAATACTTGCTATGCTAGTATTCTTAGTTTTTCTTCTAGTGACTGCAAAAATTCCTGTTCAACTCTTGTTTTCATTGCATCTCTTATTCAGAGATATTATTTTTGGTAGTGTTATGTGAGTACTCTCATGTTTGCTTGAAGTAGCATGTAGAGAATTTTTGTTAAAACATATTTTGTATGGTGCTTGTTGGGAAAAGAAACTACTGCTTGAAGTAAAAAAATAACGGTGCAGGTAGAAGCTTGTATAGACTGTGGGTAGAACTTTTCATATCATGCTAGATGCTATTTTATTTTTAAAGCCTTGTGGTTATTGAGTAGCATGATTATCCTCAAATATCTGAGAGTGTTTAATGTTCCATTGAAAGAATCATGAGTTGTTCTTGTCATATTGAAGCATAAATTTGCGATATTCTCCTTTGAATGTTTTATTTGGTTGACTTGGCGCATGCTCACACCATGTTTATGACTTGTGCTTTGATTAATGATGTTTATGTCGCTATGCATGATTATGGCTATTATGCTCTCTTGATTTGTCGCTCCTAGTCTTTTGCTAGCCTCCACCTGTACTGAGTATGGAATTCTACTCGTGCATACAACTCCCTAAAACCAAAGTTTTCCCATTGTGTCCACCATACCTACCTATATGTGGTATTTAACTTCCACTCCAAGTAAATTGCTCATGCGTTACCTTTAAAACCTTAAAAAATATCCTTGCTTTGTGTTCCTGTTTTTGCTCATGAGGACATAAATAGAGAATCTTTATCTCACTTGTTGATTGGATTTCACACCCTGGACTAGTGGCTTGATCCGCTTATCCAATTGATAGAAGAGATGGCAGCGGTGTGCCCAGCCCCAAATTAATACACACAAAATCTCTTCACTATTTCCCCCCCTGATTTATCAGCCAAAGCATAATTGTGTAAACAAAAGAGAAAGAGGGATGACCTTCTACAGTAGTTGCGTCCTTCACATGGGAGCCGCTCTTGTGAAATCTAGTTGGCTTGTGACGTACTGTATTTTCTGTTTACCATGCTTTGACATTAGCATACATCTCTCAAAATATAGACACTCCTCCATGGTATGTAGTTGTTGGCAGGCACCCGAGGATTTAGTTAGCCATGGTTTGTGTAAGATATATGGGAGGAGTGTCAAACTTTTAATACCTCTATTAATAAAATAAAAGCTCTAGCACATGAGTGATCCATGCTTCCCTCTGCGAAGGCCCTTTCTTTTACTTTTATGTTGAGTCTCCATCTTCTAACTTTATGCACAACTGAGAGAACATTTTTGTCATTCTGAATTTTATGTGCATTTGTCCCAGAAACACCATTAATTGATTCATGATGTGATATTGCTTGTTCTCTAATTATTTGTTCTAGTCTTCCTCATGAAACTTTGAAGGTGTCCTCGCATTTATGTTTTGCCCTACTCTTAAGGACTTTGCCATGCTTTCTCTATACTTGAAACAAACGTATATCTTTCTTTGTATTATTATTCATGATCTTTTATTTGAGTTAGATGCAAAGTGATTGCTATGCAGTATAATTAAAGTTCTATTTATCATGTTTGTGTTTAAGTTCTATGATCTCAGTTTACATATGCTTTTATGTTATGATGATCAAGTTTATGCTGGTAGCATGTCACCTCAGAAATTATGTGTTTTTATCGTTTATCTACTCGAGGACGAGTAGGAACTAAGCTTGGGGATGTTGATACGTCATAAACGTATCCCTAATTTCTGATGTTCCATGATCATTTTCATGTTATTTCCCACATGTTTGCTATACACTTTATGTCATTTTTATCGATTTTTCGGACTAACCTATTGACAAGATGCCACAGAGCCAGTTCCCTGTTTTCTGCTGTTTTTAGTTTCAGGAAAGTTGTTCTGGAAATATTCTTGGAATTGGAAAATTCGAAACCCAGAAGTTTTAGAATTCCCGAAGGTTCCATGGAGTCCCGAACAGACCCGGAGGAGGGCCTCAGGGGGGCCCACACCATAGGGCGGCTGTAACAGCCCTACTTTTTGTGTAATAAAGAGAGGTGTTGTGTACATGGCATGCATGCATGAAATATGAACCAAAATTTTGCTTTTAAAGTTTAATCAGAGAATTACCAGAAAATCACTTAAACTTGTTTCAAATAAAATTGTTCTACAAAGTTTTTCAAATGGAACCAACTTTATGCTAGAAAGATGGCAAATTTGAAGAGCTTTCCAACGACTATTTTTGTGTAATTTTTGGTTCACAAAAGGCCCTCAATTTCTGTTTTGGTTCTGTTTTAAAAATCCCTAGGGGCCTCTTTGTAATTTCTTATTTTCCCCCAGGGGGTTTTCTTGAAAACCCCTGTCTTCTTCCTCCTGTCCGGTGACAGGAGGGCAGCCACTGCCGCGCGCCACCTCCTCCTTCCCTCCTGTCGACGTGGAGGCCCCGAGTCCCTCAAGGAGTCGTCCAGATCGAGAGAACCCCGCAGAAACCCCCCCTCTCTCGCCCTCCCCTCCTCTGTCTCCTCCTCCGCCCGAAAATCGACCGCCGCCGTCAAGCCGCCATTGCCGCCGTTCTGCTCCCTCCCCCACCCTTCCGAGCCCTCCGTTAGAACCGCCGTCCCCCACCGCCCCTTATCCGCCCAGGAGATCGAGCCCGGATGGCCTAATCGGAGAGATCGCCGCCGTCCTCTTTCCTTCCGGCCGCCGGCAATCCCTCACCGCGCCGCCATCTCCGGCCACCTCCGGTCCCGTCGAGCTCCTCCGCGTGTTCCCGGTGAGCTCCCGCTCCTCCCCATCCCCTCCGTTCGCCCTCTCTCGCCCGGAATCGATGAGGTCGCCGGAGCCCGAGCTTTCCGCCGCCGTTCTCCTCACGGCGGCTCGCCGTTGTCGTCTTCCAGCGGGCGGCGCCGCCACAGTCGGGTAGAGCGCGTCGAGGCGCACCCAACGCGCCCAACCTCGCTTCCGGGGACCGCCGGAATCATCGCCGGCGTCCACCCTCTGCCACCGGCCGGCCACCACAGTGAAGTCACGGTGATGTCATCGTGACATCACCCGCCCACGTGGCACGCCAAGTGGCATTTTTGTCTGTTTTAAACTGTGCAGTGGGCCCCGCAGTAAAATAGAAAAACAGATTTAAATGTTATTTTGTAAATTCAATAACTTCTATTTCATAACTCCTAAAATTGTGAAAAAAATATGTATGTGTTCAGAAAAATGAGAGCTATTTATCCATGTCATTTTCATACATGTTAACCAAGGTTAAAATGAGGCCACTTTTATAGCATACATTTAATTCAATTAAATATTGAAAATAAAGTTTTTATTCAATAAAAATAGAAAAATAAGTGTAATATACCATTTTGATCAGTAAAGCAAATGCAATCCAACTATGAGGTTCACAAGGTCATTTGAACATCTTAGCTTGGTCACATATCCAGTTTAGGGTTTTCTCCCCCTCCGGTGTTCGTCGTTCACGGCACGAAACCCTAGCTTCTTGTTCTACCCCTTAAGTTTCATTTCAATTGCATTGTTTTACTCATGCATACATATTGTGCATTGCACTGTCGTCAAGTATTGATTGTTTGCCTTCTTTCTGGTGTTGCTCGCTATCGGTAGACCGAGATCCGGAGGTCGACCCGGCGTTCTACGACAACCCAAGCTCTACTTTCGACGAGCAAGGCAAGCACCACCTCATGACTACCCCATGTTTTGAGTCTTGCAACCTCTTACTCATGCATTCGATTCAACTTGGTTTTGAGTCTGTTAGAGTTAACCTATCCACTGCATGACCCTCCCCCTCACATGTCACCTTCATACATGTTTACCCTCCTAGTATGACTAGGGTTGTTTGAGTATCGTAGAGCCTGGTGTGTTATGCTTAGCCATGCTTAGTGTTCTGATCTACTTCATCCGGTTGATGATTTGGATCACTTCGATAACCTTGTATGTTGTTATATTTGTGAGTACTGAGCATATGAAACTGACTAAGGCTAGCACGGGAGGCCACTTGGGTAGTGGTTATTCGTTCCGTACTCGCCAACCCTAGGATTTAAGGTCTCGCCGCGGAAGCCAAGACTGAGCGTGCAGCCACACGCGGGCCAATGAACCCCGCTCGGCTAACTAACTTGTTTGATCACTTCCATGGGTCACATAGTTTGAGTTTTCCATTTGCGGGTGTGTCATAAAACGTTTTGGAGAAAACTAGGGCGTGACCGGGACCAGTGATGGACGTACACGGATCTTGACCCGACTCACAGAACAGGTGCCGTCAGGAGGTGGCCAACTCCCTATTGACGGATGGCCCTGTTTGGGTTGACTCATGGAAAGGGTTAAGCAAGGTAAAGGCCGTGGTCGACCACACTCTGCCGCGCTCTTAGAGAGGAGCGTTACCGCGTGGCGTTAAGAGTCGGTCGACACGTGTGGGTAAAGTGTACCACCCTGCAGGGATAAATCTTTCGGAAAGCCGTGTCCACGGTTATGGACAACTTGGTGAAAGTCACGGGGTCATAGATAACTCTAACGGAATGACTAAAACTTGCTGGCAATGAATGAAGGATGCCTCCTCGACTACGTCGAGAGGGGTGATTCTTGTAGCATAAGGTAGTCTGGGGTTGAGAAAGTACTTGGTGGACTAAAGAACATAATGATCTCAGTAGTTGAGTAGATTCCTCCTCTGTTTTAGAAATGCTCTATTACACGTGCTTTTCTTCCTCAACTTCGGAAAACAAAGTTGGCTTTATGCAAAGAACCTTAAAAGCCAAGTCTTGCTGAGTACCTTTTGTACTCAACCTTGCTTCGTTGTTGTTTTGTTTCAGACTTCGGCGATGCAGCTGAAGAGGGGTTCTACCTCGACGTCGACGAGTAGTTAGGAGTTCCCAGGCAGCAGCCTGGTATCTGTAGTATGGGTTTGGCTACGTTGCTTGTGTTTCGGACTCTTAGTCCTTTTGCTCTTGTTGTATAGCAACATCTTTGCTTTCGCTGCTTGTTGTAATGTTGGGTTGCTTGACCTATGTTGGTCTTGTAACCTCTGTGTGTAAGTTACTCTAGTATGCCTTGTTTAATACAACTTTCATGTCTAGAGTACTGCTTTGATCGATTGTTGGTCTCGAGCCCGTTGTTATACAGTTTTGGCTATGCCTGCATAGTTGTCGCAGTCGAGGGGTTGTGGAGCCGATGATCCATGTCCGAGCCCGCCTGCCGGAGATGTCCGGCCTGGGGCGAGGTAACCCCAGTAACCCTCGATTGTTGTTGCACTTTCTGGACACATAGCATCTCTGTATAACTCTGAATCCCGTTCCTTCAGTTTCATCCGACTCGTGGATGCTTGGGTATACATATCTGGTTATGACTAGCATGGACACAAGGAGTAGTAGACCGGGGATCCGGACTACGTGCCGATGAATCCGGTCTGCCTGCCGTTGTTTGTTGCGGCCGGGGCTGGTAACCCTGAAGCCCTTGTGGGTCCACTGCTAGGAGCACATGACAGTTTGTATATCTCGGGGTCCGGGGTCCGACAGGTCTTGGTATCAGAGCAGGACTGCCTGTAGGAAACCCTTGCCGTTGGTCGATGTTGAGTCTAGAACTTGTGAAAACTATTTTTGAAAAGACAAAATGAGCTATGAAAACCCTCTTAGGATTCTTTTTGCTCCTTACCTGGTATCGCTCTAACTCTGAGTCATCGTATCTCATTTGTTTTTGTGTGTTGTTTCCTTGTTGTTGCCTCAAAAGTTAAGAGTAAAACCGTTGGGTGTTTTTCTTCTGAGTACTTTGTGTCAGGTTGTTATAGTTCCAAATTCAAGTCATTTCTTCATGTATTTTGACATCTTGAAAATGTCTTTGTTTCAGATGCCTTCTGGTCAGGTTGTTCGACATACTCTATGCCTTGGAGTTCCCGGTTTTCCTCATCTCCTAGCCTCAGCCTGTGCAAACATAGGAGCCCCTTGGTACCCTGTGTACACCGTGTATGAGGAGTACCGTGACTTCCACCAGACCTAGTACTTGTGTGGTGTCCGTCTTCCACAGCTAGATGGCACCATCTTTCCTGCTGAGCACTATGCTGAGGGTATTGGTTTCACCATTGAGATGGCTGTGCAGGATGCTGCACGACACTGTCTCAATGAGCTTCGTTACCACTACCCAGATCACGAGCATAGCTCCTTCCGTTACTGCCCTGGTTCTGATGCTACTCTTGAGGGGTGTTACACTCACACCTTTGCTGATTCCTCCCAGGAGGAAGATCTTACACTTAGGTGCACCGCTGATCTCCTTGCTGCTTATGCTCGTCGGGAGCGTGAGCTTAGTGCACTAGTTAACACCCTTGCAGCTAGTCTCAGGACTGTGACAGCTAGAGTGAGGCCATTCGTTGAGAGTGGTATTGTTCAGGCCTCTGAGATAGAGCTTCCAGCTGTACTTGTGCCTTCCTCGGTTGCGTCCCCAGATGTTGGAGGTGATGTTCCCCCTCGTGGACGCCTCAGGAGGCCTAGGATGGTGCGTGGTGTACCACAATCTCTCCACGGACCGCAGGACGAGTCTGTTCGTCGCTACCCTGGTGCTCCGATTCCACTTCCTTTCGACTTCGGAGGATACTGAGACCGTTGTCGGTTCCAGCTAGAGTAATGTTTGCTTTCATGTACTCGAAACCCGAAGTTGTAGAAAAATAATGTATAGGAGCAGAACTTCGGTGATGTGTATCTCCCGTACTTTCTTTTAGTGTTGTATGTACTTAAACTTGTGAGCTTGTACAGCCACTATGTATGGTTTGTACTTCGACTGGTTTCAATAAATGTTGTAATATGTTGTCTCCATGTTGATGAAATGATACACTTCATGCCCATTCATTCTGTTCTACTACATTTCGGCATGTATCTTGTTTTTCCGTTGATACTACTACATGTCGAACCATTGTATCCTTTTTCCATGAAAGTGTTATTCATGATTCTTCTTCCTTTTACTCAGGATGTCGGGTGGTACTCGTGGCCGTAACAACCCTCCCCCTGAGCCAACACCTCCGCCGCCACCCACAATGGCGCAGGTGCTGCAGAGCATTGAGACCAAGCGCCTAAGGAACGAACAACTTCTGGAGCGTGTGGCCCAGAACACTGAACGCCGTGTTGCCGGCGTTACACTCGTGGACTTCCTCAAGGCTCAGCCGCCATACTTTGCTGACTCCACTGAGCCTCTCGATGCCGATGACTGGCTTCGCACAATGGAGCGCAAGTTCATCGCTCTCCGTGTCCAGGAACGTGACCGCGTGAACTTCGCCACCTATAAGCTTGAAGGTGCTGTTGGTGCTTGGTGGGAAGGCTTTCTGGCGTTGCAGGCGCCCGATCATGAGGTCACCTGGGCAGAGTTCCGCACTGCTTTTCGTGAGGCCTACATCCCGAAGGCAGTTATGGACGGCAAAAGAAAGGAGTTCCTTGATCTTACTCAGGGCAGTATGGGTATCGAGGCCTATGGTCGTGTGTTCACTCGTTTGGCTCGCTATGCTCCTCGTGATGTCACTAATGACGAGGACAAGCAGGATCTGTTCCGTAAGGGCCTGAACCCAACTGTTCATTATGAGATGCTGCCCTTCAAGTTCCAGAGCTTCCAGGAACTTTACAATCAGGCCATCACTCTTGAACGTGGCAAAAAGGAAATGGATGCTGCTATGAAGAAGAGTGCTGGAGATTCCCGTGCTTCACCCTCTGGTCAGAAAAGGAAGCGCCGTGTGTTCATTCCATACAGTGCTGTCCCCAGGGCTCCGTTCCAGCCAAGGCCGTCTGGATATGCTCCTCGTCCACCTGCCCCACCTGCTACATCAACCTACGGTGGTGGACAAGGTTCTCGTCCTCCAGTTGCCGCTCCTCCCAGCAACGTGTGCTACCGCTGTGGCCAGCCTGGTCACTTCTCGAGGGAGTGCCCTCAGAATCATGCTGGACGTGAACCTCCTCCTCCTAAGAAAATGGCAAAGCCTGCTGGTGCTGGACGTGGTCGTCTGAACTATGTGACTGTCGAGGATGCTCAGGACGATCCAAGCGTCTTACTGGGTACGATTCGTGTCAACTCAATTTCGGCTTTAGCCTTATTTGATTCTGGAGCATCGCATACATTCATGTCAGAAGGGTTTGCTAAAATGCATGGGATACCTTTCGAAAAGTTGTCAAAACCATTGATGGTAAACTCCCCTGGTTGCAACTGGCAAACCACCATGGTTACGCCAGAGCTCATGGTTGAGGTGGGATCCTTACAATTCCCTGCAACCTTAATTGCCCTAAAGTCCACTGACCTTGATGTCATACTGGGCATGGACTGGCTTGCTAAATATGGAGCTGTTTTGGATTGTGCAACAAAATGCCTCACCTTGAAACATCCTTCCGGTGCCATCATCGACTATTGGTCTGAGTTCACCATTCCTCCTTCAGCACGTACACGACTTTCTCCTGAACTGCAGCTGTACTTCATGCAAGGTGATTACCCTCCTGAAATTCATGAGTTACCTGTAGTCAGTGATTTCCCTGATGTGTTTCCTGAAGAGTTACCTGGCATGCCACCTGATCGAAGTGTGGAGTTTGTCATTGAGTTAGTCCCTGGTACCGCTCCTATGTCAAAAAGACCTTACCGTATGGCCCCAGAGGAGTTGGTTGAATTGAAACGCCAAATTGAGGAGTTAGAAGAAAAGGGTTTCATCCAACCTAGCACATCTTCTTGGGGTTGTCCCACTATCTTTGTCAAGAAGCGGGATACCAATGTTCCACGTCTGGTTGTTGATTATCGGCCGCTGAATGCAGTGACCATAAAAAACAAGTACCCTCTTCCAAGAATCAATGACCTCTTTGATCAATTAGCTGGTGCGACTGTCTTTTCCAAGATGGACCTGCGATCAGGATACCATCAAATAAAGATCAGAAAGGAGGACATTCCTAAAACGGCGTTTACTACTCGTTATGGTCTTTACGAGTACACCGTCATGTCTTTTGGTCTTACCAACGCTCCAGCTACCTTCATGAGGCTTATGAACTCGGTATTCATGGAGTATCTTGATAAGTTTGTCGTGGTCTACATCGACGACATCCTGGTCTATTCCAAAACCGAAGATGATCATTCTGAACACCTGCGTTTGGTGTTATCCAAACTCCGTGAGCACAAAATTTATGCCAAGTTCTCCAAATGTGAGTTCTGGTTGAAAGAACTCATCTATCTCGGACACGTAGTGTCTGCCGAAGGTGTTGCCGTTATTCCAGACAAGATCCAAACTATTCTGGACTGGGAAACACCTAAGTCAGTCAAGGATGTTCGGAGTTTTCTCGGACTGGCAGGTTATTACCGTCGTTTCATCGAGAACTTCTCCAAAATTGCAAAACCTATGACTGAACTTCTTAAGAAAAGCAAAAAGTTCGAGTGGTCAGAAAAAGCAGAGGAAAGTTTCCAAACTCTGAAAACCAAACTGACTACCGCTCCTATGCTTGTTCTTCCTGATACGAGCAAGGACTTTGTCATCTTCTGTGATGCCTCTCAACAAGGACTCGGTTGTGTTTTAATGCAAGAAGGTCATGTAGTGGCTTATGGTTCTCTTCAATTGAAACCACATGAGCACAACTACCCAACCCATGATCTTGAGCTAGCAGCCGTGGTCCATGCTCTCAAGCAATGGCGTCATTATCTTCTTGGCAACCGATGTGAGTTATACTCAGATCATCAGAGTCTGAAATATTTGTTCACCCAACCGGATCTGAATCTCAGACAGAGAAGATGGTTGGAAGTAATCAAGGACTTTGACTTGGGTCTCAACTACCAACCCGGCAAAGCAAATGTCGTTGCTGACGCGCTAAGTAGGAAATCTTATTGCAACAATTTGATGATACAACAGGCCCAACCTCCTCTTCATGAGGAGTTCTCCAAACTCAACCTTGAAATCGTTCCTTCTGGTTATTTGGCCAACCTTGAGGTAAAACCTTTCCTTGAGGACCAGATCAAGAAAGCTCAAAAGAGGGATCTGGGAATTGCCAACATTAAGAAGAACATTGCTAGCGGTGCAGCTAAATGTTTCTCCATCGATGATCAAGGTGTCGTATATTTTGGCAACCGTCTGGTAGTGCCAAAGATACGGAATCTGAGAAAGCAAATTCTCCAAGAGGCTCATGAAACACCTCTTTCTATTCATCCTGGTAGCACCAAAATGTATCAGGATCTACGTCAAAGGTTCTGGTGGTCCCGTATGAAGCGGGAGATCGCTCAATATGTTGCTGAATGCGACGTATGTCGTCGCGTGAAAGCAGATTATCAAAGACCAGCCGGTGTTCTTCAACCACTGCCTATTCCTGAATGGAAGTGGGATGAGATTGGTATGGATTTCATCACCGGCCTTCCCAATACCAAAAAGGGGCCCAATGCTATATGGGTAGTGATTGATCGTCTGTCAAAGGTTGCCCATTTCCTTCCTGTTCGTGAGACTATTCGAGTCTCCGATCTGGCAGATCTATATATCTCACGAATAGTCAGTCTTCATGGAGTTCCAAAAAGGATTGTCTCAGACAGAGGCAGTCTGTTTGTCTCCAGATTCTGGGAGAGTCTTCAAAAGGCCATGGGAACTCGTCTATCCTTCAGCACCGCCTACCATCCACAAACCGGTGGTCAAACTGAGAGAGTTAACCAGATTCTTGAGGACATGCTCCGAGCTTGTGTTATATCGTTCGGTAAGGATTGGGAGAAGTTTTTTCCATTTGCCGAGTTCACCTATAACAACAGTTATCAAGCTAGCTTGGGCAAAGCTCCTTTGAAGTTCTTTACGGCCGCAAATGCCGAACTCCGCTGAATTGGTCTGAAACCGGTGAAAGATCGTTCTTTAGTCCGGATGTAATCAAGGAAGCGGAAGAAATCGTTCGTGTCATTCGTGAACGACTGAAAACAGCTCAATCTCGCCAGAAAAGCTATTATGATCGTCATCACCAAGATGTTCATTATGAAATTGGCGAGAAAGCTTATCTTCGAGTCACACCTCTGAAAGGTGGAAAATGGTTCGGGATCAAAGGCAAACTGGCTCCTCGTTATATTGGTCCTTTCCCTATCATTGGAAAACGAGGTCAAGTTTCATATCAACTGCAGTTGCCTCTAGGATTTCCGGATGTCCATGATGTATTCCATGTCTCGCAACTCAAACGTTGCTTCAAAGATCCTGTTCGCGGTGTGGACCATGAAACCATCAAGCTCAAGGATGATCTCTCTTACAAAGAGGTTCCTGTCCGTATCCTCGATGAGGCCGAACGAAGAACTCGTAGTCAAACTATCAAGTTCCTCAAAGTTCAGTGGTCGCATCATTCCGAGAACGAAGCAACCTGGGAACGAGAAGATCGTTTGCGATCTAAGTACCCCGACTTATTTTCTAAAACCTAGGAATCTCGGGACGAGATTCTTGTAAGGGGGTAGACTTGTAACAGCCCTACTTTTTGTGTAATAAAGAGAGGTGTTGTGTACATGGCATGCATGCATGAAATATGAACCAAAATTTTGCTTTTAAAGTTTAATCAGAGAATTAACAGAAAATCACTTAAACTTGTTTCAACTAAAATTGTTCTACAAAGTTTTTCAAATGGAACCAACTTTATGCTAGAAAGATGGCAAATTTGAAGAGCTTTCCAACGACTATTTTTGTGTAATTTTTGGTTCACAAAAAGGCCCTCAAATTTCTGTTTTGGTTCTGTTTTAAAAATCCCTAGGGGCCTCTTTGTAATTTCTTATTTTCCCCCAGGGGGTTTTCTTGAAAACCCCTGTCTTCTTCCTCCTGTCCGGTGACAAGAGGGCAGCCGCCGCCGCGCGCCACCTCCTCCTTCCCTCCTGTCGACGTGGAGGCCCCGAGTCCCTCAAGGAGTCGTCCAGATCGAGAGCACCCCGCAGAAACCCCCCCTCTCTCGCCCTCCCCTCCTCTGTCTCCTCCTCCTCCCGAAAATCGACCGCCGCCGTCGAGCCGCCATTGCCGCCGTTCTGCTCCCTCCCCCACCCTTCCGAGCCCTCCGTTAGAACCGCCGTCCCCCACCGCCCCTTATCCGCCCAGGAGATCGAGCCCGGATGGCCTAATCGGAGAGATCGCCGCCGTCCTCTTTCCTTCCGGCCGCCGGCAATCCCTCACCGCGCCGCCATCTCCGGCCACCTCCGGTCCCGTCGAGCTCCTCCGCGTGTTCCCGGTGAGCTCCCGCTCCTCCCCATCCCCTCTGTTCGCCCTCTCTCGCCCGGAATCGATGAGGTCGCCGGAGCCCGAGCTTTCCGCCGCCGTTCTCCTCACGGCGGCTCGCCGTTGTCGTCTTCCAGCGGGCGGCGCCGCCACAGTCGGGTAGAGCGCGTCGAGGCGCACCCAACGCGCCCAACCTCGCTTCCGGGGACCGCCGGAATCGTCGCCGGCGTCCACCCTCTGCCACCGGCCGGCCACCACAGTGAAGTCACGGTGATGTCATCGTGACATCACCCGCCCACGTGGCATGCCAAGTGGCATTTTTGTCTGTTTTAAACTGTGCAGTGGGCCCCGCAGTAAAATAGAAAAACAGATTTAAATGTTATTTTGTAAATTCAATAACTTCTATTTCATAACTCCTAAAATTGTGAAAAAATATGTATGTGTTCAGAAAAATGAGAGATATTTATCCATGTCATTTTCATACATGTTAACCAAGGTTAAAATGAGGCCACTTTTATAGCATACATTTAATTCAATTAAATATTGAAAATAAAGTTTTTATTCAATAAAAATAGAAAAATAAGTGTAATATACCATTTTGATCAGTAAAGCAAATGCAATCCAACTATGAGGTTCACAAGGTCATTTGAACATCTTAGCTTGGTCACATCTCCAGTTTAGGGTTTTCTCCCCCTCCGGTGTTCGTCGTTCACGGCGCGAAACCCTAGCTTCTTGTTCTACCCCTTAAGTTTCATTTCAATTGCATTGTTTTACTCATGCATACATATTGTGCATTGCACTGTCGTCAAGTATTGATTGTTTGCCTTCTTTCCGGTGTTGCTCGCTATCGGTAGACCGAGATCCGGAGGTCGACCCGGCGTTCTACGACAACCCAAGCTCTACTTTCGATGAGCAAGGCAAGCACCACCTCATGACTACCCCATGTTTTGAGTCTTGCAACCTCTTACTCATGCATTCGATTCAACTTGGTTTTGAGTCTGTTAGAGTTAACCTATCCACTGCATGACCCTCCCCCTCACATGTCACCTTCATACCTGTTTACCCTCCTAGTATGACTAGGGTTGTTTGAGTATCGTAGAGCCTGGTGTGTTATGCTTAGCCATGCTTAGTGTTCTGATCTACTTCATCCGGTTGATGATTTGGATCACTTCGATAACCTTGTATGTTGTTATATTTGTGAGTACTGAGCATATGAAACTGACTAAGGCTAGCACGGGAGGCCACTTGGGTAGTGGTTATTCGTTCCGTACTCGCCAACCCTAGGATTTAAGGTCTCGCCGCGGAAGCCA
Source organism: Alopecurus myosuroides (assembly GCA_028641055.1). NCBI lineage: Eukaryota > Viridiplantae > Streptophyta > Magnoliopsida > Poales > Poaceae > Alopecurus > Alopecurus myosuroides. The sequence goes on along the minus strand of CM054057.1, from coordinate 209,095,410 downwards.
AGACTGAGCGTGCAGCCACACGCGGGCCAATGAACCCCGCTCGGCTAACTAACTTGTTTGATCACTTCCATGGGTCACATAGTTTGAGTTTTCCATTTGCGGGTGTGTCATAAAACGTTTTGGAGAAAACTAGGGCGTGACCGGGACCAGTGATGGACGCACACGGATCTTGTCCCGACTCACAGAACAGGTGCCGTCAGGACGTGGCCAACTCCCTGTTGACGGGGTGGCCCTGTTTGGGTTGACTCATGGAAAGGGTTAAGCAAGGTAAAGGCCGTGGTCGACCACACTCTGCCACGCTCTTAGAGAGGAGCGTTACCGCGTGGCGTTAAGAGTCGGTCGACACGTGTGGGTAAAGTGTACCACCCTGCAGGGATAAATCTTTCGGAAAGCCGTGTCCACGGTTATGGACAACTTGGTGAAAGTCACGGGGTCATAGATAACTCTAACAGAATGACTAAAACTTGCTGGCAATGAATGAAGGATGCCTCCTCGACTACGTCGAGAGGGGTGATTCTTGTAGCATAAGGTAGTCTGGGGTTGAGAAAGTACTTGGTGGACTAAAGAACATAATGATCTCAGTAGTTGAGTAGATTCCTCCTCTGTTTTAGAAATGCTCTATTACACGTGCTTTTCTTCCTCAACTTCGGAAAACAAAGTTGGCTTTATGCAAAGAACCTTAAAAGCCAAGTCTTGCTGAGTACCTTTTGTACTCAACCTTGCTTCGTTGTTGTTTTGTTTCAGACTTCGGCGATGCAGCTGAAGAGGGGTTCTACCTCGACGTCGACGAGTAGTTAGGAGTTCCCAGGCAGCAGCCTGGTATCTGTAGTATGGGTTTGGCTACGTTGCTTGTATTTCGGACTCTTAGTCCTTTTGCTCTTGTTGTATAGCAACATCTTTGCTTTCGCTGCTTGTTGTAATGTTGGGTTGCTTGACCTATGTTGGTCTTGTAACCTCTGTGTGTAAGTTACTCTAGTATGCCTTGTTTAATACAACTTTCATGTCTAGAGTACTGCTTTGATCGATTGTTGGTCTCGAGCCCGTTGTTATACAGTTTTGGCTATGCCTGCATAGTTGTCGCAGTCGAGGGGTTGTGGAGCCGATGATCCATGTCCGAGCCCGCCTGCCGGAGATGTCCGGCCTGGGGCGAGGTAACCCCAGTAACCCTCGATTGTTGTTGCACTTTCTGGACACATAGCATCTCTGTATAACTCTGGTCCCGTTCCTTCAGTTTCATCCGACTCGTGGATGCTTGGGTATACATATCTGGTTATGACTAGCATGGACACAAGGAGTAGTAGACCGGGGATCCGGACTACGTGCCGATGAATCCGGTCTGCCTGCCGTTGTTTGTTGCGGCCGGGGCTGGTAACCCTGAAGCCCTTGTGGGTCCACTGCTAGGAGCACATGACAGATTGTATATCTCGGGGTCCGGGGTCCGACAGCGGCGCAGCCCCCCTTGGCCGCGCCAGGGGGTGGTGTGGGCCCCCAGGCCTCCAAAGCCTTTGACCTTTCTCCTATTTAATCCGCCAAGGCATAAACCCTAGATATGTCCCACTTTTCCCCGAAAACACCCGAGGCCGCCGTCACGTCATCCCGAGATCGGGAGGGTTCTAGAGCTCTCCCCGGCACCCTGCCGGGAGGGAAATTCATCACCAGAGGGGTCTACACCACCATGCCCTCCTTCGAAGTGATGCGTGAGTAGTTCATCCCTGGACTACGGGTCCATAGAGGTAGCTAGATGGTTGTTCTCTCCACTTTGTACCTAATGTTTAGATGTTGTGAGCTGCCTAACATGATCAAGATCATCTTTATGTAATCATACATGTTGTGTTTGCTGGGATATGATGAATGTTGAATGCTATGTCTTCGGATTATCAATCTATCATGTTATCTGTATTCTTATGTTTTTTATGATCTTACATGCTCTCAGTTGTAAGTAGATGATCTATCCAAGTATATTCTAGTAACTCCAAGAGGAGTATTTATGCTCGATAGTGGGTTCATGCCTCCTTTGCATCTGTGCTCGAGTGACAGATTCGTGACAGATGGAGGATGTGTTGTTGCCATTAGGGAGAAAACAACAATGCTTTGTCTAAGGATGATGTTATTGTTTACATACACACTTTGCTGACTGCAATTATCTGTTGCTTGCAACTTAATACCCAACATTTGTTCGGATGATATTCAGAGGGTGGATTATTAGTCATAGATGTAGTTGGAGACCCGGAGGGGGGCCTCAGGGGGCCCACACCATAGGGCGGCGCAGCCCCCTTGGCCGCGCCAGGGGGTGGTGTGGGCCCCCCAGGCCTCCAAAGCCTTTGACCTTTCTCCTATTTAATCCGCCAAGGCATAAACCCTAGATATATCCCACTTTTCCCCGAAAAACACCCAAGGCCGCCGTCACGTCATCCCGAGATCGGGAGGGTTCTAGAGCTCTCCCCGGCACCCTGCCGGGAGGGAAATTCATCACCAGAGGGGTCTACACCACCATGCCCTCCTTCGAAGTGATGCGTGAGTAGTTCATCCCTGGACTACGGGTCCATAGAGGTAGCTAGATGGTTGTTCTCTCCACTTTGTACCTAATGTTTATATGTTGTGAGCTGCCTAACATGATCAAGATCATCTTTATGTAATCATACATGTTGTGTTTGCTGGGATCTGATGAATGTTGAATGCTATGTCTTCGGATTATCAATCTATCATGTTATATGTATTCTTATGTTTTTTATGATCTTACATGCTCTCAGTTGTAAGTAGATGCTCTATCCAAGTATATTCTAGTAACTCCAACAGGAGTATTTATGCTCGATAGTGGGTTCATGCCTCCTTTGCATCTGTGCTCGAGTGACAGAAACATGAAAGATGGAGGATGTGTTGTTGCCATTAGGGAGAAAACAACAATGCTTTGTCTAAGGATGATGTTATTGTTTACATACACACTTTGCTTACTGCAATTATCTGTTGCTTGCAACTTAATACCCAACATTTGTTCAGATGATATTCGGAGGGTGGATTATTAGTCATAGATACAGTTGGATAACGGTCTATGTATCTAGTTGTAATGCCCGCATGAATCACATAGTAATCATTATGTCTTGCATATGCACTATGGTGCAGCCTTCATTTCTATCAATTGCCCAGCTGTAATTTGTTCACCACACATGTTATTTATCTTTCACGGAGAGACACCACTAGTGAACTGTGGACCCCGGTCCTTTTTCCTCACAATGATAAACACCTAATGCTTTCATACTGTTACTACTGCTTTCATACTGTTCTCCTATTGTTTTCCGCACCATACGTTTAACCTCTTTGTGTTCAGCAAAACCGGTGAGATTAACAACCTCACTTCTTCATTGGGGAAAATTGATTTGATTGTGTTGTGTAGGTTCCACGTTGCTTCTGAACCGGTAGTGCGCCCTGCCATCTCAGATGCTTTACCTTCTGAAGTTACTCCTCCTCCTACTGGTCGATTCAACCTTGGTTTCTTTCTGAGGCAAATTTGTTATCGTGCTCTTCATACCTTCCTCTTGGGGTCTCCCAACGAACGTGTGTATCACGCGCATCAAGAGTTTATGATATTCTTATTATGGTTAATAGTAACCATGTCCCTGTTGATTTTGTTGTTATGAATATTGGATGCAATGCTTCTTGTCCTATTGTTTTGGGAAGACCTTTTCTTAGAACCGTTGGTGCTGTTATTGATATGAAAGAGGGGAATATTAAATATCAATTCCCACTCGAGAAAGGTATGGAACACTTTCCTAGGAATAGAATGAAGTTTCTTTTTGATTCTATTATTCGAAAAAGTTACAATTTGGATGCTTCTTCACTTCAAAACACTTGATTTTCTCTTTTTATGCCTAGCTGAAAGGTGTTTAAAAAACACTTCTTGGGAGATAACCCATGTTTTTATTTTTGCTTTGTTTTTCTATATTTTATTTGAGTCATGGTGTTGTATACTTATGTAGAAACTCCTTTGTATCTTTATTTTCATGCATTAGTTGTGCCAAGTAAAGTTTCTTGCGAAAATTGGTGTTAGTTTTGGATTTTTGCGCATGAAACAAATTTCTGCTGTCCATCGTAAAAAATCGTATAATTCACATAAAGATCAAAATGACCTGAAATTTTTTGAACTTATTCCTCAGCTAATTATGAAACTTTTTTGTTCTTTATGTTTTTCGATTTGAGTAACTTAAGTGCCCCGAAAAAGTTTGTCATTACAGACTATTCTGGTTTTCGCAGATTCTGCCATTTTACTTGCATTCTCTCTTTTAGTATGTCGAGTAGATTTATTTGCTTCATGAAACATCAATAGCTCTAGCTAATGTTTAAAAGTATCAACAACACTTATGCCCATGCAGAACACGTGAATTTTTGGTTGTGCACTAATCCTCTAATGCAAATTAGTTTGAGTGTGGTGCGAAGGAAGTTCTCAAGAGTCAAGAGAAGAGGATGATATAATGTGATCAAGAAGAGTGCAAAGACAAAGATTGGCTATGCCCCCATGGTTCATCCCAGAAAATTATAATAAGAATCAAGCGTCTAAGCTTGGGGATGCCCAAGGCATCCCCTTCTTCATCGGCAAATTATCAGGTCGCTTCTAGTGAAACTATATTTTTATTCGGTCACATCATGTGCACTTTACTTGGAGCCTATGTTAGTTTTTGTTTTATTTTGTTTTCCTTGCTGCAATAAATATCATTGGAACCTAGCATTCTTGTTTGGGAGAGAGACACGCTCCGCTTTTTCATAAGAATACTCGTTATGCTCGTATTCTTAGTTTTTCTTCTAGCTGCTACAATCCTTTTAGCTCCTATTTTTCATGCATCTCTTATTCGGAGCTGTTAGTTCTAGTAGAGTAGTATTAGTACTCTCTTTTTCATTGCTATATTATTTGGAGAGTTTGTGTTAAAATATACATTGAATGGTGCTTGATGGAAATAGAAAATGCTACATGCGGTAGATGGTATAACGGAAAAAACTTCCATATTCTTGTATATCACTAAACTGTTTCACTTGATTATTTGTTGTTGTTTTGAGTATTAATATTCTTATTGATAAACTTGCTGGTTTAGTAGATTAAAAACAATTAATGTTTGGTCTAAAGTCTTGAAACCGTGCCACACTCAAATAACCAGTTGATGGGATAATGGTATATGACTTCCTTTGCTGATAGCAATCGCGATGGATTTTTGTTACGCGCTATGGTCAGGGTAGCTAACAGTGACTTGTCACTGCCACGGACCCTTTTGGAGTGATTTCCATTATTCCTTATAAGATCATGATTTTAGTTGTAATCTTTTAACTTGTGAGTTCTGTGTTACGGTTTTCTGGCACTTCCACCATCCATATTTGCTAGCCTCTTTGGTACTGTACATTGCCCATTCTCACATTGAGAGTTGATGCAAACTTCGCTAGTACATCCAAACCCTGTGGGAGAACTTTGTTCTTCTACACATAAGCCAAAAATTATCTTCCTCAAAACAGCCACCATACCTACCTACCATGGCATTTCCATAGCCATTCCAAGATATATTGCCATACAACATCCATCTTCATTATATTACTTGATGTCATGCTTCATTCTTATTTTACATACTGCTACACTAGCAGGAGCATTTAGTTTTATATACATCAGAGATATTTCAGTTTGAGTAAGTGTTGCCCCTACCAGTGAGGTTATAAATTATAAAAAAAGAAAAATCCCAAAAAAGAGAGGAAGGGCAAAAGAGAGATAATAAAGAGAGAGGGGGAAGCACTACTATCATTTATTCCACACTTGTGCTTTGTTAGCACCAATACTTCAGTTTGGAGAGAGTTTTCATATTATGACTTGCATAACTATGTGGGGAACTTAACATTATAGAACTTGGCTTGTATATTCTAATGATGAGCCTCCTCAAAAGTTCTCTAGGTCTTCGTGAGCAAGCAAGTTGGATGCACCCCCACTAGTTCCATTGGAGAGCTTTCATACACTTATAGCTCTATGTGCATTCGTTGTGTGGCAATCACTACTCCTTGCATAACTTTGATTATAAGACTTCCTCTTGTCTAATGATCACTTTCAGTTGTGTGAGACTTTCTTCCATTGGCCATCCAAACCCCCTATAATGTTCTTTTAGCCACAACATCCTCATGTCAGGGACCAATACATAACGCTTACTTGTTTTGATTGCACAAATTTCTTAATGATTTTCCTACGTGCATATTGTTATTGCTTGACTTGATCCTAACAGGAGTTGTTGTGAGATTTTGATGCCTTGGATGATTATGTTGTTGTTCTTGAAGCTTAAATCATCTTTAATAAACCATTGCATGGTTGATTTCCTTTTAGGGTTTTTTCATTGAAAAGATTTACTTTGTTATTCTTAATTGTTTATACATTATTCTATTTTATATCAACTATAAACCACAACCTTTATTAATTTGATCCTAGTTTACATGTTTTACATTTCGATGATCAAGTTTATGTTGGTAGCATGTCACCTCAGAAATTATTTGTTTTTGTTGTTTACCTACTCGAGGACGAGTAGGAACTAAGCCTGGGGATGTTGATACATCATAAACGTATCCACAATTTCTGATGTTCCATGTTTCTTTCATGCTATATGCTACATGTTCGCTATACACTTTATGCCATTTTATCGATTTTCTGGGACTAACGTATTGAAAAGATGGCACAGAGCCAGTTCCAGTTTTCTGCTGTTTTTAGTTTCAGAAAAATTGGAGGTACCCCTGGGAGCATGTCGCGAAGCACAACATCAGGATCAGTACTACCATTGGTAGTGCCTCTCTTACACACCCGAAGGTGTTTTTGCCGGTATTGGCAGCGATACTACCGCTGCCTGAGTGGTTGCATCATAGTGCACCTTCAGGAGCGGTACTATGCCATTGCTGCCGCAGAGAGTGCTGCTGATAACCCACAAAAGTCCTTTTTGGCGGTACTTCCAGTGGCAGTGCCGCTGGTAGATTTGCTGATGGAGGTGGGCGGTACGAGATGTGTTGGTTGATAAACTCTAGGGGAGAATTGGTCCTCGCTTGAGTGCACTGTGTATTCAAATGCAAAATTAAATTGATGCACATATCTAGGGATAGTCCGTCTATATTTTATAAATCATCTTGTGATGCTTAAATTCTATATCTTTATTGCAAATCCTTGTGTTGTCATCAAACACAAAAAATGGGAGATTAAAAGGGAATTTCACTCCCTAATTTGTTTATGTTTAATGACAACATAAGAAAATCCTTCTGAAGAATGGATAAAATGGAAAGTGTACTGATACGTCATAAATGTATCCCTAATTTCTGATGCTCCATGATCATATTTTGCCAATTGCTACATGTTTTCTCCCTTATTTATAGCATTTTTATACGTTTTCCGGACAAACCTATTAACAAGATGCCACGGAGCCAGTTCCCTGTTTTCTGCTGTTTTTTTTTAGTTTCAGAAAAGTTGTTCTCGAAATATTCCCCGAATTGGAAAATTCGAAGCCTGGAAGTCCTATTTCCCCAGAAGCATCCAAAAGACCGAACACGAACCAAAGAGGGGCAGCAGGGGGGCCGCACCATAGGGTGGCGCGGCCCCACGGCCGCGCCAGCTAGGGGTGTGGCCCCTGGAGCGCCACCGCCTTCGCCCTTTCGCCTATTTAAGCCCCCGGATGGAAAACCCTAGGCACCTGATCAAAATCCCCGAAAAAGTTCCGCATCCGCCATCACCGTCAACCCCAAATCAGGGGGGTTCTGAAGCTGTTTCTGGCACCCTGCCGGAGAGGAAATCATCACCAGAGGCTTCTTCATCACCATGCCTGCCTCCGGAGTGATGCGTGAGTAGTTCATCCTTGGACTACGAGTTCGTAGCTGTAGCTAGATGGTTGTCTTCTCCTCATATGCCTCCATGTTTAGATCTTGTGAGCTGCTTATCATGATCGAGATTGATCTTATGCAATTCTCTGTGTTGTGTTTGCTGAGATACGATGAATATTGACCTTATGCCAAGTTGATTATAGTCTTTATTTGCATGTGTTATTTGTGATATTTCATGCTCTCCGTTGCTAGTGGTTATTCTGGCCAAGTAATTGTTAGTGACTCCAAGAGGTAGTATTTATGATCGATAGTGGGTTCATGCCTCCTTGTTGCCTTGCTCTAGTGACAGAAACGTGAAGGGGGAGGATGTGCTGTTGCCATTAGGGAGAAAACAGCGGTTAGAGTACCCGCGTGCATAATCATTTCTTACATTACACACTTTGTTTAATGAAATTATTTGTTGCTTGCAACTTAATACATGAGGGGGTTCGGATGATAACCCGAGGGTGGATTATTATTCATAGATGCAGATGGATGTCGGTCTATGTATATTGTTGTAATGCCCACACTAAATAGCATAGTAATCTTCATGTCATATTGTGCACTATGGTGCAACCTTTATTTTTCAATTTCCCAGCTATAATTTGTTCACCCAGCATGCTATCTTTTATGGAGAGACACCACTAGTGAAACTACGAGCCCCGGTCCATTTTTTCCACACTGTTAAACAAACCACAACAATTTCCTGCTCTCTTTACTTTCTGCAAGCATACACTATTTTTCCACACTATACGTCTAATCTTTGTTTTCAGCAAGACCAGTGAGATTGACAACCTCATTTTACCGTTGGGGCAAAGTATTTTGATTGTGTTGTGTGCAGTTTCCACGTTGTTGCTGACACAGGTGAAGCGCCAGCACCACCGTCACTCGCATCAACCTTCCGAATATTCTCTTTCTCCTACTGGATTGATAACCCTAGTTCTTAACTAAGGTGAAAACTCCTACCGCTGTGCTCATCACACCTTCCTCTTGGGGTTCCCAACAACACAGAGAAAGGATTTAACTCTGCCAGCAACAAGGATTTTTCCCGCGCCGTTGCGGGGGAGAAGGAAGTCTTCTGGCAAGGGAGTCTCTCACTCTAAATCTCTTTATTTTGTTTTATTGTCTTGTTTTTATTTTTGTCTTGTTTTTATTTCTCTATATCAAAAACACACAAAAAAAAGTTTATTTCTCTATACTGAAAACACACAAAAATTAGTTTACTTCATAGCTGTTATTTATTTGCTTGCTTTTATTCTGCTAGAATGAGTATTCCTGAAGTAGAGGTTCGTTCTTTTAGGCAACAAGGGGGAGAAAGTTTAAAAGATGCTTGGTATAGAATAAATGATGCTCATAAGAGGTGCACAAGAAAAATATTCTACCTTGATACTCCTGAGAAATTTTATGTTGGTATTTTTGGCTGGTATAGACATGTGTTAGATACTCTTACGGATGGAAATTTTCTAGCAACTCCTGCTTTGGAAGCCTGCAATTTGATTGAAAGTTTAGTAGGAGCACCTCCCGTTACAACTGTTAAAACTGAGATCACCTTGGAGTATGTTATTGATAAAATGAACTCTTTGGAAATGAACTTATAAGTCTTCCTTGATAATGCTAGCAAAGTTAATGAATTACTTGTTACTATTGATAAAAGAATCACTTCTCTAGAAGCTAGCAACACTCATGATAATCAAAATGTTAGGATTGGTAAACTAGAGGATGCTATGGGAGCTTTAAGCTCAACCTTTTCATCTCTTAAATTCAAAAAAGGAGAAAGCCTATGTGGGAAAGGAGCAGATATTTATGTATGCTCCTAAGATGGTTAAACCCAAATCTCAATATCTGCTGAAAATTGCTAAACCAATTAATGAGACTAAGAATGACCTTCATGTTGAATCTTCAAAAACATCTAAAGAACCTATTGCTGCAAATAATGGTTTAGAGGAAGGTATATATGATGCTTCTTTACTTGAAAAATACTTGAGTTGATTTTTTTATGCCTAGCTGAAAGGCTTTAAAGAAAAGCGCTACCGGGAGACAACCCGTTTTATTTCTCTATTTTCTTTCAGTTTTCCTTTGTTTTCTTGGGTGTTATTGCACCTGGGTGTTGTCTATTTCCTTAGAAACCGCTCTGTATCTTTTCTTTTGAGTTTTTGTTGAGCCAAGTAAAGCCACTAGTGGAAAGTTCAGCCTATATTTCGGATTTCTGCGCAGGAAACAAATTTCTGCTGTCCACTGTAAATTCCGTTAAAAATCACAGAAAATTCAAATTGACCTGAGATTTTTTGTGCTTAATCCTGAGTTATATACGAAACTTTTTCTATAATAACACTTTTTGATTTTAGCAACATGTGAGTTTTTGAAAAAATCGATCTTTACCTGCTTTTCTGTTTTTGATAGATTTCTGCCACTTATCTTATTTGCATCTTAATCTTTTTATTTTGGTGTTATTTTTAGAAAAAGAGTTTTCAAAGAAGTTGTGACAGTAGCTAATGTGTTTTGAGTTTTATACTTGTGTTGAAACTGAACCATGTGGATTTATTATTTCGATTTCACTAACGTTTCTAATGAAGATTGTGAGAATTTGATGTGAAGGAAGTTTTCAAGGGTCAAGAGAAGAGAATGATATGATGTGATCAAGAAGAGTGAAAATCCTAAGCTTGGGGATGCCCCGGTGGTACATCCAAGAAAATTCCAAGAAGAATCAAGCGTTTAAGCTTGGGTTGCCCAAGGCATCCCCTTCTTCGTCAACAAATTATCAGGTCGCTTCTAGTGAAACTATATTTTAATTCGGTCGCATCTTATGTGTTTTACTTGGAGTGTATTTTATTTTTATTTTCAGTTTGTGTTTTATTTTTCTTTCAGTTTGTTTTTACTTTCATAATAAGCTTGGTTGGAATCCAGCATTCTTTTATTGGAGAGTGACACGCTCCGCTTTTTTCTTGAGAATAGGTTGTATTCTTAATCCCTGTCTAGCTGCTGCATTTATTCAGCTCCTGTTTTGCATGCATCTCTTATTAGAGCTGTTAGTTTTAGTAGTATTATGTGAGTACTCTCTTGTTTTCCTTTTGTATCATAAATAGTATTTTTGTTAAAGCATTTTTTGCATGGTGCTTGTTGGGAGAAAGAAAACTGCTGATTGAAGTAGAATTTATAACAGTATTAGTAGAAGCTTGTATAGACTGTGGCTAGGACTTTTTCATGCCATGCTAAATGTTATTTTAGTTCTAAATCCTTGTGGTTATTGAGTACCATGATTAGCCTCAAATAGCTGAGAGTGTTTAATATGTCTTGAAAGATTCATGAGTTGTTCTTGTCATAGTAAAGCATCAATAATGGTATTCTCTTTCGAATGTTTTATTTGGTTGACTTGGTGTATGCTCACACCATGTTTATGACTACAAACCAGTCACGAATAGCCTCCATGACCACTTAGTTTTTGAACTTGTGATACTGCTTATGTTTTAATTAATGATGCTTATGTCGCTATGCTTGATTTTGGCTCTTATGCTCTCTTGATTTGTCGCTCCCAGTCTTTTGCTAGCCTCCACTTGTACTGAGTATGAGCTCTACTCGTGCATCCAAACTCCCTTAATCCAAAGTTTTTCCCATTGTGTCCACCATACCTACCTACATGTGGTATTTAACTGACATTCCAAAGTAAATTGCTCATGTGTTACCTTTAAAACCTTCAAAATTACTCCTGCTTTATGTTCCTCTTTTTGCTCATGAGGACGTAAATAGAGAATCTTTATCTCACTTGTTGATTGTATTTCACACCCTGTACTAGTGGCTTCATCCTCTTATCCAAATGATAGAAGAGCTGGCAGCAGGGTGCCCAGCCCCAAATTAATGCATACAAATTCTCTTCACTATTTTTGCCCCTCATTTATCAGTCAAACCATAATTGTGTAAACAAAAGAGAAAAAGGGATGACCTTGTACACCAGTTGCGTCCTTCACCATGGGAGCCGCTCTTGTGAATCCAGTTGACTTGTGACCTACTGTATTTTCTGTTTACCATTTGTTGACATTAGCATACATCTCCCAAAATATAGACATTCCTCCTCAAATATCAAACTTTTAATACCTCTGTTTAATAAAATAAAAGCTCTAGCACATGAGTGATCCCTGCTTCCCTCTGTGAAGGGCCTTTCTTTTACTTTTATGTTGAGTCTCCATCTTCTAACTTTATGCACAATTGAGAGAGCATTTTTGCCGTTCTGAGTTCTATGTGCATTTGTCCCATAAGCATCAATAATTACTTCATGATGTGATATTATTTGTTCTTAAATCATTTGTCTAGTGTTCCTCTTGAACTTTGAAGGTGTCCTGGCATTTATGTTTTGCCCCACTCTTAAGGACTATTGAAATATCACTTTGCCATGATTTCTCTATACCTAAAACAAACGTTTACCTTTCTTTGCATTATTATTCATGATCCTTTATTTGAGTTACTTTTCATGATGCAAAGTAATTGCTATGCTTTATTATTAAGTTTTATTTATCATGCATGTGTTTAAAGTCTTATGATCTCAGTGTGCATATGCTTTTACATTAGATTGATCAAGTTTGTGTTAGTAGCATGTCACCTCAGAAATTATTGTTTTATCGTTTACCTACTCAAGGACGAGTAGGAACTAAGCTTGGGGATGCTTGATACGTCATAAACGTATCCCTAATTTATGATGCTCCATGATCATATTTTGCCAATTGCTACATGTTTTCTCCCTTATTTATAGCAGTTTTATACGTTTTCTGGACTAACCTATTAACAAGATGCCACAGAGCCAGTTCCTTGTTTTCTGCTCTTTTTTTAGTTTCACAAAAGTTGTTCTGGAAATATTCTCGAAATTGGAAAATTCGAAGCCCAGAAGTCCTATATTCCCCGGAAGCATCCAGAAGACCAAAGAGGAACCAAAGGGGGGAAGCAGGGGGGCCACACCATAGGGTGGCGCGGCCCCCCTGGCCGCGCCAGCTAGGGGTGTGGGCCCCCCTGGAGCGCCACCGCCTTCGCCCTTTCGCCTATTTAAGCCCCCCGGATGGAAAACCATAGGCACCTGATCAAAATCCCCAAAAAAGTTCCGCAGCCGCCGTCACCGTCAACCCCAGATCAGGGGGTTCTGAAGCTGTTTCCGGCACCCTGCCGGAGAGGAGATCATCACCGGAGGCTTCTTCATCACCATGCCTGCCTCCGGAGTGATGCGTGAGTAGTTCATCCTTGGACTACGGGTTCGTTGCTGTAGCTATATGGTTGTCTTCTCCTCATATGCCTCCATGTTTAGATCTCGTGAGCTGCCTATCACGATCGAGATTGATCTCATGTAATTCTCTGTGATGTGTTTGATGGGATCCGATGAATATTGACCTTATGCCAAGTTGATTATAGTATTTATTTGCATGTGTTATTTGTGATCTTGCATGCTCTCCGTTGCTAGTGGTTATTCTGGCCAAATAATTGTTAGTGACTCCAAGAGGGAGTATTTATGCTCGATAGTGGGTTCATGCCTCCTAGTTGCCTTGCTCGAGTGACAGAAACGTGAAGGGGGAGGATGTGATGTTGCCATTAGGGAGAAAACAGTGGTGAGAGTGCCCGCATGCATAATCATTGCTTACATTACACACTTTGTTTAATGCAATTATCTGTTGCTTGCAACTTTATACCTGAAGGGGTTTGGATTGTAACCTGTGGGTGGATTATTAGTCATAGATGCAGATGGATGTCGGTCTATGTATCTTGTTGTAATGCCCACACTAAATAGCATAGTAATCTTCATGTCATATTGTGCACTACGGTGCAACCTTTATTTGTCAATTGCCCAGCTGTAATTTGTTCACCCAGCATGCTATCTTTTATGGAGAGACACCACTAGTGAAACTACGAACCCCGTTCCATTTTTTCCACACTGTTAAACAAACCACAACAATTTCCTGCTCTCTTTACTTTCTGCAAGCATACACTGTTTTTCCACACTATAAGTCTAATCTTTGTTTTCAGCAAGACCGGTGAGATTGACAACCTCGTTTTACCATTGGGGCAAAGTATTTTGATTGTTTTGTGTGCAGGTTCCACGTTGTTGCTGACACTGGTGAAGCGCCAGCACCACCGTCAGTGGCATCAACCTTCCAAAGATTCTCTTTCTCCTACTGGATTAATAACCCTGGTTCTTAACTAAGGGGAAAACTTCTACCGCTGTGCTCATAACACCTTCCTCTTGGGGTTCCCAACAACGCAGAGAAAGGATTTAACTCTGGTAGCAACATGTACCCCTCAAAGTGAAAATAAGAAGAAATCGGGGTGGCGCCTTTTTCATTTAAGTTTGTAGCTAGTTCCCATACTATTCGTGTTAACATTGATAACTTTTATAAATTGGGATCATTGGGAAATGAAAGACGATAAAACATCATGCGTAAAATCGTTGGCGATCCAGACAACTTTATTTCATGATCACAAATAATGTTTACAACATGATTTTGACTACAAATAGAATGAACGTAACTACTGGATGCTGCAGGGTCTTTTCATTTCGTCTGGTTTGACATCCATATGTATTTTCCTCTTGCGATCCTTTTCTTCATCCTGGATGCCGATGAGGTAATATGATCAGTTTTTTCATAATTTTGCTGACAACAAAGGGTCCTTCCCATACTGGGACTAGTTTGTGCTCTCTATCTTGAACCATGAATAGCACTAAGTCACCTTATCGAAAAGAACGGTGCTTAACATTTCGGTTGTGGTACCTTCGCAAGATTTGCTGGTAAATGGCGGATCCCTTGAGCACAAGGTCCCTTTCCTATTCTAAGAGATGTAAAGTATCTTGACGTAGTTCTTTTGCGTCCTTTTTATGTAGGCTTATACATGAGGCTAATCATGCAGAATGTCGGTAGGTAACATTTCCTCCGCCCCATAGACCAGAAAAATGGTGTTTGCACAGTTGATCTATTTGGATACGTATGCTCCAAAGGACGAACGACAACTCTTCTACCCATGCCCCTATGATGCTGACGTGAAACACACTCGTTGGGAGACCCCAAGCGGAAGGTATGATGTAGTGCAACGGAAATTTCCCCCAATTAAGGAATCGGGGTTTATCAAACCATTAGGACTTCGTAGTCTTGGATAAAGTTGCTTGTTGTATGGCGCGCCAACAAGCGTGGAATCTGCACACAAACACGAACTCTCTCTTGCCCCAATTTTCTGGAAGGTTATCAGTCTTCTGGTCTTGCTGAAAACTAGAGAATTAAACGTATAGAGTCTTGAAAAGTAAAATAAGTAGAAATAGAACAACAAGGAAACAATTATGAACGTGGTTTAAAGAAGGTTGCAAGTATGAGGAAAACAGGACCAGGGGCCATAGGTTCACTAGTGGTGTCTCTCCAAAGAAAACAAACATGCTGGGTGAAGAAATTACAGCTGGGCAATTAACAAATCATGAACGTATAACTATACTATTATGACGAGATATTGTTCATGGGTTCTAACATGCATCCATATCTAAAAGTCCACCTCAATAATGCTATCCAGCAAATCTCTCTCGTATTAAATTGTAGCAATAAAGTGATTGCTTTGTGTGCAACAGAAAAATGCATTAAGAACAAGTACGTAATGTAAGCAGTGGTCCTCGTCCATAGACAATAGCACCACTATTTTCTCCCTAGAAGCAATAGCACATCCGTCAAATTTCTGTCACTCGAGCACAGATATAAGGGAGGCATGAACCTACCATCTAGCATATAAACCCTCTCTTGGAGGTGAAAACTACTACGTGGACAAGGTAATCATAAACACCGGAGAGCATTGCAAGACAAGATTAAAACTCTCTACGAATATAGGTGAAGCATCTCAGATTGACATGAACAAATAATCATAGTCTCATGGTTCATCGGATCCCAGCAAACACAACATGCACAATTACATAACGGTGGTCACGATCATGTGAGGCCGCTCACGAGACTCTAAACATGTAGTCATAGGGGAGAGAACAACCATCTAGCTACTGCTATGGACCCGTAGTACCGAGATGAACTACTCACGCATCTGTCCAGAGGCGACCATGGCGATGTAGATGCCTCCGATGATGATTCCCCTCTCCGACAGGGTGCCAGAACAGGGTTGCAGAAGCCCTAGATTGGACTTTTGAGGTGATGGCGCCTCTCTGTATGTTTCGTGGAAAATAACTCTGTCCCCGATGTTTTTAGGGTTAAAGGCAATTTATAGGCATAGAGGTGGAGAGAGGTGATGTCGTGGTGCCCAGGGGCCCACCAGGCGCGGCCTAGGGTGTAACAGCCCAATTTTTGGAAAACAGGAAAAACTTGTTTTCAATAACCCAAAAATCAGTGCCAACAAATACTTTTTGAAATATTTGACTTATGCTTGGGTTTTCATTTTTGTTTGCTTGTTGTTTGTGTTTCTGTTTGAGTTTGCTAACAACTAACATTAAAACCAATGTTCACAACCTACTAAAAATTAACCCTTGTGATCAAGCCATGACAATAAAAAACTACCACCTTTCTCTCACCTTATTTTGGCCAAACACTTTTAAAAATGCTTTGAGTTTAGCAACAACCCAAAGGCCAAGCCCTTGAGAAAAAAGGTATTTTACAAAACTATATGCAAAGTATTTTGGAGGTAATCATCTCCTACCTGTTTTCAACCAAACTACTTTTGCAAGTATTTCAAAAATCCCATCTCATTTCCCTCTTTGCAAAAAACTATAAGTGGGGATTATATTACCCCTGTGTTTTTCCTGAATTATATTCTTTTGGAAATAACAAGCTTTGAGTTCAAATTCTTTACAAAATCCTTTTGTCATGGTGTGGCTTGATCACTACCCCTAACTAACACATGAGAAAACATCCTGGAAATTAAATTGAAGAACTCAGTTGCTTGAGTGACCTTGTTAGTCTTGTTATTTCCTGCTTATTTATGATCTTATCTTGTGGTTGCCTTGAAGTGTTTACACCTGTTTAATTATTAATGCGAGTTGTTTTAAATGAATAAAACCAATAAATAACAAAACAATGCATCAATATCAGATTCTAACCTATTCCATCCTCATCTTCTATTCTGTTTAAATCCTCCAACTTTGGCCGCCTGCCATAATTGAAAATCATGATCTATACATCAATGCACCTTCATGGATATCATGTTTAATATTTATAATATCCATCCAAGTTGTTAATTTGGATATTGAAACACTTTGGTACCATCTTTCAAAGTCCTTTGGAAGGCATCCCAAAATAATGATCACACCCCTATTATGTTGATGCATTTTGGCTATCTTCCTAAAAACCCCTCCTCCCTATTTTTGAGCTCCATCAACCTCCCCCTGTCATCTTCCTGAATTATACATCACATCTAGGTGGTCCATTTATTTTTCAACGACCATTTGATTATATTCTCTTAAGGTTTTTGGCCTAACAAATAATCTTATGTTTTCACCCATTTTCACTTGAAACCTCAAATATTTTCAAAAGAAATGTTTATTAAAAATCACTTTTGAGACCTATATTATATACTCTCTCATCCCAACTCAAAATATTTGTTTTAAAAACATTTTACTGTTTATTATATTGTATTTTCCGAAAGGCCAGAAGTGGACTTTTAAATATTTTGTTAATGAAAGTATTTCCTAAATTCTTGGAAAAATTACCCACATGCATATGGTGATGTGGGACTTATTTATACAAAAACAACCTGCAAGTTGTTTTGAAAATTCTGAAGAAAACATTTAAAAATAGATTCGGCCCTTTTTGAATTCCCAAAATTTTGTGAAACCTATGTTTTCAAAAACTTGTGAGGCCACCATACCTAGACTCCATTTTTCATTGTCTATCCAATAGACACGACCTTGTACATGGGTTCTATTTAAAATATTTGTAAAAACAACCAAATACCCTCACTGGTCACTCTAGACACTGTTGAGTTCATGCATGTTCTAGCCACCCCTTTTACTCTCTATGCCTCTCTCTTGCCCCGTGGCAGGGGAAACACCTTCCTTAACCTCCTAGACATGGTCTACCTGCTCCATTCTATCTCTATCCCAGCCACCAACCAATGTACAAGGGAGTGATCACCCACCTATTTCTCAATCCACCACCATAGTGCATTCAAGGAGAAGCCCTTGCGCCAGAAGCCTCCTATCGCATCCCGTGACTCCCTGGAAAAGACTCTCCCTCTCTCCTTGTCTCCTTCTTCCTTGACTGTGAGCTGGCCATGGCACCCAGGATGCGCACGACACGTCGCTCGCGTTCCGACACCTGGGTCACGCACCTCGCCCTCCCTCCTTGTCTACAAGCTTCGCGGGACATCCCCGAGAACCCCCGTGAACTCCATTTTCCCCAACTCACCCTCCCTTCTCCTCTATGCTCTGTCGAACACCTGCAGGTTCTGAGAACGGGCATGGAGATTTCCACCACCACCTCGCTCCTCTCGACCTCCTCCCTGTTCCTTAGGCACAAAAACATCGCTGCCACATCCTGAGACATGCTCCTCCTCACGCTATCGCTGGAGGGCATCCACACCATGATCTTCATGTGGATGTGCTCGCCGAGCACCATCAACGACAAAACCAGGACAACACCTTGATCTCCCACTTTGCCTCACCTCTTCTGCTCCACTCTAATTGAACTTCCATGGCAAAACCCCTCTCCATCTCCGCTAAATCGACAACGGCGTGCTTGCACTCACCACGGGTGAGGACCCTATCAAGCCGCCGACTCGTTCCACCTCAACGTACGATTCTTTGTCCCTCCACTCCCACTGGAAACATCTGAGCTCGTGCGCCCCCTAAATTTATGGATTTTTCCTCGCAGGTGCAGCATCCGTAAATACCTAGCACGGGGGCCGCTGGACCCTGTCGAACCCTCAGCTGCTGGCACTCCCGTCAAGCTCCGTTGGCACCACGGGCTCTGCGAAGAGCTCAGGAACCTCTTGGTGCTTGTGGTGTTTCCAGGCGATCACTGGAGCTCCCGGCGGCGACCCGGTAGCGTTCCACGACGGAGGAGGCGGACACCGCCGCTGTTTTGGGTCAACAACGGCAGCCTCCTGCGAGATCACCTCCCAACCGTCAGATCTGCATCTGACGATGCATTACCGCTTCGCCGGCTGATGGCTAGGTTGAGACTCCAAGTGCAGAGTGTGTAGCTAGTGGCAAGCCTTCTTCCCCACGAGGGTGACTCGAGGGTTTATATCAAACTCTTGGGGAGCCAGTATTTCAGCAGTTATCTTCCAAGCTTCCTCCAGGATCCTGCAAACAAGTATAGAATTTTGTGCCCTCAACCTCACCAAGTGGTTGTCAAGCACAAGGTGTGAGACTTCTAAATTGCAATGCAAAACTGAAAGTAAATGTGCAATAATTAAATCTACTACTAAATGCAAATCAGAAAATAAATATGCAATAGATTGTTTTTGTATTTTTGTGATGCAAGTGGTGATGGAGATAATGTAAATTTGAATTGGAGATGCATGTAAAGTAAAGTGCAAGTAAAGTAAATTGCAGCAAAGTAACTAGAGTGTTTTCTTATATTTAAAATAGGACCGGGGTTCATGGTTTCACACTTGCATACTCTCAAATAAAGTAGATGGTGGACATAAAGAATTACATGTGAGATTACAATAACATGTTTAACATTGAGTACTTTCATATGGGCATCACGTCCTAGCATAGAGATCTCTACGGTCATATTGATCCCTCTTATACTCCACCAAGATGCGAAATAAATCATAACACCTCGATAATTAAGGAAAAACCAGAGTATAGCTTTAAGCAATGTGACATGAAGTTGAAGTAAGAACTTGCTAGATCTAGTCATGGAGATTGATTAGTGTCACTTCAAATCCCCGGTAACAAGGTACTCCTTTTTATCCCTAGTGAGGTAACTAAGAAAGGTTTAACAAAACCTAAGTGGATCGCTGAACTTCTGTCACTTCCACAGCACTAGCCACCCCCCGTTACTCCAACTAATGCACCCATCACCCCACACATGCTCTCAAGAACTAGATTGATCAAAGCTAGCAAATAAGAACGGGGTACATAAGATACATCTACTCAAATAACTCAAGAGAAACAATTGCAATCTCAGATTCAATAACTCATAGAAAAGATCCACCACATAGGAATTACAACGGTGCCCGTAATCATGT
Source organism: Alopecurus myosuroides (assembly GCA_028641055.1). Taxonomy (NCBI): domain Eukaryota; kingdom Viridiplantae; phylum Streptophyta; class Magnoliopsida; order Poales; family Poaceae; genus Alopecurus; species Alopecurus myosuroides. Next base: position 209,075,418 of record CM054057.1, on the reverse strand, counting down.
GAGGCAGCTCATACGGATCTAATTAGTGAAGCGCATAGAGAGAGAGAGATACAAGTGCTACTTCCACAAACCCATAGCCCTGGGGTGGACTACTCCCTCTTCATGGAGATGTCGATGGAGATGACGTTGGAGGGGTAGGAGATCACACCGGCGGCGCCCCGCCGGAGTTTTCCCCCTCCAATCTGGAACTCCAGGTCTCTGTTTCGATGTTTCGGCGGCGCTCTCCTCCGTAAGGGTATGGGGGACCCTTTTTATAGTCGGTTTTAGGTCAAGACGGAGTCGGTAAGTCGAAGATGGAAGGAATTGGGGCCACAGGGGCCAAAAGGGGGCCTCTCACGCGGCCAAGGAATCTGGCCGCGTGGAGGGTCCTATTTTGGGCCTCCTTGCCCAATTATCGTGGATCCTTCGCCCGCAAGTCTTCTCCTTCCAAGAAAATGACCCCGCAGATTTTCAGGTGATTTCGCGGAAGTTTGCCCCCTGAAACGCCAAAAATATAGAAAACGGGGTTTCTGACAGGCAGGGTTAATTCCATAAAAGTTGGGGGACTTTGTAATTTAACCCCAAAATACTATAAAACATTGAATTATACCCTTATATGATGCAATATGTAATAGAAAACCATGTGAAAATATGCAAAATTTATCTATGCATTTTACATGCATCAACATCCCCAAGCTTAACCCATGCTCGTCCTCGAGTATGAAGGTGATAAAACTAAGATGGGTTTTGCATATTGAAACAATCATGGGATATCAAGGAGGATTATTCATGCTACATATAATCAAATTATTAATACTAGAAATGAGTAGCAATATACAATTCATGTTGTAAGAAATATCAAATATGCAAGCAAAGATGCTTCATGAAAGTTCACAAAGTGTATAATGAAATAAAAGCACTATGGACCAAATTCATACACAAAATGAAAAATAAAACCTATATTGGTCAAAGAATAGCATAATGGAGAATAGAAAATATAGTGGACACTTTGGAGAAAATTGAGTAGAGGTAAAACATGATCAAGTCTTATTTAGCCTCTAAATTATTCAACTAAAATTACTAATTGAAATGTGGTATCCATTGATCTAGGACTCTCATTGCCCCTTTATCACTAGCATCTTAAAATTGTGAGTATTGAAGTAATGAGAATGACAAGGTGGTTGAAAGCCTCATGCCCCGTGAGTGTACAAACCTACTCCATGATTACTCAACTTAAGATTCCTAATAAGCTTTGTACAATCATAATAAGTATTAATGACATCATAGAGAACCGCAAAGAGGTACCTCTTGCCCCATGACATGGAAACAAGCCCATGTTACAATGACAAGATGAACAAACGGAGTAGACTCATCATCCTTTTTATTTTCATTCACTATTATGCATAGCTTCTTATTTTATTATAGGATGTGTTGTAGAGTCACTCAAGCTGTAAGTAAATTTCCACCATGATAAAGCATGGCTTGGGTTAGCGGACCAATGCGTTTCTCTAGTCATATAGATACTTACTCATCAAAACTTACTATTCCTCTATTTCATTTCGGCATGGCAGGAGTCCAAAAACAAAAGTACATGATATCAACCAAATGTAATTTTTTTTGTGCAATGTTGAAAGCTTTCCGGTGATACACGTTTATAGCTAGCTCCCAACCACACACTTGTCAAACGCAAAACTTGTGGCTCCCATTATTGGGTCATGTTTATTAGATGCATAAAAAGTAAAGTGTGCCTTCAAAAGTTCATGAGAGTCCTATCCCAAGTTCAACCCATGACAATTAATAAAGTGAATATCTTAATTTAGAACATAAATAACACAATAACATGGTGAACATACTCGGAATAGCAATGAAGCTAATGGGAAGATATGGTGGACTCACTGGAAATACTTGGCTAAGGAGTGTTGGAAACAAGTTTTTACTTGTTGGAATTTTTAAATATTTGGGCTAGCAAGAGGGAGATAGTTGACCAGCTACTATGCATGCATATGTCCATAGAACTACTCATTTCATGACAGACTAAATAAACTAGCAATTAACATCAAGGACATGAATAAGAGATAGCTCAAGACAACATTATTGCAAATTTCTACACATAAAAAGCCTATAAATCATGCAAACATATGTAGCTCTTCAAATCAACCATGGCATCCCTATTCCAAGTCATAATACTAGCATCCAATACATTCCAACCCCAAACTCCAGTAGCTCAATCTCATATAAAATGATGGTGGTGGTCTTATAAAAAAAAACAAAAAAAAACTAGATGCTTCAAGTCTCTACGATAAATGTTTTGCTTAGAAAAACAGAAAGTAGACATGTGCTAACCAAAAGAGTGTAGCTCCAGTGGGGTGTTCATCACATCCCCAAGATTATGGCTTTCACCATTTTTGGATGTCTTGAGGCACAGCTCCTCTATTCCCTGTGAAAAAACTTCACAAAACATGTTTCTCCCATTCTTTTTTCTGTGGGGTGAGATTAGCAAGGACAAACAAATCACATGCTTGCTGTGCAAAATTCCAAATCAAATGCTCCAGTAGATAGAAAATAAGGTTCATTATGTTGTATGTTCACTCTCTTGCTTGAAAGAATCATGGAAATTCGATTCCCAAGCCCAAAGAGTGCATAAAACAAAAGAAGGCAGATTCTGTCCAGAAAAGCAGCAGCAGAAAAACGAACCTTTTTCCCTACGCTAGACTCGTCAAAAAATTAAGCCAATTTTTGTTCTTACAGAGGACGAAAAGGTGCAGAACATACTAAAAAATTATCTCAATCCGACATACCAATAAAAAACGTAAAATTATACGGTGAGCAGACTCGTGCTGAAACAGAAATTTCATGCACTAGGATAGCAACTTATAAGTCCAAATGGGTTTGACTTGACTCTTTATTGAAAACTCCAGAATTAAAACAAAAAAAACTAATCTCTTGAGACAGCAAGAGGACACTAGGAAAATCCAAACAAAAACAACCGGGTTGCCTCCCGTAAAGCGCTTTCTTTATAGCCATATAGCTAGGCTTTACTTACTTGATAATCAAGAGGGATAAAGCTCATGAGGGAGCTTGTTCTTCAGCGTGCCCCTCTTCCTTGGGAAGTGCTCCATGCTTTTCTTGTGAGGGAACTGAAACTTGACATTCCCTTCCTTGGAGTCTATGATTGCACCTGTAGTACGAAGAAAAGGTCTACCCAAAATAATAGGACTAGAGGATTTATCCCCCATATCCATAATAATGAAATCAACGGGTACGAAAGTCATGTGCAATTCAATCATAACATCTTTTACTTGTACTACATCATGTTTAGTAGAGTTATCAGCAATGAAAAATTCACTTGAGCATTTTTCTAAATTTTCTAGTTCTAGCAATTCATATAATTCTTTAGAGAGTACCGATACACTAGAACCTAGATCTAACATAGCATGGTGAATTTCTTTTCCAATTGAAACTAGCACCTTGGGGATCCATGCATCCCCAAGCTTAGGAGGTATGATGGCCTCATTATTGTACCTAGCAATTTTTTCTTGCAAGACATGATTAGCAATATAAGATCCAAAGCCAGGTTGATTAACATTTATAGTGGGATCACTAGCAAATTTTTATAGAGTAGCAATAAGTTCTTGCAAGCTAATTTTTTCTAAATCAAGCAATGGATCCTTAATTTCAGTAAGCATCATAATTTCCTCTACTTTACTCTCTAATTTAGCTAGCATGCTTGATTCATGAGGACTAATTTCATCTTTGCTAGCAAGATAAGACATATATGGAAGTAAATATTCAGGGTACTTCACTAGTTCATTCAAAGTTTCTTCTAAGCTAGTAGGGACATGCTCACTTGTATTCTCAGCAATATGATCAATATTTTCAATAATAGGAGCAGCAATAGTAATAGAATTCATTCCTACACTAGGTTGTGCTTGTGGCTTTCCTGCTGACATGCTTAATAGAGTTGCTTGATTATCGGCTAATTTTGACAATGCTTTATCTAAATTCGAAGATTGAAGTTGCAATCCTTTAATATCACTACTAATGGATGCAATAGACTTATTTAACTCATGTATCGTAGCATTTTGACTAGCAACTTGTTCCATAAGCAATTTATTAGATTCAGAAATTTCACTAGAAGGCTTCCACTTATTTTCATTAGCATTAGGATATGGAACAAAAGGTTTATTTGGCACATAAGGAGGTTTACTATATGAATTGTAAGCATTACCAAAACCATTGCTACCATAATTCCTAACAAAATTAACATCCACACTTTCAGAATTACTACCAACTAGCTCCTGCAAAGGCACATTCTCCATATTGTGTTTATTAATAAAGGCAAGAATAGTGTCCATTTTAGAAGACAAATCATTGGTTTCTTCAATTGAGTTTATTTTCTTAGTGGGATTGGGTGTTCTTTCATTATTCCATTGACTATAATTTTGCAATATGCTTTCTAATATGCTCTTAGCCTCTCCTACAGTTTTACTCATAAAGACACCTCCAGCAGCAGAATCAAGTATATTTCTAGACATGTAGTTTAGACCATTATAAAAAGAGTGTAGTATGGTCCATTCATTTACTCCATGTGATGGGCATGTTCTAAGCATTAATTTAATTCTATCCCATGCCATGGCTACATGTTCATTATCATTTTTCCTAAATGAGAGGATATTATTCCTATTTTGCAAAATTTTAACGGGAGGCTAATATTTCTTAATGAAAGCTTCTTTTAAATCATCCCAAGACTTTATACTAGCTGTAGGTAGTGAAAGTAACCATTCTTTAGCCTTTCCTCTAAGTGAAAAAGGAAATAATTTCAGTTTTAAAACACTACTTTCCACATTTTTAAATTTTTGCATATCACATATTTCCATGAAATCATGAAGATGCATAGAGGCATCCTCCATAGCACTACCACCAAATTGCTCTCTAGTTATTAAATTCAATAAACTAGGACTTACTTCATAGCTTTCAGCTTGTATTTCAGGTGTAGTAATTGGCCTAGCAATGAATTGGTCATTGGGTGTATTTGTGTAGTCACTTAATTTAGTTCTATCACCCATTTTAACACTTTTTATGTAATTTTTAAATTTTTATGCAAAACAAAAGTAAACTAACTAGGAAAATTTGAAATACTAAAATAAACTAGATAACTAGATGCAAAACTAAAATGCAAACTAAAATAAAATATGCAAGACAAAACAAAAACAAGAACAAAAACAAAACAAAAACAAAAACAAGACAAGAAACAAAACAATCTACTTGAAAGAAGGTGGAGATAGAAAGGAAGGTACTCACGTAGGTGCAACCTCCCCAAGCTTAGGTGTTTGCACACCTTGTTGGTGATGAAGACTTCTTGTGAGCTCCCTTGGACAACTCCTTCACCTATGGCTCCCCGGCAACGGCGCCAGAAAAACGCTTGATGTCTAGGTTGAGACTCCAAGTGCAGAGTGTGTAGCTAGTGACAAGCCTTCTTCCCCACGAGGGTGACTCGAGGGTTTATATCGAACTCTTGGGGAGCCAGTAATTCAGCAGTTGTCTTCCAAGCTTCCTCCAGGATCCTGCAAACAAGTAGAGAATTTTGTGCCCTCAACCTCACCAAGTGGTTGTCAAGCACAAGGTGTGAGAGTTCTAAATTGCAATGCAAAACTGAAAGTAAATGTGCAATAATTAAATCTACTACTAAATGCAAATGAGAAAATAAATATGCAATGGATTGTTTTTGTATTTTGGTGATGCAAGTGGTGATGGAGATAATGTAAATTCGAATTGGAGATGCAAGTAAAGTAAAGTGCAAGTAAAGTAAATTGCAGCAAAGTAACTAGAGTGTTTTCTTATATTTAAAATAGGACCGGAGTTCATGGTTTCACACTTGCATACTCTCAAATAAAGTAGACGGTGGACATAAAGAATTACATGTGAGATTACAATAACATGTTTAACATTGAGTACTTTCATATGGGCATCACGTCCTAGCATAGAGATCTCTACGGTCATATTGATCCCTCTTATACTCCACCAAGATGCGAAATAAATCATAGCACCTCGATAATTAAGGAAAAACCAGAGTATAGCTTTAAGCAATGTGACATGAAGTTGAAGTAAGAACTTGCTAGATCTAGTCATGGAGATTGATTAGTGTCACTTCAAATTCCCGGTAACAAGGTACTCCTTTTTATCCCTAGTGAGGTAACTAAGAAAGGTTTAACAAAACCTAAGTGGATCGCTGAACTTCTGTCACTTTCACAACACTAGCCACCCCCCGTTACTCCAACTAATGCACCCATCACCCCACACACGCTCTCAAGAACTAGATTGATCAAAGCTAGCAAATAAGAACGGGGTACATAAGATACATCTACTCAAATAACTCAAGAGAAACAATTGCAATCTCAGATTCAATAACTCATAGAAAAGATCCACCACATAGGAATTACAACGGTGCCCGTAATCATGTGAGGCAGCTCATACGGATCTAATTAGTGAAGCACATAGAGAGAGAGATACAAGTGCTACTTCCACAAACCCATAGCCCTGGGGTGGACTACTCCCTCTTCATGGAGATGTCGATGGAGATGACGTTGGAGGGGTAGGAGATCACACCGGCGGCGCCCCGCCGGAGTTTTCCCCCTCCAATCTGGAACTCCAGGTCTCTGTTTTGGTGTTTCGGTGTTTCGACGGCGCTCTCCTCCGTAAGGGTACGGGGGACCCTTTTTATAGTCGGTTTTAGGTCAAGACGGGTCGGTAAGTCGAAGATGGAAGGAATTGGGGCCACAGGGGCCACAAGGGGGCCTCTCACGCGGCCAAGGAATCTGGCCGCGTGGAGGGTCCTCTTTTGGGCCTCCTTGCCCAATTCTCGTGGATCCTTCGCCCGCAAGTCTTCTCCTTCCAAGAAAATGACCCCCGCAGATTTTCAGGTGATTTCGCGGAAGTTTGCCCCCTGAAACGTCAAAAATATAGAAAACGGGGTTTCTGACAGGCAGGGTTAATTCCATAAAAGTTGGGGGACTTTGTAATTTAACCCCAAAATACTATAAAACATTGAATTATAACCTTATATGATGCAATATGTAATAGAAAATCATGTGAAAATATGCAAAATTCATCTATGCATTTTACATGCATCACCGGCCTATCTCGCTGATCGGCTGGGTCCTGTGCTGGCCCACAGTCAAGGATTTGACCATGTCTCCGCGCGGGAACCGCTCGTGGGATGGCCCATCTCCACACTGCACCCCTTCCGACCCACTTCGCAGCAGATCCGGCCCCTTTTATGCTGAGTCTCCATCTTCTAACTTTATGCAAAGTTGAGAGAGCATAATTGCCATTCTGAGTTTAATGTGCATTTGTCCGAGAAACATTATTAATTGATTCATGATGTGTTATTACTTGCTCTCAAATAATTTGTTCTAGTCTTCCTCTTAAACTTTGAAGGTGTCCTGGCATTTATTTTTTCCCCACTTTTAAGGACAAGCGAAGTATCACTTTGCTATGCTATCTCTATTCTTGAAACAAACGTATAAATTTTGAGTGCATTATAATTCATGATCTTTTATTTGTTTTACTTCTGATGATGCAAAGTGGTTGCTATGTTTTATTGCTAGAATCATATCTATCATGATTGTGCTTGAAGTACTACGTTCTTAGCTTACATATGCTTTTACAATATTGATGATCAAGTTTATGTTGGTAGGATGTCACCTCAGAAATTATTTGTTTTGTTGTTTACCTACTCGAGGAAGAGTAGGAACTAAGCTTGGGGATGTTGATACTTCATAAACGTATCCTTAATTTCTGATGTTCCATGTTGTTTTCGTGCTATTTTCTACATGTTTGCTATACACTTTATGTCACTTTTATCGATTTCCCGGAACTAACCTATTGACAAGATGCCACGGAGCCAGTTCCCTGTTTTTTGCTGTTTTTAGTTTCAGAAAAGTTGTTCTGGAAATATTCTCGTAATTGGAAATTCGAAGCCCGGGAGTCTTAGAATTCCCGAAGGTTCCACGGAGTCCGAAAGAGGCCCGGAGAGGGGCCACACCATAGGGTGGAGCGCCCCCTGGCCACGCCTGGGGGCGGTGTGGGCCCCGCGGGCATCCACCGCCATCGCCCTTTCGTCTATTTATTTTCCTGATACATTAAACCCTATAAGGAGACCACTTTTCCACGAAAAACACCCGAGGCTGCCGTCATCATCAACCCCAGATCGGGAGGGTTCTGGAGTTCCCCCCCCGCACCCTACCGGGAGGGAAAATCATCACCGGAGGGCTCTACACCACCATGTGAACGGACAACGACGTCGCCTAGAGGGGGGGGGGTGAATAGGCGATTAAAACTTTTCCGGTTAATGCTTGCTAAATGCGGAAATAAACTAGGTGTTTAAATTAACAAGCATACAACCTAAATATTCTAGGGTAAACTAGATGAACAAATAACTTATGCTAAGCAAGACAAGTAACAAGGTGATAGCAAGATATATAACTTCAAGCTCGAAGGCTATCACAATGTAAATTGCATAAGTAAAAAAGCTCGGGTATAGAAATAACCGAGGCACACGGAGACGAAGATGTATTCCCGAGTTCCTCCCACAAAGGGGAGTACGTCTCGTTGGAGGGGTGTGAGCTCGCCACGAAGGCCTACTCAACGCCACAAAGGCCTCACCCTATTCTCCGATGAACCCCGCCACAAAGGCCTAGTTCACCTTCCACTATTGGCAACCTTCAAACCCGAGGCACGCATCCACAACTCAATTGGAGGCTCTCGGTGTCACCACAATCTTGGGGCACGCATCCACAACTCAATTGGAGGCTCCCAAGAACACCACAAGTCGTCTAGGGTCCAAGACCCAAGAGTAACAAGCTCACAAACTTTCAACTTCCACGAATCCTCGTGGAGAGAGCAAACCGATGCAACCGATGCAAATGGCAAGAGCACAAGTGCTCAAATCCTTCACTCTCAAATTCCAACAAAGCAACAAATGCTTATGGGGGAATAAGAGAGGAAGAACAATGGAGGAGAAACACCAAGAACTCCAAGATCAAGATCTACTAAGTTTCCCTCACTAAGAAGGAAGATGGATTGGTGGAAATGTAGATCGAGATCTCCTCTACCTTCTCCCTCAAAGATATGCAAGAATCATAGAGGGATTGGGAGAGGGGCAAGCTTTCCAAGGTCAACAATGGTGGGAGAGAAGGGGAAAAACGTGCTTGGAAGACTTGGGGACCAATGGGGAAGAAAGCCCCCTTAAATAGGTCCCCACAAAAACTAGCCGTTTGTGCAGGAATCTGGGACCGGAATATCCGGTCCAAGTTTGGACCGGAATATCCGGTCTCAAGATCTGCTCGAAACCTGTTGACTTTAACCGGAATATCCGGTCCCCTTGGAAAAATCCGGTACCAATAATCCGGTCCATGTCAGTGAGCAAATTGGTCTGAAAACTGCCCAAACCGGAATATCCGGTATGCCCCGAATAATCCGGTTCAAATAATCCGGTTTACTCCAGAAGGTTCAAGCTTCCAGTCCTTAGCCATTTTTCGCAGCAACCGGAATATCCGGTCCAGGATGAATAATCCGGACCAAATAATCCGGTTGACTCCAGTAGCTCCAACCTTCCAGTCCTTAGCCATTTTCGCAACAAACTCCACAACCGGAATATCCGGTTCCTCCGAATAATCCGGTTCCAAATAATCCGGCTCCTCTCTGTCCCGAATATGGACCAAAACTACCCTAACCGGAATATCCGGTTGCCCGGAATAATCCGGCTAGAATAATCCGGTTGAGTCCAGAACAGAGAGGCTGAACTAGAAACCCCATAACTTTTGCAAATGAACTCCGAACGAGGTAAAACCAATTGCAATGGAAAGATAACAGCAAGGAGTATCCAAACAAAAAGTGAAAATATTGATACCTCAAAGTATGGAGAAGTTACCACACATGGAAGGTGTGGGAACATTCTCAAAGACGAACGGAATATTTTCACCACCGAAAACGCAACAAGTTTTTCTTACGAAATCCGTTTTCGAGAAACCAAGGCTTGTCATGAAGATCACGACAAGCACTAAAACCCAAAGGAGACAAAAGCCAAATAAGAACCAAGAAAGATGATATGCAAAGTATGCAAAGGTTTGAGCTCTTCATAACGATTCGATCGAGTTACTCACTTGAGAGCCCCTCTTGATAGTACGACTATCTATCCTATAACCCGGTCTCCCAAAGACACGAGACCGGTAAAATAGAAAACCTATCAAGATTATACCTTTGCCTTGAGCATTCCACTTGAGCTAGATGATGACGATCTTGACTCTCTCAAGTTGGATCTTCTTTCTTGATTGCGCTTGCTAGCACAAACTCCGCTTGATGAAGACTTGCAAGTTGCTCCCCCATACACCATTATGGGAGAGACTAGCTCCCCCATACACCATTATGGGAGAGACCCTTCGGCAAATCTTCACAAGGCCACAATCTCCCAAAGTGGTGGCAAGCATCAAGCATAGGATATCTTCTAGATGCTTCACTTGAGCTTCCACGTCAAGCTAGATGACAAACACCGCTTGACGACGACATAGACCATGGGCTCTATGAAATCTTCCTTTTGGTTCATGCCCATGGAAAGATACCTAACCACACATAGAGATGCGACACACACATATCATGGGTTAGTTCACAATGCTAATTTGACAATTGCTTACCATACCATGAGATACACAATCCCACTTGGTACAACTTGTAGCTTTGTGTGTTGATCGCTTTCTTGATCAACCTTGTATCTTTGCTTCTCACTTCTAAAGATGATGTCTTGAAGAAGATAATGAAAGATCACCTAATCCTTTTCTTCAAGACACACTAGCAATAAGCTCAACTCAAACCATGACCATTCTTCATATAAATCCTTGAATGTAACAATGGCCATCAAGGAAGCTAATAGAGTTCAACACATGAACTCCATTATTTCCTATGAACAAGATCTACAAGGATAACTCAATGCAAACATTAGTCCATAAGGATTGTTATTAATTACCAAAACCACATATGGGGGAACCATGCACTTTCAATCTCCCCCATTTTGGTAATTGATGACAATCCCTTTTTACGAGGGTTTATATGATGAATGAAGCAAACATGCTAAACAAGAGCAAGGATGCAATAGCATGGAAAGGCAAATGCTTAAGAACGAAACTAAAGCATAAACCAAATTCCCTTAAACCCTCTAAACTTCTCCCCCATTGGCATCCATTGCCGAAATGGGCAAAAAGATTAGAAGGCCAATATAGTAAGAGCTCCCCCATAGTGTATGCATTCCTCATGATATGAGTGAAATCAAGTGCATATCTCCAACTATGAATAGATGGAGGGAGATCAAACTATATTGAGGATCCAAAGATTTACAATCAAAGTAAAATTGAAGGATACTTTCACAAAGAAGCAACCAACCAACGGATCCGAAAAACCGATTGACCAAAATCAATATTTTGATAAGATCAACCAAGTGTTCTAGAAAATCAGGAGGGAACTCCCCAAGGTACATGCACAATGTTAGATTTGAATTACTATATAATGTGCACAACATGGAATCATCACTCCCTTCTAGATAATTTTGAACACAAACAAGAGCAAGATAATAGATTGGAGATGAAGCAAAGCAACTTGCAAACAAACAAAAGTTGAGCAATGAAGATCAAGACGTGACAAATAAAGACTTACTCAACCGAAATAGATGCGTGTGACAAGGAAAAACATTTTTAGGAGACTAATAGGATGATAGAATCATCAACATAGTCTTTCAATATAGGAGGCACATAGTGCATATCATGTCTTTCCCATACACACAAACCATCAAAAGATAAAACACATAGGTCCACAAGCTTATTGAGATTAAAAAGGAATACCAAAAGAAAAGCAAAGCTTGTGCCGTTTAGGAACCACCAAGGAATATAAAGCAATAAAAAGTGGTCACTAAAGAAATAGAATATCAATTAGAGATGTAACTATTATCGTGTATATAAGTTTCTAAGTGGACAACAATCACAAAGATATATATCCACAAAGAAACATGCACACACAAAATAGGTACAAAGGTGAAGAACATGATATCCAAGAGAGGTTCATTAATATACCAATAAGATTTTTGCTTGAAAGCAAAGCACTAAGCTTAGTTTAATCTTAAGGGGATATAGATGAACACACAAAACTCATCAAAGCATCACAAATATCACAAGGGAAAAGTGATAGTTGGAATGCTTCGAGAAAGGTAACGCATATCACAAAAGGTTCAAATGGTTTTTGAGAATTCATCAATATTGCATATGAGAGACTTCAAGTAGAAGTTGCTAGATTAATATACTCGGGATTGGTGAATCATGAAAATGACTATAAATATCCCCATAGTATGTAATCATCACGGCTTACTCATAGTTGCAATTAAGATGATTTTGATAAGACATTTGCAAGAACCAAAAGAAATGCAACAAAGGGAAATCATGCCAAGAAGCAACCTACACAAGGTTGAAAGCTAGAAATGTATGCAAGAGATAGATACTTGTTACCGAGACGACATTGGTGATGAAGAGGATGCGGGTTTGATAATCATCGAAGCTTGACTCCTATAAAACCATGTTGAGAACACCTTCCTTATGAATGGAGCAAGCAACCAATGTATCTCCATTGTACCTAAAAACAAAATTCAAGTACAAAATGGTACCCAAACTCATTGGGTCCAAAGTAGTTAGAACAACTACAATACATAGGACAAACTCCAAGTAAATATGTGCATATTAATATGAATTTGAATTTCATGCACATCTTAGCCATTTAGGATTTGATGGAGTTTATCCTATATATTGGATCAACGAAAGTAATCATGCCAAAAGATATACATAGTAAATATGCATGCACAAAACTTTCAAGAACCAAAACAAGATACAAATTGGACAAAGAACTAATTAAACCAAGAAGCCACTCACAAGAGTGAAAAGAAAGAGAATTGTCCAAAATATATCAAGACCCAAATCAACACATGATTGAGGAAACCAACATAGAGAGGATACCAAAAAAACATAAAAGAGTGAACAAACCCTCTACACTTTTCATGATAGCACACAAAGTACCAAGACGAAAAGTGTTTGTCTTCCAAAGAGATAAGTCATTGGGATAACAAACAAATTTAAAGACAACAAGTGTTCAAACGCATATAGGATAGTTCTTCCAATAATAGTGCATTATTTATGATCTTGCATTTGAATACAAAATGCACACAATGGAATCATTACTCTCCATATATATTATTCAAACACTAGTCATGTTTAAATAAAAACAAATAGATTCAATACCAATTTAAGGAATGGTGATCTACTCAATGTAGGATAGCTTCCCCAAGAATAGTGCAACCCAAAGAAGTATGACTTTGAACACAAGTGCACAAGTATGGGATCATTGCTTTTCCTAACTCAAGAAAGCATAAAACAAATTTTGAGTAGACCAAGGAAGACACAAAGGAGTTTGAACCAAACAAATCCTTGGCAAGAAATAAGGCAAATTTTAGAGCAATGGCCAAAGTAAATATGATCAAGAAACTTTACCACAAATTATTATAACTTGTCAAAGACAAGAGATGGATGGAGATATTTCTCGGTGGTAGATTTGTTCACAATCATATTCACAAAACATAAGCATGTGGTAAAAGATAGGAACAATAAAAAACATGCTTAGGAAGAGATTCTTGAAGGCTACAAACAAAACCCGAAAAGCAAGGCAACAAGAACTTTCTAACAAACAAGATACCAAAGAAGAGATACACAAGATATTTTAAGCAAATAAGGAACTTGTTTGAGAAACATGCCACAAAGGAACAAGATAACTAGAATATCAACTCTAGGTGGCAATACCTCACATGTTCACATTTTCTAGGCTTGTAATATGCACATAGCTTATTACTCCCCCATAATGTGATAATCCATTTTTTTAACAAGAGGCAAATAAAATAAATTCAACTAGAGAAAGTTAATGGACATTTTAGAAATGAATTTCTCATGAGAATGACATACCACATAGAGAATAGATAATATTGATATATCAACACTAAGTGGTATTCCTCATGTACACACATTTTAGGATAGTAAAGTGCAAAGCATATTACTCCCCCAAAATGGGATAGTCCATTAATCTCCCAAAGAGCCAACTAAGATAAGCAATGAAAGCAAAGAAGGCTCAACACAAAGAACACAAGTACACGGAGTGAAAACCAACAAACATAACTAGATTACTCAAGATAGGTAAGTAGGAAGCACAACATATACAAACACATGCTAGAAACAAAACTAACATATGCAAGGGAGCAAGCAACTTTCAATGTATATAGAATTAAATACAAGTTACCGCTTGGAGGAACATTGGGTAAGAGATATATATAATCCAAGTGACTTGGCTTGAGGAAATATAATTGATGAAGATCCCTTAATTCTTCATAAAATAGCCAAGTCTCCAATGCCCTCCAACAACACCTATTGATCAAGTTTGAGCTTGTTGGTCCCCAACCAAGTTGGGTCCTAAGAGGTTAGTCACAATAGGTTTGGCAACCCAAATGGTTCTTTTCTTGACACCACTTGGAGTACCAACATACTTGGCAACCACATTGCCCACATTATCCTTCCGAATGGAATAAACATCATCAATAAGTATAGGGTTGGATAATGTACCATTAGTGCATGAAGAAGCAAAGTGTCCCTTCTTGCGACAAAGGTAGCAACATCGACTCTTTTCTTTCTTCTCAATGGGCTTCTCAACAAGAGGAGCATTGGCTTGAGTCTTCTTAGGAGGTGGCCGTTGTTCAACTCGTGGTTGAGCATGAGATTGAACAAGAGGCCTCTTCCCTAGTTGCTTCTCACTAAGAGGCTTCTTCTTCAAAGGGCAAGATCTAACATGGTGCCCTTGAATCTTGCACTTGAAGCAAATAATCTTGGCCGGATCTTTGACTTGTTCTTGGCCCTTATTCTTGTCAATAATGGACTTGTTCTTGAGATGGGAGTTGAATCCAAGTCCACTCTTGTCATTTGGAAGTCTTCGCACTCTCAACATCTTGTCAAGTGTGGAACTCCCTTCATGACACTTTTCCAAGTCTTTCTTCAAAGAAGTGACTTGGGCCTTGAGCTCTTTAATTTCCTCTACATGGTTAGAATCGACACAAGAGCTAGAGGAAGTAGATGCTTCATTGTTAGAGCAACAAGGCAAGGAAAGCAATTCATCACAAGATGTAGAAACATTATGGGAGGATGAATTACTAATACGAGCACAAGTCAATATAGCATTATTAGAAGATATTGTGCTAGTAACCACATGAGGCTCACAAGATGTTACCTTTGTAGTGATAGCCTCAAGAGCTAATTTTAGCTTGGTATGGGATTCTAGAAGATCCTCATGAGAGCTAGATAGCTTTTCATGACTTTCTTCCAATTTCCCATACTTGCTAGTCATTAGCTCAAGTTGAGCCCTTAGCTCAACATTCTCCTTCAAAATAGATGCTTCACAAGATGTGGAGTTAGTAGCACAAGCATCAATTGAAATAGAAGAAGATAACTTGGCAAGCTCATTATTTAACCTAGAGTTTTCTTCAATTAGATTAGCATTGCCAACAACAAATTCAACCTTTTCATTTTTAAGCACTTTATATTTAGCATGGGTATGGTCACGTGCTTTAGTGAGATAGGCTATTTGTTCATTATAGAGCTCCTCAATAGATTCAAGTTTCTCCTCAAGAGTAACTCGGAGCTCATACTCTTCCTCAAGAGACATAGTGAGGGATGCCTTTTCATTGGCATCACTTCTTTCAATCTCACCTTTCTTTTCAATGATTTTAGCGCTATAAATAGCAAAAGCCATTATTTCACTAAAAGGAGTGATAGCTTTACTACCTTTAGGGAGATCAAGAAGAACCAACTCACCCTTCTCCATTAAAGAGTCTTCGTCCTCAAACTCTCCATAAAATATATCCTCATCCTCATCATCACAAGATGTAGTGGGTTCCAAAGGTGGTGATACCTTTGAATCCCTAGCCATAAGGCACATATGAGAAATGGATGGCGATGATGAAGATATACTAGAAGAGACATTAAGGTCCATGTCTTGTTCCACAAAAAAATGGAATTCCTCTACATTGTTAGCCACACAAGTACTAGAGGAAATGGAAGCATTATTTTCATGAAAACAAGACATAGGAAGCATATCATCATGAGATTTAGTTAAACAACTATTACATGATATGCAAGGACTATCAACACTAGCATGTATGGAATTTTGAGTGCTAGAAGATATTAAGTCCAAAGATAGATCATTGCAATGGGATAGAGATGAAGTATAGTCAATAGAAAATTCACTATCCACAATGCAATTTCTATCACCACTCACCATATCATTACCTTGTGACAAATCACATGTTGGTGGAGTGGAGAAAGATGTGAACTCATCACGGCCGGAAGTGGATGGAGAACAATCATCCTCAATAATATTGGACACATCATATATATCTTGAAGTTTTGTCCATAGCTCATGAGCGTTCCGAAAAGGCATGATTGATTCAATAACTACATCGCTCAAAAAGGACAAGAGACCATTAGATACAAGAGTATCGAGATAAGAGTTTTCCTTATCCTCTAAAGATAAATCTTGAGAATCCTTAGGAGGAGGAAAATCCATATCTACAATTCTCTTAACATACTTTGGACCCATGTCCGTAAGAAATTTAAGAATGCGAATTTTCCAAACATCAAAGTTTCTACCATAGAATATAAAAGCGGAATCATGTTCTATTTCTCTAAACGACATCGTACTCTCTAGGATGTAAAGCCTAATAAAGAGAGACGAGGCTCTGATACCAATTGAACGGACAACGACGTCGCCTAGAGGGGGGGGGGTGAATAGGCGATTAAAACTTTTCCGGTTAATGCTTGCTAAATGCGGAAATAAACTAGGTGTTTAAATTAACAAGCATACAACCTAAATATTCTAGGGTAAACTAGATGAACAAATAACTTATGCTAAGCAAGACAAGTAACAAGGTGATAGCAAGATATATAACTTCAAGCTCGAAGGCTATCACAATGTAAATTGCATAAGTAAAAAAGCTCGGGTATAGAAATAACCGAGGCACACGGAGACGAAGATGTATTCCCGAGTTCCTCCCACAAAGGGGAGTACGTCTCGTTGGAGGGGTGTGAGCTCGCCACGAAGGCCTACTCAACGCCACAAAGGCCTCACCCTATTCTCCGATGAACCCCGCCACAAAGGCCTAGTTCACCTTCCACTATTGGCAACCTTCAAACCCGAGGCACGCATCCACAACTCAATTGGAGGCTCTCGGTGTCACCACAATCTTGGGGCACGCATCCACAACTCAATTGGAGGCTCCCAAGAACACCACAAGTCGTCTAGGGTCCAAGACCCAAGAGTAACAAGCTCACAAACTTTCAACTTCCACGAATCCTCGTGGAGAGAGCAAACCGATGCAACCGATGCAAATGGCAAGAGCACAAGTGCTCAAATCCTTCACTCTCAAATTCCAACAAAGCAACAAATGCTTATGGGGGAATAAGAGAGGAAGAACAATGGAGGAGAAACACCAAGAACTCCAAGATCAAGATCTACTAAGTTTCCCTCACTAAGAAGGAAGATGGATTGGTGGAAATGTAGATCGAGATCTCCTCTACCTTCTCCCTCAAAGATATGCAAGAATCATAGGAGGGATTGGGAGAGGGGCAAGCTTTCCAAGGTCAACAATGGTGGGAGAGAAGGGGAAAAACGTGCTTGGAAGACTTGGGGACCAATGGGGAAGAAAGCCCCCTTAAATAGGTCCCCACAAAAACTAGCCGTTTGTGCAGGAATCTGGGACCGGAATATCCGGTCCAAGTTTGGACCGGAATATCCGGTCTCAAGATCTGCTCGAAACCTGTTGACTTTAACCGGAATATCCGGTCCCCTTGGAAAAATCCGGTACCAATAATCCGGTCCATGTCAGTGAGCAAATTGGTCTGAAAACTGCCCAAACCGGAATATCCGGTATGCCCCGAATAATCCGGTTCAAATAATCCGGTTTACTCCAGAAGGTTCAAGCTTCCAGTCCTTAGCCATTTTTCGCAGCAACCGGAATATCCGGTCCAGGATGAATAATCCGGACCAAATAATCCGGTTGACTCCAGTAGCTCCAACCTTCCAGTCCTTAGCCATTTTTCGCAACAAACTCCACAACCGGAATATCCGGTTCCTCCGAATAATCCGGTTCCAAATAATCCGGCTCCTCTCTGTCCCGAATATGGACCAAAACTACCCTAACCGGAATATCCGGTTGCCCGGAATAATCCGGCTAGAATAATCCGGTTGAGTCCAGAACAGAGAGGCTGAACTAGAAACCCCATAACTTTTGCAAATGAACTCCGAACGAGGTAAAACCAATTGCAATGGAAAGATAACAGCAAGGAGTATCCAAACAAAAAGTGAAAATATTGATACCTCAAAGTATGGAGAAGTTACCACACATGGAAGGTGTGGGAACATTCTCAAAGACGAACGGAATATTTTCACCACCGAAAACGCAACAAGTTTTTCTTACGAAATCCGTTTTCGAGAAACCAAGGCTTGTCATGAAGATCACGACAAGCACTAAAACCCAAAGGAGACAAAAGCCAAATAAGAACCAAGAAAGATGATATGCAAAGTATGCAAAGGTTTGAGCTCTTCATAACGATTCGATCGAGTTACTCACTTGAGAGCCCCTCTTGATAGTACGACTATCTATCCTATAACCCGGTCTCCCAAAGACACGAGACCGGTAAAATAGAAAACCTATCAAGATTATACCTTTGCCTTGAGCATTCCACTTGAGCTAGATGATGACGATCTTGACTCTCTCAAGTTGGATCTTCTTTCTTGATTGCGCTTGCTAGCACAAACTCCGCTTGATGAAGACTTGCAAGTTGCTCCCCCATACACCATTATGGGAGAGACTAGCTCCCCCATACACCATTATGGGAGAGACCCTTCGGCAAATCTTCACAAGGCCACAATCTCCCAAAGTGGTGGCAAGCATCAAGCATAGGATATCTTCTAGATGCTTCACTTGAGCTTCCACGTCAAGCTAGATGACAAACACCGCTTGACGACGACATAGACCATGGGCTCTATGAAATCTTCCTTTTGGTTCATGCCCATGGAAAGATACCTAACCACACATAGAGATGCGACACACACATATCATGGGTTAGTTCACAATGCTAATTTGACAATTGCTTACCATACCATGAGATACACAATCCCACTTGGTACAACTTGTAGCTTTGTGTGTTGATCGCTTTCTTGATCAACCTTGTATCTTTGCTTCTCACTTCTAAAGATGATGTCTTGAAGAAGATAATGAAAGATCACCTAATCCTTTTCTTCAAGACACACTAGCAATAAGCTCAACTCAAACCATGACCATTCTTCATATAAATCCTTGAATGTAACAATGGCCATCAAGGAAGCTAATAGAGTTCAACACATGAACTCCATTATTTCCTATGAACAAGATCTACAAGGATAACTCAATGCAAACATTAGTCCATAAGGATTGTTATTAATTACCAAAACCACATATGGGGGAACCATGCACTTTCACCATGCCCGCCTCCGGAGTGATGTGTGAGTAATTTATCCCTGGACTACGGGTCCATAGCAGTAGCTAGATGGTTGTCCTCTCCACTTTATGCCTCATGTTTAGATCTCGTGAGCTGCCCTACATGATCGAGATCATCTTATTGTAATGCTACATGTTGTGTTTGCTGGGATCCGATGAATATTGAATGCTATGTCTTTTGATTATCAATCTATCATGTTATCTTCATGTATATGTTATTTATGATCTTGCATGCTCTCTGTTGTTAGTAGATGCTCTAGCCAAGTAGATGCTAGTGACTCCAAGAGGGAGTATTTATGCTCGATAGTGGGTTCATGCCTCCTTTGCATCTGTGCTCGAGTGACAGAAACGTGACAGATGGAGGATGTGTTGTAGCCATTAGGGAGGAAAAAACGATCTATACTTTGTTTACATTGTTTATATTACACACTTTGCTTACTGCGATTATCTATTGCTTGCAACTTAATACCCAATGTTTGCTCGGATGATATTCAGAGGGTGGATTATTAGTCATAGATGTAGTTGGATGACGGTCTATGTATTTTGTTGTAATGCCCACATGAATCACATAGTAATCATCATGTCATGCATATGCACTACAGTTGTCGCGGGATAATCACGCCAGACGTTACCAGGGGTAACTTAATTTGGGGCAAATCGACTCTGGTGTTTGGGAGAGGGTTTAGCTCAGGGGAAATCATGTTATCTGGTGATCTGGTAGCTCGGGCTGCCGCCGAGACTCCGATCTAGGGTTACAAATATCGACTCTCTTACTACTAGAACACTCAAATATCTGGAAAAGCTCTTGGTCTCTCGGTATCGAGAGCCGGTTTATATATTACCCGGCTCTCTGGCTTCCTATACAAGGCACACCCGGAATCCTACCCGGAATACACACATAACCCTAGGTTTCCTAATCGTGGCCCCCAAGGCACGGATTACAAGATCCACACTCCCTTTTGGGGCTTTTGGAAACTCCTTCATCTTGGGTCGGGTTTCTTGTGATTTCCTTCGGACCGGGTTTCGCCTAGGCATGGGCCTACCGGGTTACCATCCCCCCAACAGTAGTCCCCAGAATAGCTTGGGCTTCTTGGGATCAACCATGAAACATGCGTTATTCCCTGCAAAACAATAAACATTCAAATTCATAATATACCGGGTTAAATTGCTTTAACTATAGCCAGGCCTGCTCTTTGGGCGGCCCATATAATAACCCAGTTTCACTCGTGCCAGGATGTCATTCTCCGGGTTAACACTCCAAGGAAACATAACATGACCCGGCATCCATATTCCTATCGGCTAGTCCGAGTAACAACGTCTCAAATCCGACTCTCTCAGCCAACTTAATTGATCCGGATTTCACGCGAGAACCACGAAGATTTTTATCCCCGGATTCACGGGCCGGATCAACTCCTTCCGGTAATCACTCAATCTTACCGTTAAGCCCTAGGGGTTTCCCTGCGCCTATAAATAGGCCCAGGGGGCTAACCCTAAAATCCCCAAACGGCCATTTCCTGCTCATCTTCTTCCTCCCGCTCGTCTTCTACGTCTGCGACCCCAAGGACAAATCTTGACCGCCAGAGCCGCGCCAGCGCCATCAAGCTCGCCGCCAGCCGCCGTCTATCGCCTCCACGTCCACGCCACCTCACCCGCAGGATTCCGCACCGGAGGGCAGGCGCGCCACCGGAACCCTAAGGAGCAGCTCAAGCTCTCGAGGCCGCACGCGTCCACCATCACAAGGCCGCCGCCACCGCGCAAGCTAGGCTCCATCTCCATCTCCGGTAAGCCCCAGCGGATCTAGATCTGAACTTTATCCCTTCCAATCTGGCATTGGTGTTAAACTTGAATCTCGTCTATGTTTCTCCACCATTGCTCACTAACTAGACGCATTTTCGCTAACCCTTAATCTCATAATTCATTTGCGGCCAATCTTACCTAGATCCATTTCCGTATTACTTGCAATCTTTTAACTCATATCTCTCTTTTCCTGCTACATCAATTAGATGCGTTTCCCAAACTTTTGGGTCTATACTTACTTGAACTTTTAATTTCATCGAGATCTGTTCTCCATGGCGCCCAAAACTAGCACCAAGTCCAAGGGGAAAAACCCGGCTTCTAAGCAAAATTCGGGTCAGTCGATTTCCACCAACTGGGCAAAATCGACTGTTACTAAGGCGAAGCTTGACGAGATTGCCGAGTCTGGGGTTTTGCCCGCAGAGTCGGACATCTATTGGAGGATGCCGGGTGAGGAAACCCGGCCTTCACCAGGTCCGGATGAGGTAGTTAACTTTCTTGAGCACGTGATCCGGGGTTTCCTCCCCCCGGGTGACCCTTTTTTCCGAGATCTTTTGGATCACTACAAGCTCCGAGTTTTTGATATTGGTCCGAACTCAATGTTAAACATTTGCCACTTCATAGTCCTTTGCGAAGCCTATCTGTGTATTCCCCCAAACCTCGCTTTGTTCTTGGAATTATTTCAATGCAAACCCTGTCGGGAGAGCACGGACGGGCCCCTCCTAGTTTGTGTGTGTGTGGGGGGGGGGTCCATTCAGAGACGTAAAAACTCTCTGATGCCGACTCTCAGTCTTCACACTCATGTGAAGCACTGGCATAAGACCTTTTTTATTGCCGAGACACATCCTCACCCGGCCAAAAGCCTTTGCCGGGTTTCTCCTCCGAAATTTTATCCCTTTCTGACAACCTTAACTCTTTCGCCCCTGGTGCTGATAGACAATCTATCCAGCCCCTCCTACATAAGCTTGCCGTGTTAGCAGCCTAGGGCCTCATTGGGCTAAACTTAATAAAAACCTGGGTTAGTTGCCGGATCCAGCCAAATAGCGTTCGCCCGAAACGCATCTGCGAGTATTCCGGCCACCTTACCGATTCTCTCCGATACTCGGAGAAATCATACCCGACGGCAGATGTAAACAAGGCTATGAAGAACTTCTTGGCCAAAAAAGTTGATGTCATTAGGAGCATCTCCGGACTCGGCCCCTTCACGCGCGCTAACCCGGCTCCTCCAGTAAGAACCGACTATCACCTTCTGTACCGTCTGATCTTTCTTATTAACATGTACTAATTTTTGTCTTGTTGTTTCTCACCCAGGAAACCGATGCATTCTAGAAGATTGTCACCCCTCCCCCTTCTGAAAACTCGGAGGAGGAGGAGCCGACTGACAGCGATGAAGGTACTTCCGGGTCTCAACTCAATAAATACTTTGTTAGCCTATTAGACAAAAATTCTTCCCCTTCCGACAATGCCCCACCATCACCAGCGCTGGATGATGAAGACGGGTCTCAATTGGAGGAGGAGGAAGAAGAGCCGGAAGCTGAGGTCGGCTAGAAGAGGAACCCAGGAGGGTTGCTTTCAAGGTGTCGTACTCCTCCATGACCTCAAAGCCGTACTCCTATGCCAATATCTGCGAACTAAACAGGCATCTAACCACTGCATCATCTCTGAAGGACACAATCCCAGTCAAGCGACGGGCAACCCGGACTTCTCCGGGTGACGATCCCCTTAACCCCGGGATCCCTATGCCGCCCGCTCGCCGAGCCGGTACTCCCCCAACTCATCCTGCCCACATTCCTCGAAAATATCCCTCTCCGAGTCATCCATTAGCCGGACAACTCCGAGTCTCACTTTCCGATTCTTTGTCAGCATCTTCTGGGTCCAGCAATGATCTTCCGAGCGACTTTGTCGTGAATACCGGGTAATTAGCATGCCTTATTAGCCATTATATCTACGCTTTCCGCATTTACCGTCTATTACTTACTAACTTTTTGTCTTTTCTTCCCGCAGAGCCAAGGTTACCCTTAGTGACCAAGAAGAAATCTTTGTTGATAACCCGTCAATGGAAGATCCGGGGAGCGCCACTAAGCCCACAGCTGTAGAAGAAGAAGAAGAGATGGATGATACAGTGATTCCAAGAGCCGAGTTTCCCCTGCCCACGCGTCAGTCGGCTGACCCCGACGTCGAGTATCTTGGGACGCAGAGGGCAGCTCCTGATCCTAACACCTAGGCAACCAGAGCCGATCCACTCAAATAGGAAGCGACCCCTCCGCCGGGTAATCAGAAACCTAGCTCTTCCAGGCCGGCTCTCAGCGGCCTTAGTTTTGAAAAGATGCTGGAGGAGTACTATTCTCTAAAGGCAACTGAAAGAGATATCGTCGAGTCTCTTTCAGCTGAGCACCAGGTAACTTAACTGATACTATATACATATTCATCCTAGTCCCCAAGTTCCGGGTGAACTGTCAATAGTTTACTCGGTATTTCCATGGCCATAGAACTTTCCGTATGCCACTTTTACCTTGCTGCCGACTAATATTTCCTTGTCTGTTTTTCAGGCTTATGTGACTCGGACGGAGGAGGTGTTGGCGAAAACCAACGAGCTCCTGCAGATTGAGACCAAACTTCGAGAAGAGCTAGAGGCTGAGGTCAAGGAGCTTACCAAGGATTGCAAGAAATACAAGAAGAAACTCCATAACGCTGAGGGGCTTTTGAAGAAACTGTCAACCTTTATTGCCGATACTTACAGCTCCATCATTGGTAAAGCACATCTAGCCTTCTGATTATCACTCAGATTTCTCACTTTGTAGGGTCTTTAACCCAGATTTCGCTATTTTGCTTTGTCTTTTTATTCTGCAGGTCCGGGTGAAGATGTTGATGATCAGGATGATATGGAGAGGCTGAAGACCCTTAAAGCTGTTATCCGGCAGTTTTCGGTGGGGACCAAGTGTCGCACCCGAACTTCTAGAGGATACTCGCAGTTCCGTTGAACAGTAGTTGATTGGATTACGGGGCTTACCGGCACCCGCATCTCTTACGAGTAGGCCAACACACGTATGTGTGACAACCAACCCCTACTGTTCATCGTCTACGTAAACCATCCCATAGAAATCAGGATACTACCATTGACGTACTTCATACCATACACACATGGTACGTCAACGGCGTTTAACAGAATGATAGCACAACATATCTCTATGACACAAATAAATAGAAATAAGTTGCAAATAGCTCTCACTAGAGCAGAGATAGCAAATACAACCATCCAGAGGACACATGTCCCAACATATCATCATTACATCTCAGCGGAAGCATTCAAAGGGTCTGAGTACAGACAAAATCCAAATAGGCTTAAGAAGCCGGAAACGAAAAGACGGAGCCCATCCACGATGTCTCGGATCCTGCCCAGGTCCGCTATCTACTCGTCAGCAGCCTCGTCAAACTCCACGTAGTAGCCGTCACGGGGATCCTCGTAAGCGTAGTCTGCGGAAACCACAGCCCCAAAGGGGTCAGTACATAAACATACTGGCAAGCAAGACTCACAGTTCACCAAAGTGTAACCCGTCAACACCAAGCACGGATGCCTTGGGTTCAGCGGAAGAAAAGGGGATACCAAAGATGCGGCAGCTGGCTGCACTAACCAACTACAGAAACATGCTACAACTTCCGGCTAACAGAAAGGAGATAAGATAGCATATCGTAACCAACTATAACTAACCACCAAACAACCCATCCTGGATCTCGCCCCTTATCCAAAGAAGCAATCCGAGGATAACTCACACAGTTGGATTAAGGATGGATCAAGTTGTTGTGTCAATAAGCCTATTACTAGTCAAGTTATCATTAGTTAGGTGTAAGTTGTTCTGAGTACTTGTTAGCCAGTACTTTCACCAAGTTAACCATAACCGCGGAAAACACGGCTTCTCGAGAAGATTTATCCCTGCAGGGGTGCACCAATTTGGTCGTACACGTAAGAATATCCCGCCAGACGGGAATCAAACCCACCAAGCGAGGCACTCTACACAACTCAACTCTTCTTCGCATCAAGCCCAAAGAACCCCGTGCAGTGAGCGCACGGCTAATTAAGCCCCACGAAGAAAAGGGGACCCTCATAGCACTCTAAGAACGTGTCTCCCTAAATGTCGACTACAAAAGTTCCACCCTGGTACCAAGGGTTCGCACCTGCATATGCATGCGGCAAATGGAAAACCCGAACTAAATGAGGCGATTTGGACGAGATGCGAATCGAATCAAATTGAGGGGGGCGCCCATACACGCTTCCCACATGCGGTTAGTGTGCTCATCATGGATCAGTAGACAAGACCCTTTTCCTAATTAGGGTCGACACTAGCAGGCCTCAAAACCACGCCGGGCCTCCTGCCGGTGCCTTATCATCAAATTATTATTACCTCAAAATTAACAGGTTGTTGTTTAACATCGAGCCCCAGAACATAATACAAATATGATAACAGAAAGTAACTGACAGCAGACTCGAGCAAAACAATCCTAAGCATGCTAGTAAGACACGGGCAACAAGCAAAGGGGTTATAGGTGTGGAGGTGAGGCTATTCAGGGTTAAGGATAACAGGTGATAGGTTCGTAACAGAAGCAACTATACATAGGGCTAGCAGAATAGACAGCGGAAAGTATCGGTAACCAATGTTGAAAGGAACACAATGGTTCATGTGAGTGAATACTTGCCTGCAAACTCAGCAGCCTGGTACTGAGCTAGATCCTCAGAAGGGGTGTCGTAAGTATCGTCTGTCTCAACGTCGTCGTCTATTCGAGAAGAAGCAAACAAACAACGCAGAGGGATAAACAATCAATAACATGACATAGTGCACAATCATGGGATGATGCATGTCCATTTAATTGATGCATCAAAATAAACTAGTTGACATGGTAACAACATGATTAAATGGACCCACATGCAATTTGAGTTGCATATGAAAAGCCCATCAAATAAGGTTGGAATATTTGTTTTACAACTAATCAACAGGTGAAAGTGGATTAGTATGATGCATGGATGAGGAAAACAGAAAAATAACAACAATAGAATCAATTGGAAATAAGGTTTACCAATTTTAGAAATTTATTTAGTAAGTTAGGAAATTTTGATTCCTTAAAGGTGTTACACAAACATTTGCTGTTTTCAGCAATTTAAATTGTTCAAAACAAATAACAAAATTCATATTTGGAAAGAACACACAATTTTAGGTGGATTACATGTTTCAAATATTGAAAAAGGAATTAGGATGAATTTATTATGAATTAAACAAGATTAAACAAGTTTTAAATGAATTTAAAACAAGTTTGAATATTATTTGAATTTTATTTGTTCCAAACATAAATTCAAATTCATATTTGAAAAGTTTATACTTTTCTAGTTTGAAAACATATTTTACATGTTCAAAAATATCTTAATTTGAGCAAGTTATGAATTTAGCAAATTTAAATGATTTAAACAAGGTTTAAATTATTTAAGCAATTTTAATTATTCAAAACATGAAACAAAATTTATATTTGAAAAGGTGGTTCAAAATAGCATGGAAAACATATTTTATTTGCATTATTTGGATTAAGTATGGATTAGTTATGCAATTAATTAAATTTCAAATGAATTGTTTGAATTTGAAATTTGAATGCATTTGAATTATTCAAAACAGAATACAAATGTTATAAACAGGTAGAGAATTAACTTTGGTCCAACAAACATATTTTATTTATTTTATTTGGAGTTGTAAATTAAAAGTTATTAGCAATTTATAACTAGGGACTAAACTGTAAAAGAATTGGACTTAAACTGAAAAAAGAAAAGCTGAAAAACAAGTTTTACTCTGCAGTGGCTAGCCCTAGCCACTGACAGAGGGCCCCTGGGCCACGGTGGCCCGCGTGTGCTCGCGTGGCAGCACAGGCCACTGACGGAGGGGGCCAGCCTGTCAGTGGCTCGCGCAAAAATTGGGGTTTATTCCGCGGGCGCAGGGCTCGAACCCGCGAGCGAGCGCGTGCGCTGAGTGCTACCGCTGCGGTAGCGAACGTTTCTTGTCAGTATACGCGATGCAGTGAAGTTATCATTCAGTTTCAGCTAGTTAACTGAAACTGTCGAAAGTAGGCGCCTTTCTGAACCTGACGGAGAAACAGACGCCGGCGGCGAGCTGCCGCGGTGCTGGCTGCTGCTGGGATCGTGTGCGTGCTGGTGTGCGTGCTGCGTGAACGTGGACAAGATGCAGAGGGGTGGAAGGAGTGAGAGGCGGTGATCACCGTGAGGGACAGCAGGTGGTGGTCGACGGCGAGGTGGACGACGCGGACAGCGGCAAGGATGGCGGCGGGGATGCAGTGGCTTGCTGGCGTCGTGCAGGTGTCGATGACGTCGAGGACGACACGGCGGTTTGATCCCCGCGGTCAGCCCGAGGGGAGAGTGAGCAGAACGTCGGCGACGTCCATGGATTAAGACGGTGGATCTCCGGTGAGGTTGCAGAGGTGGGGAATGGCGGCAGAGAGAGGGTGAACGACGGCGGCGCGAGGGAGGGAGAAGGTGGTAGGGACTAGGGCTGCTCGGGAACCTAGGGTAGGCTTTATATAGGCAGCTACAGGCGCTCCTGGCCATTGCCGCGCAACGGCGTCGACGTGGCGCCGGCGGATTTCTGCCGTACAGCGGGAAGAAGAGAGGGGGGGTGAGCGAAACGGTATTGGGCCAGGGAGCTGGGCTGGGCTGCTCCCCTGGCCTGTGCCTCTCCCCCTCTGCGCGTTTTTTGCTTTTTTTTCCTTCTTTTTTTTTTGCTGAAATGAAATAGGAAGAAAAATAGAAAGGTTTTGAGTTAGGAAAATTTTGAGAAAATTTGGTATGGTTCAAAACATGTAACAGCAACACTTGCCAAACTTTGATTTCAAAAAGTGCAAAATAACTTGTTGTTTGCAACAATGGTTCAAATTTGAATGAATTTGAGTTTAAGTGATTATTGAAAACAAAATTTTAAATAGGGTGCACATATGGTTTAAATGGAAACAAGTGATTAGATTGGTGTTGTAATTTTCATAAGTTCAACATGGTTGCTGGTTTGGAAAATGTAATTTGAATTTGAATAACATTTGAATTAAGTGATTGATTAAAAGCCACCATTTTTTAATAGTTGAACCTTATGGATCAAAATGGAAACAATTGGAAGTTTAACTTGAACCTTTTTATTTGGAAAGTTGTAACATAACAAGTATGAACAAGCATTTGAAATATTGTTTGAATTTCCATTGTGGAAACAAATAAAAACAGATGCAAACAAAATGAAAACAATGCAAACAAGGAATGAGTATGATGACATGATGCAAAACTTTAATTAAGCAAGAAATAAACATGCTAGGGATGGTTTTTCATACTTGGGATGTTACAAAACGCCCCCCCCCCTTGAAGGAATCGCGCCCCGAGATTCCTACTGAGAAAGGAAAAGGTCCGGATACTTCTTGCGAAGATCCTCTTCGGTCTCCCACGTTGCCTCTTTATCGGAATGATGGGACCACTGCACTTTCAAGAACTTGGTGTTCTTGTTGTGAGTCTTACGCTCGGTCTCATCGAGAATTCGAACAGGGTGCTCCTCATAAGATAGATCATCTTGCAGTTCAATGGAATCATGATCAACTGCACGATCTGGATCTTTGAAACACCTCTTGAGCTGTGACACGTGAAAAACATCGTGCACTTTGGATAGTTTTTCTGGAAGTTCAAGACGATAGGCATTTTCCGCACGCCTTGAGAGAATGTTGAAAGGACCAATGTATCTTGGTGCAAGCTTTCCTTTCACACCAAAACGATGAGTGCCTCTGAGGGGAGTTACACGGAGATATGCCTTGTCACGAGGTGCATAGATCATATCCCTGTGCTTGCTGTCATAGTAGCTTTTCTGACGAGACTGGGCAATCTTGAGATTGTCACGAATGATGCGAACTTTCTCTTCGGCTTCCTTAACAATGTCAGGGCCTAAGAGTGAACGTTCACCAGCTCTAGACCAATTGATTGGACTCCTGCATCTGCGGCCATAGAGAGCCTCAAATGGTGCCATGCCTAGGCTTGCCTGGTAGCTGTTGTTGTAGGAGAATTCAGCATATGGAAGGCAATCCTCCCATTTCATGCCAAAGGAGAGACCACATGCTCTGAGCATATCCTCGAGAATCTGATTGACTCTTTCGACTTGCCCCTGAGACTGAGGGTGATAGGCTATGCTGAACAGAAGTTTGGTGCCCAATGCTTCTTGAAAGCTTTTCCAGAAATGAGAAGTGAATATGCTTCCACGGTCTGAGCTTATTTCCAATGGAACACCATGAAGAGGAACAATCTTTGCTGTGTAGAGCTCTGCTAACTGGCTAGCTGAGATTGTTTCTTTGACAGCAAAGAACTGAGCTACTTTAGTGAGACGATCAATGACAACGAAGATTGCATCGTTGCCCTTCTTGGACTTTGGAAAACCAGTGACGAAGTCCATTTCAATCATGTCCCACTTCCACTCAGGGATTTTCAGAGGTTGGAGTAGACCGGCTATTTTCTGATGGACTGCCTTAACACGTTGACAAACGTCGCATTCAGAAACGTATTGAGCAATTTCACGTTTCATGCCAGGCCACCAATACAGTGTCTTAAGATCCTGGTACATCTTTGTACTTCCAGGGTGGATGGAGAGAGGAGTTTCATGAGCCTCCTTGAGAATGACATCTTTGAGACTTTGAACTTGAGGAACTGCAATGCGTCCTTCGAAGAACACGGTTCCTTTTTCATCAACTGAGAAGGACTTAAATTTCTCCTTGCCTTCTTTGATGTGTTCTACCATCTTCTTGATTTAAGCATCACGAAGTTGTTCAGAACGAATCTTGTCCTCGAGAGTTGGACTGGCTGTCAAGCTAGCAAGATAGCCTTGAGGAACAAGACCAAGGTTCAGCTTCTGGAATTCTTCATGAAGTGGAGGTTGGCTTTCCATGATCATGAGATTATTGCAATACGACTTGCGACTGAGAGCATCGGCCATAACATTAGCCTTGCCTGGAGTGTAAGAAATAGTAAGATCAAAGTCTTTAATATTTTCAATCCATATCCTTTGCCTGAGGTTTAGATCTGGTTGAGTGAAGATGTATTTCAGACTCTTATGATCGGAAAAGATTTCAGTGCGGTTACCCAACAAGTATTGCCTCCATTTCTTGAGGGCAAACACAACTGCTGCAAGTTCTAGGTCATGTGTGGGATAATTTTTCTCATGTGCATTCAACTGACGTGAAGCATAAGCCACAACTTGACGTTCTTGCATAAGAACTGCACCTAGACCTTGGAGAGATGCATCGCAGAATATCTGGAAAGGTTTGGTAGTATCTGGGCCAACCAGAACTGGTGTAGAAGTGAGTTTAGCCTTCAGGAGATTGAAACTTTCATCACATTGTGGAGACCAAACGAACTTCTTGTCCTTCTTTGTGAGATTAGTGAGAGGTTTGGCAATCTTGGAAAAGTTTTGGACGAAACGACGGCAATAGCTAGCCAAGCCAAGAAAGCTTCTTACTTGCTTCACCGTCTTAGGAGGTTTCCAATCAACAATTGCTTTAACCTTTTCTGGATCAATGGCTATGCCCTTGGCTGAGATGACATGACCAAGGTAAGCAACTTCTGGAATCCATAACTCACATTTGGAGAACTTGGCATATAGACGATGCTCGCGAAGTTTCATGAGAGTGAGGCGAAGATGTTCTTCATGCTCTTCCTCGGATTTTGAGTAGACCAGAATGTCACCAAGATATACCACAACGAACTTGTCGAGGTATTCATGGAAGATAGAATTCATGAGTCGAGAGAATGTCGCCGGTGCATTGGTGAGACCAAAGGACATGACGGTGTATTCATATAGACCGTACCGAGTGGTGAAAGCTGTTTTTGGAATATCTTCCTTTCTGATCTTTATTTGATGGTAACCCATTCTCAAGTCCAACTTGGAGAATATTGAGGCTCCAGCAAGTTGATAAAAAAGATCATCGATACGAGGAATTGGATACTTGTTTTTAATGGTTTTCTCGTTAAGAGGACGATAGTCAACAACGAGTCTCTTTGTTTGATCCTTCTTTGCAACGAACAGAGTTGGGAAACCCCAAGCCGAGGAACTAGGTTGAATGTAACCTTTTTCCATGTACATATCGATTTGCTCCTTCAACAATTTCAGTTCAGGAGGAGCTATCTTGTATGGATGCTTAGAGATTGGAGCAGTACCTGGTTCAAGCTCGATCACAAACTCAACTGCTCTGTCCGGAGGCATCCCTGGCAACTCTTCTGGAAAGACGTCAGGGAATTCACAAACCACCGGAACATTTTCGAGTAGAGGTAGAGGTTTAGCATCGAGGGTGTAAAGCTGAACAGAACTTGATTCATTTGGAGAATAGACTATCTGGCCAGAAGGGTGGAACAGAGTTATTGACTTTTGAGCACAGTCAATCGTAGCTTTATTGGCCTTCAACCAATTCATACCAAGAATGGCATCAATGTCAGAACTTCCCAGCAACATGAGTGAAGCAAGGAAAATGTGGCCTCCAATTAGGATTTGATTATCCTTACTTATCTTGGAAGTCAACATTTGAGATCCCGGGGAGTGAACAGTGATTTGATTGCTTAGTGGAACCACCATTAGGTTGTTTGTTGTTGCAAAGATCTTTGACACAAAAGAATGCGATGCTCCGGTATCAAACAACACTTTAGCTGGAAAAGAGTTTACGGGTAATATACCGAGAACGACGTCAGCAGCTTCCTCAGCTTTGTCGACCTTGACATGATTCACCCTTGCGGTCCTCCCGACAGGCCTGTTGTTGGAGTTGAAGGCTTTAGGCGGGGGAGCACGCACCATTGCCTGGTTTGTGTTGGGACGAGGTGGTGGTGGAGGTAGCTGCCTCTGAGTGCACTTGTCAGCGTAGTGCCCCGTCTGCTTGCACTTGTAGCAAGTGACGACACGAGGAGTATCAGGCCTTGGCTGGCCCATTGAAATCCTCTGACCTTGCATGTGAGCTGGGTTGGGTGGGCGGGGAGCGCAGCCTGGAGAAGCTTGGGCGTATGGAGCCCGAGTGACAGCACCATTTGGCACCCAGATGCGGCGCTTCTGCGGAGGGGTGGTCATGTTGGAGGAGGAACCACCCTCACGCGAGTGCTTTCGAGACTCCTCGAACGCCTTGCGCCCATTTTCTTCATTGAGCGCGGTGTTAACGAGCTCCTCGAAATCTTTGGCCTTGATGTTGGTGAGGGCGTACTTGAGTTCCGGGTTAAAACCTCTGCGGAACCTTGCCATCTTCTTAGCCTTAGTGGACACCTCATCACCAGCGTAACGAGCGAGGCGATTGAACTCACTCTGATAGCCAATGACGTCCAGCTTGCCCTGCTTGAGAGAGCAAAACTCTTCACACATCCTTTCCATGACACCATCTGGAATGTGGTGCTTGAGGAAGGCTTCCTTGAAACAGCCCCAGGTGATTGGATAGCCAGCTCTCATGGTCTGGTAGTTCTCCCGCCAAGTAGCTGCCTGACCCTTCAGTAGGTAGGAGGCATACTTGACCTTGTCTTCCTCAACAACGTGAGCAATCTCTAGAGCCCTAGCTATCTCACGGATCCAGTCATCAGCATCCAGAGGCTCGCGTGTTGCCACGAAAGCTCTCGGGCCCAGACTCAGAAACTCCTTGATACTGACTCGTGGAGCATTCTGGTTGTTGTGCTGGTTAGTCTGGAACTGGGCCATCTGTGCCATGACTTGGGTCATCTGAGTCAACAGCTCCGTGATTGGCGGTGGCTCAGGCGGGTTGTTCCTTGTTGGCGGCATCCTGAATAGACATGCATTTTAGCACAACAACAGAAAAGGATAGACTTGGTAACCGAAAGAGAGACTATTCCGACGCATGAATAGATAACCAACAGGTACATCATCACATATTCAAATACATCAGAATATCCAACACACCATAAATGGTTCGAATGCCAAAGGATAACTAAACATAGCTAAGAATGGATACATCGGTACTCCCATGCTCATCACGCAGGACGGCGGTGAGTAGTACGACGAGAGGTACGGTGAGGAGCACGCCCATGAAAGTAGGTAGAACGACGATCCACGTAGATCTGACATGGTCTGAGAGCGACTCTAGGTGTGGTGAAGTACATAGCGTCGACTCCCTGTGCTCCAAAGCGTGGAATCCCAGTGTAACCAGCACCGAGGTTGAGGAGTGGACCTCTGATCGGCTCGTAACCTCCAGCATCTGGTAGACGACGACCAACTGGCTGATCGAAACGTGCAAAGCGCTCATCTCCAACAAAGTCTGTGGTGTACGTCGCCAGACGAGTCAAAGCAAGGTAGAGCTGCTCTCTGACTGAAGCCAACTCCTGAGAAAGTGTGCTGGCAACTGCGTCACTGTGCCTCACAAACTGAGCGGTGGTGTGCAGCCTGGAGTTATCATGCTCGTAGACATCCAGGTTGTCGTAGAGAGTGAAATGAGCTCCCTCCGAAGTGATGTAACCACGGGGGATGTGGCGATAGATAGAATCGTCAAATCCCCAGTAGTCAGCACGAAGGACGGTGAGACTCACATAAGCTGCCTGATGCACAGCCATATCCACTGTGGAACCTACTGCCTCGTAGCGGTGGACAACGCTCATGCCATCATCTGACAGAATGTAGACGATAGCCTGGTAGTACGTCTGGTCAAACTCTCGCTGCTGCTCGTAGACCTGGTACTCTGGTGCCCAACGGAACCCCAGATAAGTGACCATGTCTCTCAGCATCTCCGGATAACCGGCAGTGCTCTCGCAACGAGTCATCCGAACCACCTGCGGGTAGAACCTGAGATCCATCTGCAGATGATCGGGGAAGTTTTGATTAGACGCCGGTAGAAGAACTGAAGTGGAAAGCAACAACAAGGTTTCAACGGACGATAAGGATGTTGAGAAGAACAGGATATCAAAGCAACAACGGGAAACACGAGACCAAAAACTCCTGAGGTACTACGGAAAACCCATCCGGGCTTCTAAAGGATCAATATCTACTGGTTAAGGAATAGAGGATCTGCTTCCGGGGCTTACACGCCTCCGTTCTCAATCATGAGTAGGCAACATGATAAATCATGTCACAACCACCTCCATTCCGATGGTATAGTAGATATAACTATCCTAGAGAAACCAGGATACGTGAAACCTAACTTGAAAGTTTAGATGAGAAGAGAAAACAACGTTGCACTTCCTTACCAGAAAAGGGAGGGTGGGTGGGGAAAGAAATAAAATGGCAGAATTCCTACTCTCACGTTTCATTTTTCCTATATAGCTACAAAATAGTTTCTAGACTCAACTGCGACCAGTAAAAGGGATCCTACAGGTAGACAGGCTCTGATACCATTTGTCGCACCCGGACTTCTAGAGGATACTCGCAGTTCCGTTGAACAGTAGTTGATTGGATTACGGGGCTTACCGGCACCCGCATCTCTTACGAGTAGGCCAACACACGTATGTGTGACAACCAACCCCTACTGTTCATCGTCTACGTAAACCATCCCATAGAAATCAGGATACTACCATTGACGTACTTCATACCATACACACATGGTACGTCAACGGCGTTTAACAGAATGATAGCACAACATATCTCTATGACACAAATAAATAGAAATAAGTTGCAAATAGCTCTCACTAGAGCAGAGATAGCAAATACAACCATCCAGAGGACACATGTCCCAACATATCATCATTACATCTCAGCGGAAGCATTCAAAGGGTCTGAGTACAGACAAAATCCAAATAGGCATAAGAAGCCGGAAACGAAAAGACGGAGCCCATCCACGATGTCTCGGATCCTGCCCAGGTCCGCTATCTACTCGTCAGCAGCCTCGTCAAACTCCACGTAGTAGCCGTCACGGGGATCCTCGTAAGCGCAGTCTGCGGAAACCACAGCCCCAAAGGGGTCAGTACATAAACGTACTGGCAAGCAAGACTCACAGTTCACCAAAGTGTAACCCGTCAACACCAAGCACGGATGCCTTGGGTTCAGCGGAAGAAAAGGGGATACCAAAGATGCGGCAGCTGGCTGCACTAACCAACTACAGAAACATGCTACAACTTCCGGCTAACAGAAAGGAGATAAGATAGCATATCGTAACCAACTATAACTAACCACCAAACAAACCCATCCTGGATCTCGCCCCTTATCCAAAGAAGCAATCCGAGGATAACTCACACAGTTGGATTAAGGATGGATCAAGTTGTTGTGTCAATAAGCCTATTACTAGTCAAGTTATCATTAGTTAGGTGTAAGTTGTTCTGAGTACTTGTTAGCCAGTACTTTCACCAAGTTAACCATAACCGCGGAAAACACGGCTTCTCGAGAATATTTATCCCTGCAGGGGTGCACCAATTTGGCCGTACACGTAAGAATATCCCGCCAGACGGGAATCAAACCCACCAAGCGAGGCACTCTACACAACTCAACTCTTCTTCGCATCAAGCCCAAAGAACCCCGTGCAGTGAGCGCACGGCTAATCAAGCCCCACGAAGAAAAGGGGACCCTCATAGCACTCTAAGAACGTGTCTCCCTAAATGCCGACTACAAAAGTTCCACCCTGGTACCAAGGGTTCGCACCTGCATATGCATGCGGCAAATGGAAAACCCGAACTAAATGAGGCGATTTGGACGAGATGCGAATCGAATCAAATTGAGGGGGGCGCCCATACACGCTTCCCACATGCGGTTAGTGCGCTCATCATGGATCAGTAGACAAGACCCTTTTCCTAATTAGGGTCGACACTAGCAGGCCTCAAAACCACGCCGGGCCTCCTGCCGGTGCCTTATCATCAAATTATTATTACCTCAAAATTAACAGGTTGTTGTTTAACATCGATCCCCAGAACATAATACAAATATGATAACAGAAAGTAACTGACAGCAGACTCGAGCAAAACAACCCTAAGCATGCTAGTAAGACACGGGCAACAAGCAAAGGGGTTATAGGTGTGGAGGTGAGGCTATTCAGGGTTAAGGATAATAGGTGACAGGTTCGTAACAGAAGCAACTATACATAGGGCTAGCAGAATAGACAACGGAAAGTATCGGTAACCAATGTTGAAAGGAACACAATGGTTCATGTGAGTGAATACTTGCCTGCAAACTCAGCAGCCTGGTACTGAGCTAGATCCTCAGAAGGGGTGTCGTAAGTATCGTCTGTCTCAACGTCGTCGTCTATTCGAGAAGAAGCAAACAAACAACGCAGAGGGATAAACAATCAATAACATGGCATAGTGCACAATCATGGGATGATGCATGTCCATTTAATTGATGCATCAAAATAAACTAGTTGACATGGTAACAACATGATTAAATGGACCCACATGCAATTTGAGTTGCATATGAAAAGCCCATCAAATAAGGTTGGAATATTTGTTTTACAACTAATCAACAGGTGAAAGTGGATTAGTATGATGCATGGATGAGGAAAACAGAAAAATAACAACAATAGAATCAATTGGAAATAAGGTTTACCAATTTTAGAAATTTATTTAGTAAGTTAGGAAATTTTGGTTCCTTAAAGGTGTTACACAAACATTTGCTGTTTTTAGCAATTTAAATTGTTCAAAACAAATAACAAAATTCATATTTGGAAAGAACACACAATTTTAGGTGGATTACATGTTTCAAATATTGAAAAAGGAATTAGGATGAATTTATTATGAATTAAACAAGATTAAACAAGTTTTAAATGAATTTAAAACAAGTTTGAATATTATTTGAATTTTATTTGTTCCAAACATAAATTCATATTCATATTTGAAAAGTTTATACTTTTCTAGTTTGAAAACATATTTTACATGTTCAAAAATATCTTAATTTGAGCAAGTTATGAATTTAGCAAATTTAAATGATTTAAACAAGGTTTAAATTATTTAAGCAATTTTAATTATTCAAAACATGAAACAAAATTTATATTTGAAAAGGTGGTTCAAAATAGCATGGAAAACATATTTTATTTGCATTATTTGGATTAAGTATGGATTAGTTATGCAATTAATTAAATTTCAAATGAATTGTTTGAATTTGAAATTTGAATGCATTTGAATTATTCAAAACAGAATACAAATGTTATAAACAGGTAGAGAATTAACTTTGGTCCAACAAACATATTTTATTTATTTTATTTGGAGTTGTAAATTAAAAGTTATTAGCAATTTATAACTAGGGACTAAACTGTAAAAGAATTGGACTTAAACTGAAAAAAGAAAAGCTGAAAAACAAGTTTTACTCTGCAGTGGCTAGCCCTAGCCACTGACAGAGGGCCCCTGGGCCACGGTGGCCCGCGTGTGCTCGCGTGGCAGCACAGACCACTGACGGAGGGGGCCAGCCTGTCAGTGGCTCGCGCAAAAATTGGGGTTTATTCCGCGGGCGCAGGGCTCGAACCCGCGAGCGAGCGCGTGCGCTGAGTGCTACCGCTGCGGCAGCGAACGTTTCTTGTCTGTATACGCGATGCAGTGAAGTTATCATTCAGTTTCAGCTAGTTAACTGAAACTGTCGAAAGCAGGCGCCTTTCTGAACCTGACGGAGAAACAGACGCCGGCGGCGGCTGCCGCGGTGCTGGCTGCTGCTGGGATCGTGTGCGTGCTGGTGTGCGTGCTGCGTGAACGTGGACAAGATGCGGAGGGGTGGAAGGAGTGAGAGGCGGTGATCACCGTGAGGGACAGCAGGTGGTGGTCGACGGCGAGGTGGACGACGCGGACAGCGGCGAGGATGGCGGCGGGGATGCAGTGGCTTGCTGGCGTCGTGCAGGTGTCGATGACGTCGAGGACGACACGGCGGTTTGATCCCCGCGGTCAGCCCGAGGGGAGGGTGAGCAGAACGTCGGCGATGTCCATGGATTCAGACGGTGGGTCTCCGGTGACGTTGCAGAGGTGGGGAATGGCGGCAGAGAGAGGGTGAACGACGGCGGCGCGAGGGAGGGAGAAGGTGGTAGGGCCTAGGGCTGCTCGGGGACCTAGGGTAGGCTTTATATAGGCAGCTACAGGCGCTCCTGGCCGTTGCCGCGCAACGGCGTCGACGTGGCGCCGGCGGATTTCTGCCGTACAGCGGGAAGAAGAGAGGGGGGGTGAGCGAAACGGTATCGGGCCAGGGAGCTGGGCTGGGCTGCTCCCCTGGCCTGTGCCTCTCCCCCTCTGCGCGTTTTTTTTGCTTTTTTTTTTGTCCTTCTATTTTTTTTTGCTGAAATGAAATAGGAAGAAAAATAGAAAGGTTTTGAGTTAGGAAAATTTTGAGAAAATTTGGTATGGTTCAAAACATGTAACAACAACACTTGCCAAACTTTGATTTCAAAAAGTGCAAAATAACTTGCTGTTTGCAACAATGGTTCAAATTTGAATGAATTTGAGTTTAAGTGATTATTGAAAACAAAATTTTAAATAGGGTGCACATATGGTTTAAATGGAAACAAGTGATTAGATTGGTGTTGTAATTTTCATAAGTTCAACATGGTTGCTGGTTTGGAAAATGTAATTTGAATTTGAATAACATTTGAATTAAGTGATTGATTAAAAGCCACCATTTTTTAATAGTTGAACCTTATGGATCAAAATGGAAACAATTGTAAGTTTAACTTGAACCTTTTTATTTGGAAAGTTGTAACATAACAAGTATGAACAAGCATTTGAAATATTGTTTGAATTTCCATTGTGAAAACAAATAAAAACAGATGCAAACAAAATGAAAACAATGCAAACAAGGAATGAGTATGATGACATGATGCAAAACTTTAATTAAGCAAGAAAAAAACATGCTAGGGATGGTTTTTCATACTTGGGATGTTACACCAAGTGGACCCTTGAAGCCGTGAAGTGGACCGGTACTTATGGCAGCGTATCCCAGATGCTTGATGCATGCTCGACGATCCCTGCCTGGATCGATCTGTGGAAACGCTCGGCGTGCCGAGTTGGGGTGATCCGTGGCCTTGCGTTGACCAAAGCCTACTATCCAAGACTCGAGCCGGCAACGCTTGTGAGCGGATTCCCTGAATTCAATACTGATGGCTCGAGATTCTTGGCAAAGGACTTCAAGGCTCTCCACACTCAGGTTCGTCACTCGGCCTGCTTAATTGCCGAGGAGCTCGACGTGAACAAGCTTACCCCTCCATACAACGTTGAAGATAAGCCGGTACCCTCTGCGCTCCCTGTTCCTTTTGATATGCTGGCCCGATACAAAGAGGAAGTTGCCAAGAAGAAGGCCGAGGCCGACTCTGTGCCAACATCATCCACCCCAGTAGTCCCTCCTCCAGCTCGCGATGATGCCGCGGTTGACCCGGACACTGAAGCGGGGAAAGCTACAGAGGAAACCCCCGAAGACCCGGCTGCCAAGACCACCGTCGATGACTCCGCTATGGATGCCGAGTAAAGTTTATCGTTTTTCACCCGTAAACACTTATTCGGCCAATAGGCATTTTGTAATATGCCTGCTACATTTATTTATTTGATAGTGCTCCTGTGCACTTGTGATACTACTCCCTTGGTTTGTAACAACCTTAAACTTTTGTGGCTTTGGTGACCCTTCTGGTCATCCACTTTGGTATGCACTTTTCAACCTTATGTTTGCATATTTTTGCTTTTCTATATTTTTTGCAACAAATGCCAACTCTCGAGTCTTGGGATAAAGCAGAATTTCCCTCCAAGTTTCCAAGACTCGGTTTCCGGGTCTTAGGATCTTTTGACTGGGTGAGCTTTGTTTCTTAAGTCCCCAAGTCCCCAAGACTCGTACTTTTGGGTCTTAAGCTCATTGACTAGACGGCTTGCTGTTTTCTCAAATGCCCAAGTCCCCAAGACCCAAATTTCTGAGTCTAGTTGCAACTTTAGGAAACTCCCTGTTTTTGCTGAAGCCCAAACCATACATTTTCACATATGTTCTTTGAAGTTATGCTTAATACATGGTGAGTTTCCGGCTATCGCCTTTTACTCCGCATAACTTGTGGTTTAGATGACCCTTTTGATTCTCTTTGTTGTAAGCCGGCTTTCGCGTGGATATTCGATGCTGCTATAACTCTATAAAAACAGGGTCAGGCAAGTCCCAGCGGGCATCATGACTGATTGCATTTATATGCTAGCAAAACATGCCACATTATTGCGAGTCACATCAATCTTAAACAAGAAAAATCAAGAAAAAGTTTGGCTCTATTGTCCGGCTATGAGATTGTAACCGTACTTATTGCAAGTAATCGGTCCTCATAACCTAATGGCATCGCGGCCGGGTATGAGATTGTAGCTGTGCTATTCAAGCAATCAGCCCCAAGACCTATATATGGAATCTATGAAAGTTTAAAACCTAGTACATTATGTCTAAACAATAAATACTTACCTGGTACAGAGTACGATAAAACATTAAAAAACTCGGAACAAACTAACAGAAAGAATAAGAAACAAACAACATCATAGTTTAACCATCTCTTTATTGATATGAAAAGGTTAGGTCAACAAGCCGCCTCATTAAAAACCCTCCAGTCTCCTTAGGTACCATGGATAGGAAAAGAGTGCGTCTAAAACCTGCTGCCTGTTACATCGTGTAATTCAACTCGTAAACCGAGTCCTATGCTAAGTGTAATAGTTATGCAGTTGAGCCACGTTCCATGGTCTTTCACGCTCTTGCATGGATGTAGTAGAATGAGCTATGTCGTTCACAGTATCCGACTCTTCCCTTGCATCTATCAAGTAGTATGATCCATTGTGAAAGTTCCGGCTTATGATGAACGGACCTTCCCATGCAGGGGATAACTTGTGCTTTCCCTCCTTGGACTGCACTAAGCATACCACTAGGTCTCCTTCCTGGAAAACCCGGGTCTTGACTCGGCGGCTGTGATATCGCCTCAAGTCCTATTGATATATAGCTGATCGCTCCAAAGCTTGTTCCCTGTGTTCTTCTAGCATGTCCACGGCATCTTGCCGGGTCTTCTCGTTTTCAACTTCCATGTAGGCCGCCACTCGTGGCGAATCATGGATGATATCACTCGGAAGAACTGCTTCTGCACCATAAACCATAAAAAATGGGGTCATTTGAGTAGATCTGTTAGGTGTGGTGTTAATTCCCCAAACCACGGAGGGTAACTCCTCAACCCACGCTCCAGCAGCTCTGAGACACGGGACTCGTAGACGTGGTTTCAATCCTCGAAGTAACTCCTGGTTTGCTCGTTCCACCTGCCCATTGGCTTGCGGGTGGGCCACAACGGCTACATCAAGCCGGATACCATTGTTTCCACAAAATTTCTCCATCTCTCCTAAGGACATGTTGGTTCCATTGTCAGTGATTATAGTATGAGGATATCCAAACCGATCGATGATTTTCTTCAAGAACTTGACAGCTGTAGCCGCTTCATAATTTGTAGCTGGCATGACTTCGACCCACTTGGTAAAATTATCAATAGCCACCAAGAGATAGGTCTTTTTGCAAGGAGACATGTGAAAGGGACCCACCATATCCATACCCCAAACCCCAAACGGCCAAGTCAAGGGGATTGTTCGCAACTCCATAGCCGGCACATGGGTTTGGCGAGCGTACCTTTGACATCCATCACATCTTGCCACCAGGCGTGCTGCATCCGCCTAGGCCGTAAGTCAAAAGAAACCGTGTCGATATGCTTTAGCCACAAGGGATTTGGTGGAGGCATGGTGCCCACAATCACCTTCGTGGATCTCCCTCAGTATTTGTCGGCCTTCTTCTGGGGTTACACAGCGTAAAAAGGCGCCTGTAGCACTTCTCTTGTAGAGCTCACCGTTGATGATGGAGTAACCCTTGGCCCGTCTCAGGATTTGTCGGGCTAGCACTTCCTGTGATGGTAACTCACCTCGTGATAAGAACGCCAGGAACGGCTCAGTCCACTCTGGAATAGCACGTACCGCGGCCACAAACTCTGAATCCGGGTCTTGATGTGCTAACTCTTCTTCAGACTCGGTTTTGACAGAGGGCCGCCATAACTCATCCAGGAAAACATTAGGCGGAACCGGCTCTCGACGCGAACCGAGTCTCGCAAGTGCATCCGCTGCCTCATTCTTTCGCCGATCAATGTGCTCCACTTCATACCCGGAGAAAGACCCGGGTACCCTGTCTACCTCTCTGCGATATGCTGCCATTGTTGCATCCTTTCTGTCCCAGGTTCCTGAGACCTGCTGTACCACAAGATCCGAGTCTCCATAACACCTTATTCGCCTGATATTCATCTCTTTTGCTACTCGTAGTCCATGTAATAGGGCCTCATACCGGCCACGTTGTTGGAGCAATCGAAGTGAATTTGCAACACATAACTCAACTTGTCTCCTTTTGGTGATGTGAGTACCACCCCAGCTCCTGATCCCTCGTATTGCTTGGAACCATCAAAGTGCATCACCCAAGACTCGGAACTTGGTATCATTATGGGCAGGCTTGTGTGAGTCCAATCATTGATAAAATCGACTAAAGCCTGGGACTTAATCGCAGACCGGGGCTCGTATTTGATGTGATAATCTCCCATCTCAATGGCCCACTTGGCTATTCTGCCTGTCGCATCTGAATTTATGATAATGTCCGTCATCGGTATGGAACTTACTACTGTAATGTGGTGTTCTTGAAAATATGGTTTCAATTTCCGGCTGGCCATGAAAACCCCCAAAACTAGCTTTTGCCAATGCGGATAACGATGCTTTGCTTCCGATAAAACCTCACTCACGTAGTAAACCGGCCTTTGTACCGGGTGATCCTTTCCGTCCTCCATGCGCTCAACCACAACCACTGCGCTGACTGCCCGGGGCCCGGCTGCAACATATAACAGCATGGGCTCTTTAGGACCCGGCGCAGCTAAAATTGGTGCCTCCGATAACTGCTTTTTCAGGGCCTCAAAGGCCTTGTCCGCCTCTTGGTCCCATACAAATTTATCCGTTTTCTTCAAGAGCCAGTATAAGG
This sequence comes from Alopecurus myosuroides, assembly GCA_028641055.1. NCBI lineage: Eukaryota > Viridiplantae > Streptophyta > Magnoliopsida > Poales > Poaceae > Alopecurus > Alopecurus myosuroides. The sequence continues at coordinate 209,032,071 of CM054057.1, read as the reverse complement.
GTATCGTTTTTTCTCCGAGCCGAGATAAAAACCGGCTCAAGGCTGCCATGCACCCCGTGAGCTTTTGGACATGTTTCAACTGTTTCGGCTTTTTCAGATTCTGGATAGCTTTGATCTTTTCCGGGTTAGCTTTGATCCCTCTTTAGAAACGATGAAACCGAGTAACTTTCCCGCAGGCACTCCGAACACGCACTTAGTCGGGTTAAGCTTCATCTGGTATCTCCTCAGGTTCTTGAAGGTCTCCTTTAAGTCATCTATGAAAGTTTCAGCTTTCCTTGTTTTAATCACCACATCATCCACATAGGCATGAACATTGCGTCCAATTTGATCCTCAAAGCACTTCTGAATACACCGCTGATACGTTGCGCCGGCATTTTTCAGCCCAAAGGTCATGGTCTTATAGCAAAAAGCACCAAAGGGGGTTATGAACGAAGTTTTCTCCCAATCCTCCTTTTTGAGCTTAATTTGGTGATACCCAGAATAAGCATCCAGGAAACATAATAAGTCACAACCTGCAACCGCATCTATGATCTTATCTATCCTTGGGAGGGAAAATGGATCCTTTGGGCAATGCTTGTTGAGACTTGTATAATCTATGCACATTCTCCACTCATTATTCTTTTTCAGCACTAAAACCGGGTTTGCCAGCCAGTCCGGGTGAAAGACCTCCATGATAAAGCCGGCTGCTAGGAGCCGAGCTATTTCTGCCCCTATAGCCTTTCTCCTTTCCTCGTTCATTTTTCTCAGGCCTTGCTTCACTGGTCGAGACTTGGGATCAACATGCAAGCTATGCTCGGCGAGTTCGGTCGGGATACCCGGCATATCACTCGGCGTCCAAGCGAACACGTCCTGGTTCTCGCGAATAAACTTTATGAGTGCCTCTTCCTCCTTGTTACCCAGGTTAGAACCTATAGCAAACTGCTTGGAAGAGTCCCCCTCGACGAAGGCCACCATCTTTGTATCTTGGGCTGCTTTAAATTTAGGTCTCTCGTCTTCCGAGTTTGGTTTCTTTAAAGTTGTTCGATCTTCCGGGTCTACCTGAGACCAGTAATACCTGAGTTCTTCCCTCCTGCAAGCTTGTTCTGCCATTGCCGCGCCTCCTTCATCACACTCGCCTGCCACGGCCCTGTTCCCATATATAGTGATGGTCTGCTTGGGACCCGGGATTTTAAGCTGTAAGTAAACGTAACACGGTCTCGCCATGAATTTGGCATAGGCCGGCCTTCCAAACAGCGCATGATAGGGACTGCGCAATTTCACCACCTCAAACGTGAGCCACTCTACTCTGTAGTTATCCTTCGATTCTCCAAAAGCAACCTCTAGTGTTATTTTTCCCTCTGGGCAAGCCGAGTGCCCCGGCACAATTCCATGGAAAACTGTGGAGGTTTTCTGCAGCTGAGACTTCTTGAGCCCCATGCGCAAAAAGGTCTCCCAGTATAAGATATTGATGCTACTCCCACCGTCCATCAGGACCTTATTTAACTCGTACCCATTGACCTGTGGGGCCACCACCAAGGCCAACACACCCGGATGTTCTATCGATTCCGGGTGATCTCTTCTGCTCCATGTTATTTCTTGATCTGACCATCTCAAATACCTCGGAACCCCTGAGGAAACCGAGTTTACAGACCTTTTAAGTATCTTTGTTTCTTTGTTGGAAGTTCTGATGGTGTGGACGTGGTACTGCCCTAGCTGCTTAGGGTTGGCCAAAAACCGCCTGCACCTCCTTGGTTATTACCCGGATTACCGCCTCCTGCGTTGCCGGCGGGGGGTGGTCCATTGCCCGGGTTTCCGCCCAGACCCGGTCCTCCTCCCCGGCCTGCGCCTCGCAAGGCCTTCTGTATCTCCTCGTTTTTCCATCTCTGTAAGTCCACGCATTGCTCCAACGAGTGATTAGCCGGATTGCCGTTCCTACTATGACGCGGGCAAGGCATCCTGAAGGCTTCTATGTGGTTAGCCGGCCGTGGTGGTCCTTGATAATTGCCTCCATTGAAATTTCCTCCATTGAAGTTTCCATCTACCCTGGGCCTTGGGAACCCGTCCTCGGTATTGGCGACTAACTCAGAGTTTCCCTCGTATGGACGTTTATGCTGATTATTTCCATTACCGCCTACGTTATTACCCGGCGTAGTGCTGTTGCCGGGTTTCCCATTACTGCTCATGTTGGCCTTCCCTTTCTTTTCCTCTACGTCCTCTTCAGTCATATCAGTGGAAGCATGTTTGTTGCACGCGTCCATCAACTCCCCCATGGTAATTTTTGAAACGTGCCTACTGGATTTCATGCCCATCAACTTTTGCACCAAGGGTCTATACCTGCACGTTTTTGACATAGCTTGTATCGCGTCCTTTGGCTGAATATCAGTGGACGAATGGAGTATCTCCATCACTCGGCGCACCCAGCTGCGAGCCGACTCTCCTTTCCTTTGGATGCATCGATCCAGGTCATCGATTGTATATAGTTTTCTGCATGTTCCATGAAAATGATTGACGGATGCCGTCTTCAACTCACTCCATGAATTGATGGACTTCTCAGGCAAATTATTGAACCATAGTTTTGCTGCTCCTTCAGACATCATAAGATACATGAACTTGGCTTGGAGTTTTTCTGACACATTACGAATAGACATTGCCATCTCATAACTGCTCAACCAGGTCTCGGGATCCATGGTTGGCTCATAGTTTACAACTTTACCCGGTTCCTTGAACTTATCCGGGTATGGCTCTGCTCTGATGGCGTCCGACAGACATTTAGGCCCGGCCAAGTTGGTCAATACCGGTCTCGCGTGTGATACATGAGACTCGTCTGGAGCAGCCGGGGGTGCGCCGCCTACTGCCCCTTGCACTGCTGACCCGGCCATGCGCCTCGCACGGGAACTGTCGACTATTGCATGTGCTGCCGAAACCGCGGGGACTGATGGCCTACGAGGAGGAGGCGGCATTTGTTGCTGCTCTGCCCTCCGCCGTGCCGAGCTTGAATAAATATTCCTCGTGTTTCCGGGTTGCCGACTGAAATATGGCGTCCCATGCAAACCACTTCTATGGTCCGGTAATTTGCCTGCTGAGCCACTGCGGTGTGTAGCATCTCTATGGCCTGCCGAGTTTCGATTTCTCGAGGCGTCTCTCCCAGTGGAATACGGTCGAGCGCTAGGGTTGCGGCGTACACGTTATCCATGGGGTTATTGAAGTGGCCCGGAGGGGTGTGAAATCGTGGCGGCGGTGGCGCCGTATTGCCCCCAAGGGTCCCAACGGGTAACCCGACTGGTGCGTTGGCCGGCTGTCCCCCGAGCGTCGCTCCTTGAAACCCGGTTCCCTGATTCACAGCCGGGATTGGCTGATCTTGGGGAGTAATAAACAGCGTGGCCGGCTGTAGATTTCCACCTGCCTCCAGTAACCTCGTCTGATGCCTCTGATTGTATATCCTTGTTGTTTGAGCCTGAATTCGATCCTCCAATTCTTCCAACTCACGCTGGCGCTCAGCCATCCCTTGTCTCTCAGCTTCTACTTCCCTTCTCTGTTGTTCCAATGCACGGCGTGCTACATCTAGATCTCGGGCACGCGCCGCTGCGTTTTCTGGGGTTATCACTGTTGCCAATACGGTGGGATCCAAGATCAAATTGTTGCTGAACAGAGCCGGATTTTGCGGACGTGAAGTTCCTGCTCCCGTTGCTCTATTTGCCATGAACCCGAACATATTTCTATTTCGCTCACTTTCCCCTGTTCCGCTAGTGACAGAGGCCGGCTCTCCGTCGATCCGGACTATAACCGGGTTTCCATTAGCTGGTGTTTGTTGTTGGGCCAGCGCTCGCACCGCTCCAGCCGCGGCTGCTGACACATCGCCCTGATTAAGATTGATAGCAGGGGTTGTGTAGACCGCGACTCGACGCGCGATGCCTGGCGACGATTCGTACTCTTCCTCTCGCAACTATATTCTTCGTACCGATCTTCAAGCAAGTGCAAGATAGACTCGGTATCATCTTCTCCCATAACCCGGCCACGCGGGGTCCATACCGGCTCCTCCGGCTGTTCCCTCTTCGTAGTGGGTTCCTTCTCCGGCTCTACCGTCCCGACCGATTCTTCTTCGTCCGACTGAATACAGGTATCGTCCCCTAACACAAAATCACATTCATTATGGTCAGAAACAAAACCAGATGCACGCACCATATCGATGAAGACGTTGACTCGGCCAATTGTGACGACAGATCCGGTCTCCAGATGATCCGACTCTGGTACCCAGCCAAAGTCGTCCACGATCTTCTCTCCTTCGGGGTTAGTGATGATCTCGCCGATGACGAGGTTCTTCATGCTTTCCCGAGCTTCTCCCGTGATGTAAACATCTTTGGACATAGGCCCCACGGTGGGCGCCAACTGTCGCGGGATAATCACGGCAGACGTTCGCAGGGGTAACTTAATTTGGGGCAAATCGACTCTGGTGTTTGGGAGAGGTTTTAGCTCAGGGGAAATCATGTTATCTGGTGATCTGGTAGCTCGGGCTGCAATGTCGCCGAGACTCCGGTCTAGGGTTACAAATATCGACTCTCGTACTACTAGAACACTCGAATATCTAGAAAAGCTCTTGGTCTCTCGGTACCGAGAGCCGGTTTATATATTACCTGGCTCTCTGGCTTCCTATACAAGGCACACCCGGAATCCTACCCGGAATACACACATAACCCTAGGTTTCCTAATCGTGGCCCCAAGGCACGGATTACAAGATCCACACTCCCTTTTGGGCCTTCTGGAAACTCCTTCATCTTGGGTCGGGTTTCATGTGATTTCCTTCGGACCGGGTTTCGCCTAGGCATGGGCCTACCGGGTTACCATCCCCCCAACAACAGTGCAACCTTCATTTCTATCAATTGCCCAGCTGTAATTTGTTCACCACACATGTTATTTATCTTCTATGGAGAGACACCACTAGTGAACTGTGGACCCCGGTCCATTTTCTCATACTGATAATACAACCACCGCAATTACTGTTTTGACTGTTTTCACACTGCTACTACTGTTTTCACACTGCTACTGTTGTTTTCATATTACTTTCCTACTGTTTTCCACACCATACATTTAACCTCTTTGTTATCAGCAAAACCGGTGAGATTGACAACCTCACTGCTCCGTTGGGGGCAAAGTGAATTTATTGTGTTGTGTAGGCTCCACGTTGCTGCTGGACCGGTAGTGCGCCCTACCACATCAACTGCATCAACCTTCAGAGATTGCTTGTCCTCCTACTGGTTGATTCAACCTTGGTTTCTTTTCTGAGGAAAACTTGCCGCTGCACTCTTCACAACCTTCCTCTTGGGGTTTACCAGCGAGTGCAACTTTTGCACCATCACGTAGTAATTTACTAGCAATTGCACACTGTCTCGGACAGTCTGTGGTTGTTCACGGCGGATGTACTGGATCTTGTGGATTGTGTACACCTCTTCAGAGTAAAACTATTCAGAATATCCGAGTCCTCAGATATAGACAATTGAATGGCCATGTAGCTAGCATTTTCTCAGTGTTTTCAAAAAATCTTGAAAAGTGTTTTTAGTATTGTACCTGGGAGGTACTCGAAAAGGGAGATGATTGTACCTTTGAGGTACGGGAAAAAGATGATCCTGAAGATGTGATCCTCCAAGAAATTTTGCAAAGAAAAACCTTCTTTTATTTAGAATGCTTTATCAAAACCTTGTGGACATGCAATATCTGCAACAGAAACTAAATATTTTTTGAAGTATCTTCTTCAACAAGAAAATCTAAAACTTGATCAACCATAATGGGTCTTCAATTCATCATGGCTAGCTGAACCCTAATTAAAGCCTTCCTATCACCTATATATGCATACTTGCATGCTTTAGCTTTCATTTGGGGTGACTTGCGAGTACAATCCAATGTACTCATATTGGTTTCGTCCTTGGCTATTGTCTTAGCCAGATTTTGAGCAGCACTCCGGAGAACCTGACGAAGATGGTGTCGCTGATGACTGTGCGGTCTAGGAACGTCTCCGAGTTAGTAGCCTATAAGTTTTCAAGGCATGAATTGGGTTTACCACGAGTTTGTTTTGAAGACTCCCGCCGTTTAATGTGTTTTCCTGCCCTACGTGGCAGTTGTTTTCGACTGAGTCATGTGACCAGTTGTGTAAGACGTGTATTCGTGTAGTGGATGTTGTAGTCTGCAATGCCAACTCGAGTATGTTGTTCATGACTAACTAATCATGGGATCGTGAATGTATGCGTACTGGAGGTCTCAGAGTGCTAGTCTAGGGTCTCCATATAGGGTGGGGCAGCGCCTGGCACCCCCTGGCCCCCCTCCGGCTCTTCTTTGGACTCCGTCTTCGTTCCGGGTAAAAGACGATCTCCGTGGATTTTCAGCTCTTTCCGAGAATATTTCTTTAAGAACTTTTCTGAAATAGAAAAATAGCAGAAAACAACAACTGGCTTGGACCATCTGGTTAATATGTTAGCCAATGAAAACTTCCAAAAACCGATACAAAACATGTGGAAAACAAAAGGTATTGGGTAGAAAACAAGCCTGGAGCATCAAAAATTATAGATACGTTTGCAACGTATCTGTATCCCTAAGCTTAAATCCTGCTCGTTCTCGAGTAGGTAAGTGATAACAAAATAATTTTTATGGTGACATGAACCAGCACAATCTTGATCAACGTTATGTAAAAGCATTGCAAGCTGAGTTCAAAGTACTTTAACAAAGGCATGATAAATATTATTTGAACTAATGTAAACTTAGCAACTATGTTGCACATGAAAAGTAACACAAATAAAATACAATGAATAATAATGCATTGAAAGTGATATGTTTATTTCAATCATAAAGGAAAACATAATAAAGCGGTATCCAACTTGTCCTTCGTGTGGTAGCAAAACATAAATGCCAGGACACATTCGAAGTTTAAACGATGACTAGATAAAAAATAATTTGAGAGTAAGCAATACCATAATCACGAATGAATCGGTAATAAATGGAACTATACACATTATACTCAGAATGACAGCTATGCTCTCTTAACTGGTGCATAAAGTAAGAAGATGAAGACTCTACATAAAAGTAAAAGAAAGGCCCTTCGCACAGGGAAGTAGGGATTACTCGTGTGGTAGAGCATTTTATTTAATAAAACAGAGGTATCGAAAACAATTTTTGAGAGAGGTGTATGTCTATGTAAACGAATGGTAATAAAAAACTTATCATAATCAATGTCAAGCAAAGTGTTTAGACTTTTAAGAGCAGTTTCCATTAGCATTTTTTATTTTGGTTGGCACTCCCCTCCACCTTTTCTTTCACAAACCAGAGCTAGCCGAATCCACGGGTGTCTACCAGCATTCATCAAACCATGGTGAAGTGCCTTTTTTTGCTATTTGAGTTCACATTATTTGGCACCAGCTCTCTGCAATTTAGATGAACACAGATTCCATACTGAGGGCCGCCATCCCGGTGTTTGACCTCCTGTATGTGCGGGCGCAGTCCAGAGCCGTCATGTCACGCCAGACGGGGAGAGTCACTATTTTTTATTTGCTTAAAGCATCTCCACCGGCAACCATTTATTTCGTGTTCGGCACCCCCGATGGAGCCCTCTTTAAGGGCGTCGGACGTGTGTCCGCAAATTTGGTGGGTGTCGCTCACAGCTTCGACCCCCAAATGCCGACCCTCAGCCGACATCCCTGTTTTGATCCAAGTAGTTTCTATCTGAAAACTTTCGGCAAACTTGGTATATAATAATTTTACAATATCACAAATAGTTCAATAGTTATCTCCAAGGGGCCTTTTCTTCATCCTTCATGCTTTGGTCGGTTTCCTCCTCGGCGAGCGCCTCTAACAGAGTCGCCATGACCAACACATTCACGTTGTCGTCTGCAAGGGCGGCCTCCTCTCCCATCATTTGACAAATCATCATCTCATTGTCGCTATCCATACTATACTGGGCAAAATCAAAACATTAGCCGCGAGCCAGAGAAGTGAAACAACGGTTCATCTACCTATGGCAAACGGTCGAACACCTTACCTGCAGGGTGGTAGCGAGGAAGTGGCAGATCCGGCTGAAGGTGCACAAAACCGACGGCGAACGGCGGCAAATCGGGCTACGTAGTACGTGCACAACTCCTTCGCGGAGATGGCGCCGACAAGGGTGACGGCGATGGTGTGAATTACCGGCAAGAGGAAACATCAGAAGGATTAGGGGGGGCAAATGACTAGTGGCTTATGCCACCTTCTCTATATGAAGAGCGGCCCCCTATCGGGTGGGCTTACCGGACAATGTTCGACACCCCCAAGTTTTGGCGGATGGGCTGATGGTGGTGGATATAAATTTGACGAGGGCACACCATTAGGGTGCCGTCGTGGGCAGTTTTTTTTTGGTCTGGACCCGTATTGGAGTGCTATTTGGTGGCGCCGGTTGAGATGATGTTAGAGCATCTCTAACAGCAGCCCTAAATAGGGCAGAGATGTAAAAAACCTGTGATATAGGACAGAAAACAACAAAAATGGCCTCCAACGGCTGCCCTAAATAGGTCATTTGGCGAAAAAAATTAGGGTAGTGCCCTAAAAACTAGCAAAGTGATATATTTTTGGGGGCAGCAAAGAGGCTGCCCCAAATGCCAACCCCACGCGCGCGCAGCCGACCGCCAACCAGAAATTTCCCGCCGCCCGCAGCGCGCCGCTCTTTTTATCCCCACCGCGCCGTTGTAGCCGTAAACAGCCGAATCCGCCCCCATTCCACCGCCTCGAGCGACTGCCCGCCGTCGCCCCCGAATCGACCTCCCTCGTCACGAATCGGCTCCGCCCACCGAGATGCCGCCGCGTCGTGCAGCCAAGAGCTCCACCAGCTTCCTCGGCGTGGGGCTGCGCCCCTCCGGCTGCTACGCTGTGGAGATCTCCACCGACGGCGTCCGCTAGTGGGTGGGCACCTTCGACACGGCGGAGTTGGCATTTCGGCCGTTCCCGGGCGGAGATGCCGAGATGGCCGAGTTCCTTGCGTTAATGGTCGAATTTAGGTGTTAATTTCTATGTTTGAATGTGTAATCGTCAAATGTAGTTTAAACCTTTTGGATCTTGTTTAAATTTCGTTCATAAAATTTGTGTCACCTCTGTTTATAGGGCAGCCGTTGAAGCACCGCGCTGTCCTATCTTAATCTGCTAGAAAAGTAGTAGCGATTATGTTGTTCTAAAATAATTATAGGGTAGACCTAAAACATTCAAAACAATTTAGGTATGCTGTTAGAGATGCTCTTAGGGCATCTCCAGTCGCCCCCCCCAGAGCCCCCCGGCGGCCTTTTTAGCGCCGGAAGCGGCGAATAGCGTCGTTTTCTCACCAGTCGGCCCCCCCAGAAGCCCAAATAGCGCCGTTTCGGCGCTATTTCGCGCCGCGGCACCCAGGCCAAACCCAGCCCGCTGGGTTCGGCCTGGGGGGGCGAAACTGCGCGACAGCACGCGCGGGCCAGCTTTGTCAATGACGCGACGAAAAAGCGCGGGAATAGAAACCCCCGCCCGTTACCTTCTTCTCGGCGCCCGCGCCGTCAAAGGCTGCCGGAGTAATCGCGTGGCGGCCGCCCAGTGCATGCGCCCCAGTCAAAGGCTGCCGGCGTAATGGCGTGGCGGCCGGCCAGTGCATGCATGGCGGGGGCGGCAGCGGTGACACGCGCGGCGCAGGGACTAGCCCGCTAGGCTATAAAAAGGGCGCTCGTCCCTCGCCGTTCTGTCATTCTCGCTTCCTCCTCCTCGCCGTTCTCCCATTCTCGCCTCCTCCTCCTCGCCGTACCTAGCAACGATGCCTCGCCTCTGCGATGCGTGGCCCAACAACGACGAAGAGGAGCAGCAGCCGGCGCAGGAAGTGGCGCCCGAGCAGCCGCCGGCGCAGGGAGCGGTGGCGCCCGAGCAGCAGCCCGCCCAGGGAGAGCTGGCACCCGAGCAGCCGGCGCAGGCTGCCCGGCGCTGGAGGAGGGAGAGGAGGAGGCACCCGGTGTGGCCGGAACAACACGCCGCCTTCCACTCCTTCGAGACCGCGCGGAACGAGGGAGCGTTCCACCAGGTCCTCGGCGGCCTCGAGCACGCGACGGCGGCGGCGGAGGCTGCCGCCGTTCGGGCATCTCTGGAAACCCACCAGAGGGAAGAGGTGGAGCGCGAGGTGCGCCGTCAGCTGGCCGAAAACGCTACATCGGCCGAGCAGCATGCCATCATCGCGCAGTACGAGGCCGACCGGCGGCAGGTGGCGCTGCAGAGCGAGCGGCGCAACCGCTAGCACTCCGAGCAGGCGCAGCTGCACCGGCTGCGGGTGCAAGGCCGGGCGGAGCGGCACTGGCTCGCCGCGGCGAAGGATGACGGCGAAGCTGGCCCCTCCAACTGGCTCGCCATGGTGGCGAAGGGTGACCGCGAGGAGGACGACGATGAAGACGACGACGCCTAGGATAGTCGTCGCACTGTTTTAGTTTTATTTCTCGATGTTTTTAGTTTAAATCTGCGTTGGAATTGTACGAACTTTGCTGAAATCAATAAAATGCGTCGAGGTTCGAATCGAGTTTTTTTCGGGCCGAAACTTGGGTTCGGAGACGACTGGAAAGACTGCCCCCTCCCCCCCCCCCCCCCCCCCCCCCACCCCCCCCCCCCCCCCCCCCCCCCAATTTCAGATTAGCGCCGTTTGGCGCCGCAACGGCAGAGATGCCCTTACGGGCTAACATTGCGGCTGCCCTTTCTCTTAGCGGAGCTGCCGCAAAAGCATCCAAGACGAGAATCACGTGCGCATTTCCGAGACACCTGTCCGAATTCCGCAGCATACATACAGAGAAATGGGGACAGAGATAGTCGGAAACGAGTAGACCAATCAACTCTCGCCGTGTCACCGGCACGCACGACGTTGACATTTTACCTGGAAAAAACACGCCGGAAAACGCTGCAAAAGTAAAACTGCAAACGTTTTTCCCGCTCCCCACCGGCGGGCCGCCACCACCACCCAACCCCACCGCGCGCGCCCAGCTCCACAGAAAATAATGGATCTCCGTTGTTTTTCTTCGCTCAGCTCCCCGCTCTCTCCCTCTGTCCCAGATTCACCGCCCAGTACCCACGAGTTGCACGCTCTCCTCCCTTCCCCGGCGAGGCGGCGAAGTGGAGAAATTTCACCAAACACTACAAGTAGAACTAGTACCTGCTCGCTGGCAGCAGCTACAGCTGAAGCGGTGGCATGGCGTCTTCCCTCGCGTCCGCGTCGTGCGCGCTGCCCCTGCACCCCAGGGTGGCCACCGCGGTTGCGGCCGCGGCTGCGGCCGCGGCTGCTGCGGCGGCAGGCCCCTCCTACTACCGCGTGCTGCTCGCCGTCGCGCCGCCCCGCTCGGCCGCGTCGATGCGCCGGATGGGGATTCTCGCGCCACTCCGGTGCTCGGCGCTCGAGGATCCTGGTGCTGGTAATGATGAAGTGCAGAAGGAGAAGGGGAGCGTGAGGAAGCATGCGCGCGGGAGGCCGGTGTGGAGGCGTATCCTGTTCGCCTCCAAGAAGACGCGCAGCATCATGATCCTCAACGCCCTCACCGTCATCTACGGTATACATTCCTTGGCGATCTCCTTTGCTGACAATTCGTACGTCTAGGCGGCTCAAGGTGTTCGGTTGACAAAATGTTAACGAGGACGCTTCATGAATGAGCATTATCTAAAATAGATCCATTATTTAGTAGTCGAACCTTGTGGGACAACTCTTCATCATCAGGAATTCAGGATCAGTCATGAAACTCAGTGTTCGTCAACTTTTTTTTCTACAGCGAGTGACATTCCAGTTCTGAAAGAGGTTGAAGCCCTCACAGAACCTGCAGTTTTCAACATGGTGCGCTTCGTTATTGCAGCCATCCCCTTCGTACCATTTGTGATACGTGCATTTGGAGATCGCCACATACGAAATGGAGGATTAGAGCTAGGAGTTTGGATTAGTTTAGCGTACCTTGCTCAAGCAATCGGGTTGATCACATCTGATGCTGGGCGAGCATCCTTCATCACAGCCTTCACAGTATGTCTTCTTGCACATTTTTTTTTCTCGTAATTATCGAATTGATTGAATCCTCAAATACTTTGGAAATATCTAAAGAATTCTGTGAACAGGTGATAGTTGTGCCTTTGATTGATGGCATTTTTGGTGCCTCTATCCCCAAGCTGACTTGGTTCGGGGCGATAGTATCGATTATAGGGGTTGGCCTTCTAGAGTGTGGTGGCTCTCCTCCTTGTGTAAGTACTAAATAGCATTAGTCTTGCTATTTTTGTACTAGCGCTTGTTAGTTTATTCAGTTGTTACCGTAATGGAATTCAGAATCTACAACGCTTCAAAGTCCTGTTGTTTATGCAACCACCAACAGTGATGCTCTGAATGAATACTCTTGCAGTAACATTGACCAACCACGTCAAAACATTCCATTGTTTTGTTCAAATAAAATCGATTTCATCTTTTCAAAGATTTGGATACAGTATATATCGTGTCTTGACAAGGAACTGCATTTTGATTGTGCCATCTTGCTGTTTCCAAAGGTTGGTGACGTGCTGAGCTTCTTCAGTGCGGTGTTTTTTGGGATCCATATGCTTAGAACGGAGCAAATATCAAGAAGCACAGACAAGAAGAAGTTCATGGCTCTTCTTAGCTTTGAGGTTCATAACTGTACCTGCAGTCTCCGATATCCACTGTACCGCACTTATCATCTTAGCCACTATGGAACCATCTCACTGACCATCTATCATTCAGGTCCTTGTTGTGGCTTTCACCTCGATACTCTGGTTTATGTTGAAAGATGGCTTTTCTGGTGTCCAAGATTCCAGCTTTGAATCGTGGACTTTTGGTATGCTTTGGGATTCAGGCGGCTTCTTTTCCTTGGATACCAGCATTATACACCTGGAGTCTTTTCTACAGGGTTATGCATGTGGGCAGAGGTTAGCCTACTATTTAGAGCCTTTTAGTAGTGTTATGAATATTCTTACTGAAGATTTATTTAATTTATAGATCATTTTATATGGGTGTCTCTGCACAGATGGTAGCGATGGCCCATGTTTCAGCAACAGAAACTGCGATTGTTTATGGGCTAGAACCAGTATGGGGAGCTGGCTTTCGCTTGGTTCCTCTTAGGTGAAAGATGGGACAATGCTGCATGGATCGGAGCTGCACTTGTTCTATGTAAGCTTATGAATTACGATGTTTTCCTTCTGCTTTGTTCTTTGTGTTTACAGTTGCATTTTTATACTCAGATAGGAAATACCTTGAACTAAGTGTTTGCATTAACCTGATCACAGTGAAATCCTTAAGCTAATTGAGTATATGTTTATCGTCCTCTTCATTAGGTGGAAGCCTAACTGTGCAGCTATTCGGGTCGGCTCCTGAAAAGCCCAAGAAAGTAAAACCACCCAGCACGAATGTATTGGAAACCTCACTGAAACGGCAGGACGGCTTCTCCCTATCTGCTATCCCTGTCGATTCCAGGAAGAACATAGGGAGCCAATTAGAGAGGTAACTCGCGTCTCATGACTGTCAACTGCTTCGCCATTTATCCATTCGCGGCTGCTCTTTTGTTCTGTGATACTCAGTTTTTACCTTTCTTAAGTTTTTACTTTATTTTCTGTAAAATAGGAAGGATAAAACATTGTAGCCCAATGTTAAGGCAGCAAGGCCTCCTCTGAAGACAGGGTCAGGATTGCAGCTGTATATAAACCAAACCAAGCGGCCTTATATTCTTCTAGCACATTGTTGCTTGGTTCATCGAATAGATGCAACTGGCATTTGCTCCACGGACAAAGCCTGCTCATGATCTCGGAAGTGAGTTGCCTTGTAGGGCACCAACAGGACTAACTAACTTGTAACTAGGGATAATCTAATGCCCCGTACATATTAGAAACTTTGGCATTACTGGCTAGAAGCTCTGACCAGATGGTACTGCACGCTGGTGTAAAGTGGCAATTGTCCAATTGTAAATGGGATGTTCACTATACCCTCGGGTAAATTCCTTGTAAATATCAAAACATAGATGATTAAATGTAAATGTACTAAACATAGCTGCAGTTATTCAACTGTATAAGTCTGTTGGCTCGGTACTATGTGCTTGCTCAAAGTATGTCAATCGAATTTAGCCTTTTGATAGTTCGAATGGCGATCTGCTGTCAGTCTCCCTTTTTGTAACGATATGTACTGCTGAAATGATCATGATTTACATTTACATTACTCTGGTAACGGAAAACACATGCTTTTTTCGAATAAAAACCATGATCTCATCGTACATTTACATCACTCTGGTAACGGAAAACACATGCTTTTTTCGAATAAAAACCATGATCTCATCGTACATTTACATCACTCTGGTATGGAAAACACATCATTGTGGCATGGAAAACTTTTTTTTTGTTTAGGTTGCTCACCACATACTTGGCATTATGTTCTTTAGCCTTTTATAAAGCTTTCACTGAACTGCATCTGCTTACTTAGCGAAAATTCCGCAGCCGCAAGACAAATTTGCTCAGTCCCTTCCGGGACATCCGATAAGATGGGAATGAAATGTTGCAGAATTGCCCAACTTTTTTTTTTCTTAGATGTGAATTGCCCAGCTGTTACAAGTAGATGAGAGATTTTCACTACTTTTGGGACTTGCAGAACCTTAGGTATTCCTTGGGCCAAGTTGGATTGGGCAGAGCTGTACTTAAATCGAGACTGGGCTGGAAGTGTTCTGAATTAGGGCCTTATTTCAATGCTTATGGGCTAGCCATGATTTAGCAAATAGATACGGGCCGACCTGACACATGCATTTCCACCTTTGTGTGACGAAACGGCAACAATGTTGCGCATTGCTTCTTTCATGGCTAGCTGGATTCTACAGGTTTTATTTCTACATCTCGGCAACTTGAGCAGACGCCACGTCGCCACCGTCTAAATTTGACCATTAGGTATGTTATCTGAAAACGTAACCAATTCCAGTATGGAAAGAAAACATCAGCAGGTCAAATAAGCTGATTCCAAAGTGAGCATGTGCAACCGTCAATGAAGCACTTCTGGCGAGCATAATGCTCATCCATCCCTCTCTCTTCAGCATTCGCATTGCTTATTTCTTAATCATATACTGCTCCTATCATAGCTTTCTGGATTCTTTGGCGATAGATTTGTCGAGTAATTAACCTAGTGCCCAACTTGAGCGGACGAACATGCCGTACGTAAACAAAATCACAGCGGCGCGTTCTACAAACCACCGGTGGTCCTGCCCCTCGCTGATCTCTCGGAAAGGCGCACGGTCGCCCGCCCTGGCCTGGAGCAAGTAGTCGATTGGAGCGGATCGCTCCTCCAGCTTCAAGGGGCCGGCGCATGGTTGCATGTGACAGCCTCAGAGCGAGCGCATGATTAAGAAACACGGTGGGGGCTCCTCCGCTGTGGCACCCGACTCGGACGACAAATCTCGCAGCGAGCCATGTTTACCTTACCCCCCTTGCAACCCCGGCCTTTCCTGCGTGCATTATTACCAGATCCAGATCCACACCAATCAACACTTCACACAAACCAGCGGACGAGCAAATGCACCATCCTCCAGTTCAGCTTGCGCTGAAGCCTGAACTAAACGAAGTACTCCCTCTGTTACGAAATATAAGACGCGGAAGCATTTGCAGTACAACTTTCGTCACGTTACGCAATTTTGCAACTTCCCGAAATTGCCCTCACGCGGACCAGTCGCTCGCGCAGACCACTCTCGTTCCCCACTACCCACCCTGCTCTCGCGCACAAAAATGGCGCCCGTCGCCGCCCTCTCCCCATCGCCGCCGTGTCGCTCAAGCTCTCCGTCAGCGCCGCCGTCTTCCTCCTCGTGTCCTCCTTAATCCCCATCATCCGCGACCACTCTAATAGCCTCCAGCCCTAGTTCTCTCGCACCCTATAGGTCAAAGGTCGAATTTTTATCCGCCGGTGATGGTGCCGCTGGGCGAGGAGACACCTCATCTGCGTTCGCCGGCGCCTGATCTGCGTGCGCCGGCGCTTGATCTGCTTTCTGGAGGCGCCAAATATGAGCTTTGTACCACGACTCCGCCTCCCGCTCTCGCCCTCTGCTACGTCCAGCACGACACGGCCTCTTGCTCGTCGCCCCAAGGTCTGTATCCCTCGCCCCCTCTCTACCTGCTGCATCTCAGTGTTGCTTTAGGTCGTGCTAGTTACTCCTCCGATTGCTTGTATGATTGGCTAGCTCGAGTTGAGCATCTCCGTACTAACTTATGCAATTGCGTTCTAAATATTTGATTCACATGCTCTGGTGCTCAAGCGCCACTCGTTTTTTTCTTGGAATTCATGTCCGTTGTTAGTCCTACCATCTTGAGTAGACGTCAGTTTCACCAGCTTGTGATTGGTAGTGTGTAAAAATCAGCTTGTGATCGGTAGCATGTAAAATTATGTCAAATTAGCTATCCCACTCACTTCCTGAAAGATGAATTGTCCTAAATTACTCCGACTAGTCTCAGATATCCTCTCATTTTTACTGATACATCAACTTCCTTCAGCTCAAGATTGCATATAGGCCTGGGGAGCAGTTCAACCTTCCAGATTTCGACCAAGGTGTGGAGAATTTTCTTCTCGATGGCTTCATTCCTGAGCAGCATGGGTCTGTACCAACTGGAGGTATGGCTGAATGTTCGCGCCACCGATAAGGCCGTCAGGCTCCTCCTGCCCCAGCCCGCGAGAGCTAATTCAACGCCGCCGCCATCATCGACGCCGCCGTACCGCACTAGCGCTAAGGTGAACTCAACCAACATTCTCTACCGCCAGCCCTCGATATCTACCTCAACGCTGCCGCAAACGTTTTTTTTTTGCTGTTGTTGGTACTCTATAATCAGTCAGTGCTTGATTGTAGCAAGTGCAAGTAGTGTTTGTTTGGTACGTCAGGTTGCAGTAAAACCTGTAGTGAAAAGGTTACTGACCAATAGGTTGTTGATCACCACTTGAAGTTAATTGTTTTCTCTGTAGTGTGGAGTATCAAGCTAATTGGAAGAAAGCAAATTGCTTGTTGTGTATTGCATTTTTGCTAGGGACCTGATACATGTGTTAAGCCAATTGCTTAACTTACAGTAGTGCATTTGTTCAGCATCTTAAACTGGAGTAAGATGCAAGGGACCTCATAAATTTAAACCATTTGCTAGCACTGCTTGCAGCAGTAGCATGTGACTATATTTGCACATATTTGTATCAGCAATATAAACATCTTATCCTAATTTTCTGTACTGCTAGGAGTAGGATTGTGAGTATTCTTGTGTTCTTGATTTTGTGTACCGGTAGGAGTATGATTTGTGTACTGCTAGGAGTAGGATGAATGTAATGCTAGTGTGTTGGATTAAATAATGCTTGTACACGAGCATTTAAAATAATGCTTGATTTCTCAGCCGGTGTCGGATTGTTTGCATGAATTTTGCACTGCTTGCTGCGATGTTAAGCTATGCTCCAGCTGATGTGTTGCTTGCTATGAGTACTCTATCAGTGCAAGTTTTCAGGGGTCCTCTCCAACTGATTTTGGAGTATTTGCCTACTGCATTTGGTTTTTCTGGTAGCATTTGCTATTTCTGGTAGCAGTACCAAGAAACTGATTGGTAGCAATAGCTTTTGCTTGTTCCAGAAACTCTCTATTCCTAAATATACTCCAAGCATGAAAATGTTGCTACTAAATGTGTATCATGTCTAGTGTCAGCAAGTTTTGTATAATTACTGGAATATTCCTACAATATTTGTATAATTACTGGACCAAGCATGAAAATGTTGCTACTAAATTTGCTTGAAGATTCCTGCAATATTTATATAATTACTGGACCAAGTTAACTGAACAATACTCCTGTAGAATTACTGCAAGTTAACAGAATGTACTAGATCTCTGGAAGCCAAAAACAATATTCAGATACAGATAGTTGTTTTCTCCAAAAAAAATGTTTGTTGTTTACTACTCCACCTTTTTGTCTTGTTAACTTGCTAACAGCCACTTGACAGGGCTATGCTAGAAGTACTAGATCTCTGGAGTATTTCTTTACAGTATTATCTTGTTTCTGAAATATTAAGAATATTTTTTTGCAGTTGCTAGCAGCATTGTAATTTTCAAATTAAGCTACTGATAATTGAGAAATGACATTCCTGTAGGAGTTTTTTCTCTCTGTCCGTGTCGGCCGTGCTACGAGTGGGAGGCATGGCGCTGGTGTTCCCCGACGACAGCGAGTCCACAGGCATGTCCAGCCGCCAGTGCAGCCCTCCTAGGCAAACCGGTCGTGCCCCGCAACCTCCTGCCGCCACTACTTAACTGAGCCCATCGCGCCGCTGACAGGGACAGAGAGCACGCCACCATGCAGTGGCTGGATGCGCAGCCACCCGGCTCGGTGCTGTACGTCGTGCTGACGAGAACGAGTTCAGCTCAATGGGGAATCGATCGACCCATTGGAGAAAACAGTTTCATGCCTATCAAAGCTATATCGCTTCTTAGAATCTTAAGTTTTTTACTGGTTTAGCCCAGGTATTGTAACTTCCAAAGCTTACGATAATTTCTATTGTTAATTCTTCTTTTAGTACTTGATGCTCTGGTCATTCAAGTTGACATATCACTTAAATGTTACAGGAATCTTTAGAAGTTTGCTCAACATGCTTCAGATCATTACTGAACCTGGGTGAGAATGATGCTGCTCCTGGGCGAGGTGACAAGTGCTGCTCTTGGGTGAGTCCTGAACCTGGGTTCAATCTGCTCCTGCTGCTCTTGTGCACACACCTGATGCTCTGGTTGAGTTCAATCTGCTGCTGCTGCTCTTGTGCACGGACCTGATGCTCCGATTCAGTCCGATCTGCTGCTCTTGTACATGAACCACATGCTCTGGTTGAGTTTGATTTGCTGCTCCTTTGTTGTGCAGGGTCTTGTGCAAGAACTGGGTGTGCGTGAGGCAGCACAAGATCTGGGGGAGGAGACGAGGAGAGGTGACGAGATCTGGGCCAGGCGAGGCTAGGGTGAGGCGACCTGGTTTTTTTTTTTGAGTGAGAGAGGCGACATATGGTTGGGAGAGGATCTGGGCGAGGCGAGGTGCCGCGATTTGAAGCGAGGTGATGCGATTTGAGGTGAGGCGAGGAGAGGAGGAAGACGACGCTCGATTTTCGCTGGGCGAAGCGTTTTCTAACGTGGGGTGGCATCCTTTGTAATTTGAGTTATTATGTATGGGCAGACACGTCATATTGGCGATTTTGTGGGTTTGTCGGAAAACGCTTCAGCGTCATATATTACGGAACGGAGGGAGTAGAAGAGAATTCTTGCACCAGCGAGTTTTGCACTGCATTTAGGCGGTCACGTAGGCCACGTTGCGACCGGAGAACAGGCGATGATTCCTTCCAGCTCGGCGAAGCGACTAATTAAAACCCGTAGCCATCCCATCCATGGTCGGCATCATCAACCCCCGTCGTGGTTAAACTAAGCAGAAATCGCACGAGTAGGCAGGCAGGCAGGCAGCGTGAGCGTATGGTGCGGGAGAGCGACGTGCTTGCGGCATTTCCTTCCGATCGGTCGTTAGGCGAGGACCCCGTTCCGTGCCACACCCCGCATGTGTATGTGTTCTCTCCTCCCCTCCCGTCCGCGTCGCCGGCCGTGTCGCTGTCTGTCTGTCACCGATTCCGTTCCGCTCCGCTGGCGGGCCTCTCGCTCTCGCAGTCTCGCTGCACAATTCCGTTTCCAGATTTTTCTTCGCCCCGGCAGGTCAGGCAGGCGGGCGAATTTCTCTTTTGCGCGCTGGAGGCTGGACCGGCCGGAGCGCTGCAGCCAGGAGTGGGATTTTCGCTCTCGCCTTTTGCGGCCGACCGATGCGCGCTGAAATGCCGAAACGAGATGTGAGGAGAAATTCGTCCACGTACGGGATGGGAAAGCTGCGTGTACATGCCGCTCGCTCGGTTAGCTACTGACGCGCGGCCTCGATCTACTGGGCTGGGTCGACGGTTTTTTTCCGGCGTGGACTAGTTCGCTCCGCGGATCGCCGTATGGTACGCGTTTTCTCTTCGGCCTCGCTCTCTTGTACAGGAGCGACGTATGCTCATCAGCTCATGTACGCCTAGCTAAGTACCTGTCTGACTTCTGAGTATCTAACGGAAGAGTTCAACCTCCTCTCTGGAAAAATAATCGTTCAAGAGTTCCGAGGCATATTTCTGAACTTGCTATATGAATATGATCCCCATTCTTATGTGAGAGGCACACAGCTGTAGCACACGCCACATATAAGCACCACTGTTAGCGGCGCGACTTGAGTTCGCGGCTAATTATCGCAAGTTCATTATCCGGTGTATTTCCGGAAAGAGTTTTCCGCGTCAAATTCCATGTCTACGGTAGTATGGATCTTCACTTCTTATTAGTATCCGCCTATCGATTCATAGCAGCGAAACAGCTAATCACCAGGGGCCCTGATGTTGTCTTTGCCGAAATCCCGGGTAATCTAGTGTGTGCTAGCGCAGACATAACCGGGCATGGCGATGGCATGGTCCCATAACAGAGCACGAAAGCAGGCGGGTCCTAAATACTCCAAATGAAGTCTCATTCCTTCCACGTTGGTAGGCACGCATCATATACTACTACTACTACACACACACACGCACATGATCGGCCGCCATAATTGAGGCTATTGCATCATCGCCTTCTTCGCTTAGCTGGAACATCAACCAAGCAACGGGATCAATCATGCCAAGGCCTTGCCGTTAGCCTAACCACTCCACGCAAGCTGTAGGCCCGCCCTTGTGATGCTGGATTAACGGCATAGCTAAGTTTGCGCGATACTCGAAGTGCGTCGTCACAACTCACAACTTGTACTGCTGCCAAGTTCGGTCTTGGGTGGATATGAATTTTCCGTAAACATTGGGGCGCACATGAATCCATTGCATGCAGCTTTCTGTTATTTCTTTATTTTGCGAAAAGACCGCCCGATCAATCCAGGATTAAAAAGTACCTTGTTGGAAAAAAACAAGAAACTAGGGCTCCTTTGGTTCCCATGACTTTTTCTTCTTCTTTTGGTGTGGGTGGGAGACACTAGAAGGGCGGCTCGGAGGGAGACCGAGGAGCTGGTGACGAGGGGCTTGGCCAGCCCTCACCGTTGATGTGGCCTGCCGGTGTGACGTGGTGGCGTCTGGGTGGTGCTCGGCGCGGTTTGAAGGTTCCCCTCATCTTCAAATTGTGAGTGCGGTCTTGGGGTCGGCATGGAAGTTGGAGCGGTGACTCCTTCATCAGTTGGGTGTCGTGCTTAGCCGCTTGGGAGGCAGTTACGTCGATTTGGTTGGGGCGTGGAAGATAGGGTTGTGGTTCTCTGTGGTAACTACATGGGTGGCGGAGTCGACGACCTTTTAGGGGAGGGGGCGTTGGATATATGCCGGAAAGACAATGATATTTATACATCTATTTTATAATTATGATTCATATTTATACATCTATTTTATACTTATGATTCATATTACTTGTACTGCTGCCAAGTTTGGTCTTGGGTGGATATGAATTTTCCGTAAACATTGGGGCGCACATGAATCCATTGCGTGCAGCTTTCTGTTATTTCTTTATTTTGCGAAAAGACCCTCCCGATCCATCCAGGATTACAAAGTACCTTGTTGGAAAAACAAGAAACTAGGGCTCTTTGGGTCCATGATTTTTTTTTTGGGGGGGGGGGGGGGGGGGGGGGGGTCATTGGTGGACGACGCTAGAAGGGTGGCTCAGAGGGAGGCCGAGGAGCGGGGCTTGGCCAGCGCTCGCCGTTGATGTGGCCCGTCGGTGTGACGTGGTGGCGTCTGGGTGGTGCTCGGCGTGGGCCGCCGCGGTTTGAAAGTTCCCCTCATCTTCAAATTATGAGTGCGGTCTTGGGGTCGGCATGGAAGTTGGAGCGGTGACTCCTTCATCGGTTGGGTGTCGTGCTTAGTCGCTTGGGAAGCAGTTACGTCGATTTGGTTGGGGCGTGGAAGATAGGGTTGCGGAGCCGACGACCTTTTAGAGGAGGGGGCGTTGGATATATGCCGGAAAGACAATAATAGTTATACATCTATTTTATAATTATGATTCATATTACTATGTTATAACTGACGTGGTTCCCAAATATGAGATTCAGAGGAAAAAAACTCACGCTTACGTGTAGTAACATGAACAAAGTAAAACCCTAGTCTTGCCTTTTACGATTAATTCATTGGTTGCTTGATGACTATATTTTCCTAGTCATGAACAATGTTTATGTCAACATCAATGAATAGCATATTGTTGGAAGGGAACAATATGGCTGGATATACCCTAGTAGTTGATATGCTTAGATTCATATCACAACATGGTTACATTACAACACATTCTTTGACCATGAGGCTATCGGGGTAATATATTTTGAAGGTTTTACTTTGGTACTATCAAGAATCACACCGTAAACTAGCTGAACATAAAGATATCCACTGGGTAATTTTAAATGAGTATGTTTCCTCGATATTCTGATATGAGAATTATTACTCCGTAAAAGGAGAGATACAAACCTGAGCCCACTTGGTATTCTTGATATCCATAAGTTCTGCAGACAATGCATGAGATAGTACATCATGTGGAATATCACAATACAACAACGAGAAAGAGGAAACTTACCGGTTAACGAGACAAGACAATGGTATAGTCGGAACATATATTGTTCCATGGCAATACCGAAATCCATAATCTCGGGTAAGTTTGGTACCGTGAGTAATGAGAGAATTGTATAATGAACTATAAGTTCAACAGTTTATTCATTTAGTATGTAAGAGTCAATATGGCCGTCCATGCCCCGCTATTGATTATTGGAAAGAAAGAGTTTCCAGTTTTATGTCCACACACTATCGAAACTATAGGGGAAACACACATAAATTAGGGTTGGTTTATGTGTATATCGGTAGGTTCGAAACAACAAGGAGTATCATAAGAACGGTGTTTCTGTGTGATAGATATATTTTATATATCAGAGATAATTTATATTGAGGTTATTGGATGCCCCAGAGTAATAGAATTACCACGGGAATATATTTTGGAGTTGTTCTGAGAGAAAGTTGAGGATGCACGCTTTACAGAGCAAGTGCGGGGGGACGTGAGATGTCCCTAGATGTTAGAAATATATTTCTAACATCATTAGATAATATCGATGATTTTATCTAGAGTGGCCACTAGGGTTCAAAGAGTTTCTGGCGAAAATCAGGAAGAGGGGGTGCTGGAGGGGGGCCAAGAATGCCCCTCACGGATGCATCCTATTTTAGAGGGCTGCTAGGTGGGCCCCTGTGGCATCACATATTGGTACTAGTCATCCGATATTTTTCCTGAATTTATTTGAGCGAAAAAGGAGAAAATAAAAAAGGAGAAGAGGAAAAAAAAGGAAAGAGGGAGCTGGATTTGGACTCCAATGGAGCTCAATCCGAGTTGAGCTCGGGCAAGGGGTGCGGACACCTTTGGTGGTGCGGCTAGACCTTTCCTACCTCAAGTAGGACTCCTCCTCCCCTTTGGCAAGTCTCGCACTCCCTCCCTCTATATAAAGAACACCAGGGCTCAAGGCAGAACACACAATTCGCTGTCAAGCTCTCTCTCTCTCTAGTAGAATTAGAGGGTCCAATTAGAGCCCCTCTAATTGAATTAGATCTTCTTCTAATTAGGTTTTTGAGGTGTTCTCTCCCAATCAGATCTATCTTCTAATTACTCTCCGCTCTCTCTCTCTCATGTGTCGAGAACTCAATCTTCATATACACATGCGGCGTCTAGTCCTGGATGGCGAAGCGCTACAGAATTGGCCCCAATGTATGTGTGCATACTATCAAAGGGGTAACACGTGAGACTGGACATACAACGATGTCGCCTAGAGGAGGGGGTGAATAGGCGACTAAAAAATTTCTGGTTCAGACTTGCCAAATGTGGATGTCGAAGCTCTGGCTCCGCAAATCCCTCAGGTGACCCTATCGGGTTTCGACTAGGAGATGTCATAGGCGCTGGTGAAATCGTCGGCTTGACAGGGAGGCAAGATTTACCCAGGTTCGGGGCCCTCGAAGAGGTAAAACCCTTACTCCTGCCTTCTGCTGATCTGTATTAGACGATTAGATCGATTACAGGGTGCTCGAATCGAGAGTAGATCTCGAGTTTCAAGGCTTTTGTGGTCGTGCGGTAATACTTGGTCCTCTCCTTTGGGGATCTCCTGGCTTTATATAGATAGCCAGGTCTCGAGTCCAACCCGGAGAGGATACAAACCCTAGCTTGAGTCGGTTACAATTCCTAACTTAACCCGCAAGTTGACGCGGGTGGGCTTTTCATGGGCCTTCTAGAGTATTCCAAGGGCGCTTCCTGTCGGGCCTTGATCAGAAGGCTTGAGAGGGGGTGTCCTTACTCGCAGGGCCCAGGATCCGTGCCTTCGTCAGTAGCCCCCGAGCGTGTGCTCGACTGGGATTTATTTCCAGTCGGGTAGACGGTCAGACCCTTCTTTTGATCTCCTCCTGGAAGTTCAGCTCGACAATTGTTGTCTACGAAGGGTGTGTTCCCTGTTTCGCGAATTAAAATACTCGAGTATCGAGCAGCATAGGTGCCAGTTTTTGCGGCTATATTAGCAGAAGGATGTGGCGCAGTGGCTTGGCTCTCCCGAGAGATCAGGGCCAATTAATTGCGACTAGGGCAAAAACACTCCTGGCCTACACAGATTCGAGACCTCCGACTCGAACCCGATGAGGTGATCGTCACGACTGGGCCGTTGTGGACTTATCGAGTCGAACTTAACCTAAGAGGGTACCCGGCGCGTCCGCTAGGATTTTTCTTCGTGTTGTTGATACGGAACTATGCCGGAGGACGCAGCTTTCGAGTGCGATTCCAGGCCCAAAAGAAAGATCTTTTTGGGTCTTACCTTCATATTCGAAGAATATGGCATCCGGATGTGCCTAGTCGGCTGTACAATCCAGGTCCTTGTGATGTATAATTATCACGCATAAGGTAGGTTCTTTCTACCCGATTAGATTGGTATGAGTTCCGTACGAAAAAGTTTCGTGTAGGAAATGTTAGTTCCGTATGAAAGAGTTTTCATGTTTTGGAAAATTGTGCCCGTACGAAAGAGTTTTCGTGTATAAGGTATGTTTCTCTTGTTCGAAGAGGCTTTGATTCATGAATTTTTTCATGAGAAAATTGTGTTTTATCCGAAGGAATTGACATTCGTGCGAAGATAATTTCGCGTTTGAACTTCCATTCGCAAAAGATTTCCCTTTTGAATGACGAACGCCATGACGTCAAGGCGTGCTCCTCTTCTCCCGATGGGACGTGACGGAATGGCAGCAGAAATTGGCCCACCTTGTCAGCTTTTTGACCGGGAAACGAGACGTCGCTCCCGTTTTTTTACGCGAAACGCGCAGTAAATGCGCACGATCTTTTGTTAAGATCGTGGCACGAAACAGCGTATGCCGCCGCTTCGTTTCATCCTTACGCGTGGCAGCCGCGATAGGTGCCACGTTGCGTATCGTACGGCTGAGATTGCTTTACCCCGTATATAAATAGGGGTGTTAGCGCCGCAGTGAAATTTTCCCCGCTCTCAATCTTCATCTTCCACCTCGCGCTCGTCTTCCTCTTCCTTGCGCTCGAGCTCTCGCTGTGAACAATGGCCGGCGGAAAGAAACGTGGCGCTGGAACCTCCGCATCTGGCGAGCCTTCTGCGCCACTCGCCCCTCGCGCCGGCGACTGGCGCACCCCCAACACCACTGCCAAGAGCATCAAGGAGATGCAGCGGGAGGGTCTGCTGCCGGCGGAGGCGGAGAAGCGCGTCCGTCTTGGGAAGAGGGAAGAGGTACCAAACCCTCACTCGAACGAGCGCGTGGTCTTTGAGGACCACGTGACTCGAGGCCTCTCCTTCCCTCTTCATCCTTTCTTCATCGGGCTGCTGTGTGCATACGGCATACAGCTCCACGACCTCCCCCCTAACGCGGTGCAGCACATCTCGTGCTTCATCGCGCTTTGCGAATGCTATCTTGGCATTCGCCCGCACTGTGCGCTCTGGAAGGCGCTGTTCAAGATCCGGATCTTTCGCGAGAGATCGCGGGTGGAGTCCGAGCCTGGTGAGCCACTTCGCACGGGTGGCTTCGGGATCCAAGCGCGCCAGGAGAATGCATACTTCAACATGCACTTCATCGACTCCGCCCAAGGCTGGCGGAAGAAGTGGTTCTACGTCGCCGACAACAACTCGAACGGGCTTGTAGAGTTCCACCCATTCGCAGTTCTGGCGAGGCGCAAGTCTTGGAACCACAAGATGTCAGCCGAAGAAATCCAGACAGTCACACCTCTACTCGAAAGAGTAGGTGCTCTTCGAGACCAAGCCTCGGGAGTAGTGCTCAATGGGCTTCATCTGGCAAGCCTCTTCTTGAAGCGCAGGATCCAGCCTTTGCAGCAGAGGCCTTCCGCTATGTGGGAGTATCAAGGTGCAGAAGATCCCAGCCGAGTGAGCCGCGAAGAACTTTCGAATGTGGAATTCGAGAAGAAGATCGCGGCCATCACTCGACTGAAGGTTGGGGAGCAATTCCCCGATTGCTCAGTCGAGGCTTATTCTGCTTCAAACCCTCCTCCAGCTGCGGTTAGTTTCCTGTCTTTAACTTGCTTTCATTTTCAGAATTTTCGTAGTCGATAAGATCTTTATCGTCTTCTTATCTTTGTAGAGCCTAGCTGTAGCAAATTGCTACCCGCCCGTTGTTGGTGAAGATGCCTCGTGTCTCCAGTCGAGCCACCAGGACGGCGCGGTTGACACCAGCGTGGCCAACGCCTCCTCGAGTTCTGAGCATGATTCCTCAGATGATGTTGAAGACTCGAGTGGCGTCCCACCAAAGCGCCGTCGGGTGAACGAAAACGAAGTCACCTCCAAAGACAAGTCTTTGGAGGCGTCACCTGGCCCAACTCCAATTTCTGCGACTCCGCTTCGATCTCTTACTCCTCTGGCTCCGTTCGCAACCGCCTGGAATGCGGATGACTTGGATGAAGACGACGAGGATGACGAGTAAGATTTTTCCATATTTTAATTCGATTAAACTCTATTTGTCAACGCTGACGTTTCTTTGTCCTTCACTGCAGTCTGCAGGCAATCAGCCCGCGTAGGTTCGCCGCGGCTGTTCCTCCCGAAAAGAGGAACAAAGCGAAGGACGCGGGTGAAACCCCTACTGCGGGTACCGTCCAGAACTCTCCCAGGGCAGCGCCTGATGCTGCGACTGCGGAGCGGGATGTCCCTAGCTCCGCTGCTAGAACTTCGGTCTCGAAGGAGGCGACGGACAGCTCGGCGGATCCCCTCTCCCGCGCCTCTGGACAGGTAAACTTCTATCTCTTTGGCTTTCACAAACAAATTTTATCGGGTGCACGACAGTGCTCCCGATGGGAGTAGCCCCCGAGGCTGTAGTCGATTGTAAGTAATCGGGTACAGGCTCAAAACCTCTTTCTGCTCTTCTTCTTTATTTTGTCTTCTTCGGGTGCACGGCAGTGCTCCCGATGGGAGTAGCCCCCGAGGCTGTAGTCGATTGTAAATAATCGGGTACAGGCTCAAGTCTTTTTTCTTCTAACTCTTTTATCTTCGTGCTTCCGCAGTCGCTCGTCGATTCCCTTGCGGCGATCGGTCGCCGCGTCGTTCTGGCCGAGACAGATTGCGAGTCGCTTCGATCAGAAGTTAACCGACTCAAATCTGAGAGCGACCTTCTTAAAGGTAAATTTCATTATCTTCTTGGCTTCCGTGTATCATCCATTCTTGATTTCTGATTAATATCCCCTTTGCAGCTCGAGCCGAATTCGCAGAGTCTGAAAAGACCAAACTTTCAGAGCAGGTAACTGCTCGGGAAGCTGAACTGGCGACTACCCGACAAGAGCTGGAAGCTTCTCGCAAGCAATCGGAGGAACTCAGTACGAAGCTTGCGGAGGCGCGGAAGGCCGTGAAGGACTTGGAGGAGGCCGGCAGTAAGGCTGACAACGATACTGTCGCGTTCCTTCGTCCCCTCGCCAAACGCTTTGCGGGTAAGTGTCTTGGGTTTTTGAACTTTTCATTCTGCTGATTTTTGCTAAGCATTATTTTCTCTGTCTGTAGATCTTCTGAGTGTTCCTCTGGAGATTCCTGGGATTCAGCGGGTGGACGTGCTGACCGACACTCTCGCGCAGCTCAGGAAGCATTCTGAGGGAATATTTTCCCTGATTAATGATGCTTCCAAAGCGTTGGCGCGAGTGCATGGCCGTCTTGTTGCCAGCGATACTCCTGCGCCTGCACTGAGCGAGTTGTTGAAGGTCTTCTCGGAAGGCGACCTCCTGGAAGCCTTTGCGGTTGCTCAATCGGAAGCTGGCGCAAAGACTGCGATTCAGTTCGCTCTGGCGAACGGAGTTGATGGTCTGGAGGAGGCCTATTCGTCCATGCCGACGACCCTTCCACGGGCAAGAAGGTACGGCTATCTCGTTTTTCTGAGCAAGCCACTGTTCTTGCTCGGAAATTATCTGAGATGTTTGCTCGGAAGAAGGGAGGGTCGACCGCTGCTAGTGGCAGCACCAACGCGGCTTCGTAGGCTTGTTTTCTTTTGTTTCTGTTGCTTGGATGTAATGAATTTTGGGATGTATTCCCGTACCTTTGCTGGTCTTTTAATCGAAGCGTTTTGCATTTAGAATTTATCCTTGTTGTCTATACTTTGCCTCCCGATGGGAGTAGCCCCCGAGCGATTAGTCAGATGTGCGACTGGAAACCACTCGAGTAGGGCGTCTCACTTCTTTCCTTGTACTTCTTCCAGGCAATTGCGTCTGCCGCTGAACCTTCGAGTGGACGTGGTAGTCCAGTAAATCCACTTGTGGCTGCCGTGGGCACTCTTGCTGGCCTTCGTGATAAGGTTCAGGAGGGTGAGCGTAGGCTGAAAGCGCTGCGCGGAGTAGCTGACGTGGCGATATCCAAGCAGAAATTGGCGGCTGAGCGCGAGCAATTTCTGATTGGTGAACTGTCTTCGATTGCAAAGGAGTTACTATGTGAGTAGTGTAGCCCCCATGCTATTTTCCTCCTATGTGTTTCTTAGCTTACTAAGTGCGTTTGCTTCTTAGTTGTGAAACCAGATGACAGGGAAGAAAAGCAGTGGGTAGAAAACCACATTCATCAAGAAGCTAACAGCACAAAGCCTCATGCGAGTAATTTCTGGTCTGATCGCAGTCGAGGTTTTGTGATGGCTACCTTGAAGTTTCGAGTCCGCCAGGCGAAAGTTCTCATGAGTTCTTTCCACGAGGTCCTGGTTGCGGTGAATGCTGCTTTTTATCCACTTGAGAGGGGCCCCGAAGACTGGAGCTATCTTCTCAGGTTATTCGGACGAGAAGGAGAGGTTCGCGCGTGCGTTCGCAATCAGATGACATGCGGCGCGGTTGTTGCTCTCTCGTTTGTCCGAATATGGCATCCTGAGATAGACTTGAACTCCGTAGCCCGGCGTCCGGATTATGCAATCGAAGATATTGCGCCGTACTATGATGCTGTTCGTCCTGCAGCCGAGAAGATTATCCGAATGACATCCGAAGAGGTAGATAGGATCTTAGCGGCTAAGAATGCTCAGCGTTTCGACTGACTTTATCGGATGTGAATATCCTGTAAGTTTATCTGTAGTTTGTAAAAACTGTAGTAAGGTGTGCAACCTTGTACTCGATAATTCTTTTCTGTGATGCTTAGTTTTAGGTGTAGCCCCCGTGTATTTTATGGGGTGTGTACCTGTAACCTTTTAGCATGTAGTAATCTTGAAAGCTGTCGAGTAAATATGATGAGAGAATCATGTCTTTATTGCTATGACTGAGAAGTCATGTGTTCGAGCTACAAGATTGGCTAGTATAGCCTTATTTGTTGCAAAATAAATAAACCTAGGGGTAGAATTTGCGCAGTTGCGCGATATTCCATGGATTGGAATAGATGCCTCCAGTCTCTGGATTCTTCAGTCGATAGGCTCCTCCTGGGATCACTTCGTGTACGATGAAGGGTCCTTCCCAAGGTGGTTCGAGCTTGTGCCCTTCCTTTTGCTTCAGCCGCAACACCAAGTCGCCAACCACGAATGATCTGTGGCGTATGCGGCGACTGTGATAATTGCGCAGTGATTGTTGGTAGACTGCAGATCTTGCGAGTGCAATGTCCCGAATTTCGTCGAGTGCGTCCATATCTTCTGCAAGTGCTTTGTTGGAGGTTTCTTCACTGTAGGCTACAACTCGTGGGGCGCTGAATCGAACCTCTTCGGGGAGGACGGCTTCTGCCCCATATACCATGAAAAATGGTGTGTATTGCGTTGATCGATTGGGGGTTGTGCGGAGGCTCCAAAGTACGGAGGGTAACTCCTCTGCCCAATGACCTGCAGCGGGATGTAGCCGATCGAGCAATCTCTTTTTGATGCCAGCCGAAACTAAGCCGTTGGATCTTTCGACTTGACCGTTTGTTTGCGGATGGGCGACCGAAGCAAACTTCAGATTAATTCCTTTCTCCTCGCAGAACTGTTGAGTTTCCTTTGCAGTGAAGTTCGTACCATTGTCTGTAATGATGTCGTGTGGCACCCCGAATCTGCATACTATGGAGTCGAGGAACTTGATTGCGCATTGGGCGCTACCCGAGGTCACTGGCATAGCCTCGATCCATTTGGTAAATTTGTCGACTGCGACCAGTAAATGTGTGTACCCTCCTGGAGTGGATTTGCGCAGTGGGCCAACCATGTCAAGCCCCCATTGGGCAAAGGGCCAGGCGATGGGTATCATGTGCAACTCTGTGGCGGGCGCGTGCGGCTTGGGTGAGAATCGCTGGCAAGCGTCACATCTGTCGACCAGGTTTTTTGCATCGTTGGCTGCTGTTAGCCAGTAGAATCCTGCTCGAAAGGCTTTTCCCAGTATTGCTCTCCAGCTAGCATGATGTCCGCAATCACCCTGGTGTATATCCCGGAGTAACTCTTTGCCGTCTTCGGGTGCGATGCACCGCTGAAGGATGCCCGAGATGCTTTGCTTGTACAACTCTCCGTTGATTACTCGAAAGGATTTGCTACGCCTGATTAGCTGTCGAGCTTCGCGTGGATCGGCCGGGAGCTGTTTATTGAGCAGGTAGTCGAGATATTTCTGCGTCCAGACTGACTCGACCAGAAAGACCTGTCGTGATATATTATGAATAAGCTCGATAAGCGCGACCTGCGGGCTGACCTCTGTTTCTGTCGCTGCCGGTGTTTCTGCAGTTTTCTTCAATTTGACCGATCGCTTGACCATCCGTTCGAAGTATATTCCTGGCGGTATGGGTGTATTCGTGGAACCCATGTTTGCCAGTCTATCCGCCTCTTCGTTGCTGGATCTTGCAATATGCTTCAACTCGCATCCTTTGAAGCTTCCTTCGAGTAGATTATACATGTCGCGGTACGCGATCATGTTTTCGGCAACGACATCGCACTCTTTCATTGTTTGTTGTACTATGAGATTAGAATCGCCATAAATCATCAATCTCGTAGCTCCACAAGCAATTGCCATCTTCATCCCATGCAACAGTGCTTCATATTCTGCGTCGTTGTTCGATGCTGGATCATCTGGTGGAAAGTCTAGTCGCAGGACGTATTGCAGTTTGTCTCCACGAGGTGAGATAAGAACGATTCCAGCTCCTGCCCCTTCGTTTCTTTTGGACCCGTCAAAGTACATGATCCAATTGCTTGTGTACTCGGGTGGCCCGGGTGTTTGTAGCTCTGTCCATTCGCTGATGAATTCTACGAGAACTTGAGATTTGACTGCTTTGCGTCCTGCGTAGGTGATATCCCAAGCGCCCAACTCGATGCTCCACTTTGCTATTCTTCCGGATGCCATAGGGTTGTTCATGATTGTCCCGAGTGACGCATCATTAACCACTGTAATGGCGTGTTCCTGGAAGTAATGTTTGAGTTTTCGGGCTGTGAGGACAACTCCATATGCAAGCTTCTGGTAATGAGGATATCGCTGCTTGCATGGCGAGAGCACTTCGCTGATGTAATATATTGGGCGCTGGACTCCGTATGCCTTGCCATCTTCAGGTCGTTCGACTACGATTGCAGTGCTGATGACCTGGTTTGTGGCGGCTAAATAGAGGAAAAGCGGCTCCCTTTCTTGTGGTGTTGCGAGAATGCGCCTGCTTTGCAGCGACCGTTTCAAGTCTGCGAATGCTTGTTTGGCTTCGGGGGTCCATTCGAATTTGTCCGTCTTCTTCAGTAGCTTGTAGAAGGGTAACGCCTGCTCCCCCAATCGTGCGATGAATCTGCTTAGGGCGGCCAATCGCCCTGCGAGCTGCTGGACTCCACGTAGATTGGTAGGCTCCTTCATGGTGAGGATGGCTTGTATTTTCTCCGGATTGGCCTCAATGCCTCTGGCGGATACCAGGTATCCTAGGAGTTTTCCTGCGGGGACGCCGAAAACGCATTTTGTCGGATTGAGCTTGATCCGATATGCATTAAGGGCGTCGAATGTTTCTTTAATATCTTCGAGGAGTGTGTCCTCTACTCGAGTTTTGATGACGATGTCGTCGACATATACTTGTACGTTCTTGCCAATGAGATTGGCAAGGCATCTCTGCATGCAACGTTGATATGTTGCGCCTGCGTTCTTCAGCCCGAAGGGCATTGTCGTATAGCAGTATACACCGTGTGGTGTGATGAATGCCGTCTTCTCTTCGTCTTCCTTTTTCATTCGAATCTGGTTGTATCCCGAGTAGGCGTCCAGGAAAGAGAGACGTTGGCAACCTGCTGTGGAATCCACGATCTGGTCGATTCGTGGTAGAGGAAAGTTGTCCTTGGGGCAGTGCTTGTTCAGTGACGTGTAGTCGATGCACACCCGAAGGATATCCGTGTTCTTCTTGGGGACCAGCACCGGATTTGCTAACCAGGTGGATATCTTGATCTCCCTAATGAAATTTGCGGCTAGCAGCCTATTTACTTCTTCTCCCAGCGCCTTTTGCTTGGGTTCTGAAAATCGTCGAGTCGTCTGTTTGATGGGCTTTGCGTTAGGAAAGACTTCGAGTGAGTGCTCGGCAAACTCCCTGGGTATACCTGGCATATCTGAGGGCTGCCAGGCGAAAATTTCCCAGTACTCACGGAGGAGTTTGACGAGCGCGCTTTCCTATGCTGGCGAGAGGGTTGTGGAAACCATCGCGGTTTTGGCGGAATCCGTCGGGTGCACTTGGTGCTTGCGAGTGTCGCTGTTGGCGCTGAATTCCAGTTCAGGCGCGTTTTTCTTCGTGAGTGGCATGACGGAGTGATCCGTGGTTTTTGCCAGCTCTTGTAGTTCTTCTTGCATCCCGAAAGATTTCGCGATCTCATTAAATTCTATGTCGCACTTATCCGATTTCTGGAAGTCCCCGTCAATGGTGATCACACCGTATTCGCCGGGTAGCTTGAGCTTCAAGTATGCGTAATGTGGTACGGCCATGAATCTGGCGAACGCTGTTCGACCAAGAATGGCGTGGTACTGCGAGGGCCAGTCGACGACTTCAAAGTCCAGGAATTCCCTTCTGTAGTTGCGTGGGGAGCCCAGTACAACTTCAAGGTTGATTGTTCCGAGTGGACGTATTGCCTTGCCCGGAACTATCCCGTGGAAGGATGTTTCTGATTCCGTTAGGCCGTCCAGGTTTTTGTTCATTCGACGGAGTGTATTCGCGTAGATGATGTTGATGCCGCTGCCGCCGTCCATGAATACGCGGGCCAGGTCATAGTTGCCAATTTGAGCTTGAATGACAAGGGCGGCGTGTCCTGGTCGATAGACTTGTGGCGGGTGGTCTTCCTTCGAGAACGTGATTGGCTGCTCGGCCATCTTCAGGTATTCGGGCTTCGTTGGTGGCGTCTGCACTGCCATGCATATTTGTCTCGAGTTAGTTTTTTGAACTCTGCGAGAGGGGCATACCTTCTGTATCATCCCAAGGAGTTGTCCGTGCGGAGTCGGGTATGTATTTGCTCCCGTGTTTTGCTGTTGTGGTGCTGGCAATGCGGCGAGTGCCATGTTTGTGTTGGCTGGTGGAGGTGGTGGCGGTGGTAGCTGGAATTGTTGTCCGCCTCCTGGTAGCGGTGGATAGTTTTGGGTGGAAGCGAATCTTTTCTTGGCGAGCGCGTCCGAGATTTCGATGAACTTTCGGCAATCCTTGAGAAGGTGTGTTGCCTTAGTCTTGCCCGTGCGCTTGTCTGTGAACAGATGTAGCGAGCAGTACGCATCGAGGTCTTCCTCGGGTGATTTTTCTTCTACCTTTGGCCTCCATTCGCGACTTCCACGACGACCGGAGTCGCGACTTCGCGTGAATTCTGCTGCCACTAGTTCTTCTCTATCCTCGTGGTCGTAATATTTTCTTCTCTTTCTTCGCCCATGACGGTCTTCGTCGTGTGTGGGCGACGATGTTCTTTCATTGCATACCGCGTCTTCTCCATTGGCCCATTTTTCGGCTATGACCATGAGCTCCCCTATGGTTTTGGGCGCAGCTCTGCCGAGTTCTTCTCGAAATGCGGTTCTTCTTGCTCCTTTGGCGAAGGCCTCAATCGCCACTTCTTCGGAGATTGTCCCTGCGGTGTTCCTGAGTGTGTTCCACCGCTGGATGTATTCTCGCGTGGATTCGCCACTCTTCTGTTTGCAAGCTCGTAGTTCTTCGATTGTAGCTGGCCTTTTGTAGGTCGACTGGAAGTTTTTGCAGAAATCGCGATGCAGGTCGTCCCACGATGCGTAGCAAGATCGTGGTCTCCTCTCCAGCCAGCTGCGGGCCGCTCCGGCCAGGTGCAAATTGAGGTATTGCATGGCCGTGTTCTTGTTACCACGTTGGCATTTTACTGCCGTGAGGTAGTCGCTTAACCACTGGGAGGGCTCGAGTGAGCCATCGTATTTTGTCACCTCCGAGCTGAGCTTGAATCTCTTGGGTAGAGGTGCTTCGCGAATACTGCGAGCAAAGCAAAGTGCTCCGCAGGTTTCGTCGTCCGAAGACCCGGATGAGGAGCGTTCGCGATATCGTGAAGCCCTTGCTTTATCCACCTTCTTCTGGGCGAGATCGGATCGCGCGTCGTACCCGGACCGGTCGCGGTCGCTATCTTTTCTTGGTTCTTTACTTCGTTTTCTCGAGCGGCTGCTGTGGTGCCGCGAATCTTTGTCTCTCGGGCTGTCGTCGCTGCTGCTTCGGCTGTCGCCGCGGCGTCGAGCCTCTTTTCCTCGGCCGCGACGCGGCGATTTATCCTTTCTCGGAGAGGAGCTCCTGTGCCTGCGGGGCGTGTCTTTGTCTTTGTCCTTCTCCTGTCGCGCCTTCTCCAGTTGTTCCTTGCGATCGTGGGAGGCGAGCTTCGCGGCTGCCAGCCCTAGACCTTTGCGGATATGCTTGTATTGTTCCACCCGAGGATCGCTGTCCGTTGGCTGGTTCATCTGCATGTAGGTTGCCGCGGCTAGAATTGCGGCGGCTGGAGTTTGCGGGTAGACGTTGCCGTCGTCGTCAACCCTCATGAAAGAAGATGTGGTAGACCTGTTGGTCCCAGCCATAGATTCGTGGTCCCTTGTCGACGCTGCGGGTCCTTTTCCCCCGGGTCGGGTACCGACCGAAGGTGCAAGGGACAGCTCGGCTCGACGTAGGCTTGACTCATCCGCCGCTCTCCTGCGACGGGCTAGATCTGCTCGGGCGTCCTTGATGTTTGAGGCCGCTCTCACTAGGTGATAGTGGTAGGCGGTTAGATCTTCCTGCGTGGCACCTGCTGCGGGTGGCTGACTCTTTCGCATGGATTCCTTTGCCCTTTTCCAGGCTTCCCGCGAGACGCCGATTAGATCGCGCTCGGTTGCGCTATATTCAGTTTCCGAGGGCTGTTCCGATCCTGCCATGTAGACTTGGGCCAGTCGTGGCCCGTGCGTCCTAGGCGCAGATCGGGAGGCTCTTCGCACCCGAGAGGGTTCCTCTGTCGAGAGTGCGTGGTAGTCGATCGTGTTGAAGCGGATGGACTCGCCGCTTTTCTCCATAGGGAAGCGGGAGTTGACGGCTCCAGATTCGGGTTCAGATTCATCCGAGAAGTGGAGGATTCCGTCTCTGTTTGCCATGAAGTTGAAGCTTCCGAACGTCAGTGTGACGCTCTTCTCCAGATCCTCGAATACCGGGCGTGATTCTGGTGAGTGAGGCGTGACTATGACGGATCCGATCCGTACAGGATTGTTCGGAGCCGTAGTCGATGGTTTCCAACGGGAGTTGGATGTCGATGAAGCCGAAGATGCCGGTGATCCAGCGCCCGCGCTCCCCACGGTCGGCGCCAATTGTCGAAGCTCTGGCTCCGCAAATCCCTCAGGTGACCCTATCGGGTTTCGACTAGGAGATGTCATAGGCGCTGGTGAAATCGTCGGCTTGACAGGGAGGCAAGATTTACCCAGGTTCGGGGCCCTCGAAGAGGTAAAACCCTTACTCCTGCCTTCTGCTGATCTGTATTAGACGATTAGATCGATTACAGGGTGCTCGAATCGAGAGTAGATCTCGAGTTTCAAGGCTTTTGTGGTCGTGCGGTAATACTTGGTCCTCTCCTTTGGGGCTCTCCTGGCTTTATATAGATAGCCAGGTCTCGAGTCCAACCCGGAGAGGATACAAACCCTAGCTTGAGTCGGTTACAATCCCTAACTTAACCCGCAAGTTGACGCGGGTGGGCTTTTCATGGGCCTTCTAGAGTATTCCAAGGGCGCTTCCTGTCGGGCCTTGATCAGAAGGCTTGAGAGGGGGTGTCCTTACTCGCAGGGCCCAGGATCCGTGCCTTCGTCAGTGGAAATAAACTAGGTGTTTAAATTAACAAGCACACAACCTAAATAATAGGGTCAACTAGGTGCACCAACAATTCAGTCTAAGCAAGACAAGTAACATGGTGATAGCAAGATATATGACTTCAAGCACGAAAGATATCACAATGTAAATTGCATAAGTAAGAAAACTCGGGTATAGAAATAATCGAGGCACATGTAGGCGATGATGTATTCCCAAGATCCTCCCTTTGAGGGGAGTACGTCTCGTTGGAGGGGTGTGAGCTCACCACAAAGGCCTACTCAACTCCATAGAGGCCTAGTTCACCTTCACTATTGGCAACCTTCAATCTCGAGGCACGCATCCAAAACTCAATTGGAGGCTCCCGACGTCACCAAAATCTTGGGGCACACATTCAGAACTCAACTGGAGTCTCCCAAGAACACCAGAAAGTTGTCTAGGGTCCAAGACCCAAGAGTAACAAGTTCACAAAATTTCACTTCCACGAATCCCCGTGGAGAGAGCAAACCAATGCAAACGATGCAAATGGCAAGAGCACAAGTGCTCAAATCCTTCACTCTCAAATTCCAACAAAGCAACAAATGATTATGGGGGAATAAGAGAGGAAGAACAATAGGGGGAGAAACACCAAGAACTCCAAGATCAAGATCTACTAGGTTTCCCTCACTAAGAAGGAACATGGATACTCCATCCATTAAGGTTGTGAGCTCTGGTATTTCTCATTCTAATACACAGGATACTCCATCCATTATGCCTGAGACATCCAAGAATCTTGAGAAGAAACCACTTGCTGCCAATGGAATTAACTTTGCGGATTGGGTCCTTTCCCTAAAAATTGTTCTCAGGGGTATCAACAAAGAGTATGTCCCTGATGCTCCTCCTCAGAAGGATCTCAATGAGAACGCTTCTTATGCTAAAAAGGATGCTCACACCTTGAAGAGTGATGGTGGAATAGTTGTTCAATGTCTCATGTTGACATGTATGGATCCTAAGTTGTAGAAACGGCTTGATCGTTGCACTCACGGCCATGTACCAGACACAAGCCAAGACTGAACGTTATGAGATATAAAGGCTTTATGGTCATGTCAAATGGAAGAAGGAAGCTTAGTGAGCGAACATGTAATCAAGATGTTTGGTTATGGAACTAGGCTTCAGACTTTGGGATTCCCAATCCCAGTTGAGCTAAGTACAGATTTGGTGTTGGCTTCACCCCCCGTCTTACAACAGTTTCATAATGAATTACAACATTAATGGGATGGGGGAAAACTAAATGATCTCATTTCTATACTAAAAACTGTTGAGGATGGTGTGAGGAGGGAACAGAAAGGGAAAAGGTGCTAAGGCATAGAAAAATCCCAAGTTTTCGGCTCAGAACAACTCCCAATGCTTTTTCTGTAAGAAGAAAGGGCCTTGGAAGAGGAACTGTAGAAGCTACCTCAAGCAAAAGGATAAATTCACTAAGAGTGATGAAGTTATAATAGTTATACCCGAATGATATTTTTCATTCTTACTAGTATATATGGTGTACCGATTGCTAAAGTATTTTATGCATTCGATATAGGAGCTACAGAAAGTAAGGAGACATAAGAGTAAAAGGTGTTGATGAGCGCCAGGATTGGGGCATAAAGGATCATACAAGGATGAATATATCTCCACTTTTATTTTTATAATTCAAAAGATTTATGAGCTTCGGCTCAAGTTATTGCAATAAGGTCGCATGTTTGGCGACGTAATACTCTTGTGGATTCACAACACACCCCCCCCCCCCCCCCCGCGCATGTTTCTGTCACTCAAGCGCGGGCAACAAGGAGGCATGGAACCGCTATCTAGCATATAAACCCTCTCTTGGAGGTGAAAACAACTACGTGGCCAAGGTAATCATAAACACCAGAGAGCATTGCAAGATAAGATTAAAATTCTCTACAAATATAAGTGAAGCATCTCAGATTGACATGAACAAAATAATCATAATCTCATGGTTCATCGGATCCCAGCAAACACAACATGTACAATTACATGACGGTGATCTCGATCATGTGAGGCAGCTCACGAGACTCAAGCATGGAGGCATAGGGGAGAGAACAACCATCTAGTTACTGTTATGGACCCGTAGTCCCGAGATGAAATACTCACACATCTGTCCGGAGGCGATCATGGCGATGTAGAGGCCTCAGGTAACAGTTCCCCCTCCTCCGTCAGGGTGCCGAAGCAGGACTCTAGAAGCCATAGATTGGACTTTCAAGGAGACGACGCCTCTCTGTATGTTTCGTGGAAAATAACTCCGTCCCTGATGTTTTTAGGGTTAAAGGCAATATATAGGCAAAGAGGTGGCATGAGGTGGTAGCTAGGGCAGCCAGGGGACCACTAGGCGTGGCCTACGGGGGTCGTGCCTGGCACCCTCCTAGTGTCCCCTGGCTCCTCTCTAGGTCTCCTTTGGACTCTGTCTTCGTTCCGGGTAAAAAATATCTTCCTATGATTTTCAGCCCTTTTCGAGAGTATTCCTTCACAACTTTTCTGAAATAGAAAAACTGCGAAAAACAACAACTGGCATGGGGAATCTTGTTTATAGTTTAGTCAATGAAAACATCTATAAAACAAAGGGAACCATGTGAAAACATGATAATAACATACAAGTATTGGATAGAAAACAAGTATGGAGCATCAAAAGTTATAGATACGTTTGCAACGTATCACCCCGTGTCAAGGAAGATGGTTCCACTTGTGTAGAACTTATTCCCTATTGAGGTTGCAATTCTAAAGTAAGTAGGATATGACCAGCACCTATTCTCCTTACATCTTGAGGATGAAAGGGATTTTACAAATATGTCCAAATGAAGGAGCTCCAACTCTCTCTTCTAAGAATAATTTTCTTGTGGGTATGATTCTTCGCATGTTAATTTCTTTCTGGTAATGCATGCAATATAAGCATGACCTTTTGAGAGAACCATGTTTTCTAGTCCAAGAATATGTCCCCCTCTTGGTGCCGTCGTGGGATAAATGATGATGCCAAAGCTATCCTACATCGGCCTTATACATTAGGCTTGCCTCAAGTTAAATTGTTTCTTTAAATAAATAAATCACATATATTTTCCATCGACATTCACAACAAACTCAACTTTCATTGAATCTCTCCTAAATATTTCACATGAGAGAGATAAATATGTATCCAAACCACACATCGATAATGGCAAAACAGAAAGAAAATGCATGGAAGGGATTTTACAATCATGATATCCTCAAGAGATTTGTCATGTGAGATCACCACCTTGACTAACCCCAAAACTTAACATCTTGAAGAGTCACCAAATGCAATGGAAGAGTTCCTGGATAATTTTTTTTGACAAATTCATCAATCATCTCCTTGATCCCAGTCGTGTGATTTGCTCCTCCACTATCGAGCACTCACGTACTGCCACTAGAAGAAAATTCCTGCAAGGAATCAAATATTGACTTTATGCATTATTTTTTTGATGGGTCATATAGTGTTAGTATCAAGGGACTTTATAACCCAAATAGACCATTTAATGTACTCATTACAATAACCAACAAATTCAGCTTAAACATGTCCATCCTATTCTTTACAAAGCACATAGTATGGGTTACCATTTCCGGCAAAATCATTATGGGTTGCTTTGACCCTTTTGTTAATTGTGTTGTTATTGTTGTGCCATCATTCTAAAAGTTTACATTTTTGGAGGTGGAGTTGGTATTCTTAGTCTACTTCTTATTTTTGGTATTGTTGGACTTACGAATGTCTTTTAGTCTCTTCTCCCCTTGGAAGCACGTGGCCCTTTTAAATTTGGCATTCAACGTTTTGTTCTCCTCAACAAGATATGCTATCTCACAACATGGGTTAGTATCACAGTCATTATAATAGGAATATATTAGGAAGATAATTGGCTACATATTTCAAATATCTCGCTTTAAGTTGGGTCTGAGACTCAGTGAGTTTTGTGAGTCCACTCTAACGACTTTATGGTCCTTTTCTAGTTGAAAACAAAATACTCAAGGAGTCTAGCATGACCAACCATTCTCACACAACATTTTATCTAGAATTCACTAGAAGATTAAATGGCTCGATCACAAGTTTTCTTCTCCTTGGAGAAATCCAAAACTTGGGTCTCGTCAAAAGAATCTTTAATAGCTTGATCCTCTTCAAGAGAATCCAAAACTTAGATGACAAGTTTCAGCATTACAGCAACGACCTTCCAATGTCTCAATGGTACTCCCATGTTCCTCGGTAAGTGCATTTCACTCCCCAAGTTGATGCAAATACATGTAAACCTTTTTGTAACTTCTCCACGAAGTGTGTTCATGAAGATTGTGGTACCATTTTCAACTTTCCCCTTCTCACTTCCCATTGATACGTCTCAAATGTATCTATAATGTTTGATGCTCTATGCTTGTTTTCTATTCAATACCTTTACGTTTTCACATGTTTTCCTTCGTTTTCCGGACGTTTCGTGGACTAACCTATTGACAAGATGACACAAAGCTAGTTCATGTTTTCTGTTGTTTTTTAATTCCAGAAAAGTTGTTTTGGAAATATTCTCGGAATTGGACGAAACAAAATCCAAAAGTATTAGAATTCCCGGAGCGTCAACAGAGTCCAAAGGAGACCCGGAGGGGGGGGCCACAGAGGATCCACACCATAGGGGCGCGGTTCCCCCTCTGGCCGCGCCCCCTATGGTCTAGATCTGAATCTCCTCGATCTTTCCTTAAAAGATCAATAAGATCTAAACATTAAATAGGAAGGTCTTAAAGGTTTGATCCCTTGAAACAATGGGGGAGAGAATATAAAGTTGTTCCCTTCTTCGTGGGGAAGAAGAGTCCTTTTATAGCAGCTCACTCAATTCCAATCGTTATGTTATTTTCCTCCGAGGCCTAGATATCCCAGGGTGGGGCTAGATAATCTGGGCACCTTCCGAAAATATTTTGGTAGTAGAGAGAATTGTGCATCCCCAAAATTAATCGGGGTCAACTCTATAAACGCATAGGGATGTTCGTACCGGTCCCGAAATATTCCAAGGTGTCTAGAGAATTGTGAATGGCACCGGATGTTCCGAACCTCGGCTAATCCGGGCTAATATCAAGGGTGTATAGAGAGTTGTGCAACAAGTGAACAACCATCTATATTGCCTGGATATTTGACAGAGATATCCAGGGTGTCCAGAGAGGTATTTGGCAGAGATTCTCTTGGGCTAATATCCAGGGTGTCCATAGAGGTGTATAACACGTGTACAACCATATGGATCCTCTGTATATTTGACCTCGGTCTATCCGGATCCAGGCACCAACAACTGAATAAAAAGAAGAACCTCTCCTACCATGGGAGGTTTAGTGGGTGAAATTATAAGTTTGTGTAGGTGATTTTATTCCATCGGTACCGCCGAAGCATACCCCTCTTGATATTATGGATTTTCTTACGACTCAAAACTAATGGAAAATGTTGTGAAGCCGTCTCTTTCCATCTTTTTCTTCGAGGGGGTCTCCAAACCATCTTCCAAACGTGTCTAGCCACTTCTGAATGATTAGTCGAGATTTTGAATTCGATGATTGGATCTGCAACTTCCTATTCAGAGATAAGCCTCATACAGATCATTTTGCGAGGGTATCTTCGTCATCCATTCTAAAACGTAAGCCTTTTTAGCAAACTAGTTTAGATTGCTAAAAAGGCTTTGGCAACTAGTTTGCTAAAAAGGCTTTGGAACAGAGGTAGTAATTAGTAACGTGATAGCATATACCATCGTATCGTTGGTGATGCTGTGTGACCCCAGTGATTTCATATTCCTATCTATACTGTACTGTGTATACTTATATTTGGTCCTGGGAGATCACAACCCCACTGTGCATGTTGCCATCAGAAAGTGGATGTATTTAGTGTAGAATCAAATACGTGACGTACTAACAAGCTAGTTTCCACATCCAGTTGCAATAAAACAAGCGAGGATTAAGCATCACGGTGCCGGCCGGCCGGTCTGGTTTGTTGAGATCGGAGGCGGTCAACTTGATGCGAAGCCTCGCTTCATCTGATGGCTACGCCCCCTACATAAATTAAACAAACTCCCTCCTCGATCACTTGTTTAATCCGAGCAACTTCACATCTCGCACTGGCATCAATCATCAAAGGAAAACGTTTAACTTTCAAAACGTAAGCCTCATCTGCATCATCGCCGCTCCGGTTCCTCTCGTCCGTAGATGCATTTTTTTATCTCCATTTTATTTTACCTGTAGGTAGCTGTCAGTCCGTCATGTTGATTTTGCTTGCTGTTCTTGGAAGATACTTTGCGAATTTTAAGCTAACTGCTACAAGTGGTCTCCG
The DNA here is from genome assembly GCA_028641055.1 of Alopecurus myosuroides. Lineage (NCBI taxonomy): Eukaryota > Viridiplantae > Streptophyta > Magnoliopsida > Poales > Poaceae > Alopecurus > Alopecurus myosuroides. Next base: position 208,989,098 of record CM054057.1, on the reverse strand, counting down.
GCTTCCCGCGGCCGCGCTGATTATATGATTAGCCAGATCGCCTGGTCTCGATTTAAGCTCCTGAAGAAACACTCAACGTACTAATCATAGTTTATAACCGTAGGGTACAATTTAAGGATGAATACTTGGTGACCAGCTAGTGTACTTGTTCAGGTCATTAGGTAACCCCGTACGTACAACTATTGTTCTGTCTATTTCAGATATTATTATCGATGCACCGATCGCTACTGTAGTAAGCAGCACAGCAAAACCCACGCGTCCATTTCTGGTCGCTGCCCAATCTTAATTCAAAATGTTTTGGACGAATCATTGGCCTGATTGACTATTCAGGAATTAAGGCGACATCTACAAATTGTTTTCGATGAACAGTCTGGAAGGTGAGCCAGTCTACCTTATTTTAGCAAGTTGCCTAGCCAAGCGTGTAGAATTTGTTATATCAAGTAGGAGTATTATATCTGTCCTGCCTTATTTTTCTTAACATATATCTGTCCTACCTTGATTGGAGGAGCTAGTGTGGCACTTCAATTAAAGCAAACACTTGATTATACAGCAACATTTTGAGTTTAGAATTGCACATGGATCAATACCTATTGTTTATTGATCCCGCAAAAAAAAACTATTGTTTATTGATCCCTATGATCTTCTATTCTTATTTGCACGGAAGTTTCTTTTTTTCTTTTAAAAAACTGGCCGAAGCGCTACTCTATCCACGAGAATATGTTGAAAAGTACATGACCTCTTTGGATTGGAGTATTTTCAAAGGAATCCAATCTACATGATTTTTTCCTATGGAATGCCTTTGAATCAAAGAAATGTCGCCTACAAAATTCCTATGGATTGCATTTCTACACCTCAATCCCGTAGGAATTTCAACATATACTCTAACCTCTTTTTTATACTCATTCTTGTAGGATCGAGGCAATTTTCCTGTGGTCCATCCAAATGACATATTTTACAGTTTTCCTCTGTTTTGTAATTCTATGTTTTACACCTACAATCATGTCAAATTCCTTCGTTTTTCCGATTCCTCCGTTTTCTAATCATGTGATTCAAAGAAGGCCTAAATGGGGGTACATGGCCTTTTTGATTACCGAGATTTACAACGGAGGGAATAGAACAAACACACGACTCTTAGCAAGAGGTTATTCGTTGTCTCAAATACTACATTAATCAAACAATATTTGATTGCCACGTGAAAAACATAGTATTCTTACCAAGAGCCTGGACTGGATATAAATTTTCCTAAGTGCAAATGAATCATAAGGGAAAAATCTAATGGTTTGCAATCTTACGAATCAGATAGACCGCGTAAAAATTACCTAGGGTTAGAATCAGCCAAAAAAGAACATTTTGAAGTTATGTTCACCAAAAAGGCCCTTAGGAATAATAACAGGAATAAGACCAACAAAACTAAGAGTTCAATTACATGCTTACTGGTTTTAAAGGTGTAGTTCACTTACCACATGGCAACTAATGTATCTCCACTCGAGAGAAAGCCACCTCCAAGTAACTTAGAGCATCTTCAACCGAACCACCACCACTCAACCCCACCCCACCACCCCCCTCCTACACACACTTTCCCGTATATGCCAACAACCCGTACATGGCCCAGACAGAATAATGATACTTAGCCAGGAGTAATGCTACATCTACGGAAGAAGTTTTACAGAATCGTCCTTACGGACTTAGGAGGAGGGTTATAATTGGGTTGCTTGCGAGAACTTGGGTCGTGGCCGGAGCTAATCATTTGTTGCGGGAGAGTAGGCTTCCTTGTTCGGGGCGAACTTTTTGGTTAGTAGTCCTATAAAACTTTGTTATTGAACTCCTTATTTAATGAATTAAGTACAATTCTTGAACGATCTCAGTTCCATTACATGCTCTAGATTATACCTAGAGGCGAACGTTATAATCCCCTCTTACGGTGGACGGTTGAAGACATTCAAAGTATAACTGTCGATTGTGCGATTACTAGATATTCTCACGGTATAGGAATTCTTGTCAATGACAACTCCATATATACTTTGCTAAATACATTATATTTGTTAATCTCTTAGCAAGATCGTATACTTGGGTCGGTTCAGTACTATTGTTATCCTAATAATAAACAGTTATGTTTGCTAGACTTTATCAAAGTTCATGATTAAGAAAATATGACCATCTCACAAACCATAAGCCAATCTTAGAGACAATATTAGGAACTCTTGATTTTTTTATATCTTCACATCCACAGAAAGGTTTTTATTTGAAAACTCACTTTTTAAGTACTGTGGCGGTTATAGCATGATGACATAAACTTATTTCTGAACTTGGAGATAGAATAATAACGGAATATTATTGTCTCTAGGGCATATCTCCAACACGGAAAGCTATCACCAATGATGCTTGGGTCCTCCAAACTGACATATCAGAGGGGTTATCGGTAAAAATATGCTAATTAAAAAATATGCTTATATATGAGATGATTGATGTATTGGAATTCTTTGTGTAGGAAAGCAATTCTTGATGTGGAAACTACACCAGTCATACTGCTGTATATCGATGTGATTAAAGAAAAACCGTCGGCATTATTTCGGGGATGCTCGTCAACACCATGTCGCTATTTCCGAGTTCAGCGTTATGGAAGCCGGAACCGTGCACCTACAGGATGCTCGCTAGTGTGCATGAGAACGGCATAGCTGGTGAGTCCTTATCTCAAAGCAGTAAAGCATCGATTATTAGCATCCACATCTTGAAGCGGTTGAAACGATAACAATGTTCTCACAAGCAGTGCGTACATCGCAGCAGGAAGTAGCAGATACTCCATCTAGTCATCTGGATAACACACAGTGGACATGGATCCCCGTAACAGTGGTTTCCCTGTGTTCTTCCAAGGGATGCAACAGTGAACAGCGATAGTTTCTCCGTGACCTCTCGCTGTGAGATGAGTTTTGCGGTGCTGGAGATGATAAAGATGAAGAATATGTTCCGCTGCCCGGCTAGGATAGGGTAGAGATGGGGGGTAAGTAACGAAGGACGTGACGTTGATTGTGCTGGGGAGGGGCCCATATGTTAGGGCGTAGCGTGGGCGAACCTATACATTGCTAGTGACGGAAATAGTTGCTGGAACAGAGCAGGCTGAGGGAGGCCCGGATTGAACGTGTGAGGGCTGAGGACGTAGTGTACCCGGCTTCCGAGCTCCGATTCGTAGCCGGTCATGGGTGGGCGGTCAGTGGTCACGTACGCTGGCTCGGCGTAGAGCTTGCCACGGTCTACGTGCTACCCCGGTAGCCACCCCCCAGCGCGAATTATTAAGCTGATATAAGTAGGCTGTGAGGAAGCGAAGACGCGTGCGTACGCTGCTGGGTTTAAATACTACCGAAATGCTATGTATGTGGCCAAATTTAGCAGCCTATGCCCGGACGGTTTTGATGCGGGTGGGATACATATGTGTAGTGTAGCGCGAGTGATGCACCACCCTAGTAGTGAAGTAGTGATGAATGTAACTAGCTCGGGCTGCTGCAGCTCCTAATTGTAGGAGTATGATCGAGGTTAATTAGCTGGTGCGCGTAGGCGCGCTGGGAATGAATAATGCCGGTGCGACCACAGGCTGGCGCATGGTCCACTGCCCTCATGAGCGCGCGCGGATACGCCTAGCCCATGCAGGGCGGACACGTATCGGGCATGCTCATTTGCCCCGGACTGGTCATCTCCAGCGGGGCTGCTCATTTGCCCCGGACTGGTCATCTCCAGCGGGGCTGCTCATTTGCCCCGGACTGGTCCGTTTTGAGCAGCCTGGCCCAAAACCAGGCCCCAGCGGGGCTGCTCAACCCACGGCCTGGTCCCTTTTCAGTCCGCGGATGCTCAAATCCGACCCAAATTTGGGTCAGATTTGAGCAGCCCGCGGACACGAAACGGACGCGCGCGCTCGGTCGTGTCCATTTTTCGGTCAAAGGGGTGGCCCGCCGGCCAGTGACCGCGGCGACGGCTCGGCTACCCACGGGGGTCCTATTTAAATGGGACCCGCGGCCACGCGTCCCTCCCCACGCGCACCGCCTCCTCGCAGTCACCACCCACTTCACTGCCCTCGCAGTCACCACCGCCTCCTCCCCTCGCCTTCCTCGCCGCCGGCCATGGGCCGCAACTGGCTAAACTGGGGCCGTGGAAAGAACGACCACGAGGCCGGCGGCTCGCGACGCCGCCGCGAGCCCTCTCCCCCTCCTTCCCTCCCTCCTCCACCGCCTCTGACCCGCCTCCAGCGCGCCCAATCCGAGCAGGTGCGCTCGCCGCCGCCCTCTCCCCCTCCTTCTTCTCAGGCGCCGTTCCGCCTGGTGCCCGCCAGGGTCCGCGAACGCCCCTACCTCAATAAGAGGAGGTGCCAATGGTACTGGGACCGTGCGATCCCAGTGCCATGGCCAGATGTCCACCTCTCCGACGGGTGGCATCTGAACAGGGACAGGATCCCTGTGCCGCCGGTGCCGCGGTCCGGCGCGGCGCGGGAGGTGGAGATCCACCGCCGGCGCGATGAGCTGCCACCGGACCTGCGCGCCCACCCGGCGTTCGCGGTGAACAGTCCCCACTGGGACACTTGGTTCACCGACGAACACGACCTGCGCCGCAGGTCGTACTTCGGTGCGCGCCGCGCCCGCGGGGAGCCCCAGTTCCCGCCGCCGTCACCTCCACGCCAGGCGAGGCGTGGAGCCGCCCCCCAACGTCCCCTCCGCATTGGCGGCCGCGCCCCGGTCGTCAAGGACGAACCAGAGGAGGAACCTCCTCAATGGTTCGAGGAGGAGGACGACCAGGACGTCGACATGGCCGAGCCCGAGCCCAACGAGGAGCTCCAGCTGGCCATGGCCATCGAGGCCTCCAGGAGGGAGGCGGAAGCGGCGGCCGAGGCGGAGGCCCGCGCGCTGGAGGACGCCCTCGCGGCGGTGGCCGCGCAGCAGGCGGCGGAGGCGGCAGAGGCCCGCGCAGCCGGCGCGCGGGCTGTGGACGAGGCCGTGGCGGCCATCCACGCGCAACGCGTCGACGACTACCCCTACGACGAGGAGGTAGACGACGACGGGCGCGATGAGAACGCCCCGGTGCCGGCCTGGTTCGAGCCCCTTGTGGGCATGCGCTGGAGGTGGGAGGCGCCACCACCAGAGCACCTCGTGCCGCCGCCCCGGCCTGCCACGCCGCCACCGCGGACCCAGCCTCCCACGCCGCAGGCGGCCAGGGCCGCCCCGCTGCCACCCCACCTCGCCCCCGAGACTCCCGACTACGTCATCCTGGATGACTAGGAGCTCCGGGGCCAACTCCGGCGCCGCCATGCCACTGGCCAGTGGCCGTCTAGCCCTAGCTAGACGTTTATTTTATGTTTTTTTTTTTTATTTTTAGGTTGTAAATCTATGGGCCCCTGTGGGCCCTACTAAATCTATCGAATGTCCTCTTTTGATATGAGCAGCCCCACTGGGGGCACCTGGTCCGGGCCGTGTCCGAGGACAGCGGACGGCTGCTCAAACAGACAAAATGCGGACCAAACTGGTCCGCATTTGAGCAGCCCCGCTGGAGATGACCTAACCGTCGTCCGCCCCTCGTGGCGTGTGATCCGTACGTGGAGCTGTTCCGTGCGCCGGCCCGGCCACGGCCACCCATGTGACGTGACGCAGCGGCGGATAGGGCCACGCCCGCCCATGGGGATGGGGGGAATCCGATCGATGCCCCCGCGCGACGCCATGCGCCGTAGGCCGTTGCGACGGGTGCCGTCACCCACGTTCGTTACGTTCTCCGGTTCTGCCCCCCGCCCCACCCCACGCATGGATCGCCCGCCTCGGGAGAGGGAGGGAAACGGCGCTGCCACCTCACGGTAGGAGCCGTCACGGTGACCGCGACACGGCCAGCCGGTTGAGCGCGACGGCAACGTGATACGGTGGGCGCGGCTTTGCTGTTGTGTTTTCTCGCCGGGCCCCGTATGTCAGAATAATGGAGGCAGGCAGGGCCCCGCCCCGTGCGTGCCTCCCTGCCCAATGCCGATGGGTGCGGGTACGGCCGGCCCGGGGGAGGTACGCCTCCCACCGTGACCGTGGCGGTCCTCCACCTCACCTGCATGGGAATCGGGAGCCCACGCTGCGTCCACTGCGCTTCTTACACCTGCCCGTGAAATTAGGTCCAAGCGAGGAAGTTGCCGCCCGGCCGGAACTCGGATGTGCGTCCGTACCCTACGCTAAGCCGATTCATTGATGAGGGAAAACAACGGCACGGAACGCTTTTTCATGATATCTATCTAACTGTCTAAGGCCTTCCGTAATGCATTGTATCTTAGCGCGCTATCCTAGGTAGAAGAAAATTGTAAGAAACTATCACCCTAATGCATTGTATCTTATAGGTTGTATCTAAGTCAAGTAGCATTTAATGATTTTAGCCTAATACTTATTTGTGATTGGTCTAGCAATGTTTTTTGCCTATGATCCCGTGTAAGGGTTGTATCTTATATAAGATACAACTACACTCTCTTTCTTCAATAAATAGGGTGCCACATAAGCAAAATGCCTATGATACCGTGTCAAGATACTCCCATTACGGAAGGCCTAAGGTGGCATATGCCGTCGGATCAGTTGAAATACGGTCCATGTATTTATGCTTGGTGAACCCAACTTGACTACTCCACGCAACGACACAAACGGGTAATGGTATGTCGAAGGTACAATATGGGTACGTGTATACATGTAACCAAAATTAGATATCAGTATACAAGCAAAATAATACTCCTATACGAGATGGATGCCAAAAGAGAAGGTGACGAGTTTTCCCATATCCCCGCAAAAATGGCAAAACTATCTACAATCTACATGCCACATATAAGTCAATATTTCTGGAAAAAAAAAGATATCAACATGCGTTCAAATACTTTGTTAAGTGTACGCAGCTACGACCGAACCAAATAGTATGGTTAAATATTTGGAGGTCAGAAACAGCAAATACTTAAGCACCAGTAATTTTCCCAACATGACACATGGTTGTACCCAGGGGCACAGCGCCAGGTGTATTCCTGGGTATTCACATGAATACCCATGATTTATACAAAATAGTGTTGACTTCGACAATTTTTCAAAAAGGGCTATGATTTTGACAAAATAAATACACATGAATACCCGGTCGAAAATTCCTGGAGCCGCCACTGGTTGTACCCTTAGAAAAAGTGGGTAAAAAAAATGAATAACCAATGGAGCAAGAGAAGGAAGAGTGAAGCTATTCTTCCTTGCCTTCCAATCTTCCGATGATGATAAATTAGTGGTGTTTATTGAACATCATTTATCTCTCAAAATTTATAAAACACGCCAAAGTATAGCCTACAGTTAAACACACCTAGTGCCTCTCCGCAAATTTCGAAAGCAATAATGTGTCCTAGGAATAGCAAACTTTTTCGAAAAAAACAGTAATACGCTCCGAGACATAGCCAAATTTATTGATCTTTGTTCTTTTTACCAAATACCATGGATTCTGTAATCTGTTCCTATCTAAACATGCGATATTTGTTCAACTCACGTGAAAAAATGTTGTTGTGGTGTTTTCACACTTCCATCGCCAAGCGTCACAATTGTGGCAAAGCAAACAAGCATTTAATTATGACAAGGAACTAACACGTACCAGTACTCTTAGCTTAGTCCACAATCAATCTTGCGCTCATTGCCCAATTGTACCTTTTACTATTTCGGTCAGCACTTGAAAGGAGTATGTGTTGAATTGCCCTGTTAATAGTTACATGTACATCTATGAACGGTAATTTTGTTTGGTTTTATATTACAATAAAAAAATAACGGCTGAGGATGCTCTCTAATGATCGTACCGATTCTGTCTTTTTTTTTTGTACAAAGGGCGAGGTCCAGGACCTCTACGCTGCATTATAAGAGAGCACGTGGCGGTTACAAATTACACAAAGGTCCTTTTCGTTCACAGCCCTATAGATCTTACAATTCGAAGAAAGGACCCTCGAAATTACAAAGAACCCCTTGAAGAGAAAAAGGAAAAAGCAATCGCATCCAAGGGCTTTGCCGCCACTCGCCGCCGGCATCCTCCAGACGCCATGAGCGCCGAGGACAGAGCACAGTGCTGCGCTCGAACTCTCCCGACCGGCGGAAGACCAAAGATGCTGGCAATCAGAACACATGCGGGGACGAACCACTTGCGCGCGTCCTGAAGTCGAGCTCCAACACCCGGTCGAACAGGCCTCCATCCCGGAGGTAGAAGAACGGCCACCTTCTTGGCCTTGGGTCGCAGCAGCCATGGAGGCTCCTACGTGATTAGGTCGTCGATGCAGCAAGAAATCGAACCTCCTCTCTAGCAAACTCGAGGAAGCAGCAGCACCCCCATCCCATCCTCGACCACCACAGTCGCACAACGGGGAAGGATCTCCTTCTTCTCCAAATTTGACACAGAGGAACGCCAGGAACTCCAGATGCAGAGCTCGGCCTTCGGACTTATGAGGGGAAGAGGGCGCCTCAATCTTCTTCTGCAGGCACCGCTCCAACCACAAGAGCATCTGCAGAGAGGGAGAAATCGGCAAGATCTTGCAGGTGAGGCCCGGGCACCCCTGCAAGCGAACCCCCGATGGCAGAACGCCAAAACGCACAGAGGCGAACAAACTAACTAAGAACAACTTGAAGAAACTACCTAATCTACGACTAGACAAGGGGGCCGGCACCCTAAACATCACCACACCTGCCAGCACGAGTGCTAGCGGCGGGGATGTCCGGAACTAAGCTTCCACGGCGGTTCACTCTCAACTGGACACTGTAGCAGGGGGTGGGGAAAGGGGAAGAGGAATACAATGGCTCGCTATGATGGAGCGCTCATCGTACCGATTCTGTCGGACTTGGTATTTCTTTGCGAGTTAAGTGAGTATCTGAGTAATTGTATAGTGTCAAACAATTACTCCCTCCGTTCAACAAGAAATGATTTCCATTTGTCTAGAAGTGGATGTATTTAGACATGTACATCCACTTCTAGACAAATGGAAGTCATCTATTGTTGAACGGATGGACTAGCTTGATAATCTTGGCCTTATAGCAAGTAAACGCACGGTTGCTCAATTGACAATCACGTATGCTTCATTTTGTTGTTATTTGTAACCACATTTGAACCGTACAGATGTACATATTGTAGATGACCTCGAGGTTCATTGATCAAGATACGCCGGATATCCTCCAGAAGTAGCTTGCATCATGCATGTATTTCACTCACTCAATGACTCAAGTGGATATCTTAATACCGTTGTTGGAGCTCCGTGATTGAGCAGCGATTCGTGTTACCTCCATCCATGTTCTTCGTGAAAACGGGGTTACTTTTTCCTCCACTTCATCCTGTAGTATTTTTTACACAAAATAACCGTTTTGTGAAACTAATCTCGTATCTGCTCACTCCAGAGAACTATTTACAGATCTGCCCCACTAGGTCGGCGCCAACCCCGATAAAGACGAGGTCGTGCATATCAGTGCCACCACCCACCGCGTCCAGTCTCGAAACTCCTGGGATGGGCCCCCAAAAATCCGACGTGGCTAGGTCGTCTCCATTTGTACTGATACCGACCCAGCTAGGTCTCTAAATTTTTATCGAGTTGTTTGGCTTCACTCGAAATGACGTCGAACTCACAAATGAAAATTCTAGCCAGCTTCCAGCCCGACCCAAACAATCTATTTCTCTCCCACCGCCGCCCTGAGCCCCTCTCTCTAGTAAATTCCGCCACAAACTTCGAATCCACTCAAAACTCATATATTTCTTCAACTTGGACCATGGGAAGTCTTCTCCGAGGTAATCTCCCTCAAATCCCTTTGTTTCCATCCGTTTCGATACGAAATTTATCTCATTTCGGTTGAAATTTGTAGAACCCTAGAAATATGGTGTAATTTATGTTTGTTCGAATTGAAATAGTTTAGGTAGTAGATGTATGTGTGCATTGAGCTTGTGAGTGGTAAGCCTTTTGCTGGTGTATTAGAGGAGGCACTAAGATGCATTATACATTGTGACTAAATATGTGGTGGCTAAGTTTTTTAGGAGGTACTAATGCTTTACTTTGTAGAATGCAAAAGAATAGTGTACTTCATATAAATATATGTGGTGGCTAAGATTTTAGGAGGCACTAGTTGCATATATGTATACGGAGCTTTGGTTGTGGTTAGTTTAAGTATTATATGCATTGTAAGTGTATGTGTATGGTTGTATAATATAGTATAGGTACCTATATTTTGGGTATGTTTCATATTTGTTTGCTCGCTCGTAAATTTCCTATTCATTTTTGTTTGATATATTCCGCTGACATCTACAAGGAAGTTGCACGTAAGATGAAGTTTGTAGAAAAAAATAAAGCCAAGTATCCCAATATTACATGCAAAGATGATCTGGTGCCACCAAGATATACATCACTGATTTGTCCTTGTGGCACACTTTGTGAAATCTCACAATCTAGGCACCTCGCAACAACAGTTCGTGCGTTTTACATGTGCAGAGATTCTCGCGTTGAGTTTTCTAGTTTATTTTTCCCCTACAGTTTAATTCAGAATTTATTTATAATCGATATCATATTTGGTTACAGATTGACAATAATATTGCACATGCTACTTTTTCCAATGGATTGATGGGCCTGGGATGTATGATGACGATCTTCTTTCACAATGTAAGGGTGAATTCTTTATAGTTTATGTTTATGCATAAGAAAGTTTCTGGATTTTGGTGGGGAGAAACTGTGGTGGGCAGAAACTCGGAGAAACTGAGGGGAGACTTCTTTTTTTCTTCTGATGTTTTGGCTTATTTACTGTGATGAGGTGTGAAATGCCTCTCATGTCCCTGAATTTGATATGTGCACTTAATAAAGTGATAAATATTATTTTGTGTGCTTATTTGTTGTGTTAAACTAACATCTAGATGCAAAACATCGATTAAATGAACAACACTGAAATTATACTAACATAACATTAATTGGCACCAAAATCAGCACTCAAATGTTCAATTGTAAGCACCAACATATCCTGTAGAAACAATATGACAAATACAACACAACACCCACATTATTCACTACACGAACTGACCATTAAATAACTTGATTTTATCACTAAAATTAGTACTCAAATGAAAGTTGAGAAAAAAAATTCGTCGAGCTAATTACAACACCAAGATGACCACTGAGCAGTACTTCACATCACCACCAGATACAACACCAAGATGATTGACATCGATCTAGCTGCAAAAGTGGGGCTCGGCGGGGTAGGTCGTCGCCGGTTGGAGCAGGCCAGGTAGGAACGGGCGGGGCAGTCGTCGTCCGGTTGGACCAGGCCAGACGGCATTGGGGAGGACATGTCGGGGCATTCGTCGTCGGGGCGGGGACGAGCTCAAGCGGGACAAGCTCTAAGCGGGACAGAACGAGTTCAAGCGGTCAAAGAAGTTTCCGATGGTGGAGGGACGGATCCGGTGGAGAGGGGTCCTTGGCGGCGGGAGCTGTGCGATACGGGGATGGAGCAAAATGATGAGATCGATGTGACAGTGGAGGGCTAGGATCCAGCGGTGGAGGGCAGGGATTGGGCCGGTGACCGGCGGCCGGCTTGGCAGAGCGTCGGCGGAGGCGGGCCTGGAAGAGTTAGGGTCGGGACGGGGATGGGAGTTGGGTTTCTGTTTTTTTCTCGTTAACTGGATTCGAAAATCCAGTGGAGGGGTGGGAAAAGTGGGTGGCAATTTCACGTAATATGTCACGACAACATGTCTACTTTGCAATACCCCTCCACGACCTAGCTGAGAAACAAGGGAATCTGCTCCCGAGCAGCATCTGCTTCTATGCACAAAATGAGTTTCTCTGTGGCCAGAATCTATGTACAATCTGGACACTTATTTTTTAGTTTTTGATTCTTGGGACCTTTAAGCAGGCTAGAAACTGCAAAAGAAGTGACCCTAATTCTATTCTACAGGGTCCATGTCTGGCTAAGAAGTGGAAAAGTATTATGCATCCACCTCCATCTCCACCGAAGCTATGGAGAGTAGACTAAACCACACCCAAGGCTCCTCCAACGGTTTGGTGTGAGCATTGCCAATAAATGACACAGTGGTCCCCCCCTTTACGGCCCCGACACTTTGGACGGTTCATAGAAGGTCTTTGATGAAGAAACAAGGCAATACAATATAATATTGAATATTGAGCGCACGAGGAAGATGACCGAAGAAGTCATGAAGAGACAACTCTTGGAGGAGGAATGATAGGATGACTGAAAAGAGAGGGAGGTATGATAGAATATAAGGAAGGAAGAACAAGCAAGAGAAGAGGAAGAGGAGAGGAGGAATGATTTGAATGAAAGTGAGGAATTTCCGAAGAAGTGCAACATGTGTTGCTACAAGAGTTGGTGGTGATTACCACTTGTGGTTGAATTTTCAAGGTTTTTTAGAATTCATTTGGTGGGCTCATTTGTCATGTTGAAGTTTATATTGAACCGAGCTGTTTTATTTAGTTGATGTGGCTGGATTATTTGATCACTATTCTAATGTTGAGTACTCTATTGATATCATTGATGTGGATCTTAATGTCATACTATTTGTAATAAGGAGAGTTGTATGCGCTTAATATTTGTTGTATTGCATAAATAGGAAAACCTACACTAAATTATTACAAAAGGAAACATTAACGTGCTAGCGCTCGGCCGATGTCAACCATCGACCTCTCTAAACTTATGATACGAGAGTTCCTTTTGGAATGAAAAACTAGATTAAAAGGAGATTAATCTGTCTTGGCAATTTTCCATATAAGTTATAACAGTTTCTTTGGTTGTCCATCTTCTTAGCATACCATGCTTCATATTGTTTCTGGTTGCCTCTCTAAGGTATATTTTCCTCTTCTCTTCTAGTTCTTTGGTCTGTTTTTTCTCCACATATGTTTCTCCATACCAATATACTTCATACCGACTTTTCAATTCAAATAAAAATTTCTTTCTGCACTGAGACCCTTCCTGTTAGGGAGTCGCAAAATTATTAACATCCTTTATTTTTTAAGAAATGTAGGAAGCACGGGAACACATAGAAAATATGGCGCAATACCGGTGGTGTGCCCGCAGACAAATCCCCCCGAGCTTCCACCGTATCCACCACTTTCGATCTTCTCCATGTCTGTTGTGTAGCAGCACTCCACACCCGAGCCGCACTGGATGATCCATGTTACGTGACCATCTATCTCTTCTCTTGGTGACATGTCCAGTGGCACGAATGAGTCACTATGAGAACCTAGAATTTCAATGGATGACTCTTTCTATGAGAACTCCGTTTGGGCACCACCCAACTCCGAAAACCATTTTCTGTGTCGTATCGGCATTAGTACAGATTTAGCTGACATGAAGGACGTCGGCGCCATCAAGGTTTTAGAAGAAACCCTAATCTCTCAAAAATCACAACATGGGAAACCATGTCCCTTCAGTGTTGGCACCAGTGCTGATGGAGGTGACATGAAGAATGTCGGCGACATTGAGGTTCTAGCCGACACCCTATTTTCCCGAAAATCACAGTGTGGCAAACCATTTTCCCTGTCGGGTCAGTGAAAATGCGCATGGAGCCAACATGAAGAACGTTGGTTCCATCGAGTTTCCAGCCGACGCCATAGTCGCGTGAAAATCACAACATGGGAAACCATTTTCCCTGCCGTGTAGCTGCTTGAGTGGATGTAGCCGACATTAAGAATGTCGGTGCCATTGAGGCTTGAGCCGACACCCCTAGTTGCCCGAAAACACTGGACAGTGATGCGTGTGAACACACGTTCGTTGGGAGACCCCAAGAGGAAGGTATGAAGAGTGCAACAGCAAGTTTCCCTCAGAAATAAACCAAGGTTGAATCGACCAGTACGAGAAAGGAGTAACTTCAGAAGGTTGAAGCAGTTGAGATGGCACGACGCACTACTGGTTTAGAAGCAACGTGGAACCTACACAACACAATTCACTTTGCCCAACGAAGCAGTGAGGTCGTCAATCTCACCGGTTTTGCTGAACACAAAGAGGTTAAAAGTATGGTGTGGAAACAGTAGGAAAACAATAGTAACAGTATGAAAGGAGTGTGAAAACAGTATGAAAGCAGTAGGTGTTTTATCGGTATGAGGAAAAAGGACCGGGGTCCATAGTTCACTAGTGGTGTCCCTCCATGAAAGCTAAATAACATGTGTGGTGAACAAATTACAGTTGGGTAATTGACAGAAAATAAGGTTGCACCGTAGTGCATATGCAAGACATAAAGATTACTAGGTGATTCATGCGGGCATTACAATAAAATACATAGACCTTCATCCAACTGCATCTATGTCTAATAATTAACCGTATGAATATCATCCGAACAAGCGTTGGGTATTAAGTTGCAAGCAACAGATTATCGCAGTAAGCAAAGTGTGTAATGTAAACAATGTAAACTAGGTAAAACCGTTGTTTTCTCCCTAATGGCAACAACACATCCTCCATCCGCCACTTTCTGTCACTCGAGCACAGATGCAAAGGAGGCATGAACCCACTATCGAGCATAAATACTCCCTCTTGGAGTTACTAGCATCTACGTGGCCAGAGCATCTACTAATAACGGAGAGCATGCAAGATCATAAATAACATAAGCATGAAAATAACATGATAGATTCATAATTGATGTTGTGTGTTGGGATACCCCAAGAGGAGGGTGTGATGAGCATAGTGGTAGAAAATTCCCCTTAGTTAAGAACCAAGGTTATCAATCCAGTAGGAGAAAGAGGACCTTTGGAAGGTTGATGCCACTGACGGTGGTGATGGCTTACTGGTGTCAGCAACAACGTGGAACCTGCACACAACACAACCAAAATACTTTGTCCCAACGATATAGTGAGGTTCTCAATCTCATCGGTCTTGCTGAAAACAAAGATTAGACGTTTAGTGTGGAAAATAATGTATGCTTGCAGTACGTAAAGAAAGCAGGAAATTGTGGTGGTTGGTTTAACAGTATAGGAAAATGGACCGGGGTTCATAGGTTCACTAGTGGTGTCTCTCCATAGAAGATAGCATGTTGGGTGAACAAATTACAGCTAGTCAATTGACAAATAGAGGTTGCACCATAGTGCACATTCATGACATGATGATTACTATGATATTTAGTGCGGCATTACAACAATATACGTAGACCGTAATCCAACTGCATCTATGGCTAATAATCCACCCTCAGTTTATCATCCGAACCCCCTTAGGTATTAAGTTGCAAGCAACAGATAACTGCATCAAACAAAGTGTGTAATGTAAGCAATTATAATGCACGCGGGCACTCTCATCGTTGTTTTCTCCCTAATGGCAACATCACAACCTCCCCCTTCACGTTTCTGTCACTCGAGCAAGGTGGTGAGGGGGCATGAACCCACTATCGAGCATAAATACTCCCTCTTGGAGTCACTAGCAAACTACTTGCCACAGAAACCACTAGCAATAGAAATCATGCAAGATCACAAATAACATATGCAGTAGAGACTATAATCAACTTGGCATAAGTTCAATATTCATCGGATCCCAGCAAACACAACACATAGAGTTACATAAGATCAATCTCGATCATGTTAGGCAGCTCACGAGATCTAAACATGGAGGCATATGAGGAGAAGACAACCATCTAGCTACTGCTATGGACTCGTAGTCCAAGGATGAACTACTCATGTATCACTCTGGAGGCAGGCATGGTGATGTAGAGGCCTCCGGTGATGATCTCCTCTCCGGAAGGGTGCCGGAGACAGCTTTAGAAACCCCCTGGTCTAGGGTTGACGGTGACGGCGGCTGCGGAACTTTGCGGGGATATTTGATCAGGTGTTTAGGGTTTTCCATCCGGGGCGATTAAATAGGCGAAAGGGCAGAGGCGGTGGAGCTCTGGGGGCCCACACCACCCCCTGGCGCGGCCAAGGGGGGCGCCACCCCATGGTGTGGGCCCCCTGATGCCCCTCTTCGTCTCCTCTTCGGTCTTCTGGTTGCTTCCGGGGAAAATAGGACTTCCGGGCTTCGAACTTTCCAATTCCGAGAATATTTATAGAACAACTTTTCTTAAACTAAAATTTAGAAGAAAACAGGGAACTGGCTCTGTGGCATCATGTCAATAGGTTAGTCCGTAAAATCGATAAAAATGACATAAAGAAGGGAGAAAACATGTAGCAATTGGCATAATATGATCATGGAGCATTAGAAATTATAGATACGTTGGAGACGTATCAAGCATCCCCAAGCTTAGTTCCTACTCGTCCTCGAGTAGGTAAACGATAAAACAATAATTTCTAAGGTGACATGCTACCAACATAATCTTGATCATAAAAATGTAAAGGCATATGCAAGCTGAGATCATAGAACTTCAAACACAAACATGATAGATAGAACTTTAATAATAAAGCAAAGCAATAACTTTTCATCATGAAGAGTATCTCAAATAAAGGATTGTGAGAAACAAAGCAAAGAAAGATAAACGTCTGTTTCAGGTATAGAGAAAGCATGGCAAAGTGATATTTAGCTAGTCCTTAAGAGTGGGGGCAAAACATAAATACCAGGACACCTTCAAAGTTCATGGGGAAGACTAGAGCAAATAATTTAAGAACAAATGATATCACATCATGATGTAATTATTGATGTTCATGGGACAATGCACATAGAAATAAGAATGGAAAAAATGCTCTCTCAACTATGCGTAAAGTTAGAAGATGGAGACTCAACATAAAAGTAAAAGAAAGGCCCTTCACGGAGGGAAGCAGGGATCACTCATGTGCTAGAGATTTTTATTTTATTAAACAGAGGTATTAAAAGTTTGACACTCCTCCCATCCATCTTTCACAAACCATGGCTAACCGAATCCTCGGGTGCCTGCCAACAATCACATACCATGGAGGAGTGTCTATATTTTGGTTAAAGTCAACGAATGGTAAATAGAAATATAGTATGTCACAAGACAACTGGATTCACAAGAGCGGCTCCCATGTGAAGGACGCATCTGGGTAGAAGGTCATCCCTCTTTCTCTTTTTTTTACACAATTATGCTTTGACTGGTAAATCAGGGGCCAAAATAGTGAAGAGATTTTGTGTGTATTAATTTGGGGCTGAGAACCCCGCTGCCAGCTCTTCTATCATTTGGATAAGCGGATGAAGCCACTAGTCCAGGGTGTGAAATCCAATCAACAAGTGAGATAAAGATTCTCTATTGACGTCCCCATGAGCAAAAGCAGGAACATAAAGAAGGAGTAATTTCGAAGTTTTTAAAGGTAACACATGAGCAATTTACTTGGAGTGGCAGTTAAATACCACATGTAGGTAGGTATGGTGGACACAATGGGAAAAACTTTGGTTTAAGGGAGTTGGATGCACGAGTAGAGCTCATACTCAATACAGGTGGAGGCTAGCAAAAGACTGGGAGTGACAAATCAAGAGAGCATAAGAGTCATAATCATGCATAGCGACATAAGCATCATTAATTAAAGCATAAGTAGTATCATAGTTCAAAAACTAAGTGGTCATGGAGGCTATTCATGACTGGTTCATAGTCATAAACATGGTGTGAGAATGCGCCAAGTCAACCAAATAAAACATTCGAAAGGGAATACAAAAAATTTATGCTTCCTTATGACAAGAACATCTCAAGAATCTTTCAATGACATATTAAACACTCTCAGCTATTTGAGGCTATTCATGCTACTCAACATCACAAGTCTTTATAACTAAAATGACATTTAGCATGGCATGAAAAAGTTCTAGCAACATTCTATACAAGCTTCTACTTGCACCAGTATAAATTCTACTTTAAACAACAGTTTCTTTCTCCCAACAAGCACCATACACAATATGTTTTAATAAAAACTCTCTAAATGCTACATCAATCAAACATGAGAGTACTCACATAATACTACTAAAACTAACAGCTCTAATAAGAGATGCATGCAAAACAGGAGCTAAATAAATGCAGCAGCCAGACAGAGATTAAGAATACAAAGTGTTCTCATGAAAAAGCGGAGCGTGTCACTCTCCAATAAAAGAATGCTGGGTCCAACCAAGTTTATTGAAAAAGTAAAAACAAACTGAAAGCAAAAATAAAAAAAAACTGAAAGAAAAAATAAAAGACGCTCCAAGTAAAGCACATAAGATGTGACCGAATAAAAATATAGTTTCACTAGAAGTGACTTGATAATTTGTTGGTGAGGAAGGGGATGCCTTGGGCATCTCCAAGCTTAGACGCTTGAATCTTCTTGGAATTTGCTGGGATGTACCACCGGGGCATTCCCAAGCTTAGTCTTTTCACTCTTGTTGATCACAGCATATCATCCTCTTCTCTTGACCCTTGAAAACTTCCTTCACACCAAACTTCTCACAATCTTCATTAGCAACGTTAGTGTAATCGAAATAATAAATTCACATGGTTCAGTTTCAACACATGTCTAACACTCAAAAAAACATTATCTACTGTCACAGCTTCTTTTAAAACTCTTTTTCTCAAAAGAACACCAAAATAAAGCGATTAAGAAGCAAATGCAATTATTGGCAGAAATGTGTCAAAACAGGACAACAGGTAAAGATGATTTTTTCCAAAAATCTTCTGTTGCTCAAATAAAAAAGTGTTCAACTAAGAAAAGTTGCGTATATAACCCAGGATTACGCACAAAAAAACTCAGATCATTTTGAATTTTCTGTGATTTTATACGGAATAAACAGTGGACAGCAGAAATCCGAAATATAGCCTCAACTTTCCACTAGAGCCTTTA
Source organism: Alopecurus myosuroides (assembly GCA_028641055.1). Taxonomy (NCBI): domain Eukaryota; kingdom Viridiplantae; phylum Streptophyta; class Magnoliopsida; order Poales; family Poaceae; genus Alopecurus; species Alopecurus myosuroides. The sequence continues at coordinate 208,970,404 of CM054057.1, read as the reverse complement.
CTTGGCTCAACAAAAACACAAAAAAAAGATACAACGGGGTTGCTAAGGAAATATACAACGCCCAGGTGCAAAGAACACAAAAGAAAACAAAGGAAAACGGGTTGAAAACAACAAAATAAAACGGGTTGTCTCCTGGTAGCGCTTTTCTTTAACGCCTTTCAGCTAGGCATAAAGAAAGAAGATGCTCACATAAGAAATATGAATTAAGAAAAAGAGAGCATCAAGAAGCAAGTATAAAATAAATTTTAGTCGAACCCACTTCCTATGCATCGAAATCTTGTAAAGAAATAAATTAAAGAAGGTCAAACTAGAAATCATGGGAAGGTAGATCAAGAGCAACTTCAAAACTTTCAACAAAAAGAGAGGTGTTTTGCCGCACCCGGACTTCTAGGGGATACTCACAGTCCGTTAAACAGTAGATAAATGGCTTACGGGGCATACCGGCACCCGCATCTCAATATGAGCAGGCCAACACGTAAACGTGTGACAACCATTCTTTACTATTCATCGTCTGCGCAAACCATCCCATAGAAATCCAGATACTTCCATTGACGTACTTCATAACATACACACATGGTACGTCAACGGCATTTGAACAATGGATATCACAACAGATCTCTAAGACACAAAAGATTGAAATAAGTTGCAAATAGCTCTCAGTAGAGCAGAGATAGCAAATACAATCATCCAGAGGACACATGTCCCAACAATTCATCATTACAACACAGCGGAAGCATCCAAAATGTCTGAGTACAGACAAGATCCAAATAGGCCTAAGAGGCCGGAAACGAAAAGACGGAGCCCATCCACGAAGTCTCGGATCCTGCCCGGGTCCGCTATCTACTCGTCAGCAGCCTCGTCAAACTCCACGTAGTAGCCACCATGGGGATCCTCGGAAACGTAGTCTGCGGAAACCACAGCCCCAAAGGGGTCAGTACATAAACGTACTGGCAAGCAAGACTCACAGTTCACCAAGGTGTACCCGTCAACACCAAGCACAGATGCTTTGGGTTCAACGGAAGAAAGGGTGATACAAAAGATGCGGCAGCTGGCTGCACTAACCAACTACAGAACATACTACAACTTACGGCTAATAGAAAGGAGGTAAGATAGCGTATCGTAACCAACCTACCAACTAACCTCAAACAAACCCATCCTGGATCTCGCCCCTTATCCAAAGAAGCAATCCGAGGATAACTCACACAGTTGGATTAATGATGGATCAGGTTGTTGTGTCAATAAGCCTATTACTAGTCACATTGTTAATCATTACGTGTAAGTTGTCCTGAGTACTTGTTAGCCAGTACTTTCACCAAGTCATCCATAACCGCGGAAAACACGGCTTCTCGAGAAGATTTATCCCTGCAGGGGTGCACCAATTTGGCCGTACACGTAAGAATAACCCGCCAGATGGGAAGGCCTTTCCCACCAAGCGTGGCACTCAACACAACTCAACTCTTCTTCGCATCAAGCCCAAAGAACCACATGCTGTGCGTGCGCGGCTAATCGAGCCCCCACGAAGAAAAGGGGGACCCTCATAGCACTCTAAGACCACGCCGCCCTAAATGCCGACTACAAAAGTTCCACCCTGGCGCCAAGGGTTCGCACCTGCACATGCATGCATCAAATGGAAAGCCCGAACTAAGTGTGGCGATTTGGACGAGATGCGAATCGAATCAAATTGAGGGGGGCGCCCATACACGCTTCCCACATGCGGTTAGTGCGCTCATCATGGATCAGTAGACAAGACCCTTTTCCTAATTAGGGTCGACACTAGCAGGCCTCAAAACCACGCCGGGCCTCCTGCCGGTGCCTTATCAGCAAATTATTATTACCTCAAAATTAACAGGTTGTTGTTTAACATCGAGCCTCAGAACATAATAGAAATATAGTAACAGAAAGTAACGGGTAACAGACTCAAGCAAAACAACCCTAAGCATGCTAGTAAGACACGGGCACAAGCAAAGGGGTTATAGGAGTGGAGGTGAGGCAATATCAGGGTTCAGGATATCATGTGATAGGTTCGGAGAACAAGCAACGATACATAGAGCTAGCAGAATAGACAACGGAAAGTATCGGTATCCAATGTTGAAAGGAACACAATGGTTCATATGAGTGAATACTTGCCTGCAAACTCAGCAGCCTGGTACTGAGCTAGAACCTTGGAAGGGGTGTCGTAAGTATCGTCGGTCTCAACGTCGTCGTGTATCCGAGAAGAAGCAAACAAACAACACAGAGAGACAAACAATCAATAACATGGCATAATGCACAAACATGGGATGATGCATGTCAATTTAATTTATGCATCAGAAATAAACTAGTTGACAAGATAACATGTTTAAATGGACCCATATGCAATTGGATTGCATATGGAAAGCCCATGAATTAGGGTTGAAATAATTGTTTTACAACTAACCAACAGGTGAAAGTGGATTAGCATGATGCATGGATGAGGAAAACAAAAAGAAAACAACAATAGAATCAATTTGAAATGAAGTTTAACAAGTTTGGAATTTTATTTATTAAGTTATGCAATTTTGGTTCCTTAAAGGTGTCACACAAACATTCGTTGTTTTCACCACTTTTAATTGTTCAAAATAGATAACAAAGTTCATATTTGATAAGAACACACAATTTTAGGTGGAATACATGTTTCACTTGTTGAAAAAGGATTTAGAATAATTAACTTATGAATTAAACAAGTTTAAACAAGATTTAAATGAATTTAATTCAATTATGAAATTAGTTGAATTTTTATTTGTTCAACACATTAAACCAAATTCATATTTCAAAAGTTTATACTTTTATGGTTGGAAAACATATTTTATAAGGTCAAAAATAATTTAATTTGAGCAAGTTATGAATTTAGCAATATTAAATGATTTAAACAAGGTTTAAATTATTTAACCAATTTTAATTATTCAAAACATGAAACAAAGTTTATATTTGGAAAGGTGGTTTAATTTAGCATGGAAAACATATTTTATTTGTTGAAAATGGATTTAAAATGAGCAAGTTATTAATTTGGCAATTTTAAATGCATTAAATAAGAAACAGTTGTTTTCAGCAATTTAAATTATTCAAAACAGTAAACAAAGTTGATATTTGGAAAGTACATGAAAAATTGAATGGAAAACATATTTAGTTTGTTGAATTTGGAATTTTTATGCCCAAGTTATGATTTTTGCAAAATTAAGTGAATTAAACAAGGATTCAAATATTTCACCAATTTAAAATATTCAAAACAGTAAACAGATTTTATATTTAGGTAGAGAATTTAATTTGGTGCAGAAAACATATTTAAAAAGTTGAATTTGGAGTTAAAATGAATTATTTATGCATTTGTGAAGTTTAAGTGTTATTCTGCCATTTTAATTAATTAGCTAGGGACTTAGGAAAAGTTACAGGGGCCTAGAAGATAGTTAGCAGGGACCTGGCTGTGATAAAGGATTTGTTTGGGTTGTGAAAAATAAAATGGAAAAGGCTGGTTTTATTGCGCAGGGGTGGGATCGAACCCACACCCTCCTGGGCGCGCGCAGAGGGCCACTACCACTGCGGTGGCTGATCTGTTTGGTGACAGTAGGGGTCGTGGGGGGGGGGGGGGATAAGGTGGAGTTTCAAGCGTTAACTGAATTTTTCAGTTTGCAGACGACTGAACTCCGACAGAGGAAGATTGGTCGCCGGCGGGCTGCTGTGCTGCGGTGTGATGTCCGTCGTGCGGGTGCTGTGTGCAATTAGAGGAAGGAGGGAGGCGAGGGGAGGAAACTCACCTCGAGGGAAGGAAAGGAGGAGGAGGCGCACGTCGGGGCAGCGGGGAGGCGGCCGGCGGCGAGGGGAGGATGGCGGCGGCGCCACAGGCCCTCCCGGCCCTCGCCGAGGGGTCGAGGAGGAAGGCGGCGCCGAGGGGAGTCCATTCCCGGCTTTGGCTCGCTCGGAGGAAGCCCGGGCCGCCGGTGATCGCCGGAGGGGAAGAGGTGGGGGGTTCGGTTTCAGTTAGCTGGGTTCAGAGAGTTGCAGAGAGAAGAGAGCAGAGAAGAAGGAGAGAGGGAGAAGGGAGAGAATGGAGGCGGGGGAGAGGGAGAAGGAGGAAGAAAGGTGTTAGGGCAGAGGGGAAGGAGGCACCCTAGGGTTTAAAGGGGGAGGGGGAGAGCTCCAGCCGTTGCTGCTCCTCCCTGTCAACGTGGACAGGTTGGATGTCAAGCCGTACGAGGAAGACGATGATCGAGGGGGTATGGGCCAAGGGGGAGAGATGGGCTGGGCCTGCCCCTCTCTCTTGCTCTGTTTTTAATTTTTTGTTCTGATTGTTTTTTTTTTGCTGATTTGAAAAGGAAGAAAAGGCTAGGGTTTAGGTTAGAAAATTTTAGAAAAAATTGTTATAGGTAATTTAGGGTAACGTCAACATTGTGTAACTTTTATTTCTCCAAAAGATTTGAAATTATTTGATGTTTGCCATTTGTTTGAAAATGAATGAAATTTGCTATTAAATGAGTTATTAAAAAGACCCAGTTAATTAGTGTGAACCCTTAAGCTCATTTGAAACAATAGATTGATTTGTTTTGGTAATTTTCATAAAGTTCAAAAAGGTTGCTGTTTGGAAAAGTTAATTGAATTTGAATTAAGTGAATTTGCTATTAAATGAATTATTGGAACTTAAACAATTTGATGGTTTGAAATTTATAGTTTAATGGAAATAAATGATGGAAGTGTTTTGTCATTTTCATAAATTTCAAAAGGGGTGCTGTTTGGAAAATTAATTGAATTTGAAAATGTTTTTGGTATTAGATGAATTTTTGATTAGAAACAAATCAACAGTTTTGAAATCACAACTTTAATGGAAACAATTGATTGTTTTGATTTGAAATATCATTTTGGAAATTGTAACATCACAAGTATGAAACAAAAGGTTTGAAATTTGATTTGAAATTCAAATAGAAAACAAAGGAAAACAAATGAAAACAGAGGAAAACAAATGGAAAACAAAGCAAAACAAATGCAATGAACATGATGTCATGATGCAAAACATAAAATAACAAGGAGAAAACATTCTAATGGCTATTTTTCATACTTGGGATGTTACATGTTTTAGTAACATGAAAATTCCTACAACCATATTTTCCTCTCTCATAATAATTTTCAGTAGAATCATGAACAAACTCAACAATATAATTATCACATAAAGCATGTTTGTTATGGTGTAAAAGCACACAATTCATATCAATCTCAAAAATAGTGGAATCAAAATTGAAAATCAGCTCTTCTTTTTTTCCACCTTTAGAAATAGAAAAACAAGATGATTGATCACTCTTAAAAGGTATAGGACACATTATAGCAATCCTATTTTTAGTAGCATTATAATTTATAATATCAAGTAACATAGGACCATCATCAAAAGCATTATCATAAGATTTATTCAAGTAGCATGGATCATCACACATAATAGTAGCAATATCATTCTCACAAGTTTCATTCATAGTAGTATCAATGTCATAAGTATAGCAAGTATCAATTTCATCAAATAATGTATGATTTAAAGAGTTACTATCATTAGGAGGTAGACATGGGTAGCTCCATTCTTCCTCCTCTTGATCATCACTCTCCTCCTCTTTTTCATCCAATGAGCTTCCAGATTCAACAATTTCTTCTTCCATGGGTTCCTGCAAGGCATTAGTCTCTCCCTTTGGTTGAGAGAATTTATCAAGATATTACATTATGTAGTGATTAAAATCCTTGTAATTATGAAAGAAATATTTAAGTATATCATAAATCTCATATTTATAAGGTGCATCATCAATACTTTCAAGTAAATAGGCAATTTCGAATGCACCCTTCCAAGCAATAAATTCTTCAATTTGTTCCACATCATATAATTCATAATTTCCCTTAACATAAGAAGATATGGTAACATCGTCATTATACTCACATTGAAAAGGGAGGTGTTTATACCTCCTACAGCAGCAAGACTTATCAAAGCAATAAGTAACATTATATGTGGAACACAAGTTTTTAGCATAGCCATGCAATTTATTAATTTGCTCCCATAAGTGTATTCCTTTTTGTGACAAGCGGTGTTCCTTATAATATTTTTGTTGTTCATCTGTGAACCCACCTTGCCTATAAGATCTAGTTTCAAAGACATCAAACATTGATAGCAAGCATGATAAAGCAAAAATAACAACTAGAATAAGAACTATTTTTTGTGTGTTTTTGATATAAAGAAGCAAAACAAGACAAAAAAATAAAAACAATACAATAAACAAAATAAAGAGGTTGAGAGTGAGAGACTCCCCTTGTAAGAAGACTTCTTCCTCCCCGGCAACGACGCGAGAAATTTCCTTGATGTTGTGTGTTGGGATACCCCAAGAGGAGGGTGTCATGAGCACAACGGTATGAAATCCCCCTTAGTTAATAACCAAGGTTATCAACCAGTAGGAGAAAGAGGACCTTCGGAAGGTTTATGCCACTGACGATGGTGATGGCTCACCGGTGTCAGCAACAATGTGGAACCTGCACACAACACAACCAAAATACTTTGTCCCAACGGTACAACGAGGTTGTCAATCTCACCGGTCTTGCTGAAGACAAAGATTAGACGTATAGTGTGGAAAATAATGTATGCTTGCAGTAAGTAAAGAAAGCAGGAAATTGTGGTGGTTGGTTTAACAATATAGGAAAATGGACCAGGGTTCATAGGTTCACTAGTGGTGTCTCTCCATAAAAGATAGCATGCTGGGTGAACAAATTACAGCTGGGCAATTGACAAATAGAGGTTGCAACGTTGTGCACATTCATGACATGATGACTACTATGATATTTAGTGCGGGCATTACAACAATATACATAGACTGTAATCCAACTGCATCTATGACTAATAATCCTCCCTCAGGTTATCATCCGAACCCCCTTAGGTATTAAGTTGCAAGCAACAGATAACTGCATTAAACAATCTGTGTAATGTAAGCAATGATTATGCATGCGGGCACTGTCGTGGATGGGTAAAGACAGATGCCATAGGATGGCTAAAGTTGGGGCCGATGGACGCTGTAGGTATCCGGAGAGGGATCACACGCCTAACGGGCGCTCTCAGAACACTGCAAACAACACAATCTACCCAGGTTCGGGGCCCTCGTGTGGAGGTAACACCCCTACTCCTGCCTTTCTCTCTGTACTATGGTATGCCGAGTACACGAGTTCCTCTCTCTCTCTTTTATTTTCTCTCTATGAGTAGATAAGTCTCGCAATAAATGAGCTAGTGCTCGATGTCCCTCGTGCAGGAGGGGGTAGGCCACCTTATATACTAGTGACCAACCACTATTCTACGAATAGAAGTACTGATTGGACAACTCTACTGTGTAGCAGCGCACGCCTCCGTGTCTTCGCTGACAGCGTCGCCGAAAGTCTCCGCGGTAGGCTGCTAACATGTCATGTCCCCCTTGTCAGAGACAAGACATGCCATAGCCCATACCGCACTGTATCCACGTCTGGATACAGATTACCACATACCTAGTAAGTTGAACTGCACGCCTGTACGGCTCCGGGATACGCAGGATTCACCTCAACGACTCCTTTGACTTTGCCTCCGAGTAGAACAAATTATCCTCTATCCGGATCACCCGAGCACTACCCGGCTGACCCAGACAGTTACTCGAATCTTCCCTTGGCCTCTTATGCTTCCTGCCGAATAGCCCCAGCCGGGTACCATCCAACCGGGTAGCACACCTACCCGGCACGTACCAACTCGGTACGGCCGAACTCGGTAAATGATGCCTTGAACTCCATTCTTCAACTATCTTACCCCTACTCGGGGGTAGCCCCCCGACATTAGTCCCCAAAGCTGGTAGGGTCCGGTGGACTTGGACACTGGGCTTGCCAGCTTAGACCAAATAACCTCTGTGATGAATCTCAGCCGAGTTGCACCTCAACTCGGTTGCTCACAATCTGAACTCGGATCTTCTCCATTATGGTCTATGGAGTTTTCTTCATTGAGCCGAGTAGACCAAACTTCTCTGGATCTTGCCGAGATCCCAGTGCTTAGCCATATTTCCAAAACTTTGCCGCTCGAACCAGAGCCCTCCTATCTTCGCATGTAAGGTTCCACACGTGTCCCGCAACCGCAGCCCACGACGCCTCGGGTCTGATGCGGTTGCACGGCACGCGCCTGCCACTTCACGCTGGGCCCACGAGCCGTTGCGTCACTTCGAACAGAGTACTTGATTACCCACGTCGCGCGACGTGGGATTAACTGCGTCTGTTACGCGCGACTGAATGGCTTCGTGCGTTTCTAACGGACACAATAACTCCCCACTTCGTACGATCTATGCCACAATTGATCCCAGGCAGCAACTACGCATTGGGGGGTTTAAATACCCCCACGTCGCCCCTCGTATCGACTTCCTCGTCATTTGCTCCTAGTGCCTTCCCCCTTCCTCTCGCCAAATCCACAGAGTGCATCGCTCCACCGCAAACCACCGCACGCCGCCGCGCAGCGCGCAGAGAGAGAAGAGATCCATCTTCGCGCGCCGCCGCTCGCCGGAGAGCGCCCGAGAGCCTCAGGATCTCCACCGCGAAACGCGTTCATCTTCCACCTCGTGCCGCCGTCGTCGCACGGCTGCACCGCTTCTTCTCCGCTTCCTCCTCCAAGATCCTCCTCGCCGGCGACGCTCGAATGGCGCTCGAGCCCGTCGATGATCTCGATCTGGAGGGCCCTACCTTGACCCGCGCCAACTGGGAGGGGTCCGACGTCACCACCAACGACTGCCAGTGGCTGGTCAACACTCGTCGAGTTTTGCCCGGGGTCATCTGCAGGCCACCCGGCAAGGAACTGGAACCGACTCCCCAGCCCGGTGAGTATGTCGTGTTCCTTAGCCACTTTAAACGCGGCTTCGGCCTTCCCATCTCTAAATTTATGCAAGACTTCCTCCGCCACTTCGGCCTCCAACCACGTCACCTTCCGGCTAAAGCCGTAGCCATGCTCTCCACTTTCGTCTGTTGCTATGAGGCTTATCTCTATGTCTACCCCACTGTAGACATCTGGGCCAAGTACCTTTTCTTCTGACAGCAAGTTCTCCCCAATAAATCCAAACCAAATGCGCCCAAAACAATGACTCAAACTGGGACAACGATGATCGTTGGCCGAAATTTGAGTACCTACCCCCGGGTTCTTGGGTTGGACACCTGCCGGAAATGGCAAAGGGGGTTCCTGTATGTGAAGAAGCCCACTCCAGCGGAAGGCGAGCAGCAGGTCGATCTCATGAAGCTGCTGGCCTTCGTGAACTCTCCTCCCACTGAAATGAGGAACTGGGGGTACCACCCCAAGAAGACAGTGCCGGATGCAAACCGCACAGACGACCGACTGAAGCAGCTGATCGAGCTGGGACTCCGCAAGGATGATCTGATCGCTGCTTGGGTGAGCCGCCGGGTTCTCCCTCTCCAACTCCGAGCACACAAGATGTGTTTCATGGAGGACCCCGCGATTGCACCCGTACAACCACATTCGATCTCAGCAAGGAGGAGGTGGTGCTCTGGGCTCGCTCCATTCTCAAGGCCAGCCACTCGGACACCTGGTTCTACGGTCTTGTGCCATTCAGCCGAGATCAACCAGCTCCCCAAGTAAGTTCCCTTCTGTACGCACTTAGTTGATCTTGCTTCCTGCCTTGCATACTTCACCGAGTAGAACTCATACTGGACTTTCTGGTTTAGACTTAGCCATTTATGCTTTATTGTTGCATGCTATGCCGAGTAGAACTTATCCCGGGTCCCCTTATAGGACTTAGCTTTGTAGGTTTTGTGTTTGCATGCTAGTCCGAGTAGAGTCTCAACCCGGTTATCTTGACTATAGTCTATTCCTTATGCTCTGTGTCCGCATCTATAGATAATTCCTCGTTAGAAGGTTGAAGACAAGGCGATCTTCGAGCAAAACTGGCAGCCGGACCAGACCGAGGATGACGCAGAGGCATTTGATGTCTAGGACACGCTCTGCATTCCGCTCGCCGGCCAAGATGGCAAGTCCCGAGTCTCCACATCAATCTGGGACTGGTCCGAGGATGATGAAGGTTACCAAGACCAACATTGTATGCACTTCAGCGCTTTCCGGATCCTTCTTGAGCTCATAATTGTATTTCCTTATCACAGCTCCAGAGGAGATGGACGAGGATCCGATCAACACGGAGCCCGTGGTTGTAGCTGCCCCGATTGGGACGAGGAAGAGACCCGGCAGCGGTGCCACAGAGCCCGTCGCTCCCAAGAGACCGAAGAAGGCCGCGCAGAAGCCCGGCAAGGCTACTACAGCCTGCAACAAGAGGCCAGCACGGCCCACCGCGGACAGGTAAGTTCATCCGAGATGCTCTATGCTTTGTGTTTGCACTCTTCTATCTTTTCTGCCTCTCTCTATCTGTGTGCTTTGTTTTCGCACCTTTCTAATTCTTTCTTTTCTTCTTACCTCCCCTCAGTGATGCACTTGACGCAGACGCTACCAACGCACCCCCAAAACCGAGTGTGCCCCCGCCGAGGGAGAATATCAGCCGGAGGCGAGGACTAAGGTGCCTCCTCATGTTAACGAAGAGCAAGACCCCTGACAACACTGGCGCCGAGATGAACACTGGCCGGGTTCCGGTGCAACCGGAGCCCATTTCTGAGCCGCAACCCACAGAACCCCCTGCCGAGAAGCAGCAGAAAACACCAGAACCTGCTTCCGAGCAGGAGAAACCAACACCACCAACACCAAAACCGGCTGAGCAGCAACAGCCGCCCAAGGAACAGCCCAAGCAAGTCGCAGGGTAGGCTGGGCAGCGGCAACCCGAGAAGCAGCAACCAGAGCAATCTTCTGAGCAACCCGAGAAGCCAGCATCGAGAGGAAATTGGCCGCTAAACAAGCCAAGACATCCCAGACCCTTGGAGGCTGCGGCCGCCATCGAGAAGGCCACCACCAAGACGACCAAGAATGGCCCTACCACTTGCCGCCAGCAGCAAGTGCAGCATAAAATCCAGTTTGGGCCCAAGGAAAAACAAGTTGCAGGGGCGGGTGCAAGCGGAACTGCTGCCACTGTGAGCTTCCCGGATCATTGGTGCGAGCTGAAGGAGGAGCACCAGAAACGATAGGCGCGTGAAGTAGAGCAGCGAGAGGAGCTAAAGAAGATGAAGGAGACCGCCCCCGCTAGATCCAAGGGCAAGGCCGACACTCTGGCCATTCAGTCAGACGCCCCGCTGACGGAGCTTGCACATGAGCTCCAAGAAGACATTGACACCGTGCTGGACCGGATTGGCCACATTGATCAGGAGTGGGATGGGAAGAAGTTTGGCAATCCGAAATGGGACGGCAAGAGGCTTGCAACCTGGACAACTACCGGCAAGCCTAGAACAAGGCCGATGTCGGCCCCATCTCAATGTCCATTACCTTGTCCAGCATCACCCTGGCGCATAAGATGTATTGCTTGCGCAAAGCTGCTGAAGATGCCGAGGAGACCAACCGGGTAAGTACTCTATCTTCTATCTAGTTTCCGAGTTGCAACTTTTTCTATCTCCTTTTCTATACACCATCCATTCCCCGAGATTTGGGCCGAGTAGGCAAAAATCGACCGAGTTGCAGTCTACTCGGGCCGAATCTTCCCACTTATACTGTTTCTTTTCTTTCTCCAAGAATGCACCGAGATCCGCACTAAGATCTTCCGCCAGCTCCTCAGGTCCCACCGGGCCGTCAAGGAGAAGAACCGGAAGCTGGGGGAAGAGAAAGGCCAAAGAGGTAACTTTCTATTCTTGCTGAGTTACTTCTTATTCTTTACCGGCATTAGTTTTCTAACTCGGTTCACATTTCCGAATTCATAGCTATCTTGGAGCAGAGTGTTACTGATGCCATCACCAAGATCTCCTCTTTAGAGAGTAAGTGCAGTAATTGTGTTTGTGCGTTTTGTGTCTACGCCAATCTTTTTCTCTCTGCTCAACTCTGTTTCTCTGCAGGCGAATACAAGGCCCTTGCCGACACGCACCAAGATTGCACTGTGCTGGCTGAGTCAGTGCAGAGCAAAATTTTATCTCCGGAGAGTAAGTTGCCCCTTTTATTTTCTTATCCGGCCTCTGCTTCCTTTCTATCTTTGCTAACCGGGTTAGCTCCCTCGCAGATGAGCACAAGTCCTTCCTCGAGCAGCACCAGGGATGCGTTAGGTCATCTCCAGCGGGGCTGCTCATTTGGCCCGGACAGGCCGGATTTGAGCAGGCCCGGACAAAACGAGGCCCCAGCGGGGCTGCTCAACCCACGGCCTGGTCCGTTTTCCGTCCGCGGATTCTCAAACCCAGACCAAATTTGGGTCAGATTTGAGCAGCCCGCGGACGCGAAACGGACGCGCGCGCGCGGCCGCACCACTTTTCGGTCAAGGGGGTGGCCCGCCGGCCAGTGACCGTGGCGACGGCTCGCCTCCCCAACCGGTCCTATTTAAATGGGACCCGCGGCCACGCGTCCATCCCCACGCGCACCGCCTCCTTAGTCCCCGAGCCCACCCCCTCGCAGTCACTGCCTCGCAGTCTGCCACCCCCTCCCCCTCGTCTCCCTCGCCGCCGCCCGCGAGCTCTCGCCGCCGCGCCATGGACCGCAAGTGGCTCAACTGGGGCAAGGGCGGCAAGAACGACCACGAGGCCGGCGGCTCCCGCCGCCGCGCGCCCTCGCCGAGCCCCCCTCTCCCACCTCCACCCCCGCTCATCCGCGCCGCCCGCGCCCAAGCGGAGCAGGTGCAGACGCCGCCTCCCTCTCCCCCTCCTTCTTCTCAAGGGCCGGCCGCCCCTTTCCGGCTGGTGCCCGCCCGCGTCCGCGACCGGCCCTACCTCAACAAGAGGAGGTGCCAATGGTACTGGGATCGCGCGATCCCAGTGCCATGGCCGGATGTCCACCTCCCCGATGGGTGGCATCTGAACAGGGACTGAATCCCTATGCCGCCGGTCCCGCGCAGCGGCCTGGAGCGGGAGGTGGAGATCCACCGCCGCCGCGACGAGCTGCCGCTCGACCTCCGCGGCCACGCAGCGTTCGCCATGGACAGTCCCCACTGGGACACGTGGTTCACGGATGAACACGACCTGCGCTGCATGTCGTATTTCGGGGCGCGCCAGGCGCGCGGCGCGTCCTAGTATCCGCCGCCGTCTCCTCCACGCCCGGCGCGGCGTGGTCACGCGGCGCCACGGCCACCCCTCCACCCCCTCCGCATCAGCGACCGCACGCCAGCCGTCAAGGAGGAACCACTGGAGGAGCCCCCCAGTGGTACCAGGATGACGACGACGACGACGCGGACGCCGCCATGGCCCAGCCCAGCGAGGAGCTGCAGTTGGCCATGGCCCTCCAGGCCTCCCAGAGGGAGGCGGAGGACCGCGCCCTGGCGGAGGCGCTCGCGGTGGTGGCCGCCCAGCAGGCCGCGGAGCAGGCGGAGGCGCGCGTGGCCGGAGCCAAGGCTATGGATGAGGCCGTGGCGGCCATCCGCGCCCAGGAGGTCGACATCTACCCCTACGACCAGGAGGTAGACGACGACGGGCGGGACGAGAACGCGCCGGTCCCGGCATGGTTCCAGCCCATGGTTGGGATGCAATGGGAGTGGACGAGGCCCCCGCCGGAGCTGCCGGCGCCCCAGCCCGCCACCCAGCCGCCCACTCCGCTGGGGGCGAGGGCCGCGCCGCTCCCCTCCCACCTCCCCCCCGACACGCCGGAGTACATCATCCTAGACGACTAGGATGCTCTGGGGCAACTCCGGCCGCCGCAAGGCCACGGGCCACTGGCCACTGGCCGTCTAGCTAGGGCTAGACTTTTTTTTAGTTCTTTTTATATTTTTTTTAAGTTGTAAATCTATGGGCCCTATGGGCCCTACAAAATCTATGCTATGTCCTGTTTTGGTATGAGCAGCCCCGCTGGGGGCACCTGGTCCGGGCCGTGTCCGTGGACCGCGGATGGCTGCTCAAACAGACAAATTGCGGACCAATTTGGTCCGCAATTGAGCAGCCCCGCTGGAGATGACCTTACCCCAGCCGAGGTGCAGCAGCAAGTGCAGGCCAGGGAGGCCAAGCTAGAGGAAGATCTCGAAGTGAAAAAGAAGGAGGTACTCAGGCTCAAGCGGGAGCTAGTTGAAGCTCTCAAGTCGGCGCTGCAGGCAGAAAATGATAAGACCGAGGCGCTGAACCGGGTTGCAATGAAGAAGCTGGAGCTAGAAAGAGAGATTGACTCCCTCAGGGCTCGCAACAACGACCTTGACAATATGTTGGTCAGCTCCCGAGGTCTGCTGGACAAAGAGCACACTCTTGCTGTAGGATGGCATAGCCGGCTCAGGGATCTTGTCTTGGACATGCGCTGTAAGTTACTGCCCCTCTCTCACTTATTCCATCTAGTTTCTTCTACCCAGTTTCTCTTCTCTCTTTATTCTTATCTGTTTTTTTTTACTCTACCCAGCATCGCCTCTCTCAGGGACCTTCCCAGATCTCAATGCAAGCGCTGAGGAAGCTGTAACCAAGGCCAGGGAGTTGAGGAAGGAGCTCGACCATGATGTCACCGACTCGGTCATGATCGATGATCACATAGAGAACATCAAGACCCGAGTTCACCTCCTCAAGGGTCTGGGCACCACTCTTGTGTCCACCAGGATGCGCCTGCACAAAGTCTTCTGGCCTGATGTCGAGCCCCTGACCACCATCAGCAAGTTGGCCTCCAATCTGGACTATGTCAAGGTGGAACTGAAGAAATGGCGCGCCTCTGCTGCCCGAGCTGGCGCAGATGAGGCCCTCCACTTTGTGTTGTCCTCGTACGAAAATTTGGACCTCGACAGGCTCAAGACCCTCCGGAACAACTCCAAGTGGACCAAACGGGAGGAGTATATCCAACGCCGCCAGGAGACGGCATACCGGCTGGCCTCTTATGCCGATACCAAAGAGTTCATCAACGGTCACACTGAGCCGGACACCAACGTCGAGGATGGTGAAGATGAAGATGATGTTGAGGACGGCGGTGAAGGTGATGAAGGGAGCATAGGCGATGAAGAGGAGGAGCTGGATGAAGCAGGCAACAAAGAAGCCGAGCAGAATGAGGCTGGCGAGGCGGAGACCGAGGTGGGCGCTGGTCAGGAGGCGACCGAGTTAGGAGCTGGCTCTGAAGAGGTCCAGACTGACCCGTAGCCCACTGCTCCGTCCGGAGCTGTTACCACCAAGATGGTGATTGACGCGCGTGCCCCCGAGTTGGGCGCAAAGGAGGCCACAGCCGGGAACGCCGCATCCGGTCCTGCTCGTCCAACTGGCGACTCCATGACTCCTGCCTCTACTGCTGCTTCCGAGCCCGCCTCCACGCTCATCTCCGAGTCCTCTGACCTGTCCAGCATTGACGCCAGCTCCACGACAGCCTAAGTTCCTGTTTCTATTTCAACCTCAAACTTTTTATCAGATCCCCGGTATGCCGGGTGCAGATGTATGCCACAATTTATTGTTTTGCGCATGCTACTCAGTTTCATTCAGTTCTTATCAATACTGTCTCAATGCCGGATTGCGTTAATTTCTAGTCCCCGAGTTGCTTTTCTTATCTGCCTAGTTCTCTTGTCTTTGCTCTTACCTGCCACCTGTGGCTTTTTGGTAGTCGAGTCACAAGATTTCAAAAACCGGGTTTCCAATACGTAACACCTTTGAGATTTGAAATTAACACCGCCCAACACTTAGCCGAAAACACAGAAGGAAAAGACACCCTACTTGGTTGATACACTCCTTCTTTCCTGAGCGGTTTTTCGTGTGTTCATTGACCTTTGGCTTGTTCTCTTGCTTGCCATGAAGCCGGGTTGCGGACAATAGCAAAGTCAAAGAGTTGGCCCTTAGGTTTAAACACATTACTAAACATGCGCATGAAATTAAGAGTAGACTAACCGAGTAGAGAAAGTAAAGAAAGGAAATGACACAGAGCAAGTTTTGGCACAGGCAGTCCCCGAGTTTGAATTCGGAGTGCCGACTTGGAATTTAGCTCGGGTAAGGAGATACATACAATGTTTTATCAGGAATGAAAACGGCGGAGGAGAGCTACATTCCAGGGACGCTTGGATTCCTCTCCGGATTTATCCGCCTTGTTCTTCTGTGGTGCATGTGCGTCGATGAGGTAATACGCATCATTGTGAAGAGCCTTGCTCACAATGAAAGGACCTTCCCATGGAGGGGAAAGTTTGTGCATCCCAGCTGTGCGCTGCACAAGCCTAAGAACCATGTCTCCTTCTCGGAAAACCCTTGGGTTTACTTTCCGGCTATGATAGCGTCTCAGATTCTGTTGATATACAGCTGATGTAACATCCCTGATTTTTGGAAAACTCAAAAATCACAAAAATTTGAAACTTTTTGCCTATTAATGCAAGTCACCAAAAACCAAATGAGGTGCAAGAAACCAAAGGTAATAACACATATGTCAATGAATTTGGAATTAAGAATCCATTATGCCACTATTCCATAAACCCAAAACCTTATTCAAATAAATTTAATCTATTAAATAATTATTATCTTCCCTTACCAAGACCTATTCTATAAACAGTTTTCAACTCAAATGCTAGTTTGAAAATGTTTCATAACATTCAAAACATGAGGGTCACAAAACCCCAAGAATGTTTTCACCATTCATAAATGATTTTATGACTACAAAATGTTCATCCAAACCTTAGGATTTCTTTTAAATAGTTTCCCCTAACTATATGTTTTCCAAATAATTGATTTCTACATCTACCCCAAGGATTTAGTAATAAAATGATTTCCATAAAAAAAACCTTGTTTGAAAAAGGGCACTTAACTTATAGAAAACAATAATTTCAATTGTGAACACCTTTGGTTTTATATTACCAATTATTCAATTAATTAATCCCTTTTGAAAAGAAAAGTTGTTTTACAAAAGTGATAGGTAAAAACTGGCTTTATGCAAAACTTAGCCAAAACTCCACTCAACCAAATAAGCATATAGTATTAGTATTGCCATTCATATCCACCATAGTGTTACTTGCCAATACATTAAATTGTATTGACCCCCTTGGTGGCTGCATATTCCATATTGCAGATGCTTCTGAAGATGAGTGAGGATTTTTTTAGGATCTCAAGACTATCGTCAACATGTTTTGCCTATGGCACATGAAGAAGATGGGCTCAATGTTGTTCAATGTTTCCCGCTGTATTTCTTTGCTTTCCGCTAGTCTTCTAAGACTATGCAAGTTGTAATCCTATTTTCTAAATACTGGATCATGCGATGTAATAGAATTTGATGCATTTGCATGATATTTCATTTTGTACTGTGGTGCTAGCAATTGATCCAGGGACTAGCACAATAACATAGGTGTCCTTACATTATTTAAATGTGGGAACGCTACAAAATGGTATCAGAGCATTGTGTTGCCTGTAGAATTCGAGACCCTAAGTTTGGAAAAGACCGTAGGTTTGAAAATTTACTATGTTCAAGCTTTCTAGAAACAAAACAATCATGTTAATTCTTCTCATATCATCTCATCTATTATTCATCTTCAAGTTTTCTAGATGACCTACCTCTTCAATACCATCAAGACATGAATGTTGATGACCACACCAAAAAGTGCAAGAAGTATTTTCACCACATGAAGACCTACACTCAAGACAAATGAACAAACTTGGAGATATACCCAGACCCCACAACAATCAAGAACACCTCAAGACATGGAGAGAAGAATATGAATAAAAGCTCAGGAAGATATAGATGAGACCACCAATCTAGTTACTTTGTTAGAACAACGTTAACATGTTAGTGTATTGATCGTACCAATGAGTGTGGTATGACAATGTTAGTTTTCTAAAAACCATGTTGTTTGGTGTGATGAGTGGTTTGCTATATGTTGTTATGTGTTGTTTGCAAGATGAGTTTCCTTGATCTGCTGTGAACGGGGTAGGAATTTCTTTAGCTCTCTTTCTAATCTCTACTAATCCATGCTAAGTCAAACCAAATCCCATACCTATTCAACAACCCTAGTGAACTAGAGTATGAAGTGAAACAACAAACCTTTCAGCCAAGAATGTCATGACTAGTACTCTATAGAGACACAAGCCACCCCATTTGAGGAATGCTAGTATCAAATTGCTTTCTTCTGTGTGAAGGAACAATCACATCCATGATCAATGCCAACTACCTCAGAAGGAGCATCAAGACAATCAACAAGTGAAGATAGAAAAGTGTACTCGAAGTTGCATGAGCTATGAAGAATGGTAGCTTACCACACCAGGAGGATAAGAGAAGAAGAAAACTACAACAATCCAGAGCAACCCACTAGTTGAGAAAGGGTAGTTTTGCTCAAGTTTGTCTTACAGATTGGAAACTTTCTGTTAGACAAGTGAGGTGACCTAGTGTTAAAAAAAGATTCATCAATCCAAGTACAAGGTAATGATTGAGTGCAACATGGATTGTCCCCCATGGTGACTACTCAAATTATTCACTCTTTCTATGAGGAATGTTAAATCTGAGTGACATACCTATTAGAGAGACGACGATGTTAAACCTAAACCATAGAATGGTACAATAAAATAATGACCATATGTTAGTGTTAGTGAAAACGTACTATTTTCGGTGAGGATCAAGCCAACCTTGGAGCTATCAAGCAATGGAAGATTTTGCCTACCATGAGAGTTTCTTGAGAAATAGAATGGTGTTTGCCTTCAAGGATGACAACAACAAGAGGGAAGATTGCCAAGGACATCAAAAGACCAAGTTGAGAGTGACCCAAGGACTTTTGATTGACCCAAAGAGTGACCCCTCAGTGTCAAAGGTAGTTCAAAAAAAATTTGTTGGTTTGTAACTCTACCATGATCGAAAGTTCTGCTCAAACCATCTTAAGTAAAACCACACTCCAAGCTAGGTGAATGGACACATCCTATTGAAAGAGAGTCTTAACCCATAGAACCCTAATGGTTAAAACATGGATTCAAGACCCCAATACCCACATGGAGTTGGTACATGCTATACAATTATACCATGGATAATGTGATGACCCAGCACACCACATCATGTGTAGTGCGCAAGTCGGTGACATAATACTCACAGAAGGACTTATCTGTGAATATTACATCTCTCAGAGTGGTACAACAGAAACACAACAGGACCAGGAAAAACTATAGGATACAAACTTCAATACAAAATCTCGAGAATCTCTTTGAAGAATCAAAGAAGATATCATACAAATGAAACATCAGAAGAAGAAATTCGAAGCTCCAAGATGGAGAAGAACTCTAGCTCACAACTAATCTACTACGAATAATGTCAGCCCTAATCTAAGGCTTGTTACAGCTAATCCCAACAATGGTCTTCACCTACATCTTGATAGCTTTTCCTCCACCAGCGTTGTTGATGACGATGCTTTTCTGACTAAGTAAGAGATGTATCCACCTAGCTTCATGAGGTAGCGATGGCTTCACGATGACGACTTCCATAAGGCTTCAGCTCTAAGCAGGGGGTCAAACGGGAACGAATGAGTAACGAGCGTTACTCGACAAGTTCATGATATATAGTGGGTAGTTTGATGCACTAACTACAGCTTTAGACTTGAAAGAGTCATAAGCTAATGCAAGGTTTTGTAAACATTTCTTCAAGAGGTTGCTTTTAATTCTGAAAACTATGCCCGCCAGATCTTCACAGGACTAGAACTTCATGGCGTTGCCTTTCCTGCGGCGTTCGCAGCTCCTTCCCGGAAAAGGGGGTAACATGCCACATCCTTTTACACTCTGCAGAGGTGCGTTACTTTACCCATGGGCGACCAAGACCATGTTGCACAACCAGGCTCGAGATCCTGTCCACTCCCACTCAGGTGTGGGGCCCGGTTGTTGGTCCAAGCCAAACTGTGCTTCTCCGCACAACGCATGCCCACCCATTTCCACCAGCAGGTTGAACCCCTGATTCCACCCCTCACGATGGATATCTAGGCACCCCTGGCAGACCATCATAGACCCCAGAGTCCGCGGGAATTAAGGGATCCCACCCATGTGCATGTAGTCTCGCAAGACCTACAGCGTACGTCTCTGGCAGCCCGTTGACATGCGAACGAGAGAAGATCACAGCTGACTTACTCCCCCCATAGAAGACCCATGGTCAACGCGGTATTTACGGCGCAAGAAGTCTGACGGCAGTTGTCGTTAAATCCTAGGTAATACTTTCCCGTGCAGATGGAACCTTCCTTTGACCTATTCAGCTTACCATGGTCCCATCCGCCCACCAAACAGAACACTACCACTCGGGTAGTCATTCGATTAGTCATATTATTATAAAATAGGATCATGCATTCTTTTGAGCCTAGGTGGTAATACGATAGGGTTTTGGAAATAGTTCGTTATGAAATACTACAAAGGATATGCGCAAGTGATGAACTTGCCTGAGATTGAAATAACAATAATAAACCATGTCTTCGGGTTCGAGGGTCGCGTAGAGAATCCCGATATCTGAAAGATAGCAAAGTAGTCCCAGTAAGTACTATAGAAAACACTCTCAAGATGATACATGCATAGTAATGAGATGCATCGCGAAATACCCTAGAAAATACCCCAGCTTACAAATGTAAGCCACGTTTGATACGATATCACAATCACGCAAGTTTTAGATGAGTTGTTTCATTACTTATGGTAATGTGATTATTACTTTTAGACTTATGTGTGTTTCACTTTTATATAACAAATTCTTGTTATCATGTTTAAGTTATAAGTAGACAACCTATGGTTAGGCAATAAGATGATAACACATGGAACCAACTTGTCGTGGGATAATCACGGCAGATGTTACCGGGGGTAACTGATCTTGGGGCAAGACGACACAGGTGTTTGGGAGAGGGTTTAGCTCAGAGGAAAACATGGTGCAATTCGATCTGGCAGCCGGCAATCAAAGTCGCCGAGTCTCCGATCTTGATATAACAGCTCAACTATGGGATTACACTGGAGGCTCGATATCAAGCGATATTGCTAGGGTTCTTGGACCTCTGTCTAAAACTAGACCTGGGAGTCGGTTTATAAAGCACCCGTACCCCCTGGCTTATTCCCCAAGGCGCACCCTGGGTCCTACCCGGACACGGCGCACAAACCCTAGCTTTCCTTTACAATAACCCACAATCCGGGTTGCTGGGCCTACAAACTTGGGCCTCCACAAGCTTCCTTATCCTTAGCCGGGCCCCGCGCACCGTCCTTTGGGCCGGGTTATTCCTTGGAGTTTGGCCTACCGGGTTATCATCCCCCCGTCAGTAGTCCCCAGAATAGCCTGGGCTTCATGGATCCTCCTTGAAGCGCTCGCTATTCCCTGCAAAGATATCAAACATACAGGCATATAGAGGCCGGGTTAAGATGCTCTGATATTCAGCTAGGCCTTACTCCACGGCGGCCATGTAGTAACCCGGGTTTTTCCCCCAAACACCTTTAATTTTCCAGGTCTAAACCCTAATTCCATACTCGATAATCGATCCTGATATCACGGGATGGATTCCCTTCTCTCTTTTATCCAGATGCCTTGCTCAATATTTGGCGCATATCTCGCAGAAACTTAAATAAATAGCCGTTTACCTCCGCAACTCCCGGCCCCCACTCACCGAACCGGGCTTACCCACTTATACTATAAATAAGCTCCTTGGGGGTAACCCGAACCCTAACGGCTCATTTCCCCCCATTCCGCTTCCTTTCTCCTTCTAAGCTCACTCTCACTGAGCACCACCACGGAAATCCCGCGCGCATCACCGGAGCCCATCGGCCGGAGGCTGCGCTCCGCCACGACTCGCCCCGCGCCGCCGCCAAGATCCGCCGGCGAATTCCCATCCGGCCCGTCAAGGACCGCGAAGGGACACCAGGCTTGCGCCATCTGCCTCCGCAAAGCCTCGCTCAGATCTCCTCCGGTAAGCCACTTACGTCCATTAATTCGCCCTTGCACTTTTTGATTTCACCTTAGATTAGATCCAAATCGACCCGCCAACGATTCCTCGGCCATGCCGAATTAAGTTGCTAACATTCTTTCCAGCTCGCATAATAGATAAGTTATGGATTCCAATCCATTCTCCTACTACCTGCAAGTACTAATTTCGCCACAAATCCGAAGATAAGATTCCCAATCTGGGCCCGATCCACTCAAAATTTCAACCTTGGCCTCAATCACCCGGCCGGACTTCCCCTTTTCAGTTCCTTTTATTCGCGTTAAGTGCCTATGCGGCCATCCATCGTTCCCAAAGAACCCCTTCAACACTTAGATCTCCATAATTTTCGTCATAATACTTGATACCCGGACAATTTCGAACTTTACTCGGTGAGCTAACACCCGGGTTACACGCAATTTTTCATGTCTCGATATTACCCCACCGATACTCGGCCGGCTCACAACTTCCGGGTCTTAGTCCTCTTATCCTTTTACTTTGTATTTTGCAGGTCAACCACATGGCTCCCAAAAAGCAGGGGAAAACTCCAACCAAAGTTAAAGCCGCCAACTCCATATCCGCCAACTGGGCGCGGTCTACAGTCACCAAATCCAAGTTGGAGGAGCTAGTGGAGCTGGGAGTCCTTCCTCCTCAAGAGGATATCCAATGGAGAGTGCCGGGTAAGGAGACCCGGCCCACCCCGACAAAAGGCGAGGTAATTTGCTTTGTGGAACATGTGACCCGGGGCTTCCGCCCACCGGGTCACCCCTTTTTCCGTGATGTTTTGAATCATTACGGTCTTCGCGTCTTTGATATCGGGCCCAATTCTGTTCTCAACATCTCCCACTTCATAGTCCTTTCCGAATCATACTTGTGCACTTCGCCAAGTCTAGCTCTTTTCATCGAGCTTTTTCAATGCAAACCGTGCCGCGAGAGCGGTGACGGGGCGCTTCTCGCTTGCGGCGGGGTTTCCATCCAGCGCCGCAAGAATTCTCTGATGCCACCCCTCACCCTTAATTCCCATGTCAAGCACTGGCAGCTCTCCTACTTCTACTGCCAAGACACCTCCCCACCCGGCCAAAAAAAAGCCGCCGGGTTACTCAGAGGGTCTTCTTGACATCTCTGATAAATTTAGTGCCTTTGCCCCTGACTCGGACAGGGAAGCAATTCAACCTCTTTTAGCCAAAATCACCACTCTCACAGCCCAAGGCCTCATCGGGCTCAACCTGGTGAAGACTTGGGTAGATTTCCGGATTCAGCCCAACTCCATCCGCACAAAGTTAATGTGCGAGTATTCAGGGCAACCTACAGACCCGCTCCGGTACTCCGACAACATCTTCGCAGCTGGCGATACTCATTAAACCATCAAGAGCTTTCTGACCGAAAAGCTCGAGGTAATCCGGAACATATCCGGGTTAGAGCCCTTCACGCTTGAGAACCCAGCCCCCAAGGTGAAAACCCGACTTTGATGCCTTTACCTTTGCTCTTTCCACTCAATGCAGTTAATAACCCTTATGCTAACACTTTTCAGGCTGATGATGATTTTTGGAAAACCAATGCCTCCCCTAGCTCCGAAAGTCCAGAGGAGGAAGAAACTGTTAACTCGGACGAAGGTACTCTCCGGATTTTATTTGGTTCCCTTGATCTCACCATAACCCCTTCATTTCCAACCATAACTTTGATGATATCCAGAACAAGAAGATGACGAGGAAGAAAACTCCGATGGCAAAGTAGAATCTGCCAGCGACGAGGAAGAACTGGAGCCGACAGTCAAGGTCGGATCCAAAAGAAAGACTCAAGAGGCCACCTCCAAGGTTTCATATCTCCTCCTCGCATTCAACTCGCATTACTTTAATGATTTACTTGAGCTACCTTGACGTTATCCCACTGGCCGTTCTTGAAGGAGTCGCCCGTAACCAAGCGTAGGTCAACTCGAAATCACCCGGGCGATGATGCCCTTAACCCGGGTATTTCATCGACCCCCCCGCGGCGGGCTGGTAATTACCCTATCTTTTCCGGGTCAAAACATTCTCTTTAAACCATTCCCATATGACATCTAACTTGATAATTTCCAGCTTCTCCCGAGTCCAGCGATGGATTTCCTTGTGACTTTGCGGTGAATACCGGGTAAGATCCCCTTCCTGATGTTCCACCATATTTCATCACCCTTTCTTGACTGGGTATTTAGCTACTCACTGACAACATCTTATAGGGCCACGGTCGTTATCAGCGATCAAGAGGAAACGGGGACCGAGGGCCCGGGTAAGGGGAGCCCGGCTGATAAGACTACAGCCGCGTCAAGCGGTGAAAAACAAGCGTCGCCGCCAAACCCGGACACGCAAGGAGCCGAGTATCCAATTGCTTCCCATGCAAGCAAGAAGAACAAAACCACCGTCTTGGGTGCAGAAGAAGGAGCGTCGGATTCCGACACACAAATGACCCGGGTTCCGCCTCCTACTAAGAAGAAAGCTCCTTCCCGGAATTTCCAAGGCCCCGGGTCTTCTGATACGAGTAAAGACACTTTCGATCAGTTGATGAACACTCTCCTCGCTATGAAGACTTCGGAGAGCCAGATCTTGGAGCGCATGGCTGCAGAGCACCAGGTAAGGACACTTTGTATCTCATATTGCATACCTAGTCCCCAAGTTCCAAGTATGACTTGCAAAAGTGATGCTTGGTACTTTACGCCACATTCAGCTTTCCATACAATCCAACTAATACTTGCATTCCTTGCTACTTACAGGCACAGATAACCCGGTCTGATGAAACTTTACTGAAGACCGAACAACTTCTTCTTGCCGAGATGAAACGAAGGGAAATCCTTGAGGATGACATGAAAACCTTGAAGAAAGATGTTTCCAAATACAAGAAGAAATGCAATGCCGCTCAGACCGAACTGAAGAAACTATCGGACCAGGTCTCCGATACTTATCAGATCTTGCTCAGTAAGTTTTCTGCTGTCGATTGGCTTCATGTCTTTGCTTTATTATAACAGACTCGGGATTACTGATACACTCTTTCTTTTGTTATGACTGCAGGTGCCAACCTTGCGGCCCCAGAGGAAAATGCCATTGTCAAGGCTAGAACCCTCAAGACTGTGCTCCGGACTTTCTTTGCCGGAACAAAATTTATATTGGATGCTGTGAAGTGGCCTACGGAAGTATATCCGGGTGAAGAGAATCTCGTTCAAGCCTGCTCCACCGTGCCTGGCTGGATTGAAATCTGGAAACGCTCATCATGCCGGATTGGAATGACCCGGGCTTTTACTCTGGCCAAGGCTTTCTTTCCAAAGCTTGACCTGGCAAAGGTAACATCCGGGTTTCCCGAATTCAAGGCTGACGGTTCCAAATTTACACCCAAGGATTTCAAAGCCATACAAGCCGCAGTGCGCCCTTCAGCTACCACTTTGGCCGATAGCTTGGATCTAAATACGATTATGAGTGCATACGACGCTGATGGCAAAGTTATTACGGAGGAAGCGCCCCCGCCTTTTGATATCTTGGAGAAGTGGGTTTCTAGCTCGGCCAGGAAGAGGGAGGCGACTGCGAAGAGAGAGGCCGAGTTAGGATCGGGCCCGTCTGCCTCTACACCAGCCGTCCCTCCACCAGTCCGCCCTGATGCAATGAGTCCGGGTAAGGGTGTCGGGAAGGCTAAGCAGCAAACCCAGGACTCAGACCCGGAAGGCCGTACTTAGGAGGCCGAATAGGGCCGTACTATCATAATACCTTGTAATGCTTTGTATTCACACTGTTATGCTTTTGATGGTGCACCTGTGCACCCCTGATACTGACGCCGTACCTTGTAACGTACTTTTAGTCCGTGATATACTTTGCGGCTTTCCTGGCCTTTTGATAACCGTATTGCTTGCCTATTCTTTGAACTTTTTCTCGATACCCGATTCTCTATTTTGGCTCCCTTCGTAAGACTCGGTTTTTCGAGTACCAGGGGCTTTGATACGTGGACTTTTTCTTTATGTCCCTAAGACTCGGATGGTGAGGTTTTTCGAACTGCGATAGCCAAGTAGTTTGTTTCTGTTTCAAAGTCCCCAGTCCCCAGGACCCAAAGTCCGAGTCATGGGGGTGTGGCCTTTCTCAGAGAACAAATTATTTTTTACCGAGTCGCAAGCCTAAAGCCATTCCGTGTGAATACTGAAGTTATGCTTGATAGTTGTTGAGTTTCCGGCTTTTAGCCTTGTACTCTGCATAAACTTGTGGTTTAGATGACCCTTTTGACTATCTTGTACTGTAAGCCGGCTTTCGCGTGGATACCATGTTGTTACATCCATACGAGAACAGTGTCAGGCAAGTCCCATTGGGCTTCATGGCTGATTGTAATCGTAAGCGAACGAATCATGCCACTTTAGTGCGAGTCACATCGAGCTTAAGTAAGAAAAGTCAAGAAAATTTGGCTCCTTTGTCCAGTTATAAGATTGCAGCCGTACTCGTTTGCGAATAATCGGCCCTTATAACTTATAGGCATCAAGGCCGGGTCTTTTGGGTTGCTAGCTGGGCTACTTGAGCCGCCAGCCCCCGAGACCTGTATATACTCAACATTCTTAATGATACGGAAATACTGATGCCACGTGGATACTACTTACTTGTAATCAGGCTGTAACGAAATAGGACTTGATAACCATCTCTTTATTGCTGCAAGAAAGTTTGGATCAGCAGGCCGCCTCATTAAAAACCTTCCAGTCCCCTTAGGTACCCTGGGTAGGAAAATAGCGCGTCTGAAACCTGCTGCCCGTTACATTGTTTAGTTCTTCGTGGACACCGGTCCCGAACTGGCGTGACCGGTGCACATTCTCCACACGTTAGACTTTTTCATGACGAGTACCGGGTTTGCTAGCCAACCCGGGTAAGGTGTTTCCATGACATGGCCGGTTGTGAGTGATCGTGCAGCTTCTTCTTCTGTGGCGGATTGTTTGGAGGGGTCATCCTTGACAAAAGCCACCATTTTAGCATCTTGTGTTACCTTGGATTTTGCTCGTTCGCCTTCAGTACTCGGCCTTTTTGATGCGGCTCTACCCTCCGGGTCTGCTTGAGACCGGTACTGCTTGAGTTCCTCTTTTCTACAGGCCTGCTCGGCCATTGCTGCATCTCCTTCGTCGCATTCAGCTGCTATGTCTCGATTTCCATGTATGGTAATGGTCTTCTTGGGACCCGGGATTTTTAGCTGTAGATATACGTAACACGGCCTAGCCATGAATTTGGCGTAAGCCGGCCTTCCAAATAACGCGTGATAAGGGCTGCGCAATTTGACTACCTCAAAGGTAAGCCACTCAATTCGATAATTATCCTTTGACTCTCCAAAGGCTACCTCCAATACGATTTTTCCCTCGGGGCATGCTGAATGACCCGGCACTATCCCATGAAAAACTGTTGAGCTTTTTTGCAGCTGAGATTTCTTGAGACCCATGCGTAGGAAGGTTTCCCAATACAGTATATTGATGCTGCTTCCACCATCCATTAAAACCTTTTTCAGTTCGTACCCATTGACTTGCGGTGCGACTACTAGTGCCAAGACTCCTGGGTGCTCCACTCTTTCTGGGTGATCCCTTCTGCTCCATGTTACCTCCTGTTCTGACCATCTCAAGTACCTCGGGACAGCTAACGAAACTGAGTTGACCGCTTGCTTCAGTATCTTTTTGTCCTTGTTAGAGCCTCCTGTGGTATGCACATGATATTGACCCAATTGTTTGGGGTTAGCCTGGAAACCTCCTGCCCCCCTTGGTTATTACCTTAATTTCCAGCCGCCGGATTACCGGCTGGGGGTGGGCCGTTACCCGGGTTTGCCCCTGGACCCGGTCCTCCTCCCCGTCCTGCACCTCGCATAGCTCTGTGCACTTCCTCATTTTTCCATCTTTGTAAATCGGCGCACTGTTCTAGGGAGTGGTTAGCTGGCCTGCCATTCCCGCTGTGCTTCGGGCATGCCATCCTGAATATGTCCCAATTGTTACCCGGCCTTGGTGGACCTTGATAGTTTCCTCCATTGTGGTTACCTCCGTTGAAATTTCCTTCTGCTCTGGGCCTCGAAGACCCGGCTTCTGTGTTGGCGACAAACTCGGAGCCTCCTTCGAACGGGCGCTTGTTCTGGCTATTTCCGTTATT
The DNA here is from genome assembly GCA_028641055.1 of Alopecurus myosuroides. Classification (NCBI taxonomy): domain Eukaryota; kingdom Viridiplantae; phylum Streptophyta; class Magnoliopsida; order Poales; family Poaceae; genus Alopecurus; species Alopecurus myosuroides. The sequence continues at coordinate 208,942,440 of CM054057.1, read as the reverse complement.
ACCTGATGCTGATCCATTGCCGGTTCTTCCGTTATTGCTTGTGTTTGCTTTTACCTTCTTGTCATCAGCTTCTTCTTCTGTAGTATCTGTCGCAGCGTGTTTGTTGCACGCATCCATCAATTCTCCCATTGTAACTTCCGACGCATTTCGACTGGACTTCATGCGAGTTAACTTTTGCACTAAAGGTATATACTTGCATGTTTTTGCCATGGCCTGTAGTGCATCCTTGGGCTGGATATCCGTGGATGAGTGAAGTATCTCCATAACCCGGCGCACCCAACTACGCGCCGATTCTCCCTTCTTCTGGACGCATCGCTCTAGATCATCAATAGTGAATAATTTCCTGCAGGTCCCGTGAAAGTGCTTGACAAACGCGGTCTTCAGTTCCTCCCAAGACTTGATCGATCCTTCCGGCAAATTGGTGAACCACAATTTTGCTGCTCCTTCCGACATCATCAGGTACATGAACTTGGCTTGGAGGTTCTCGGACGCGTTGCGAATTGACATTGCCATCTCGTAACTGCTTAGCCATGTTTCGGGATCCATAGTTGGCTCATAATTCACTACTTTCCCTGGCTCTTTGAATTTTTCCGGGTAAGGTTCAGCTCTGATAATGTCCGAGAGACACTTAGGCCCCGCAAGAACGGTTGAGGCCGGCCTTGCTCTAGAAACGTGTGATACCGCGGGAGGCGCGGCTGGGCGCGATGCTGCGGGAAGTCCATGCGCTGCAGACCCGGCCGCGACCCTCCGAGCCCTAGAACTGTCCACGACGGCCTGTGCTGCTGATGCTGCCTGAGCGCGGGGAGGAGGCGGCATTTGCTGCTGCTCTTCCCTCCGTCGCGCTGAACTTGTTTGGATATTCCCTTACTGTTGACTGACGTATGGCGTCCCGTGCATACCACTTCTGTGATCCGGATAATTGGCTTGCTGTGCCACCGCAGTGTGCAACAGATCGATGGCTTGCCGAGTCTTCTCTGCATGGGGCGACTCTCCCACAGGGATTTGATTCAACGCGAGTGTCGCTGCATATACATTGTCCATGGGGTTATTGTAGTGGCCAGCTGGTGTGCGGAACCGTGATGGTGGCGGTGGTGGTAGATCGTTGCCGGTTGTGACTCTAGTTTGTGGTGGGGGTAACCCGGTCCGCTCATTCGCCGGATGTGTCGCTGCTGTCACCTGTTGGGGTGCGGTTCCCTGGTTCACCACTGGTATCGGTTGGTCCTGAGGTGTAACAAATAAATTAGCCGGATTAATAACCCCGCCCATTGCTGGTAACCTGGTGTGGTGCCTTTGATGTATTCTAGACGTTTCCTCTCGGAGCCGGGTTTCCAACGCATCTAGCTCACGCTGCCGCGTGGCCATCCCTTGCTTTTCTGCCTCTACCTGCCTTCTTTGCTGTTCTAGCGCACGACGAGCCACATCCAGATCCCTGACGCGTTCCGCTGCGTTTTCCGGAGTGATAACCGTTGCGAGAACCGTGGGGTCTAGAATCAGATTATTATCGAATAAGGCCGGGTGGCGCGGGTTCGAAGGACCCGCCCCTGATGCCCGGTTTTCTAAGAATCCGAACGTATTTGCATGCAACTCCTCATCCGCTGCTCTGCTGGTTACTGACGCCGACTCTCCATCAACCCGGGCCAAGACCGGGTCTCCGTTAACCGCGCCCTGTCGCTGGGCCACTGCCTGAGCCGCCCCGACTGATGCCGCGGTTGCGTTTCCTTGGTTGGCCGCGGGGGCCGCATAGACTGCAACTCGGCGTACGATATCCGGTGTAAATTCATGCTGTTCTTCCTCATCGTTCTCCTCATACCGGTTTTCCAGTAGATCCAGGATAGACCCGGTATCATCTTCTCTTTCGGCCCGGTCGCGTGGGGTCCATGCCGGCTCCTCCGGCTGTTCCCACTCCGCGATGGGTTCTTCTGCCGGATGTGTCGTTCCAATCGATTCTTCATCATCTGATCGGATAGACGTGGCTTTTCCTGGCATAGAATCAGATCCAACGTTGTCAGGGATCGAATTGGAAGTACATACCATACCAATGAAGACACTGATCCGGCCGATTGTCACGACGGATCCGGATTCGAGGTGATCCGACTCCGGCCCCCAGCCGGAATCGTCCACCATCTTTTCTCCTTCGTGGTCGATGTAGACTTCGCCGATGACAAGATTCTCCATGCCCTTCCGAGCTTCTCCCGTGATGTAAACACCTTTGGACGCAGGCCCCACGGTGGGCGCCAACTGTCGTGGGATAATCACGGCAGATGTTACCGGGGGTAACTGATCTTGGGGCAAGACGACACAGGTGTTTGGGAGAGGGTTTAGCTCAGAGGAAAACATGGTGCAATTCATTCTGGCAGCCGGCAATCAAAGTCGCCGAGTCTCCGATCTTGATATAACAGCTCAACTATGGGATTACACTGGAGGCTCGATATCAAGCGATATTGCTAGGGTTCTTGGACCTCTGTCTAAAACTAGACCTGGGAGTCGGTTTATAAAGCACCCGTACCCCCTGGCTTATTCCCCAAGGCGCACCCTGGGTCCTACCCGGACACGGCGCACAAACCCTAGCTTTCCTTTACAATAACCCACAATCCGGGTTGCTGGGCCTACAAACTTGGGCCTCCACAAGCTTCCTTATCCTTAGCCGGGCCCCGCGCACCGTCCTTTGGGCCGGGTTATTCCTTGGAGTTTGGCCTACCGGGTTATCATCCCCCCGTCACAACTCTTGAAGATAACAAACACATTTTATTTTATGCTCAAAGGTGTAGAACTAATGACAAAGAGTTTAATTGAAAACGATGAACTAATACAACTACTCTATCATCACACAACTTGCTATTGACTAGTGATGATAGTTTTATTAGGTGCGAAAACATGAGGTTTTGATTAGTAAGGAAAATAATGATGTGGTAGTCATTTCTGGTTTTAATAGAACATTATATACTTTCAGTATACTTATAAAAACACAAGTTGAGAAGTTAAATAAAATGTTTTATAATTGTCATATTTGAGTTGGAAATGTTATTCTCTTTAATTTGGTATATCATTTGATGTCTTCTGAAAATATTTGAATAAAATGTTAATTTATTAATTTTTAATGAATTAAATGATTTGGCAAAATATTGCACACATGAAAACTTGGTCAAATGACCATGAAAACATCATAGATGAGTTGCATTTGTCATTTTGAGCCATTTGGCATATAACTTGTATTTTTCTGATTTTATGAATTATTTATTATTTTTCTCAATTTTAAATGATTTATTTTAATTAAGAAAATGTTTAATTTTAAACTTTATCAAACATTTTTTAAAAGTTGATAAACATTTAGATTATCTTTTTCTAAACATTTCCATAATTTTTCATATTTTTTTGATACGAATTTTAATAGTTATAGAATTATCAAAGTTTAGTTATTTCTGCCCTATTTAAATTGACAGGTGGGTCCCACCTGTAATATTTGGTTTTAATTCAAAAAATAAAACGAAACGGGATTATGAAATCATGATGATGTCATGCTTACCTCAGCCACGGAGGAATCCTCCACAAATGAGTTCAATCTCAGCGATTTCGGATGAATTTGGTTGTTTCGACAACTCCTATCGCTAGAGGGTCCACGACGAGTGCGGGGGTGGCCGTGGAGTGACCAAATGGTCACCGGAGTGACCCCGGCGACCACCGGCGCGGCATCCGGCGGCAGTGCACGGTGACACTTTGATTTTGAGCCCAATAAATCGAACAAAAAAATACTCCGAGGTTCCCCTTCTCACTATGAAGCTCGTGGAGGCATCGGTGAAGCGAATAGAGGTGGTAATCGGGGGCGGCGTGGTCTTCACCGTGGTGGACGGACTCGGGGAAGACAACCCGATTCGGCTTATCCCGGGCTTCCCAGCTCCTGTGCGTGGTTGAGGAGGAAGAGGAGGCGACGACGGTTCCAGAGGTGGCATCGGTTGCTCGCGGGGTGACCGGAGACAGCGGCGACGAGCGGCGGCTGCCCGCGGTTAGGGTTAGGTTTTCTCGCTCGGGTATAGAGAGAGGCAGCGAGGCGAGAGAGAATGAGGCAGAGATCAAGATGGAGACGCCCTCCTGCTTCTTATCCTCGCAAAGGAAGCGGCAGAGAGCAGGGATGTGGCAGCTCGTCGACGACACGGCGACGTCCCTCTGCTTCTGGCCGGAAGGAAGAAGAATGGGAATTCGTTTCCACTTTTTGATAACCCCCTGGGATTTCACTTAATTACAAATAAGTCCTTATGTCCTTAAAACTGAGAAGAAATATATTTTTTCAGGGCCTTGTTGTGAAGATAAAAATTATTAAAAATTATATTTGGAAAGCTCATCAAATTTGCAACCTCACCATATTTTGTTTTGGTGAATTTGAACAATATTTGTATTTTTTATTTAGGGTGCTAGATTAAGTGATTTTATTGTTTTCCCTCTATTTAATTTATTAAATGTCTTAAAATTTATTTTAGGCATGAATATCACATTCACACAACACACATATGGTTCCCAAGTGATGTGTTATAAGTGGATCATATTGAATACAATTCCTTATAGAAAGTAATTTTGTATCACTACTAGGTAATGTTTTTATACACTGCTATGAAAATCATTTAATATGGAATTTTATTCCATGTCACACCAAATGATTTTAATGAGTGAAGGAACTTGTTTTCTTTTATAAAACTATGTTATTTTCATAGTTAGAACTCTTAGCAATTTTGGTTGACATTTTACTTAGGTGTATACAAATCCTGTTTGTTATTTTAGGTACATGATCAAGTGGAAAACATGTGTGGCTTTGGAATCTTATTTGCTTGTTTTCCACATGGGTTCCAATATGGATATTATCCCATGTTTGTTTTAGAAGATGTAATCATTTACATGGTTATGTCTAGATGAATCTTTGTTGTTATCTGTTAGTCTTGTGTATGAAAAAGGATCTGAAAAACAAGGTAGTTTGATTGTTTCCATTTATCTCACATAACACAAGTCATTTAGATGCAATGGTTTGTTATCATTCCTTATTAGATAATTGCTTCATTTAAGAGATAATTGTGTGTTCCTCATCTCTGATGAGGTTAACAATGAATAGAGATTATAGGTCTCTAACATTACCTAATGATTCACTGGATAATTTCTTACACTCCCTTCCTGAGGCAGTGTTGATTCTTGTGGTCTTCTGTTGCTTGATGTACTTGTCTCTAGTTGTCACTAGTCTTCAAATACTTCTTTTGTCACTTGTAAGTAACATCAGCTCTTGGATTCCATCTTCAACTATCTCTCCCTTATGGTGAAAACATCCAGTTATTCCAAGCAAAGGTTTTACTTGGAAGATTATAAAAGAATGTGAGTTTATTTTATGACATCAAGTTGCCATGTGAATATAAGAAGAATTTGTTAACAAGTGGGCCAGACTTGCCTCCAAATTGCTAATCATATACAATAGGCTGAGATGTACTAGGTTATTCAACCTTCTATTTGTTTGTGTATGACTTTGTTTGAGAATACAAAAATGATCTGTTAACAAGGTTGCAAGGCTTGTTATCAAACTACTATATAACACTAACATTGGAATATCACACTATCTCAAGAGGGTTAATAAGATCAGATCAAGATATAAGAGTTTCCAAGTATTCTTATAATAAATTAGAGTATCACTTCTAGCATACTCTAAATAATCTTCTTGAAGATCTTCCTGTCGTAGTTCCTCCTTTCTTGTGGGTCGCTTCTCTTGCAGAATGATTTATAGAAGATTGGAAAACAAGATAATCTAGACAAGGTAGAAAGATCTTGATTAAGATTTAGTTCATGCTTTTATTTTCCTTCCATATACTTCTTATTTTATTTCCCATAGGATATGAGCTTGTTCATATATGTTGGGTGTTACTTAGCTATCCATTCAATTCCTCTAGTAGAGGTTATAACTTGTTGTTATTCATTAATTATTTCAGAGATACTTTAGTTGTTGAATGTTGATTTAAATAGAAGTGTCGAATGCTTATGGAATGATGACTTAATAGTAAGTTGATCAAATGGTTCATTGATGTGTTGAGATTTTAGATACTAACTTGTATAAGATGAATGAGACAATGAGCATGTGACGCTTATTGGGTTTTAATGACTTATGTCATAGTTGTTATTTGTTTTCTCTGGTGACATGATTTTACTTTATATTCTCCCCTTGTAATCTTTGTCAGGCATAATGTAGACATAGATATTTGGAAATATCATATGTGGTGATCAAGGTTTAATAGTAGTCTAAGTAGATTTATTTCTTCTTTAAGATACTTATTTTATGGTTGATGAGATATGTACATATTCGATAAATATGTTAATACGATTATTATGTCATTTCCTAATTGTGGTTCTTGAGTTAACACTTGTTTCATCATTTGTTTTCTATTGAACCTTTGTATTTACTTGTGATGGTTAACTTAGTAGTTACTAAATAATTTGGGAAGATGTGGTGTGAATGGTTGATAACTTTAAAGAGTTATTGTTTGAGAGAACATAACACCTCTGTTGATGAGATGGTTCAATTGTGTATTACTCATTGGTGGAAGTATGATTATCAGTTGTGTGATTTGGGTACTCACCCCTCTTTGGGTTGTAGATACCTAATGAATTATCCCAAGTCACTTAAAGACTTGTGGTTGAGGTTGTAGAGAGTCTGTGTTGGTCACAACCAATTATGGTTTGTATAAACAGATGATTTGGTTTGTAGAGATACTATGTTATAAAGATCACTCCAAATGTACTCTTGACTAGATGAACTAGACCTATTTCATCATGTCAAGTGAAACTTTGGTCACTTTGATTTGTTCAAACTTTCGCGCCAAAATTTCCCGTACTTTTAGATGCATGCTTTGCAAATGCACATATTATATTTAGATCCTTATAACCTCCCAAACACTGTGATGTTACGATAATGAAGTATGACTCTAGCTGAAGATATAGAAAAATATGAACAAAAGTTTAGACAACCCACAAAACTTTCTTTTAAGGGTGGTAGCCCACACAGTTGTTCTGGAACCCAGTTATCCAAAACCTAATATTTCTTTCTAGCCTTCCCAAATCTCGGGACGAGATTTCTTTTAAGGGTGGTAGTCTGTAACATCCCTGATTTTTGGAAAACTCAAACATCAGAAAAATTGAGACTTTTTGTTTTCTATTAATGCAAGTCACCAAAAACCAAATGAGGTGCAAGAAACCAAAGGGAATAACACATATGTCAATGAATTTGGAATTAAGAATTCATTATGCCACTATTCCATAAACCAAAAACCTTATTCAAATAAATTTTCTCTATTCAACAATTATTATCTTCCCTTAGCAAGACCTATTCTATAAACAGTTTTCAACTCAAATGCTACTTTGAAAATGTCTCATAACATTCAAAACATGAGGGTCACAAAACCCCAAGGATGTTTTCACCATCCATAAATGATTTTATGACTACAAAATGTTTATCCAAACCTTAGGATTTCTTTTAAATAGTTTCCCCTAATTATATGTTTTCCAAATAATTAATTTCTACATCTACCCCAAGGATTTAGTAATAAAATGATTTCCATAAAATAAAACCATCTTTAAAAAAGGGCACTTAACTTATAGAAAACAATAATTTCAATTGTGAACACCTTTGGTTTTATTTTACCAATTAATCAATTAATTAAGCCCTTTTTGAAAAGAAAAGTTGTTTTACAAAAGTGATAGGTGAAAACTGGCTTTATGCAAAACTTAGCCAAAACTCCACTCAGCAAAATAAACATGTAGTACTAGTCTTGCCATTTATATCCACCATAGTGTTACTTGCCAATACATTAAATTGTATTGACCCCCTTTGTGGCTGCATATTCCATATTGCAGATGTTTCTGAAGACGAGTGAGGATTTCGTTTAGGATCTCGAGACTATCGCCAACATGTTTTGCCTGTGGCACATGAAGAAGATGGTCTCAATGTTGCTCTATATTTTCCGTTGTATTTCTTTGGTTTCTGCTAGTCTTCTAAGACTATGCAAGTTGTAATCCTATTTTGTAAATATTGGATCATGCGATGTAATAGAATTTGATGCATTTGCATGATATTTCATCTCGTACTATGGTGCTAGCAATTGATCCAGGGACTAGCATAATAACACATGTGTCCTTACATTATTTAAATGTGGGAACGCTACAAAATGGTATGAGAGCATTTTGTTGCATGTAGAATTCGAGACCCTAAGTTTGGAAAAGACACTAGGATTGAAAATTTACTATGTTCAAACTTTCTAGAAACAAAACAATCATCTTAATTCTTCTCATATCATCTCATCTATTATTCATCTTCAAATTTTCAAGATGGCCTACCTCTTCAATACCATCAAGACATGAATGTTGATAACCACACCAAAAAGTGCAAGAAGTATTTTCACCACATGAAGACCTACACTCAAGACAATTGAAGAAACTTGAAGATATACCCAGACCCCACAACAATCAAGAACACCTCAAGACATGGAGAGAAGAATATGGAGAAAAGCTCAAGAAGATATAGATGAGACCACCAATCTAGTTACTTCATTAGAACAACATTAACGTGTTAGTGTATTGATCGTACCAATGAGTGTGGTATGAAAATATTAGTTTTCTAAAAACCATGTTGTTTGGTGTGATGAGTGTTTTTCTATATGTTGTTATGTGTTTTTTGCAAGATGAGTTTCCTTGATCTGCTGTGAATGGGGTAGGAATTTCTTTAGCTCTCTTTCTAATCTCTACTAATCCATGATAAGCCAAACCAAATCCCATACCTATTCAACAACCCTAGTGAACTAGAGTATGAAGTGCAACAACAAACCTTTCACCCAAGAATGTCATGACTAGTACTCTATAGATACACAAGCCAACCCATTTGAGGAATTCTAGTATCAAATTGCTTTCTTGTGTGTGAAGGAACAATCACATCCATGATCAATGTCAACTACCTCATAAGGAGCATCAAGAAAATCAACAAGTGAATATATAAAAGTGGACTCAAAGTTGCATGAGCTATGAAGAATGGTAGCTTACCACACCAGGAGGATAAGAGAAGAACGAAACTACAACAATCCAGAGCAACCCACTAGTTGAGAAAGGATAGTTTTGCTCAAGTTTGTCTTACAGATTGGAAACTTTCTGTTAGACAAGTGAGGTGACCTAGTGTTAAAAAAAGATTCATCAATCCAAGTACAAGTTAATGATTGAGTGCAACATGGATTGGCCCCCATGGTGACTACTCAAATTATTCACTCTTGATATGAGGAATGTTAAATCTGAGTGACATACCTATTAGAGAGACGACGATGTTAAACCTGAACCATAGAATTGTACAATACAATAATGACCCTATGTTAGTGTTACTGAAAACGTACTATTTTCGGTGAGGATCAAGCCAACCTTCGAGCTATCAAGCAATGGAAGATTTTGCCTACCATGAGAGTTTCTTGAGAAATAGCATGTTGTTTGCCTTCAAGGATGACAACAACAAGATGGAAGATTGCCAAGGACATCAAAAGACCAAGTTGAGAGTGACCCAAGGAATTTTGATTGAACCAAAGAGTGACCCCTCTGTGTCAAAGGTAGTTCAACAAAATTCTGTTGGTTTGTAACTCTACCATGAGAGAAAGTTCTACTCAAACCATCTTAAGTAAGACCACACTCCAAGCTAGGTGAATGGACACATCCTATTGGAAGAGAGTCTTAACCCATAGAACCCTAAAGGTTAAAACATGGATTCAAGACCCCAAATCCCACAAGGAGTTGGTACATGCTATAAAATTATACCATGGATAATGAAGTATGACTCCAGCTGAAGATATAGAAAAATATGAACAAAAGTTTAGACTACCCACAAAATTTTCTTTTAAGGGTGGTAGCCCACCCAGTTGTTCGGGAACCCAGTTGTCCAAAACCTAATCTTTCTTTCTAGCCTTCCCAAGTCTCGGGGCGAGATTTCTTTTAAGGGTGGTAGTCTGTAGGATCGCTGATTTTTGGAAAACTCGAAAATCACAAAAATTTGAAACTTTTTGTTTTCTATTAATGCAAGTCACCAAAAACCAAATGAGGTGCAAGAAACCAAAGGAATAACACATATGTCAATGATTTGGAATTAAGAATCCATTATGCCACTATTCCATAAACCCAAAACCTTATTCAAATAAATTTTCTCTATTCAATAATTATTATCTTCCCATAGCAAGACCTATTCTATAAACAGTTTTCAACTCAAATGCTACTTTGAAAATGTTTCATAACATTCAAAACATGAGGTTCACAAAACCCCAAGAATGTTTTCACCATCCATAAATGATTTTATGACTACAAAATGTTTATCCAAACCTTAGGATATCTTTTAAATAGTTTCCCCTAACTATATGTTTTTCAAATAATTGATTTCTACATCTACCCCAAGAATTTAGTAATAAAATGATTTCCATAAAAAAATCCTTCTTTGAAAAAGGGCACTTAACTTATAGAAAACAATAATTTCAATTGTGAACACCTTTGGTTTTATTTTACCAATTATTCAATTAATTAATCCCTTTTTGAAAAGAAAAGTTCTTTTACAAAAGTGATAGGTGAAAACTGGCTTTATGCAAAACTTAGCCAAAACTCCACTCAGCCAAATAAGCATGTAGTATTAGTCTTGCCATTTATATCCACCATAGTGTTACTTGCCAATACATTAAATTGTATTGACCCCCTTTGAGGCTGCATATTCCATATTGCAGATGCTTCTGAAGACGAGTGAGGATTTTGTTTAGGATCTCGAGACTATCGTCAACAAGTTTGCCTGTGGCACATGAAGAAGATGGGCTCAATGTTGTTCAATGTTTCCCGCTGTATTTCTTTGCTTTCTGCTAGTCTTCTAAGACTATGCAAGTTGTAATCCTATTTTGTAAATACTGGATCATGCGATGTAATAGAATTTGATGCATTTGCACGATATTTCATTTTGTACTGTGATGATAGCAACTGATCGAGGGACTAGCACAATCACATAGGTGTCCTTACATTATTTAAATGTGGGAACGCTACAGCTGAGCGCGATAGAGTTAATTCTCTTGCTTCTTCGAGCAGATCGACATCGTCTTCTCGGGCTTCTCTTGTCTCTGCCTCAGTATAGAGGGTTATTCTTGGTGATTCATTCTCAAGGTCAGTGGGCAACACAGGCCTCTGCTCCATATACCAGGAAGAATGGTGTGTATCCGGTTGATCGGTTAGGGGTAGTCCTTAGACTCCACAACACCGCCGGCAACTCATCTAGCCAACATCCAGGTGTTTTCAGCAATGGCTCAATCAGCCTTGGTCTTATTCCGGATAGGACCATGACATTTGCTCTTTCAACTTGGCCATTTGAAGCCGAATGGGCGACTGATGCAATGTCTAGCCGGATCCGCTTCTCCTTGACAGAACCGAGCAAAAGCTCCTTCAGCAAAGTTTGTCCCATTATCCGAGATGATCCCATGCGGGTAGCCAAACCTCAGAATGATATCCTTAAGAAGCTTACTGTTGTGTTTCCATCACATTTCTTGATTGGCTTCACTTCAATCCACTTGATGAACTTATCAACCATGACCAAGATGTGTGTCATGTTGCCCCGAGCTGGCTTGAAAGGACCCACCATATCCAAGTACCAGACAGCAAACGGCCAAGTGATGGGGATTGTCTTCAACTCGGAAGCTGGCATATGAATCTTGCTTGCATACCTCTGGAACCCATTGCACTTCCTCACGAGATCCTCTGCTTGTTGCAAGGCAGTGAGCCAATAGAATCCATGCTGGAATGCTTTCTTGACTAGGGCCCGAGATGAGGCATGGTGCCCACATTCTCCTTGGTGTATCTCTATGAGAATTTCTTATCCTTCTTCCGGCTCAACACAGCGTTGGAGTACGCCAGTGGAACTTCTCTTGTACAGCTCCTTGTTGATGATGGTGTAGCCTTTGGGTCTTCTTTGTATCTGCCTGACTGCGACCTTGTCACTCGGCAACGTACCATCCACCGGAAAGGTTAATATGGGCATAGCCTAACTCGGTGTATCCCGAATAGGAAACACCGGTTCATCAACTTCCATTGGATCAACTGTCATGACTTGCTCCGAGTTGGAGACGAGTCCCCAAGTACTCAGAAATGATCCCCTTGATGAATGCGACAGTCCCCGGTTTTACTGAGGCAGTCACCGGGTTGGATGGAGCAGTCCCCGAGTTCTCCTTAGAGCTCGCGTAGTCAATCTCCACGGGAACAGCTTTTGAGTACGGCAGAGCCGGGATGAATATGGAATCCAAGTTGGGAGATGGCTTGATAGAGGGCGTCCTCAAATGCTCCAGAGCAATCCCAGGCGGGAAGAATTTCCGAGAAGAACCCAACTTGGAAAACGCATCCGCTGCATCATTTTCAGCTCGGTGGATGTGATGGAACTCACACCCATCGAAGAATCCAGTTGGCATCCAACGCGTCCCAACTCCCCGAGACCTGTTGAACCACCAGGTCTGAGTCGCCATAACATACAATTCGCCGGATTCCAATCTCCTTGGACACTTTCAGCCCATGGACCAAGGCTTCATACTCGGCAATGTTATTGGATGCCGGAAAATGAATCTGAAGCACATACTTGAGTTGGTCCCGCTTGGGTGAGGTGAGTAAAACCCCGGCACCGAGTCCCTCTTTCACTTTAGAGCCATCGAAATGCATCCTCCAGAAGTTTGTTTCCAGCAAGCGAGGTTCATACTGCATTTCGGCCCAGTCAACAAAGAAATCCGCCAGGGCCTGGGACTTGATGGCTTCTATTCTCGCATACAACGGGGTGTAGGCGGCTAGCTCAATTGCCCACTTGGCCACCCGGACACTTGCATCCTTGTTGCCCATGATCTCCGAGATGGGAGCAGTGCTCACCACTGTGATTGGATGCTCCTGGAAGTAGTGCTTGAGCTTCTTGGCACCCAGGTAAACCCCATAAGTCATCTTCTGATAGTGCGGATAGTTTTGCATGGAGTTGGACAGTACTTCACTCAGATAATAAACCGGCCTCTGCACCGATTTTCCTTCTTCTTCTCGGTCCACAACCACCACCACACTCACAACCCGGTTGGTGACTGCAATATAGAGCAACATTGGATCCTTAGGCAGTGGCGACGCCCGAATAGGAGCACTGCCTAGCATGGTCTTGAGTTCCTTGAACGCCACATCAGCTTGTGGGGTCCAGACAAATTTGTCACTTTTTTCATGAGCTGATAGAGAGGCAAGGCCTTCTCACCCATTCTGCCCAGGAATCGGCTAAGGGAAGCAAGGCACCCGATGAACTTCTGCACATCCTTCAGTGACCTCGGCAAAGACATGCTCTCTATAGCTTTTATCTTTGAAGGATTGGCCTCAATGCCCCGACTGGACACTAAGAAGCCAAGTAGCTTGCTAGCCGTGACGCCAAATGTGCACTTGGTTGGATTCAATTTCATCTGGTACTTGCGCAAGCTTGCAAATGATTCTTCAATATCACTCAGCAGTGTGTGTTTTTCTTTTGTTTTGATGACAATGTCATCTACATACACCTGCACATTTTTTTCGATCTGCTCATGCAGGCATTTCTGCATGCACCTCTGGTACGTGGCCCCAGCATTCCTCAAGCCAAAACACATAACATGATAGCAATAAGTCCCGTACGGGGTAATAAAACCAGTCCTTATTTGATCAGCCGGATTTAAAGGGATCTGGTGAAAACCAGAATAGGCATCAATGAAAGACAAAAGCTCGCACCCGGTAATGGAATCAATCACCTGATCTATCTGGTGTCGCGAGAACGGGTCCTTGGGGCAGGCCTTGTTCAAGTCGGTGTAGTCAATGCACATGCGCCACACCACCGCGACCATGGGGTCATCCGTCTTCTTCTCCACCATGACCGGATTGGCCAGCCAATCCGGATGCAGCACCGTCCATGATAAATCCACTCGCTAGCAGCCTTGTGATCTCGTCACCAATGGCTTTCGTCCTTTCTGCCACAAAGCGGCGCATAGCTTTCTTCACCGGCTTGGCATCCGTCCGCACATGTAAAGAGTGCTCAACAAACTCCCTCGGGACACCCGGCAGATCCTGATTGGACCATGAAAAGACATCCCGATTCTCACGGAGGAAGTGATGAGCCTCGCTTTCCTATTTCTCCTCCAATCCGGCGCCAATGATGGCAACACGCTCCGGGAACTCCGGATCAATCTGCACCTTCTTTGTCTCTTGGGAGGCCTGGAATGTGGCTCCATGCTAAGAGCTCGGCATGCCAGGCATACCGAGTTGAGTTGCGTGCGCCAGTGCCACCACTTCATGTATCTTCTTCTTATCGGCCGCAATGACCATGGACTCGGCAAGCCGAGATCCAGCAGATGCATAGTCCAAGTAGCGCTTGGAATCACCCGAGATGGTGATGATGCCGTTTGGCCCGGGGAGCTTCATCTTCAGATAGGCTGCATGAGTTGAATCCATGAACTTGGTCAGAGCAGGCCTGCCGAGCAGAGCATGATAAGGGCTCTGAAGATCAACCACCTCAAACTGCAGACACTCAGTCCAGCAGTTGTCCCTCGTGCCGAAAAGCACATCGATCCAGATCCGGCCAATAGGCGCACAAGACACTCCCGGCACAATACCATGGAATGTAGTCCGGCTGGGTAGCAGCATGTTCTCGGCAATGCCGAGCTTCTCCATAGTATCCCGGTACATGATGTTGATGCTGCTCCCATTGTCAATCAGCACTTTGCTGAACTTCACATTCTTCTTGGTCCTCAAGAAAGTAGGGTCCACCACCAGAACATAGGTACCCGGGTTGGGCATGATCTTTGGATGATTAGCTTTGGACCAGACTATGTCCTGGTCGCACCAATGCATGTAATCTGGCACCTCCGGCATCACATCGTTCACCTCCATCGCGCGCCTGCGTTGGCTCTGCTTGTCATCCGGCTCCGTGGTGAACATCATGTAGCTATCATGATGCTCCTGGTATTGGTTACAGTCTCCACCACCACCATTGTTGTTGTTGTTGTTGTTGTTGTTGTTCTGGTTGGCATTGTTGTTGTTGCGATTGTTGTTGCAGGTGTAGTAGTTGTTGTTGCGGTTGTTGTTGTTGTTGTTGTTGTAATTGGGGTTGTTGTTGGCACCCTGATCCACTTGGTTCACGTTCTCCCTCCTCTGATTCTCAGCCGGCCTGGGAGCAGCTGCCCGGATGGGCTGTACATTAGAGCCCGGAGCCGACAGAGGAGGAGGAGGAGGCAACTGGCCAAAACCCTCGCTCTTGATCCGATCCCACCAGCTGCACTGCCGAGTAGTGTGGTTAGATGGTTTGCTCGGATTCCGATTATGGAAGCTGCACGACCCCTTCTTCATGGTCTCAAAGATAAACCTAGGAGGATCTCCGGATTCCTGGGGAGCATTGTACTGCTGAGGAGCATTGTACTGCTTCATGAAGTTCTGGCCCTGAGTCTGGTTTTGCCCATATTGGGCTCCAGCAGTTTTTTGCCTCTGGATGCTCCCGGTAGCAGCTTGATCTTGGGTAACTGCAGCCACATGGTCCGATCCATAGCGGATATCCATACTATCATCTCTCCTCTTGTTACGGAAATCTTGGCGGTCATTGCGCCGGGCTCCATCATGTTGTCTTCTTTTTGGCTCGAAAGAATCGAGCAGAGGCTGAGTAGGGTCACCGAGAGCATACATATCTGCAATCTTGATTGTCTCGGCGAGCGTACTCGGCATCTCCCTTTGCAATTTATGCCACAACGTACTGCCATGTCGAAAGCCTTAAGCGAACCAGGCAATGGCCTGTGACTCATTCACACCCTCACAGGTGTCCCCCAGGGTAGTCCACCGAGTAAGATACTCGCGGTTAGTCTCTTCTTCCCTCTGCTTGCACGCCGAGAGATGCTGTGGCCGGTTTGGCCTCTTGTAAGTGCTGGTGAAGTTGCCGATGAAGGCTTCCGAGAAGTCAAGCCAGCAGTTGATACTATCTTTCGGCAGTTTTTTGAGCCAGATCCGGGCAGGGCTCTCCAACATCTGCGGCACATACCTTACATCCCATCTCCGGTTACCGCCGGCAACATACACAGCAGTAACATAGTCATTCAGCCAGTCATCTGGCTTGGTGCTTCCATCATAGGTCTCGGTCCCCTAGCCAACTGGAACTTGGGCATGGCCGGCTCCCCCATGATCCTGGGACCAAAACAATTTGGCCCGGGCAGCCCCTTGCTTCTATCTCCTCGGACAGCTAGATCATGTCCAGCTTGTACCTTGCATCACTTGGCTGCAACATCCTCGCTCCCAACCGAGCTGCGAGATCTCTTGGGTCGACGTACCCGGCTTGCTCCATCGCCGATTACCCGTCATTGTAGTGGTCTTGGCACACTGGACCGAGTTGAGCAACCGGGTTGACCACCGCCGCAACTGCCTGTGGCTGAACAACATGCGGAACCGGGTTGACAACATGATGCCGAGATGGGCCATCTCGGTTTCCTCCTTGCCCCTCTTGGTGAACTCGGGCGGCCTGATGGCTAGTACCTGCAGCATTGTGTTTTTGACCGGGCTGCCGCTCTAGATCGTGTTGTTTTCCGGCGACAGCCGGATCGTACACCTGCATCTGCTTGCTCTTCCTAGAGTTCACACTCGGAGCCCTCTCACCACCAGGAAGAGATGAAGAGGCCTGCTTTTCCGGATCTTGCCCCATGCGACTGAACAACATGAGACGCACCAGCTCCCGGATTCGCTTTCCGGAAAGCCTCATTCTGCCTACCAGCTTCCAGGACAAGCTCATTGAGCCGGTCCTGCTGGCTAGCGCGAGCTTCGCCGGTAAATTTCGGCACCAACTGCCTCTGCAACTCTAAGTGTTTTGGCAGGAGAGCTATATTTTGGCCTACCAGCTCAGGTCATACTACCAGATTTGCTAGCAGCTCTACCATCTCTAGCCAGTTCAGCACCTAAGTTGTGACGAATGATTCCTATCTTGCTAGGATTTCTAGAAATAGGAGTAAAACCATGGGCTCTATTGTACTCATTTTGGTCAAGGTTGAGCTCCAGCCTAACCTTTTCCAGCTCCTGGGCAACCTGGAGCAAGGCCTGGCGCTGCTGCTCGAGCTGCGCCCTCACCACTGCCGGATCCGCGTCCGTGGCGAGAGGCATGCCCAGATACTCGACGACACCGGCACGGGCCGCCGGTATTGCAGTCGATGTAGAAGGATCCTTGTAACCTGGTTGATTCTGGGGTCTGTCGTAGGTCTTGTGGCTTGGACGAGCAGCCACCTCGTCGACGACTTCGGGCGCAGTGGGCGCGCCTTTCCTGTCATCGATAGCTGGGCCAGTCATGATCACCTCCACCCTGCCCGCAGAGCGGCCGGATGGCTGCCCGTGAACGGCGAGAACAGCGGAGGGTCCGCAGCAACGAGCACCACATCGGGGTACTCGCGGATGACGGTGGTGGCGACGTACACCAGATGCGCACCGAAGGAGACGACGAAGCCGCCTGCAGGTACGGGCCTGCCACCGAAGTCACCAGCGTTGTCGGTGATGAAGTCGAGGGAGCCGAATCTGTGGACAAGGCCACAAACCACGCGCTCCCCCGGATGAGAAACAGGTCCCGTTCAGATATGAAACCCAGCCAGCGCCGCTGCTGGCCCCACGGTGGGCGCCAACTTTCGTGGATGGGTAAAGAAAGATGCCATAGGATGGCTAAAGTTGGGGCCGATGGACGTTGTAGGTATCCGGGGAGGGATCGCATGCCTAACGGGCGCGCTCAGAACACTGCAAACAACACAATCTACCCAGGTTCGGGGCCCTCGTGTGGAGGTAACACCCCTACTCCTGCCTTTCTCTCTGGATTATGGTATGCCGAGTACACGAGTTCCTCTCTGTCTCTTTTCTTTTCTCTCTGTGAGTAGCTAAGTCTCGCAATAAATGAGCCAGTGCTCTATGTCCCTCGCGCAGGAGGGGGTAGGCCACCTTATATACTGGTGGCCAACCACTATTCTACGAATAGAAGTACTGATTGGACAACTCTAGTATGTAGCAGCGCACGCCTCCGTGTCTTCGCTGACAGCGACGCCGAAAGTCTCCGCGGTAGGCCGCTGACATGTCCTGCCCCCCTTGTCCGAGACAGGACATGCCATATCTCATACCGCACTATATCCACGTCTCGATACAGATTACCACATACCTAGTAAGTTGAACCGCATGCCTGTACAGCCCCGGGATACGCAGGATTCACCTCAACGGCTCCTTTGACTTTGCCTCCGAGTAGAACAACTTCTCCTCTATCCGGATCACCCGAGCGCTACCCGTCTGACCCAGACAGTTACTCGAATCTTCCCTTGGCCTCTTATGCTTCTTGCCGAATAGCCCCAGCCGGGTACCATCCAACCGGGTAGCACACCTACCCGGCACGTACCAACTCGGTACGGCTGAACTCGGTAAATGATGCCTTGAACTCCATTCTTCCCCTATCTTACCCCTACTCGGGGGTAGCCCCCGACAGGCATTCTCACCGATATTTTCTCCCTAATGGCAACAGCACATCCCCCCCTTCACGTTCTGTCACTCGAGCAAGGTGGTGAGGAGGCATGAACCCACTATCGAGCATAAATACTCCCTCTTGGAGTCACTAGCAACTACTTGGCCAGAGCTACCACTAGAACCGGAAAGCATGCAAGATCACAAATAACATATGCAATAAAGACTATAATCAACTTGGCATAAGTTGAATATTCATCGGATCCCAGCAAACAAAGCACATGGAGTTACATAAGATCAATCTCGATCATGTTAGGCAGCTCGCGAGATCTAAACATGGAGGCATATGAGGAGAATACAACCATCTAGCTACTGCTATGGACCCGTAGTCCATGGATTAACTACTCACGCATCACTCCGGAGGCAGGCATGGTGATGTAGAGGCCTCCAGTGATGATCTCCTCTCCGGCAGGGTGCCGGAGACAGCTTCAAAACCCCCTGATCTAGGGTTGACGATGACGGCGGCTGCAGAACTTTTCGGGGATATTTGATCAGGTGTTTGGGGTTTTCCATTCGGGGGGATTAAATAGGTAAAAGGGCAGAGGCAGTGGAGCTCTGGGGGCCCCACATCACCCCCTGGAGCGGCCAAGGGGGGCCGCGCCACCCCATGGTGTGGGCCCCCTTGATGCCCCTCTTCGTCTCCTCTTCGGTCTTCTGGATGCTTCCGGGGAATATAGGACTTCCGGGCTTTGAACTTTCCAATTCCGAGAATATTTCCAGAACAACTTTTCTGAAACAAAAACAGCATAAAACATGGAACTGGCTCTGTGGCATCTTGTCAATACGTTAGTCCGGAAAATTGATAAAAATGACATAAAGAGGGGTGAAAACATGTAGCAATTGGCATAATATCATCATGGAGCATCAGAAATTATAGATACATTGGAGACGTATCAATAATCAGAAGACATGGCATTCAACATTTATCAGATCCCAGCAAACACAACATGTAACATTACATAAAGATGATCTCGATCATGTGAGGCAGCTCACGAGATCTAAACATGAGGTACAGAGTGGAGAGAACAACCATCTAGCTACTGCTATGGACCCGTAGTCCAGAGATGAACTACTCACGCATCACTTTGGAGGAGGGCATGGTGGTGTAGACCCCTCCGGTGATGAATTCCCCTCCTGACAGGGTGCCGGGGAGAGCTCCAGTACCCTCCCGATCTCGGGATGATGATGACGGCGGCCTCGAGTGTTTTTCGGGACGAAGTGATATATTTTTAGGGTTAATATGTCGGGGGGGTATAAATAGGCGAAAGGGCAAAGGCGGTGGAGGCCTGGGGGCCCCACACCACCCCATGGTGCAGCAGGGCGCACGCCGCCTTATGGTGTGGGCCCCCTGTGGCCCCCCTTCGGGTCTCTTCCGGACTCCGTGGAACCTTCGGGAATTCTAGGTCCTTCGGACTTTGAATTTTCCAATTCCGTGAATATTTCCAAAACAACTTTTCTGAAACTAAAAATAGCAGAAAACAAGGAACTGGCTCTGTGGCATCTTGTCAATAGGTTAGTCCGGAAATTCGATAAAAATGAGATAAAGTGTAGAGCAAACATGTGGGAAACAACATGAAAACAACATGGAACATCAGAAATTAAGGATACGTTTATGACGTGTCAACATCCCCAAGCTTAGTTCCTACTCGTCCTCGAGTAGGTAAACGATAAAAACACATAATTTCTGAGGTGATATGCTACCAACATAAACTTGATCATCAATAATGTAAAAGCATAAGTAAGCTGAGATCATAGAACTGTAACACAAGCATGATAAATAGAATTTTAATAATAAATCATAGCAATCACCTTGCATCGTGAGAAGTGACACAAATAAAAGATCATGAATAACAATGTAACGAAAGATATACATTTGTTTCAAGTATAGAGAAAACGTGGAAAAGTGATATTTCGATAGTCCTTAAGAGTGGGGCAAAATATAAATGCCAGGACACCTTCAAATTTCATGAGGAAGACTAGAACAAATAATTAGAGAACAAGCAATAACACATCATGAATCAATTAATAATGTTTCTGGGACAAATGCACATAAAACTCAGAATGGCAACTATGCTCTCTCAACTGTGCATAAAGTTAGAAGATGGAGACTCAACATAAAAGTAAAAGAAAGGCCCTTCGTAGAGGCAAACATGGATCACTCATGTGCTAGAGCTTTTATTTTATTAAATAGAGGTATGAAAACTTGACACTCCTCCCAACCATCTTACACAAACCATGGATGACCGAATCCGCGGGTGCCTGCCAACAATCACATACCATGGAGGAGTATCTATTTTTTAGAGAGGTGTATGTTTATGTCAACGAATGCTAAACAGAAAATATAGTACGTCACAAGCCAACTAGACTTCATAAGAGCAGCTCCCATAGAAGGAAGCATCTGGGTAGAAGGTCATCCCTTTTTCTCTTTTGTTTACACAATTATGCTTTGACTAATAAATCAGGGGCAAAAATAGTGAAGAGAATTTGTTGTTATTAATTTTGGGCTGGGCACCCCGCTGCTAGCTCTTCTATCAATGGATAAGCGGATGAAGCCACTAGTCCAGGGTGTGAAAGTCCAATCAACAAGTGAGATAAACATTCTCTATTTACATCCTCATGAGCTAAAACAGGAGCACAAAACATGAGTAATTTTGAAGGTTTTAAAGGTAACACATGACCAATTTACTTTGGAGTGGCGGTTAAATACCACATGTAGGTAGGTATGGTGGACACATTGGGAAAACTTTGGTTTTTCGGAGTTGGATGCACGAGTAGAGCTCATACTCAGTACAGGTGGAGGCTAGCAAAAGACTGGGATCGACAAATCAAGAGAGCATAAGAGCCATAATCATGGATAGCGACATAAACATCATTAATAAAAGCATAAGTGGTACCAAAAGTTCAAAACTAAATGATCATCATGGAGGCTATAAGTGACTGGTTCATAGTCATAAACATGGTGTAAGCATGCGCCAAGTCAACCAAATAAAACATTCAAAGGAGAACACCACAAATTTATGCTTCAATATGACAAGAACAACTCATGATTCTTTCAATGGCACATTGAACACTCTCAGTTATTTGAGGCTAATAATGCTACAAAATAACCACAAGGCTTTCAAATTAAAATAACATATAGCATATGATGGCTAGGTTGAGACTCCAAGTGCAGAGTGTGTAGCTAGTGGCAAGCCTTCTTCCCCACGAGGGTGACTCGAGGGTTTATATTGAACTCTTGGGGAGCGAGTATTTCAGCAGTTGTCTTCCAAGCTTCCTCCAGGATCCTGCAAACAAATAGAGAGTTTTGTGCCCTCAACCTACCCAAGTGGTTATCAAGCACAAGGTGTGAGACTTCTAAATTGCAATCCAAAACTGAAAGTAAATGTACAATAATTAAATCTACTACTAAATGCAAATGAGAAAATAAATATGCAATGGATTGTTTTTGTATTTTTGTGATGCAAGTGGTGATGGAGATAATGTAAATTCGAATTGGAGATGCAAGTAAAGTAAAGTGCAAGTAAAGTAAATTGCAGCAAAGTAACTAGAGTGTTTTCTTATATTTAAAATAGGACCGGGGTTCATGGTTTCACACTTGCATTCTCTCAAATAAAGTGGTAGACGGTGGACATAAAGAATTACATGTGAGATTACAATAACATGTTTAACATTGAGTACTTTCATATGGGCATCACGTCCTAGCATAGAGATCTCTACGGTCATATTGATCCCTCTTATACTCCACCAAGATGCGAAATAAATCATAACACCTCGATAATTATGGAAAAACCCGAGTATAGCTTCAAGCAATGTGACATGAAGTTGAAGTAAGAACTTGCTAGATCTAGTCATGGAGATTGATTAGTGTCACTTCAAATCAACGGTAACAAGGTACTCCTTTTTATCCCTAGTGAGGTAACTAAGAAAGGTTTAACAAAACCTAAGTGGAGCGCTGAACTTCTGTCACTTTCACAGCACTAGCCACCCCCCGTTACTCCAACTAATGCACCCATCACCCCACACACGCTCTCAAGAACTAGATTGATCAAAGCTAGCAAATAAGAACGGGGTACATAAGATACATCTACTCAAATAACTCAAGAGAAACAATTGCAATCTCGGATTCAATAACTCATAGAAAAGATCCACCACGTAGGAATTACAACGGTGCCCGTAATCATGTGAGGCAGCTCATACAGATCTAATTAGTGAAGCACATAGAGAGAGAGATACAAGTGCTACTTCCACAAACCCATAGCCCTGGGGTGGACTACTCCCTCTTCATGGAGATGTCGATGGAGATGACGTTGGAGGGGTAGGAGATCACACCGGCGGCGCCCCGCCGGAGTTTTCCCCCTCCAATCTGGAACTTCTGGTCTCTGTTTCGGTGTTTCGGCGGCGCCCTCCTACGTAAGGGTACGGGGGACCCTTTTTATGGTCGGTTTTAGGTCAAGACGGAGTCGGTAAGTCGAAGATGGAAGGAATTGGGGCCACAGGGGCCAAAAGGGGGCCTCTCACGCGGACAAGGAATCTGGCCGCGTGGAGGGTCCTATTTTGGGCCTCCTTGCCCAATTCTCGTGGATCCTTCGCCCGCAAGTCTTCTCCTTCCAAAAAAAAATGACCCCCGCAGATTTTCAGGTGATTTCGCGGAAGTTTGCCCCCTGAAACGTCAAAAATATAGAAAACGGGGTTTCTGACAGGCAGGGTTAATTCCATAAAAGTTGGGGGACTTTGTAATTTAACCCCAAAATACTATAAAACATTGAATTATACCCTTATATGATGCAATATGTAATAGAAAACCATGTGAAAATATGCAAAATTCATCTATGCATTTTACATGCATCAACATCCCCAAGCTTAACCCATGCTCGTCCTCGAGTATGAAGGCGATAAAACTAAGATGGGTTTTGCATATTGAAACAATCATGGGATATCAAGGAGGATTATTCATGCTACATATAATGAAATGATTAATACTAGAAATGAGTAGCAATATACAATTCATGTTGTAAGAAATATCAAATATGCAAGCAAAGATGCTTCATGAAAGTTCACAAAGTGTATAATGAAATAAAAGCACTATGGACCAAATGCATACACAAAATGAAAAATAAAATCCTATATTGGTCAAAGAATAGCATAATGGAGAATAGAAAATATAGTGGACACTTTGGAGAAAATTGAGTAGAGGTAAAACATGATCAAGTCTTATTTAGCCTCTAAATTATTCAACTAAAATTACTAATTGAAATGTGGTATCCATTGATCTAGGACTCTCATTGCCCCTTTATCACTAGCATCTTAAAATTGTGAGGATTGAAGTAATGAGAATGACAAGGTGGTTGAAAGCCTCATGCCCCGTGAGTGTGAAAACCTACTCCATGATTACTCAACTTAAGATTCCTAATAAGCTTTGTACAATCATAATAAGTATTAATGACATCATAGAGAACCGCAAAGAGGTACCTCTTGCCCCATGACATGGAAACAAGCCCATGTTACAATGACAAGATGAACAAACGCAGTAGACTCATCATCCTTTTTATTTTCATTCACTATTATGCATAGCTTCTTATTTTATTATAGGATGTGTTGTAGAGTCACTCAAGCTGTAAGTAAATTTCCACCATGATAAAGCATGGCTTGGGTTAGCGGCCCAATGCGTTTCTCTAGTCATATAGATACTTACTCATAAAAAATTACTATTCCTCTATTTCATTTCGGCATGGCAGGAGTCCAAAAACAAAAGTACATGATATCAACCAAATGTAAATTTTTTGTGCAATGTTGAAAGCTTTCCGGTGATACACGTTTATAGCTAGCTCCCAACCACACACTTGTCAAACGCAAAACTTGTGGCTCCCATTATTGGGTCATGTTTATTAGATGCATAGAAAGTAAAGTGTGCCTTCAAAAGTTCGTGAGAGTCCTATCCCAAGTTCAACCCATGATAATTAATAAAGTGAATATCTTAATTTAGAACATAAATAACACAATAAAATGGTGAACATACTCGGAATAGCAATGAAGCTAATGGGAAGATATGGTGGACTCACTGGAAATACTTGGCTAAGGAGTGTTGGAAACAAGTTTTTACTTGTTGGAATTTTTAAATTTTTGGGCTAGCAAGAGGGAGATAGTTGACCAGCTACTATGCATGCATATGTCCATAGAACTACTCATTTCATGAAAAACTAAATAAACCAGCAATTAACATCAAGGACATGAATAAGAGATAGCTCAAGACAACATTATTGCAAATTTCTACACATAAAAAGCCTATAAATCATGCAAACATATGTAGCTCTTCAAATCAACCATGGCATCCCTATTCCAAGTCATAATACTAGCATCCAATACATTCCAATCCCAAACTCCAGTAGCTCAATCTCATATAAAATGATGGTGGTGGTCTTATCAAAACAAAAATAAAAACAAAAACTAGACACTTCAAGTCTCTATGATAAATGCTTTGCTTAGAAAAACAGAAAGTAGACGTGTGCTAACCAAAAGAGTGTAGCTCCAGTGGGGTGTTCATCACATCCCCAAGCTTATGGATTTCACCATTCTTGGATGTCTTGAGGCGCAGCTCCTCTATTCCCTGTGAAAAAAACTTCACAAAACATGTTTCTCCCATTCTTTTTCTGTGGGGTGAGATTAGCAAGGACAAACAAATCACATGCTTGTTGTGCAAAATTCCAAATCAAATGCTCCAGTAGATAGAAAATAAGGTTCATTATGTTGTATGTTCACTCTCTTGCTTGAAAGAATCATGGAAATTCGATTCCCAATCCCAAAGAGTGCATAAAACAAAAGAAGGCAGAATCTGTCCAGAAAAGCAACAGCAGCAAAACGAACGTTTTTCCCTAAGCTAGACTCGTCAAAAAATTAAGACAATTTTTGTGCTTACAGAGGACGAAAAGTTCCAGAAGATACTAAAGAATTAGCTAAATCCGACATACCAATAAAAAACGTAAAATCATACGGTGAGCAGACTCGTGCTGAAACAGAAATTTCATGCACTAGGATAGCAACTTATAAGTCCAAATGGGTTTGACTTGACTCTTTATTGAAAACTCCAGAATTAAAACAAAAAAAACTAATCTCTTGAGACAGCAAGAGGACACTAGGAAAATCCAAACAAAAACAACCGGGTTGCCTCCCGTAAAGCGCTTTCTTTATAGCCATATAGCTAGGCTTTACTTACTTGATAATCAAGAGGGATAAAGCTCATGAGGGAGCTTGTTCTTCAGCGTGCCCCTCTTCCTTGGGAAGTGCTCCATGCTTTTCTTGTGAGGGAACTGAAACTTGACATTTCCTTCCTTGGAGTCTATGATTGCACCTGTAGTACGAAGAAAATGTCTACCCAAAATAATAGGACTAGGGGATTTATCCCCCATATCCATAATAATGAAATCAACGGGTACGAAAGTCATGTGCAATTCAATCATAACATCTTTTACTTGTCCTACAGCATGTTTAGTAGAGTTATTAGCAAGGACAAATTCACTTGAGCACTTTTATAAATTTTCTAGTTCTAGCAATTCATATAATTCTTTAGAGAGTACCGATACACTAGAACCTAGATCTAACATAGCATGGTGAATTTCTTTTCCAATTGAAACTAGAACCTTGGGGATCCATGCATCCCCAAGCTTAGGAGGTATCATGGCCTCATTCTTGTACCTAGCAATTTTTTCTTGCAAGACATGATTAGAAATATAAGATCCAAAGCCAGGTTGATTAACATTTATAGTGGGATCACTAGCAAATTTTTGTAGAGTAGCAATAAGTTCTTGCAAGCTACTTTTTTATAAATCAAGCAATGGATCCTTAATTTCAGTAAGCATCATAATTTCCTCTACTTTTCCTTTTCTATTATGCATATTAAAAATCTCATAGCGATCATCAAAAATATCCTCGGGTACTTCAGCCTTTTTTAAGCTCTCTTTAATTTTAACCTCTAAGAGCAAACTTTCAAGAAAAACATGGGTATTTGCAGAATTAGTACTAAGAAAAGATCCCCCACATTCATTATCTAAAAAGGCTCTAGAAGTTTCAGAAAGTCCCTTATAAAACATATGCATAAGTATCCAATCTAATGTTTTGCCTCCTAGTGAGTAGGGAAAGAGTTTAACTTTAGTAGTGTTGATGTTTGCATGATTCAAGTTCAAAGTTTTACATCTTTCATCTAATTTCTTAAGATGGAACAAAGGTTCTTCTTTAGGCTTTCCATAGAAACGAGATTCATAAATCATTTAATAACACTAGGATCTACCTCTAATTTTCAACGGGAATATTTAGCTCTTGAGGTAAATTCCTAACACTGAATGGCCAATAAGTTCTCTGCTCCATTTTCCAAGTTTTTATGTAGTTCTTAATTTTTTATGCAAAACAAAAGTAAAGTAACTAAGCAAATTCGAAATACTAAAATAATCTAGATAACTAAATGCAAAACTAAAATGCAAACTAAAATAAAATATGCAAGACAAAAAAAACAAGACAAGAAACAAAACAATCTACTTGAAAGAAGGTGGAGATAGAAAGGACGGTACTCACATAGGTGCAACCTCCCCAAGCTTAGGTGTTTGCACACCTTGTTGGTGATGAAGACTTCTTGTGAGCTCCCTTGGACAACTCCTTCACCTATGGCTCCCCGGCAACGGCGCCAGAAAAACGCTTGATGGCTAGGTTGAGAATCCAAGTGCAGAGTGTGTAGCTAGTGGCAAGCCTTCTTCCACACGAGGGTGACTCGAGGGTTTATATCAAACTCTTGGGGAGCCACTATTTCAGCAGTTGTCTTCCAAGCTTCCTCCAGGATCCTGCAAACAAATAGAGAGTTTTGTGCCCTCAACCTCGCCAAGAGGTTATCAAGCACACGGTGTGAGAATTCTAAATTGCAATGCAAAACTGAAAGTAAATGTGCAATAATTAAATCTACTACTAAATGCAAATGAGAAAATAAATATGCAATGGATTGTTTTTGTATTTTTGTGATGAAAGTGGTGATGGAGATAATGTAAATTCGAATTGGAGATGCAAGTAAAGTAAAGTGCAAGTAAAGTAAATTGCAGCAAAGTAACTAGAGTGTTTTCTTATATTTAAAATAGGACCGGGGTTCATGGTTTCACACTTGCATTCTCTCAAATAAAGTGGTAGACGGTGGACATAAAGAATTACATGTGAGATTACAATAACATGTTTAACATTGAGTACTTTCATATGGGCATCACGTCCTAGCATAGAGATCTCTATGGTCATATTGATCCCTCTTATACTCCACCAAGATGCGAAATAAATCATAACACCTCGATAATTAAGGAAAAACCAGAGTATATCTTTAAGCAATGTGACATGAAGTTGAAGTAAGAACTTGCTAGATCTAGTCATGGAGATTGATTAGTGTCACTTCAAATCCTGTAACATCCCAAGTATGAAAACAACCTTAGAATTCTTGCTCCTTGTTTAATTTCAGTTGCATCATTCCATCATTAGCATTGCATTTGTTTTCACTTGTTTTCCATTTGAATTTCAAATCAAATTTCAAACCATTATGTTTCACACTTGGTCTGTTACAACCTTTCCAAATAAAACATTCAAATCAAACCATTTATTTTGATTCCAATAAACTTGAATTTTTCATATAATTAACTTGCTTAATTTTCAATATTTCAATTATTGCAAAATTCACTCAAATTCATTTAAATTACAAACAGCAACAAAAATTTAAAATTTTGAAAAACAAAAGTTTGTACAATTGGGATTTTGCAATAAGGAACCCATAAAAAATTACCACAAAAAATTTTAAACCCCAAAACCCTCCTATTTTTTTCTCTCCTTATTTCTTTTCATTTTCTTTTCAGCAAAAAAAAGGAAAAGGGAGCAACCAGGCCAGCCCAACTGGGCCGGCCCAGCCACCCCAGCCAGCGCAGCGCGCGGCAGCCGGCCCGCGGTCTCGTCTCCCTCCTCCGTACGGGGGATGACACAAGCAGGCGCCAGCACGCCCCGCACCACCCCCTCCTCACCTGCTCCTCCCTCTCCCCTTTTTCTACCCCCCGAGGCCCCAAACCCTAGCCAGAGCCTCCCTCTTCCTCCCTGCCGCCGCCATTCCTTTGTCTCCCCCTCGGATCCCCTCCCTTCCTCCTGCTTCTTTTTTGAATTTTTCTGAACCTTGCAACTAGCTGCCATGGCCGGAGCTTGACGGGGGTGGGGTAGAGGTTGTGGTCGCCGTCGAGGGTCTCACTTCGCGGGAACGGGACCCCCCGAGTCTTCCTCTTCCTCCTCGCTTCCAGGGAAGGGCCCGAACGGCCTCGGATCACCACCACCGCCTCGTCGACGTCGACTGTCACCGCCACCTCGCCGAGCTGCCCTCCTCCTCCTTCCTCTACCTCCCCAGGGTAAGCACCCCCCTTTCTATCTCCTTCTTCCTGTTGCACGCACACCCTGCACCTCCCTGCACTCGACCACGCACAGCTGCGGCCACGGCACGGCCACACGCCGGCGATCACCGGCCGCCCCTGCAAGTTCAGTTAACTGAAACTTTCAGTTTCAGTTAACGAACGTGAGCCAACCCGCAAAACCCCACGCGTCCTAGATCTGCCACGATTTCGAGCCGTAGCCCAGTGGCCAGAGCCTCACGCGCGCACGCCCGCTTCGCGGGTTCGACCCCCCCCCCCCCCCCCCGCGCGGATAAAAGCCACCTTTTTTGCCTCTTTCCGCACACGCGCGACCGGGCCCGCTTGTCGGCGCTAGTGGTTGCCACCTCGGCTTCCACACGCCCGCGTGGCGTCTCGCGTGGCACCTGGGGCCACCTGTAAGTGCCCCAGGGCTAGCTACTGCTGTGTGCACCCGAACCCCCTGGCCAGATCTGAAAAGATCTTCACAAACAGACCCCTCCGAAGTTTCAACCAAGTCCCTGTAATTATTTTCTATGTCCCTGGTTATTTTAATAAACCATAAAAATGCTTAAAACTTTGTAATTTAATAACTTTTGCTAGGAAACTCAAAATGCAAAACTTTCAACATGAAAACCACTCCATTTTAAATGCTCTACACTAATATCAACTTTATTTCTGGTTTTGAATAATTTAAAATGCTGCAAGCATTTATTACTTGTTAAATGCTTTAAACATTGCAAAAATCATATCTTGGGCATACAAATTCCAAATGGAGCAAACTAAATATGTTTTCCAATAAGAATTAAATGCTCTATCCAAATATGCAATAATAATAATGTTTCGAGAAACTAAAAATCGCACTAATTTCAGTACTGATTTTCATTCAAATAAAATGCCAAAAGCCATAATTAAATATTTACCACTCCAAATTTGGCAAATAAAATATCTAGTTGAAGCTAATTTCATTTTCTAGATGTTTCTATCATCTCTCATGCATTTAATCCACTTTAACAAATGTTTAGTTGTAGTTCATTAAATTCTCAATTAATGCACATGGGCTTTACCATATGCAATTCAATTGCATATGGGCCCATTTAATTATGTTACCATGTCAACTAGCTTATCGTTCATGCATCCTTCAAAATTGTCATGCATCATCCCATGTTGTGCATTATGCCATATTATTGATTGTTTGTCTCTCTGCGTTGTTTGATTGCTTCTTCTCGAATAGACGACGACGTTGAGACAGACGAGGTTTACGACACTACTTCAGAGGAGTTAGCCCAGTACCAGGCTACTGAGTTTGGAGGCAAGTATTCACTCACATGAACCATGTGTCCTTTCCACACTGGATACCAATACTTTCCGTTGTCTAATCTGCTAGCCTTAAGATTCGTTGCTTGTGTTCTGATCATGTCACATGTTATCCTGTAACCCTGATATAGCCTATCCTCCACACCTATAACCCTGTTGCTTGTTGCCTGTGTCTTACTAGCATGCTTAGGTTGTTTATGCTCGAGTCTGAGGTTCGTTATTTATGTTACCATATTATTTATGTGTTGGGGGCTCGCTATTTAAACAACCACCTGTTAATGTTTGAGGTAATGCTAATTTGATGATAAGGCACCGGTAGGAGGCCGGGTATGGTCTTGAGGCCTGCTAGTGTCAAACTCAGGGAAAGTTCTTGTCCTCTAGATCCATGATGAGCGCGCTAACCGCATGTGGGAAGCGTGTATGGGCGCCCCCCTCAACTTTGATTCGATTCGCATCTCGTCCAAATCGCCTCATTTAGTTCGGGTTTTCCATTTGCCGCATGCATATGCAGGTGCGAACCCTTGGTGCCAGGGTGGTAACTTTTGTAGTCGGCATTTAGGGAGACACGTTCTTAGAGTGCTATGAAGGTCCCCTTTTCTTCGTGGGGCTTGATTAGCCGTGCGCTCAATTGCACGGGGTTCTTTGGGCTTGATGCGAAGAAGAGTTGGGTTGTGTTGAGTGGCCTGCTTGGTGGGTTTGATCCCCGCCTGGCGGGTTATTCTTACGTGTACGGCCAAATTGGTGCATCCCTGCAGGGTTAAATCTTCTCGAGAAGCCGTGTTGTCCGCGGTTATGGATGACTTGGTGATCGGGCTGGCTAACAAGGATTAGACAACTTACACCTAATTGATAATAATTTGACTAGTAATAGGCTTATTGACACAATAACTTGAAACCTTCATTAATCCAACTGTGTGGGTTATCTTCGGATTGCTTCTTTGGATAAGGGGCGAGATCCAGGATGGGTTTGTTTGAGGTTAGTGGTAGTTGGTTCCGATGCGCTATCTTATCCCTTTCTTTTAGCCGGATGTTGTAGCGTGTCTCTGTAGTTGGTTAGGGCAGCCCGCTGCCGCACCTTTGTATCACCTATCTTCCGTTGAACCCAAAGCATCTGTACTTGGTGTTGTCAGGTACCCTTTGGTATCTTGTGCGTCTTGCTTGCCAGTACTCGTCTGTACTGACCCCTTTGGGGCTGCGTGTTCTGCAGACTACGTTTCCGAGGATCCCCATGGTGGCTACTACGTGGAATATGACGAGGCTGCTGACGAGTAGATAGCGGACCCGGGCAGGATCCGAGACTTCGTGGATGGGCTCCGTTCTTTCGTTTCCGGCCTCTTAGGCCTATTTGGATCTTGTCTGTACTCAGACACTTTGGATGCTTCCGCTGTGATGTAATGATGACTTGTTGGGACATGTGTCCTCTGCATGACTGTATTTGCTATCTCTGCTCAAGTGAGAGCTTGTTGCCACTTATTTCTATTTCTTTGTGTCTTAGAGATTTGTTGTGATATCACTTGTTCAAATGCCGTTGACGTACCATGTGTGTATGTTATGAAGTACGTCAATGGAAGTATTCGGATTTCTATTGGATGGTTTCACAGACTATGAATAGTAGAGGATGGTTGTCACACGTTTACGTGTTGGCCTACTCATATTGAGATGCGGGTGCGGGTAGGCCCCGTAAGCCATTTATCTACTGTTTAGCGGGCTGTGAGTATCCTCTAAAAGTCCGGGTGCGACAAATGGTATCAGAGCCTGTCTGCCTGTAGGATCCCTTTTACTGGTCGCAGTTGAGTCTAGAAACTATTTTGTAGCTATATAGGAAAAATTAAACGTGAGAGTAGGAATTCTGTTCTTTTATTTCTTTCCCCACCCACCCTCCCTTTTTCTACTAAGGAAGTGCAACGTTGTTTTCTCTTCTCATCTAAACTTTCAAGTTAGGATTTCACGTATCTTGATTTCTCTAGGATGGTTATATCTACTAGACCATAGGAATGGAGGTGGTTGTGACATGATTTTCATGTTGCCTACTCACGATTGAGAACGGAGGCACATAAGCCCCGGAAACAGATCCTCTATTCCTTAAGCAGTAGATATTGATCCTTTAGAAGCCCGGATGGGTTTTCCGTAGTACCTCAGGAGTGTTTGGTCTCGTGTTTCCCAAATGTTGCTTCGATATCCTGTTCTTCTCAAGATCCTTTCGTCCGTTGGAACCTTGTTGTTGCTTGCCACTTCAGTTTTTCTACCGGCGTCTAATCAAAGCTTCCCCGATCATCTGCAGATGGATCTCAGGTTCTACCCGCAGGTGGTTCGTATGACTCGTTGCGACAGCACTGCCGGTTATACGGAGATGCTGAGAGACATGGTCACTTTTCTGGGGTTCCGTTGGGCACCAGAGTACCAGGTCTACGAGCAGCAGCGAGAGTTTGAGCAGACCTACTACCAGGCTATCGTCTACATTCTGTCAGATGATGGCATGAGCGTAGTCCACCGCTACGAGGCAGTGGGTTCCACAGTGGATATGGCTGTGCAGCAGGCAGCTTATGTGAGCCTCACCGTCCTTCGTGCTGACTACTGGGGATTTGACGATTCTATCTATCGCCACATCCCCCGTGGTTACATCACTTCGGAGGGAGCTCACTTCACTCTCTACGACAACTTGGATGTTTACGAGCATGATAACTCTAGGATGCACACCACTGCTCAGTTTGTGAGACAGAGTGACGCAGTTGCCCACACACTATCTCAGGAGTTGGCTTCAGTCCGAGAGCAGCTTTACCTTGCTTTGACTCGTCTGGCGACTTACACCATAGACTTTGTTGGAGACAAGCGCTTTGCACGTTTCGATCACCCAGTTGGGCGTCGTCTGCCAGATGCTGGAGGTTACGAGCCGATCAGAGGTCCACTCATTAACCTTGGTGCTGGTTACACTGGGATTCCACGCTTTGGAGCACAGGGAGTCGACGCTATGTACTTCACCACGCCTAGAGTCGGTCTCAGACCATGTCATATCTACGTGGATCGTCGTTCCACCTACTTTCGTGGGCGTGCTCCTCACCGTACCTCTCACCGTACTCCTCGCCGCCGTCCTGCGTGATGAGCATGGGAGTACCGATGTACCCATTCTTAGCTATGTTTAGTTATCCTTTGGTATTCGAACCATTTATGGTGTGTTGGATATTCTGATGTAATTGAACATGTGATGGTGTACCTTTTGGTTATCTATTCATGCGTCAGAGTAATCTATCTTTCGGTTGCCAAGTCTATCATTGTCTATTGTTGTGCTAAAATGCATTTCCATTCAGGACGCCGCCAACAAGGAACAACACGCCTGAGCCACCGCCAATCACGGAGCTGTTGACTCAGATGACACAAGTCATGACGCAGATGGCCCAGTTTCAGGCTAATCAGCACATC
This sequence comes from Alopecurus myosuroides, assembly GCA_028641055.1. Classification (NCBI taxonomy): domain Eukaryota; kingdom Viridiplantae; phylum Streptophyta; class Magnoliopsida; order Poales; family Poaceae; genus Alopecurus; species Alopecurus myosuroides. Next base: position 208,908,760 of record CM054057.1, on the reverse strand, counting down.
AACCAGACAGCTCCACGAGTCAGCATCAAGGAGTTTCTCAGTCTGGGCCCAAGAGCTTTCGTGGCCACACGCGAGCCTCTGGACGCTGATGACTGGATCCGTGAGATAGTCAAGGCTCTGGAGATTGCACACGTAGCTGAAGAAGACAAGGTCAAGTATGCTTCCTATCTGCTGAAGGGTCAAGCAGCTTCTTGGTGGGAAAACTTCCAGGCCATGAGAACTGGGATGCCAGTCACGTGGGATCGTTTCAAGGAAGCCTTCCTGAAACACCACATTCCAGATGGTCTCATGGAAAGAATGCGTGAAGAGTTTTGCTCACTTAAGCAGGGCAAGTTGGACGTCATCGGGTATCAGAGTGAGTTTAATCGCCTCGCTCGATACGCTGGAGATGAGGTGTCCACTGAAGCTAAAAAGATGGCAAGGTTCCGCAGAGGCTTCAACCCGGAACTCAAGTATGCCCTCACCAATGTCAAGGCTAACAGCTTCGAGGATCTCGTTAACACCGCGCTCAATGAAGAAAATGGGCGCAAGGCGTTCGAGGAGTCTCGCAAGCACTCGCGTGAGGGTGGTTCCTCCTCCAACATGACCACCCCTCGCAGAAGCGCCGCATCTGGGTACCAAATGGTGCTGTCACTCGGGCTCCATACGCCCAAACTTCTCCAGGCTTCGCTCCCTGCCCACCCAACCCTGCTCAGGTGCATGATACAAGGGCTTCAATGGGGCAGCCAAGGCCAGGGCCTCCTCGTGTTGTCACATGCTACAAGTGCAAGCAGACAGGGCACTACGCCGACAAGTGCACGCAGAGGCAGCTACCTCCACCACCACCTCGTCCTAACACAAACCAGGCAATGGTGCGCGCTCCCCCGCCTAAGGCCTTCAACTCCAACAACAGGCCTGTCGGGAGGACCGCAAGGGTGAACCATGTCAAGATCGACAAAGCTGAGGAAGCTCCTGACATCTCTCTCGGTACATTTCCCGTAAACTCTATTCCAGCTAAAGTGTTGTTTGATACCGGAGCATCACATTCTTTTGTGTCAAAGACCTTTGCCACAACAAACGACCTAATTGTGGTTCCACTAAGTAATCAGATCACTGTTCACTCCCCGGGATCTCAAATGTTGACTTCCAAGATAAGTAAGGACAATCAAATCCTAATTGAAGGTCGCATGTTCCTTGCTTCTCTTATGTTGCTGGGAAATTCTGACATTGATGTCATTCTTGGTATGGAATGGCTGAAGGCCAATAAAGCAAGAATTGACTGTGCTCAAAAGTCAATAACTCTGTCCCACCCTTCTGGCCAGATAATATATTCTCCACATGAATCAAGTTCCATTCAGCTATGCACCCTCAATGCAAAACCTCTACCTTCACTTGAAAATGTTCCGGTGGTTTGCGACTTCCCTGACGTCTTTCCAGAAGAGTTGCCAGGAATGCCTCCGGACAGAGCTGTTGAGTTCGTGATCGAACTTGAACCAGGTACTACTCCAATCTCTAAGCATCCCTACAAGATAGGAACTCCCGAGCTGAAGTTGTTGAAGGAACAAATTGATATGTACATGGAAAAAGGTTACATTCAACCTAGTTCCTTGGCTTGGGGTTGCCCAACTCTGTTCGTTGCGAAGAAGGATCAAACAAAGAGACTCGTTGTTGACTATCGTCCTCTTAACGAGAAGACCATCAAAAATAAGTATCCAATTCCTCGCATCGATGATCTTTTTGATCAACTTGCTGGAGCCTCTATATTCTCCAAGTTGGACTTGAGAATGGGTTACCATCAAATAAAGATCAGAAAAGAGGATGTTCCAAAGACAGCCTTCACCACTCGCTACGGTCTATACGAATTCACCGTCATGTCCTTTGGTCTCACCAATGCACCGGCGACCTTCTCTCGACTCATGAATTCTGTCTTCCATGAATACCTCGACAAGTTCGTTGTGGTATATCTTGATGACATTCTTGTCTACTCCAAATCCGAGGAAGAGCATGAAGAACATCTTCGTCTCACTCTCATGAAGCTTCGCGAGCATCGTCTCTATGCCAAGTTCTCCAAATGTGAGTTTTGGATTTCCGAAGTCGTTTATCTTGGTCATGTCATCTCTTCCAAGGGCATAGCCATTGATCCAGAAAAGGTTAAAGAAATTGTTGATTGGAAACCTCCAAAGACGGTGAAACAAGTAAGAACTTTTCTTGGCTTGGCTAGCTATTGTCGTCGCTTCGTCCCAAACTTCTCCAAGATTGCCAAACCTCTCACTGACCTCACAAAGAAGGACAAGAAGTTCGTCTGGTCTCCACAATGTGATGAAAGTTTCAATCTCCTGAAGACTAAACTCACTTCTACACCAGTTCTGGTTGGCCCAGATCCTTCCAAACCTTTCCAAATATTATGTGATGCTTCTCTCCAAGGTCTAGGTGCAGTTCTTATGCAAGAACGTCAAGTTGTGGCTTATGCTTCACGACAGTTGAACACACATGAGCTCAATTATCCCAATCATGACCTTGAACTTGCAGCAGTTGTGTTTGCCCTCAAGAAATGGAGACAATACTTGTTGGGTAATCGCACTGAAATCTTTTCCGATCATAAGAGTCTGAAGTACATCTTCACCCAACCAGATCTAAACCTCAGACAAAGGAGATGGATTGAAAAGATCAAAGACTTTGATCTTACCATTTCTTACACTCCAGGCAAGGCTAATGTTATGGCCGATGCTCTCAGTCGCAAGTCGTATTGCAATAATCTCATGATCATGGAAAGCCAACTCCTCTTCATGAAGAATTCCAGAAGCTGAATCTTGGTCTTGTTCCTCAAGGCTATCTTGCAAACTTGACAGCCAGTCCAACTCTCGAGGACAAGATTCGTTCTGAACAACTTCGTGATGCTGAAATCAAGAAGATTGTAGAGCACATCAAAGCAGGCAATGAGAAATTTGAGTCCTTCTCAATTGATGACAAGGGAACTATGTTCTTCAAAGGACGCATTGCAGTTCCTCAAATTCAAAGTCTCAAAGATGTCATTCTCAAGGAGGCTCATGAAACTCCTCTCTCCATACACCCTGGAAGTACAAAGATGTACCAGGATCTCAAGACACTATATTGGTGGCCTAGCATGAAACGTGAAATTGCTCAATACGTTTCTGAATGCGACGTTTGTCAACGTGTTAAGGCAGTTCATCAGAAAACAGCCGGTCTTCTCCATCCTCTGAAAATCCCTGAATGGAAGTGGGACATGATTGAAATGGACTTCGTCACTGGTTTCCCAAAGTCCAAGAGGGGCAACGATGCAATCTTCGTTGTCATTGATCGACTCGCTAAAGTCGCTCACTTCTTTCCTGTCAAAGAGACAATCTCAGCTAGTCAGTTAGCAGAGCTCTACACAGCAAAGATTGTTCCTCTTCATGGTGTTCCATTGGAAATAAGCTCAGACCGTGGAAGCATCTTCACTTCTCATTTCTGGAAAAGCTTTCAAGAAGCCTTGGGCACCAAGCTTCTGTTCAGCACAGCCTACCATCCTCAGTCTCAAGGGCAAGTCGAAAGAGTCAATCAGATTCTCGAGGATATGCTCAGAGCATGTGGTCTCTCTTTTGGCATGAAATGGGAGGAATGTCTTCCATATGCTGAATTCTCCTACAACAACAGCTTCCAGGCAAGCCTAGGCATGGCACCATTTGAGGCTCTCTATGGCCGCAGATGCAGGAGTCCAATCAATTGGTCTGGAGCTGGTGAACGTTCACTCTTAGGCCCTGACATTGTTAACGAGGCCGAAGAGAAAGTTCGCATCATTCGTGACAATCTCAAGATTGCTCAGTCTCGTCAGAAAAGCTACTATGACAGCAAACACAGGGACATGGTTTATGCACCTGGAGACAAAGCATATCTCCGTGTAACTCCCCTCAGAGGCACTCATCGTTTTGGCGTCAAAGGAAAGCTTGCACCAAGATATATTGGTCGTTTCAACATTCTCTCAAGGCGTGCGGAAAATGCCTATCGTCTTGAGCTTCCAGAAAAGCTATCCAAGGTGCACGATGTCTTTCACGTGTTACAGCTCAAGAGGTGCTTCAAAGATCCAGGGCGTGCAGTTGGTCATGAATCTATTCAACTGCAAGAAGACCTCTCTTATGAAGAGCATCCTGTTCGCATTCTCGATGAGACCGAGCGCAAAACTCGCAACAAGAGCACCAAGTTCTTAAAAGTGAAGTGGTCTCATCATTTCGATAAAGAGGCAACGTGGGAGACCGAAGAGGATCTTCGCAAGAAGTATCCGGACCTTTTCTCTTCTCAGTAGGAATCTCGGGGCGCGATTCCTTCAAGGGGGGGCGTTTTGTAACATTCCAAGTATGAAAACAACCTTAGAATGCTTGCTCCTTGTTTAATTTCAGTTGCATCATTCCATCATTAGCATTGCATTTGTTTTCACTTGTTTTCCATTTGAATTTCAAATCAAATTTCAAACCATTATGTTTCACACTTGGTCTGTTACAACCTTTCCAAATAAAACATTCAAATCAAACCATTTATTTTGATTCCAATAAACTTGAATTTTTCATATAATTAACTTGCTTAATTTTCAATATTTCAATTATTGCAAAATTCACTCAAATTCATTTAAATTACAAACAGCAACAAAAATTTAAATTTTTGAAAAACAAAAGTTTGTACAACTGGGCTTTTGCAATAAGGAACCCACAAAAAATTACCACAAAAATTTTTAAACCCCAAAACCCTCCTATTTTTTTCTCTCCTTATTTCTTTTCATTTTCTTTTGAGCAAAAAAAAAGAGGAAAAGGGAGCAACCAGGCCAGCCCAACTGGGCCGGCCCAGCCACCCCAGCCAGCGCAGCGCGCGGCAGCCGGCCCGCGGCCTCGTCTCCCTCCTCCGTACGGGGGATGACGCAAGCAGGCGCCAGCACGCCCCGCACCACCCCCTCCTCACCTGCTCCTCCCTCTCCCCTTTTTCTACCCCCCGAGGCCCCAAACCCTAGCCAGAGCCTCCCTCTTCCTCCCTGCCGCCGCCATTCCTTTATCTCCCCCTCGGATCCCCTCCCTTCCTCCTGCTTCTTTTCTGAATTTTTATGAACCTTGCAACTAGCTGCCATGGCCGGAGCTTGACGGGGGTGGGGTAGAGGTTGTGGTCGCCGTCGAGGGTCTCACTTCGCGGGAACGGGACCCCCGAGTCTTCCTCTTCCTCCTCGCTTCCAGGGCAGGGCCCGAACGGCCTCGGATCACCACCACCGCCTCGTCGACATCGACTGTCACCGCCACCTCGCCGAGCTGCCCTCCTCCTCCTTCCTCTACCTCCCCAGGGTAAGCACCCCCCTTTCTACCTCCTTCTTCCTGTTGCACGCACACCCTGCACCTACCTGCACTCGACCACGCACAGCTGCGGCCACGGCACGGCCACACGCCGGCGATCACCGGTCGCCCCTGCAAGTTCAGTTAATTGAAACTTTCAGTTTCAGTTAAAGAACGTGAGCCAACCCTCAAAACCCCACGCGTCCTAGATCTACCACGATTCCGAGCCGTAGCCCAGTGGCCAGAGCCTCACGCGCGCACGCTCGCGTCGCGGGTTCGACCCCCCCCCCCCCCCCCCGCGCGCGGATAAAAGCCACCTTTTTTGCCTCTTTCCGCACACGCGCGGCCGGGCCCGCTTGTCGGCGCCAGTGGTTGCCACCTCGGCTTCCACACGCCCGCGTGGCGTCTCGCGTGGCACCTGGGGCCACCTGTAAGTGCCCCTGGGCTAGCTACTGATGTGTGCACCCGAACCCCCTGGCCAGATCTGAAAAGATCTTCACAAACAGACCCCTCCGAAGTTTCAACCAAGTCCCTGTAATTATTTTCTATGTCCCTGGTTATTTTAATAAACCATAAAAATGCTTAAAACTTTGTAATTTAATAACTTTTGCTAGGAAACTCAAAATGCAAAACTTTCAACATGAAAACCACTCCATTTTAAATGCTCTACACTAATATCAACTTTATTTCTGGTTTTGAATAATTTAAAATGCTGAAAACATTTATTACTTGTCAAATGCTTTAAACATTGCAAAAATCATATCTTGGGCATACAAATTCCACATGGAGCAAACTAAATATGTTTTCCAATCAGAATTAAATGCTCTATCCAAATATGCAATAATAATAATGTTTCGAGAAACTAAAAATCCCACTAATTTCAGTACTGATTTCCATTCAAATAAAATGCCAAAAGCCATAATTAAATATTTACCACTCCAAATTTGGCAAATAAAATATCTAGTTGAAGCTAATTCCATTTCCTAGATGTTTCTATCATCTCTCATGCATTTAATCCACTTTAACCAATGTTTAGTTGTAGTTCATTAAATTCTCAATTAATGCACATGGGCTTTACCATATGCAATTCAATTGCATATGGGCCCATTTAATTATGTTACCATGTCAACTAGCTTATCGTTGATGCATCCTTCAAAATTGTCATGCATCATCCCATGTTGTGCATTATGCCATGTTATTGATTGTTTGTCTCTCTGCGTTGTTTGATTGCTTCTTCTCGAATAGACGACGACGTTGAGACAGACGAGGTTTATGACACTACTTCAGAGGAGTTAGCCCAGTACCAGGCTACTGAGTTTGCAGGCAAGTATTCACTCACATGAACCATGTGTCCTTTCCACACTGGATACCGATACTTTCCGTTGTCTAATCTGCTAGCCTTAAGATTCGTTGCTTGTGTTCCGATCCTATCACATGTTATCCTGTAACCCTGATATAGCCTATCCTCCACACCTATAACCCTGTTGCTTGTTGCCTGTGTCTTACTAGCATGCTTAGGTTGTTTATGCTCGAGTCTGAGGTTCGTTATTTCTGTTACCATATTATTTATGTGCTGGGGGATCGCTATTTAAACAACCACCTGTTAATGTTTGAGGTAATGCTAATTTGATGATAAGGCACCGGTAGGAGGCCGGGTATGGTCTTGAGGCCTGCTAGTGTCGAACTCAGGAAAAGTTCTTGTCCTCTAGATCCATGATGAGCGCGCTAACCGCATGTGGGAAGCGTGTATGGGCGTCCCCCTCAACTTTGATTCGATTCGCATCTCGTCTAAATCGCCTCATTTAGTTCGGGTTGTCCATTTGCCGCATGCATATGCAGGTGCGAACCCTTGGCGCCAGGGTGGTAACTTTTATAGTCGGCATTTAGGGAGACACGTTCTTAGAGTGCTATGAAGGTCCCCTTTTCTTTGTGGGGCTTGATTAGCCGTGCGCTCAATTGCACGGGGTTCTTTGGGCTTGATGCGAAGAAGAGTTGGGTTGTGTTGAGTGGCCTGCTTGGTGGGTTTGATCCCCGCCTGGCGGGTTATTCTTACGTGTACGGCCAAATTGGTGCATCCCTGCAGGGTTAAATCTTCTCGAGAAGCCGTGTTGTCCGCGGTTATGGATGACTTGGTGATAGGGCTGGCTAACAAGGATTAGACAACTTACACCTAATTGATAATAATTTGACTAGTAATAGGCTTATTGACACAATAACTTGAAACCTTCATTAATCCAACTGTGTGGGTTATCTTCGGATTGCTTCTTTGGATAAGGGGCGAGATCCAGGATGGGTTTGTTTGAGGTTAGTGGTAGTTGGTTCCGATGCGCTATCTTATCCCTTTCTTTTAGCCGGATGTTGTAGCGTGTCTCTGTAGTTGGTTAGGGCAGCCCGCTGCCGCACCTTTGTATCACCTATCTTCCGTTGAACCCAAAGCATCTGTACTTGGTGTTGTCGGGTACCCTTTGGTATCTTGTGCGTCTTGCTTGCCAGTACTCGTCTGTACTGACCCCTTTGGGGCTGCGTGTTCTGCAGACTACGTTTTCAAGGATCCCCATGGTGGCTACTACGTGGAGTATGACGAGGCTGCTGACGAGTAGATAGCGGACCCGGGCAGGATCCGAGACTTCGTGGATGGGCTCCGTTCTTTCGTTTCCGGCCTCTTAGGCCTATTTGGATCTTGTCTGTACTCAGACACTTTGGATGCTTCCGCTGTGATGTAATGATGACTTGTTGGGACATGTGTCCTCTGCATGACTTTATTTGCTATCTCTGCTCAAGTGAGAGCTTGTTGCCACTTATTTATATTTCTTTGTGTCTTAGAGATTTGTTGTGATATCACTTGTTCAAATGCCGTTGACGTACCATGTGTGTATGTTATGAAGTACGTCAATGGAAGTATTCGGATTTCTATTGGATGGTTTCACAGACGATGAATAGTAGAGGATGGTTGTCACAAGTTTACGTGTTGGCCTACTCATATTGAGATGCGGGTGCGGGTAGGCCCCGTAAGCCATTTATCTACTGTTTAGCGGGCTGTGAGTATCCTCTAAAAGTCCGGGTGCGACAAATCCCCGGTAACAAGGTACTCCTTTTTATCCCTAGTGAGGTAACTAAGAAAGGTTTAACAAAACCTAAGTGGATCGTTGAACGTCTGTCACTTTCACAGCACTAGCCACCCCCCGTTACTCCAACTAATGCACCCATCACCCCACACACGCTCTCAAGAACTAGATTGATCAAAGCTAGCAAATAAGAACGGGGTACATAAGATACATCTACTCAAATAACTCAAGAGAAACAATTGCAATCTGAGATTCAATAACTCATAGAAAAGATCCACCACATAGGAATTACAACGGTGCCCGTAATCATGTGAGGCAGCCCATACGGATCTAATTAGTGAAGCACATAGAGAGAGAGAGAGAGAGAGAGAGAGAGATACAAGTGCTACTTCCACAAACCCATAGCCCTGGGGTGGACTACTCCCTCTTCATGGAGATGTCGATGGAGATGGCGTTGGAGGGGTAGGAGATCACACCGGCGGCGCCCCGCCGGAGTTTTCCCCTCCAATCTGGAACTTCTGGTCTCTGTTTTGGTGTTTTGGTGTTTCGGCGGCGCTCTCCTCCGTAAGGGTACGGGGGGGCCCTTTTTATAGTCGGTTTTAGGTCAAGACGGAGTCGGTAAGTCAAAGATGGAAGGAATTGGGGCCACAGGGGCCAAAAGGGGGCCTCTCACGCGGCCAAGGAATCTGGCCGCGTGGAGGGTCCTCTTTGGGGCCTCCTTGCCCAATTCTCGTGGATCCTTCGCCCGCAAGTCTTCTCCTTCCAAAAAAATGACCCCCGCAGATTTTCAGGTGATTCCGCGGAAGTTTGCCCCCTGAAACGTCAAAAATATAGAAAACGGGGTTTCTGACAGGCAGGGTTAATTCCATAAAAGTTGGGGGACTTTGTAATTTAACCCCAAAATACTATAAAACATTGAATTATACCCTTATATGATGCAATATGTCATAGAAAACCATGTGAAAATAAGCAAAATTCATCTATGCATTTTACATGCATCAGCATGATATGAAAAATTCTAGCCACAGTCTATACAAGCTTCTACTTGCACCGTTATAAATTCTACGACAAGCAGCAGTTTCTTTTCCCAACAAGCACCATACAAAACATTCTTTAACAAAAACTCTCCAAATACTACAGCAAGAAAACATGAGAGTACTCACATAACACTACTAAAACTAACATCTCTGAACAAGAGATGCAATGAAAACAAGAGCTAAGGCACCAGCTAGAAGAAAAACCAAGAATACTAGCATACCAAGTATTCAAACGAAAAAGCGGAGCGTGTCTCTCTCCCAAACAAGGAATTCTAGGGTACAACTATATTATTGCAGAAAACAAAACAAAGGAAAAAAACAAATATATGCTCCAAGTAAACTTCATATGATGTGACCGAATAAAAATATAGTTTCACTAGAAGTGACCTGATAGATTGTTAATGAAGAAGGGGATGCCTTGGGCATGCCCAAGATTAGGTTCCCGAGTCTTCTAAAAATATGCTTGGATGAACCAAGGGGGCGTCCCCAAGATTTGACCTTGCACTCTTCTTGATCACATATATCACCCTCTTCTCTTGACCCTTGAAAACTTCCTTCACACCACACTCAAGAGTAATTCGCGTTAGAGGGTTAGTGCAACAATAAAAAATCCATAGGTTCCGTAAGGGCACAAGTTTATACTTTTAAACATTAGCTACAGACACTGATGTTTCATGAAGAAAAGAAATCCCCTTGACATCGCAAAAGAGCAAATGCAAGAAAAATGGCAGAATCTGTCAAAACCAGAACAATTTGTAAATACGATTTTTTTCGAGGCACGTACGTTGCTCATATAGAAAAACTTAAAGAACGAAACAGTTGCGTAATTAGCCGAGGAATAAGCACAAGAAATTTCGGGTCATTCTGATTTTCTGTGATTTGTACAATTTTTTATGGTGGACAGCAGAAATGTGTTTCCTGCGTAGAAATCCGAAAACCAACTCCAACTCTCGTCAGAAACTTTACTTGGCACAACTAAAACATGAAAAGAAAGATACAAAGGAGTTTCTATAGAAGTATACAACCCCTTGAATCAAATAAAACCGAGAAAAAAAAAGCAAAAATAAAACCATGGGTTATCTCCCAAGAAGTGCTTTTATTTAACGCCTTTTAGCTAGGCCCAGAAAAGTGGAACTAAGTGTTTTCAAGTGAAGAAGAATCCAAGTAAAGATTTGGAAATTCCTTAATAATGCATTGTATTTTATCTAAGCGAATTTCAGAGGCTCCTCTCTTAGAAATTTTAGGCTTACTATTCTCATCAACTAAATCCTCGGGAACAATCCAATCAAAATTATTTTCTTGGGTTCATGTAGTGCTACCAATTTAAAGGGGATTGGTATTTTATCCTCCTTTTCATTTATAGATTTAGTTTTTTCAAGAGCACCAACAATATCTACACATGAGCCTAGCATATTGAAATGACGAGAGACTTTTCTAGCTTCTATAACAACATCTTTAAATTTTGTAAGCATCATTTCTAAGATAAAGTTCCTTTTCTCAACATCTTTAATGTTATTCAAGTTGAGAAACATATGTTGTAATATGGGATGAAGGTTAACAAACCTAGCTTCTAACATGTGAACTAAACAAATTGCAGCAGTCTCATAATTTGGAGCAAGTTCTACTATGGATTTTTCCTCAAAATTATCATGCTTACTAACATGATCAAAGAATTCTTTAATGGTATCCTTTCCAAGAACAGAACCACTTCCTACTGGCAGATCTTTTAGGGTAAACTTAGGAAACAACATGATGAAAAATAACAACGAGGTAACAAAAGTAACAACTAGAATAAGAACTATTTTTTTGTATTTTTGATAAAGAGAAGCAAACAAGACAAAATAAAATAAACTAAGCAAAACAAAAACAAAGTAAAGAGATTGGAAGTGAGAGACTCCCCTTGCAAAAATTCTCTTCCTCCCCGGAAACAATGCCTGAAAATGCTTTGATGCGTGTGAACACACGTTCGTTGGGAGACCCCAAGAGGAAGGTATGAAGAGTGCAACATCAAGTTCCCTTAGAAAGAAACGAAAGTTGAATCGACCAGTAGGAGGAAGGAGTAACTTCAGAAGATTGAAGCAGCTGAGATGGCAGTGCGCACTACCGGTTCAGAAGCAACATGGAACCTACACAGCACAATCAAATCACTTTTCCCCAACGAAGCAGTGAGGTTGTCAATCTCACCGGTTTTGGTGAACACAAAGAGGTTAAATGTATGGTGCGGAAAACAGTATTAACAGTATGAAAGCAGCAGGTTTTTTATCAGTATGAGGAAAAAGGACCGGGTGCATATTTCATTAGTGGTGTCTCTCCGTAAAAGATAAATAACATGTGTGGTGAACAAATTACAACTGGTCAATTGACATAAATGAAGACTGTACCGTAGTGCATATGCAAGACATAAAGATTACTATGTGATTCGTGCGTGCATTACAACAAAATACATAGACCGTCATCCAACTGCATCTATGTCTAATAATCCACCCTCCGAATATCATCTGAACAAACGTTGGGTATTAAGTTGCAAGCAACAGATTATCGCAGTCAGCAAAGTGTGTAAAGTAAACAATGTAAACTAGGTAAACACCGTTGTTTTCTCCCTAATGGAAACATCACATCCTCCATCCGTCACGTTTCTGTCACTCGATCACAGATGGAAAGGAGGTATGAACCCACTATCGAACATAAATACTCCCTCTTGGAGTTGCTAGCATCTACTTGACCAGAGCATCTAATAATAACGGAGAGCATGCAAGATCATAAATAACATAAGCATCAAGATAACATGATAGATTGATAATCAGAAGACATAGCATTCAACATTCATCAGATCCCAGCAAACACAACATGTAGCATTACATGCAGCTAAAAGATCTAAACATGAGGTACAAAGTGGAGAGCACAACCATCTAGCTACTGCTATGGACTCGTAGTCCAGGGATGAACTACTCACGCATCACTTCGGAGGAGGGCATGGTGGTGTAGACCCCTCCGGTGATGAATTCCCCTCCCGGCATTTTGCCGGGGAGAGCTCCAGAACCCTCCCGATCTCGGGATGACGATCACAGCGGTCTCAGGTGTTTTTCGGGACAAAGTGGTATATTTTTTAGGGTTAATATGTCGAGGGGTATAAATAGGCGAAAGGGCAAAGGCGGTGGAGGCCTGGGGGGCCCACACCACCCCATGGCGCGGCCAGGGGGCACACCTCCCTACGGTGTGGCCCCCCTATGGCCCCCCTTCGGATCTCTTCGGGACTCCGTGGAACCTTAGAAAATTCTAGGACCTCCGGACTTCAAATTTTCCAATTTCGAGAATATTTTCAGAAGAACTTTTCTGAAACTAAAAATAGAAGAAAATAGGGAACTGGCTCTGTGGCATCTTGTCAATAGGTTAGTCCGGAAAATCGATAAAAATGACATAAAGTGTATAGAAAACATGTGGAAACAACATGAAAAAACATGGAACATCAGAAATTAAGGATACATTTATGATTTTCAGACAACTATTTCTATGGTGGGTCGGCTCCAATGGAATTGGTGTCTATAACTGGGCTCATCCAAAAATTTGGCACAACTTCCCCTGCTTTTGTAACCAAATTTTGTAACAAATAGAACAACTGAAATAAATAAATATATAGTAGAATTTACAACTCATCAGACATGTAGTTCTCAGAATCCATAAGAAATGTGTTCACAACATGCCGCACATAGACAAGCAGGCACAATTCATACTTGTTTTCAGTTATCACAAAACATAGTAGTCAAACCAACACATACATAGAACAACATGCTCACACGAATAAAACACTTGTGTCCCTTACTTTTTCCTAGCACTGCTTGTTCGCGGGTGTCCGTAACCTTGGCCTTACTCTTCCGATCTCCCGTACAAGGTAAAGGGCGACTAGTCTGAAGGGGCTGGTGGTTGTTCTTCTTAAACCTTGATCGCTGGCTTGATTTGGGGCTCGTATGACTAGGTTCCGGTGCACTCCTTGACGGCGACAGTAACATATGGTCCTGAAAATGGTTCTCCACTTGTGTGTCATCCCACTCGCTTGATTATGAAGAATCATTAGGGCTGGGTTGTACCTCATACAATTCCTCCTCGGGACCCGTCTACCGATCAACTTACGGGACCGCTTCACCATTTTCTGCAATGAAACAAAGAGTAAACGATAGGAATAAATCCAAACTCATCCAAGATACTTATGTAGCTACTAACAAAAATATTCTGATGTGAACCTATAGACATGCACGAAGGGTGGACTCGACACCTTTATATACAAGCATTGTAATCTGAGATCAAAGTATTTAAAAAAAGGAATGATAAATATTTATATAAACTTAGCAACTATGTTGCACATGAAAAGTAACACAAATAATTAACAATGATCCATAATGCAATGAAGGTAATACGTTTGTTTCAATCATAAAAGAAAACATAATAAAGTGGTATCCAGTTTGTTTTTCGTGGAATAGCAAAACATTAATGCCAGGACACCTTCAAAGCTCAAATGGTGACTAGATACAAATAATTTGAGAGCAAGCAATACCATAATAATGAATCAATCAATAATACATTTTGGAACTACGCGCATTATACTCAGAATGACAACTATGCTCTCTTAACTGGTGCATAAAGTAAGAAGGTAAAGACTCAACATAAAATTAAAAGAAAGACCCTTCATAGAGGGAATCATGGATTACTCATATGCCAGAGCTTTTTATTTAATAAAATAGAGGTATTGAAAATATAATTTTGAGATAGGTGTATGTATTTGTCAATGAATGGTAATGAAAAACTTATCATAAGTGAGGTTTCCATTAGAACTTTTTTACTTTTCCTTAAGGTTGGCACTTTCCCCACCTTGTCTTACACAAACCGTGGCTAGACGTATTTACGGGTGCCCACCAACATTCATCAATCCATGGGGAAGCGCCTTTTTTATATTATTTGAGTTCATATTATTTGGCACCAGCTCTCGGAAAATTTAGATGAGCACAGATTCCATACTCATCGGGTGAAATAAGAGAGAAGAACCTTGCTTGACATAAGACATGATAAACTTTTAACTACTTCCTCATGAGCTAAAATAGGAACACAAAACATGTTTAATAATTTTGAAGGTTTAAAGGTACCACACAAGAAATTCACTTGGGGTGGCGGTGAAATACCACATATAGGTAGGTAAGGTGGACACACTAGAATAACTTTGTTTTTTTTGGGGGGAGTTGGATGCATGAGTAGAGCTCATACCCAGTATAGGGTGAAGACTAGCAAGAGCCTAGGAGCGACCAACTAAGTGAGAAATAACGGCCATATTCATGCCTATCGACAAAACATTATTAATCAAAGAATTAAGTGATATAACAAGTCAAAAACTAAATGTTCATCAATGCTAAAGGTGACTGGTTTATGGTCATAACATGGTGTGAGCATGTGCCAAGTCAAGCCAAATAAATCATCAAAGGAGAATACCACAATACCATGCTTAAATATGAGGAAACAACACATGATTTAATTTCAATGGCACATTAAGCACACTCGGTTATTTGAGACTAGTAATGATAGATCATATACTACTAAGCACAAAATTAAAATAACATCTAACATGACATTCCAAAGTCTAAGCCAGAGTCAAAACAAGCTACCACTATAAGCATGAAATATTTTACTATTCTCCAACACCAATCAACTTATTTGAAACAACATTTAAAGCAAATAATCATTGAAGACCAGATAGCTAATCATATATAGTTGAAGCAAACTAACAAGCTCCGGAAAAAATTCGACTGAAAAACAAGAGCTAAACGCAGTACTAGCAAAAACTTAACACTCAGAGAGCAATAAGAGTGAAAACTAGAGTGTTCTAGGCAATGAAAACAGAGTGTTTCTCTCTCCAAACTAAAAAGTGCTAGGATCCAACCTTTTATTACAGCAAGAAAAGAAAACTAAACTGGAAGCAAAATAAAATTATGCTCCAAGAATAACACATATCATGTGAAGGAATAAAAATATAGTGTTTTAAAAGAAACCTAATATTTTTGTAGATGAAGAAGGGGATGCCTTGGGCATCCTCAAGCTTTGATGCTTGTACTTATTGGATATGTCATGGGGTGACATGGGCATACCCAAGTTTGAGCTTTTTTCCATCCTACATCTTTTCATATCATCATTCTCTCCCTACACTTCAAAACTTCCACCACCTAAAACTTGTCACAATCTTCATTAGCCACGTTAGTGCATCAAAACAATAAATCCGCTTGGTTCAGTTTCAACACATGTCAAGCATTCAATTTAAACATTAGCTACTGTCACAACTATTATTAAGGCTCTTACCCCCGTAAGAACACAAAAGAAAAAGATTAAGAGGCAAATGCACATAGTGGCAGAAATCTATCAAAACTGAAGAGCAAGTAAATATGAATTTTTGGCAAATCTTCTGTTTCTCAAATCAAAAAGTGTGGAAATAATGAAGTTTAGAAAACAACATGGGTCATGTGTCTATATTGTTCCGACGTTCTGGCTGAGAGAAATGATTTTTTTGGTGCCAGCACAGAAATCTATTTCAGGACAACAACTTCCCCGAATCACACTACCTCTCTATTAGAGGTTACTGTTGGCACAAAAACGAGATAAAAAGGATTAGGAGCGGTTGTTGTAGAGTAACAACTTCCAAGACTCAAAGAAAAAAAAATAAACTGAAAGAAAACAAAGGGAAATATAAGGAAAACAAAGTGGGTGTCGAGACATCATAGTAGAATTCATAGACGGGGGTGCCATGAGACTACCGATAGAGATTGTGGGGGACGTGGTCGTATGACGAACAATGACACCAGGGTTTTACCCAGGTTCGGTACGTCGCAAATAGGCGGCGTTCCTACTCCTGCAATCTCACTAAATCAGGGTTGAAGCCTGAAGTATACAAAGAACAATGTGAGTTGGGTTTAGCTACTCGACAAGGATCAACCTCTCGGGGAGTTAGCTTCTAGCTTATTCTCTCTTTTGTTCTTCTCTCCCGTCCGGCTTTATATAATAGCCGGATTAGGGCTTACAGAAAAGGAAACCTAGAAGACTACGGTAAGTCCTAACTTGGAAGGCAAGAATCCACCTTCTACTCCAAGCCGTACCACGCGGGCCGTGGTCCGGGTTCTTCTAGAATCCGGCTTTTGTGCATCAGCTTACTGGGCCGCCTAATGGACTGTAATCTATTACCATTCAGGCCACCCTGGTAATCCGTGTAACACCTGGGGTGTTACCCTAAATTAGAAAGTTGGTTGCTTTTCTTTTTGCATTGCATCACATGCATAACATAAGCATTGCATTATGTTTTAAAAAACAACTCAAAATTCAAACCACTTTAAACTTTCACACATGTCCAAATTTTTCCAATTAAAAAGTTGCAAACTAAATACCTCAAATTGTTTTTCAATAGTTTGAAGTTGTTTCAATCAAATTGCTTGTTAATAAAATTTTCCCTTTTGTTAAAACCCTAATGGTAAATTCAAATAACACTTTCAAATCAAATCAAATCCTACTTGGCAATATTTCAAATAGGAGTTTATAAATTAAAATCTTGCAAACAAATTAAATTTAATAATGTTTGCATAATTGTTTGAACTTATTAAATAAAATTTGTTTATTTCCAAAATTCCAAACCAAACCCTATTTGAAATTCAACCAACAATTTAAAAAAAAATCAAACTAACAATTCAAAGTTTGAAATCAATGCTAACATTTGCTTTTATTTTCTGTTTCGAAAAGTAATAAAATATTTCATAAATAAACTCCCCAAATCCTATTTCTATCCCTCTCTATTTTTCATCCTTTACAAAAATAATTATAAGGAAAAAAAATAAAAAAAATAGAAAAGGGAGAGGTGAGCAGAGGCAGCCCACCCCATCCCTTTTTCTCCCACAGCCCACTTCCCCTTCTGGCCCAGTACCCCTTCGAGTTGGCGTCTTCCTCCTCGCTTCCGTCAGCAATGGTACGACCTCGATCACCACCGCAGGATCCTCTCCCCCTCCTCTGATTGCTTGTCGTACGTGCCCACGGCTCCATAAAACAGCCACCCTACTGCTAGCCCTCGCCCTAGACCCCTCCCCTCTCGCCCTAGCGCCGCCATCGCTCCTCTCTTCCCCCCCCCCCCCGATTTCCCTTCTGTCCCTGAACCTGCACCACCTAGCCGCCGTCAGAGAAACGGCGCCACTGCCACCACGGTCCTCCTCAGGCCGAGCCAACCACGGGGATGGAACCAGGGTGGTTCCTTTCACCCCCACGCTTCCTCGCCGGGCGATGGGAGCCCCCAGGGGGCCGCGGCGTCGACCTCCATCTCCTCCACCGTCTGCTTCATCGACCGCATCCTCGTCGTCTGCAACCTCTGATGTACGACGTCGAGCACCGTGGTGAGCGCCCCGTATCCCTCCTTCCCCTCTCCTGTCCACCCACGCACCGCATGCACGACGCACACCTGCAAGCCCCCCCCCCCACGCGCTCGAGTCCAGCAGCAGCTCGAGATCGAGGACCGTCGCTGTCGGACTGCAGTTCGTCTGCAGCTTCGTCAGTTGGGCACAAGGCCGTGGCTTAACCTGAAAAACCCTGCGGCGCTACTCTGAACCAAACAGCAAGCAGCAGCGCAGCGGCAGTGAACGCACGCGCGCGAGCAACACATCCCGGGTTCGATTCCCAGCACGGGGAATTAACCCCATCCTTTTTTTTCCCGCGCGCGCAGGGGCAGGCCCCACGGGTCAGTGGCCCCTGTTGCCACCTCAGAGCGCACACACGCCCACGTGGCCGCCACTTGGGCACGGGCCCGCATCGCAGAGGCCGAGGCTGGGTTTCCCTGGGTGAAAAACGCCCCAGGGGCCCCTCTGCGATTCTTTTTCTTTCTTTTAGGCCCCTGTTTTTACAGATTGATCCCTAATCTTAAACTGTTAATAAATTTTATTTCCTAAATCCAAAGAATAAAAATAAAATATGTTTCTTGACCCAAATTTAATTCTCTGCCTATTCAAAGCATTTGTTTTCTGTTTTGCACATTTCAAATTGTTCCAAATTTCAAATTCAAACAACTCCTCTTAATTTTGGTTAATTCCATAAGTAATTCATACTTAATTCAATTAACCCAAATAAAATATGTTTTTCAGTCCAAATTCAATGTACGTTCTGTTTATCAACTTTGTTTTGCATTTTGGGCAATTAAAATTAATGTTATTTAATAATCCTTAAATTGGTTAATTAAATGGCATAATTAATAACTTTCAAATGGTTGCTCCAAATTAAATACTCAAAACATGAATTTCATCCAAAATCACATGCCACACTTGAATATCAACTTTGTTTTCTGGTTTGCAACATTTCAATTGAATAATTGTCTCATCTATTAATTAATGCATTTAAAATTGGTAATATGCTTAACTAAATCATCTGAAATTGTTTTCCAACAAATAAAATATGTTTTCAAACCAGAAAAACATAACCTTTTCAAATATGAATTTGAATTTATGTTTTGAACAAATGAAATTCAAATAATATTCAAACTTGAATTAAATTCAATTAAAACTTGTTTAATTCATAATTAAATCATTGTAATTTCTTTTTCAATAATTGAAAAATGTAATCCACCTAAAATTTTGTGATCTTCTCAAATATGAACTTTTTTTATCTGTTTTGAACAATTTAACTTGATGAAAACAACAAATGCTTGTGTGACACCTTTAAGTAACCAAAATTCCAAAAAAACTTAATAAGTGAATTTCAAAATGGGTAAACCTTATTTCCAATTGGTTCTATTGTTGTTATTTTTCTGTTTTCATCATCCATGCATCATGCTAATCCATTTTCACCTATTGGTTAGTTGTAAAACAACTATTTCAACCTTAATTCATGGGCTTTTCATATGCAACTCAAATTGCATATGGGTCCATTTAAAACATGTTATCATGTCAACTAGTTTATTTCTATGCATCCATTAAATTGTCATGCATCCATATCTTGATCATGCTGGATCTTTTTGCCGTAGTAGTAATTGTTGCATCCGGTGTTTGTTCGAGGTTCGTTGCTTCTTCCCGGATAGGACGTTGAGATGATGTGAGCAACGACAAGTGCTGTGGATGTACCTCTACTTGCTGGATTCCAGGCAAGTATACTCACTTGCTGCCATATGGCTACCTTTCATCACTTGTTACCGATTCTTCCCGTTGTTCTTATTCTAGCCTTTTGATTCGATGCTCGTGTCTCGATCCTATCATATGTTACCTTGCAGCCATGATATAGCCTTTCCTTCCACTTCCTATTAACTGTTGTTTGTTTACCTTGTTGGCCCTCGTGTCGTAGGTGCATGCTTAGGTTTGTTTTGCGCTCTAGTTTTGTTTTCATTTGTTCTATCACCTGTTTAGTTTGATAGTTGGGTTTCAATTCAATCAACAACTTGTTAATGTTTTGGGCAATAATAATTTGATGTTAAGGCACCGGCAGGAGGCCCGGGTTAGGGTTTTGAAGCCTGCTAGTGTCGAACTTAATTAGGAAAAGAGTCTTGTCTACTGATCCATGATGAGTGTGCTCACCGCATCCGGGTGGTAGTATGGGACCCCCCTCGACTTAGACCTGATCTGCAGCTTGTCCGAATAGCCACACTTAGTTCGGGTGTTCCATTTGCTCCTTGCATAATGGGTGGATCCCCCATGGTTACTGATGATGATGATGCATATAGGGCGAGGCCTGTAGTGCCGGGGTGTTGTGTCCTGCGGGAGTTTTGCACACCTGCGCTGAGTATTCGGCTGCGTGGCTGGGACCTTATAGCTCCGTGGCTCCTAGGATGGGTTGTAGAGATGGTTTGGGTCGTGTCGAGGCAACCTGAGTCTTAGTTGGTGGCTCGAGTGTGTACGGGTACTGGAGCACACCCTGCATGGATGAATCTTCTCGAGAAGTCGTGTTGTCCGTGGTTATGTGACGACTTGGTGAAAGTTACTGGCCAACAAGTACTCAGACAACTTACACCTAATGATAATAACTTGACTAGTAATAGTCTTATTGACACAATAAGTTGAACATCATTAATCCAACAGTGTGAGTTATCCTTGGGTTGCTTCCTTAGTAGGGGGTAACATTGGATGGGTTTGTTTGGTGAGTAGTTGTAGTTGGTTCCGATACGCTATCTTATCCCCCTCTTTTAGCCGGCTGTTATAGTGAGTCTCTGTAGTTGGTTAGTGCAGCCCGCTGTCGCTTATTTGCAATAATCCCTTCCTTTCCGTTGAACCCAAAGTATTTGTATCTTGTGATGACTGGTTACGCCGGTATTTTGTGAGTATGGTTTATCCACTTGCCAGTACTTAACCGTACTGACCCACGAATCTTTTTCATGGCTGCATATTCAATATTGCAGTCAACAGGTTTGAAGTCTGACGACGTTAGCTTGGGAATCCCTCCGGCTTGGCCTGGGCAGGGATTGGACGCTCTCGGTTATCTTCAGGACTCTTAGTCCAATTTGTATCTTGTCCGTAGTCGGACGCTATGTTGTTTCTTCCGCTGTTATTTGGATCTTTGTATTGTACCAGTTGTATCCTTGGCTCGTTTGAGTCTTCTTGTATATATCTTTTCTGTTGTTGTTGTGGATTATTCGTGAACTGTTGTAATGTTATCACAAGTGGCAACCTGGAATCGGTTATTATGTGGATTCTGGCGGGAATGCTGAAATCTGCATAGTGCCCGATCTTGGGGCGTCACAATCCGGCACTTTAGGACACCATCTGATATACCCCTAATTGGTATATATCCGACAGTATCCCCCAAGAAGGATCAAGACTCGAATTCGCCGTCTTCCGTCAAGTTCGCATTCTTTCCGAGAAATGTCAGCTTTTCATCTTGATTCTTCTTTTCCTTCAAATCATGTTGTAACGCGAAACTCGGATTTCGGGAAATCCTACTTTTTCTTCCACGAGCCTTCGTGGAGAAGGAACCTCCTACGTCAGCGATAAAAGCATGCTGACGTCAGGGACGTTTTGGTTTCGAGTGGGAAACCATGAAACGTATCTCTGACAGATTCTCACGGGAAACGAGGAGATAGCCTTTATCACCTGTCGATTCATTTCCCGGATTTTCCGGCGAGTGACACGCGTTGATCATCCAACGGCAAAGGATTTCTGGCTATAAATAGCCCACTTCATCCCCTCCGGCAAACCTTCCGCTCTCCTCTCACCTCCAGCTCAAGCGCCATAGCCCCCAAGCCACTGTCGAGTGAGAGCAAAACAGACCAGAGCCCGTGCTCGCGCAGCACCGTTCCCGGACTTCTCGTCGGGAGCTCAAGGACCTCGTCGCGCCGCCAAAAAATGGACTCACCACGCGCGTCCCAGGAACACTCCGTCGCTACGGACATCGATGACATCATCAACTCAATGGATCCTTTGCTCGACTCGCCGAGCCGAATCACCGTCGACGTGCCGGAAAACATCTCCGGTGGCGAGGCCCGCGAGGATCCACATCTCGCGGCCGATAACTTGGCCGGGTCTTCCTCCGCTCCATCTCCGCCTCTCGCTCCCGAAACGGCGGAGGAAAAGATCAATCTCGTCGGAGAAGAGCTCGCCCCCGCAGACGCCGCGGCCGCTGCCGCCGGAGCTGAGGATGAGGGAGAATCTTCCGGCAATTGGAGCCGGAGCAACATCCCCTCCTCCCTTCTTCCGACAATGGAGAAGGATGGTTTGATTGCGAAAGGAAAATGGCGGCATGAGGAAGAAGAGTACGAGCCTTCGCCCAGAGCCGGGGAACGGGTCCTTCTTACCTCGCACATTGTTAGAGGTATGGGAATCCCTCCTTCCGCCTTTTTCCTCGAAGTCCTTAGCCACTACAATATCCAACCTCACAACCTACCACCAAATTCTATTCTCTATCTATCCGGCTTCCAGGCCCTTTTTGAAGGGTATTTAGGAATAGCGCCTAGATTAGATTTCTGGCAGTATTGCTTTGGAATCAAGCGAAACCCCTCAGAGGGCGCTCTTCCAATCTGTGGAACCATATCTATCACCCTGCGTAGATTCAGGGAAGATTGGTTCCCGAAGATAAAAACATCGGAATCCGTCAAATTCTGGACGGTTTCCTTTTTCTACATAAAGACATCCCATTTCCCGAAAAGGAAAACGGGGTTCCACCTTTTGTTAATGCTGCCGCTATTCCCCAAGATAACTGGGCTGCAGAAGCAGTGCAAACTTTGCCGGACGATTTGATGAAAATCAAACGACGCATCGCCAAGCTCACTTCGTCAAAACCTCCTCTTACCGGAACCGACACGGTTTTGTGTTGGTTCGGGCGTCGCATCCAACCTCTTGCACATGGAACCCAGCTTTTATGCAAAATACAAGGAGGCGGAAGACAAGATGAGAGGAACGGATAAGGCTTTCTTGAAACGGGACTTCAAGAAGCGGGTCAATCAGCTGGTTGCTACCCAAGATCAATACGAAGAAAGCCGAGAAATGTATCACGGAGGGAATAAGATTCCAAAGGTAAGTCCTTTTCTCTTTGGACAAATTTTCTCGGATTTCCGCCTTTCTCCATTTTCTTAACTTAGTCTGATATTTGGCCTTTTGCATAGTTCGATGATCTTACGGAAAAGGATCTTGCGACTGACGCCGAACTTCATGCCAACTTTTACGGTGGTCGGAAGAGCAAGAGGCCAGCAACCACTGAAGAGGTGGTAAATCTTGACGGGATTCCCGTCGCTACATCCAGGTAATTCTCTAGGTATTTTGTATAGTTGCCTGCTTTTTATTGCATAAGCTGGTTTGGTTTCTCGGAATATTGATTTCTCGGATTTTCTTCTTCTTCCTTTTCCTTTATCCTTTCTCCAACTTCTTTGAAGTCAAAGAAGCTGAAGAAGCATAACACCGTTATCGGCAAGGGAGCGCCATCTCCTGCGGCACCTCCCCCTACCCCAGTTACTCTTGGGGGAGAAGATCAGTCTGCAAGGCCGGAGGAGTACCCACTGCCGACCAGCCAGCCCATTGCATCCGAGACGGATGCGAGGGAAAGGGCGGAGCCGAATATGGGTGGTCGTTCTCGTATACCTGAGGAGGAGCCCATTCCCACTTTCAATAGAGAATTCAACGTAAAGGAGGAACCCTTCGACGAACTCGGATATATTCATCCAGGGGCTAAGAAGTTCTTTGCTCCTGCTCCTCTGATCCTTCCTTGGCCGCAAGGCGGACTAATTGTAAGGAATAACTTCGTATTTTCACCTCGGTAGGTCATCCAGGACGGCTTTCACCACGTTGGGATTCTTTTTGCAGAATATCCAAAAGAATTCAACAAAAACTTGTCAGATTTGCAACGAATGAGCCAGGTAATACCTCTAGCCCCCAAGCAATAAGTCAAATGCATGCTTTGCCTTAATGCTTTTATCTCTTTTATGCTTGTTTTTAACTTAAGCATTTTTTGTCTCTTTTTCCGTGTTTCAGCAAACTACTGAAAACATAAACCTGGAAGTTTTCAACAAGCTTACCATCAAGAATAAGGAGGTGAAATCCCTTCTTTCGATTCTTGAGGGCAAGGAGGCGGAACTGGTATCCATTCAGCAGCAGCTGAAGGAAACAACAGGTAAGTTATTTCTTTGCTTCTAGCTGTATAATTCTTTCTAAGTATTTTTCCGAGTTTTCTAACTCGTCTTTTTTACTTGCTTTTTAGCTTCTTTGGCGAAAGCCAAACAAATAGGTGAAGATGCTGGCAATGCCGAGAACCTGCGCCGGGAAAACCTGGATCTTCATAAGCTCAATATGAAGTTGCAGCAGGACCTGGAGGCCAGCCAATTGGCCGTTGGCATTGCCGAGTCCAAGGCCTCCGACCAAGCAGCCAAGGACAAGGACACTATCCGAGACTTGGAGAATGCCTTTAACCAGCGCTTGGAGGAGGGCGCCGAGATGGACAAAATTCTAGGTAATTACTTTACATTTTACCGGATTTCCCATGTTTACATCTTTGTCTGTTTTTGCTAACACTTTTTGTGTTTTACTGAAACAGGAGATAGCCCCTAGCTTAATCGGATTGAGAAATTCTAAGCTTTCGGGAAGGTGTTCACCGCAATCAAGGCTGCGGGGATGTTGCTGGTCAACAAATGCCTTCCCGCAAGGACTGGGGAGTTCTCATACGTTGCGAAACTTTCGGAAGCTATCGTGGAGGTGGCGGAGTCCAGGGAGTCCATCCTGCGCTTCGTGGCGCGTGGTGGTGCACGCATGGCTCTAGGGCTCATGCGCATGCACTAACCTGACGCCAAATCTTGGCGCGTGGCGTCCGGCATCCCGCAAGGATACACGGAGGCGCAACGGGCCAGCAGTTTTGAAGCCATCAAAGGTCACGCCACCAAGATCGCCACCATGGTCAACATCTCCACCTTCTACCCGGAGGAAACCATTCCAGATATTCCCGAGGAATCCAGCAGTGAACATGACTCGGATGCCTTGTCCTGGGTAGAAGATAGGAAATAGGAGCATTACTGATCTTACAATGTAAACTTATTGTAATGCATTCTATTCCTTTGTATAAACAAGTACTCCGCTTTTGCAGCAATATTTATTAAGTCTTTTGCAAGTTTTCGGGGTTTATATTCCTTTATCTTCTAAGTTCTCTGGTTTATATTATTTAACTGTCCTTAGTGTTTGAAATGGCTCGATAGTATTTTAATCTTCATGCCAAGAGACTGGATATAACCAATTAGTCGAAACTCGGAAACATGGATCATACTAAAGCCATTTTTACTTACTAGCTCTAGCGACCGAGCATAAAAACAATCAGATAATACTTAGAGAAAAGCAAGGAATTTTTTTGAATGAAACTCAGGCACGCACGCACAATCTGGGTTTCCTTAAGCCATTTATAGGCTGAAAATCATTCAGTTTTTTAACACCGAGCACGCAGACACAATTCGGGTTAACATTGAGTATTTTGAAAGATCATTGGGAAATAGATAAGACGGAATTATGTTTTAAACTATAATAAACATGTAAAAAACACAGATGTACGAATTACGACAACTTTATTTCATGATCTCAAAGATGTTTACATAGAAATTGAACTAAGTATAGAAGGGATGTAACTGCTGGATGCTCCAGGGTCTTTTGGTCTCCCCTAGTTCGTCATCTATCTTCCTCTTTCTTTTGCGATTCGGCTTTTCGGGATCATCTTCCATGTCTGGAATACCTACAAGATAGTATGATCCATTTTTCATAGCTTTGCTGATGACGAATGGTCCTTCCCAAACTGGGGCCAATTTGTGCTTTCTTTGTTGTACCAATCTTAGCACTAGGTCACCTTCTTTAAAAGAACGATGTCTGATTTTCCGACTATGATAAGTCACAAATCTTGCTGATAAATGGCAGATTTTTTAAGCACAAGTTCTCGTTCTTCCTCTAGGAGATCGACGGCATCCTGTCGTGCGCTTTCGGCATCCGAGTCATCGAAAGCCTGCACTCTTGGGCTATCATGGATCATGTCCGTTGGAAGGACTGCTTCCGCACCGAAAACTAAGAAAAACGGGGTTTGCCCTGTTGACCTGTTTGGTGTCGTTCGAATACTCCAAAGCACAGAGGGTAACTCTTCCACCCATGCTCCAGCTGCTATATGAAGAGGAGATTCGAGTCTTGGGCGTATTCCTTGCAGGATTGAACTGTTCATTCTTTCAACCTGTCCATTGGATTGTGGGTGTGCCACAGATGCAAGATCTAGGCGTATTCCCGTTTGTCGGCAATATTTTGCCAACTCTCCAATAGAGGAATTTGTCCCGTTGTCGGTTATTATGCTATGTGGAACGCCGTATCTCATGACTACATCAATGATGAAATTTCTGGCTGTTACACCGTCAAGCTTTTTGATGGTTTTGCCTCCACCCACTTGGTATACTTATCCACTGCAACGAGTAGATGTGTGAGTCCACCTCTTGCAGTTTTGAATGGTCCCATCATATCTATCCCCCAGATCGCAAATGGCCATGTAATAGGGATAGTTTTGAGTGATTGGGATGGCATATTTGTCTGCTTGGCGTAATACTGACATCCGGCACATGTATTGACTATGTGTTCGGCATCTGTCTTGGCTGTTAGCCAGAAAAACCTTGCACTGAATGCTTTCTTAACTATGATTTTTGATTGAGCATGATGTCCGCAATCTCCAGCATGGATTTCTTGCAGAATTTCTCGGCCTTCTTCTGGCGAAATATGTCGCAGAAAAATTCCGGTAGTGTTGCGTTTATACAGGCAACCATTGATTACCGTGTATCATTTGCATCGACGTTTTATTTGTCTTTGCAAGACCTCGTCTGCTCCATCCAGGTACTTCTGATCTACTAAGAAGTTTAGATATGGAATTGTCCAATCCGGGTTAACGAGCAGGACTTCAATTGACTCGGAAACCATAGGATAGTCGACAACTCCACCTTTTATGGATGGTTCGTGCAAATGCTGGACAAACACACCTGGTGGCAGGGTTTTCACTCTATCCGAGCCCATGCGGGCTAAAGCGTCCGCGTTCCAATTCTCTTCACTTTTGACATGAAGTACTTCAAATGCCAGGAAGCAAATTGCAAACTCGTCCACCGTTCTCCGATATTCGGCCATGATGGGACTTTTGGCATCCCATGTTTGGTTGAGCTGATGTTGTACCAAATCCGAGTCACCATAGCATAAGATGCATTTGACACCTATTTCTTTTGCAATGTGCAAGCCATGAAGCAAAGCCTCGTATTCTGCCACATTATTGCTGGTGTTGAAATGTATTTGTAATACATACTCCATTGTATCTCCCTTGGGGGATTTTAGGACTACACCAGCTCCAGCGCCTTCCTTCATCTTGGATCCATCAAAATGCATAACCCAGTATTCTGACTCCAGCATTGGTGTGTTTTCCATTGCTTCTGTCCAATCAGCAACGAAATCTGCCAACACCTGGGATTTTATTGCCGTCCGGGGTTGGTACTTAATGTCGAACGCAGCCAACTCGATGCCCCATTTGGCTACTCGGTCTGTTGCGTCCGCATTGTTGATTATATCCCCTAATGGTGCTTTGCATACCACTGTTATGGAATGTCCTTGGAAGTAATGACGGATTTTTCGAGATGCGGAATATACGCCATATGCCAGTTTTTGATAGTGCGGGTATCTTTGCTTGGAATCGAAAAAAACTTCACTTACATAATACACCGGATGTTAATCTGGTATGGTTTGCTCGTCTTTCCGTCTTTCCACAACTATCACCGCGTTGATAACCCTGTTTGTTGTTGTAAGGTACAGTAACATGGATTCTTCGTCTTTTGGCGACGCCAAAATCGGAGCTTTCATCAAGGTTTCTTTTAACTGGGTTAATGCTTTGTCCGCTTCTTCTGTCCATTCAAATTTGTCGGATTTCTTCAACAATTTGTATAATGGTAGAGCTTTGTCTCCTAGCCGGCTTATAAACCTGCTGACGACAGCTGCAGAACCCGTCAATCTCTGTACATCTTTTAAGCACGTAGGCCTTGAGATGTTTAGGATTGCCTTGATCTTTTCCGGGTTTACCTCTATTCCTCTGTGAGAAACGATGAAACCCAGAAGTTTTCCTGAGGGAACCCCGAATACGCACTTTAATGGATTTAATTTCATTTTATAAGTGCGCAATTTTTCGAAGGTTTCTCGCAAATCTTCAAGGAGCGTGTCCTTTTCCTTGGAAACGACGGCAATGTCGTCCACGTAAACGTGAACATTTTTGCCAATCTGACTATGCAAACATCGTTGCATGCAACGCTGGTAGGTGGCACCTGGTAGGTGGCACCTGCGTTCTTCAAGCTGGTTATGTAATTGTCGGGGGGTTGCCCCCGAGTAGCGGTAAGACAGGTGGTAAAACAGATATCAGAGTATTCTTTACCGAGTAGGCGGATACCCGGGTACGTGCTATCCGATAGATGCTATTCGGTGGTACATATTGAAGTCCAAGAGAAGATAAGGAGCAAGTTTGGTTTTGTCCGAGTAGAGGAACATGTGGTCCAAGTAGATGGGCTGCAATCCTACTCGAGTAAGAAGTCAATGGAGCCGTTCTGACGAGATCCCGCGTATCCTGCAGCCGTACAGGCGTGCGATTCAACTTACAGAGTGCATGATTATCCACGCTACGGCGTGGGTACAGTGATGGTGTCGCACCCTGGTTTCTAGGGGATACTCATCGGGCCGAACTGGATAGCAGATGCTTGGATTATGGGGCATAACTGCTCCCACGTCCCAGCTTCCTGGTAGGCCTGCGCTTATGCGCGACAACACAAGCCCTGCTATTCCATCGTCGATGTAAACTATCCACTAGAGACCATAGGCACTACTGTCGATGTACTTCATACCAATCACACATGGTACGTCAACAGCGTTAAACGGAATGATACCACAACATATCTCTAAGACACAAAAGATTGAAATAAGGTTGCAAATAGCCTTCACTAAGGCAGAGATAGCAAATACAATCATCCAGAGGACACATGTCCCAACATAGCATCATTACATCAGCGGAAGCAAACAAAGGGTCTGAGTACAGACAAATCCAAATAGGCTTAAGAAGCCGGCAATGAAAAGGAAGACGGAGCCCATCCACGAAGTCTCGGATCCTGCCCGGGTCCGCTATCTACTCGTCAACAGCGTCGTCGTACTCCACGTAGTAGCCTCCATGGGGATCCTAGGAATCGTCGTCTGCGTAAACCACAGCCCCAAAGGGGTCAGTACATAAACGTACTGGCAAGCAAGACTCACAGTTCACCAAAGTGTAACCCGTCAACACCAAGCACAGATGCTTTGGGTTCAACGGAAGAACGGGGAATACAAAAGATGCGGCAGCTGGCTGCACTAACCCACTACAGAACATGCTATAACTTCCGGCTAACAGAAAGGAGATAAGATAGCGTATCGTAACCAACTATAACTAACCACCAAGCAAACCCATCCTGGATCTCGCCCCTTATCCAAAGAAGCAATCCGAGGATAACTCACACAGTTGGATTAATGATGGTTCAGGTTATTGTGTCAATAAACCTATTACTAGTCAAGTTATTATAGTTAGGTGTAAGTTGTCTGAGTACTTGTTAGCCAGTACTTTCACCAAGTCGTCACATAACCGCGGACAACACGGCTTCTCGAGAAGATTCATCCCTGCAGGGTGTGCTCCAGTACCCGTACACACTCAAGCCACCAACTAAAACTCAGGTGGACTCGACACGACTCGAACCATCACTACAGCCTGTCCTAGGAGCCACGGAGCTATAAGGTCCCAGCCACGCAGCCGAATACTCAGCGCAGGTGTGCAAAACTCCCGCAGGACACAACACCCCGGCACTACAGGCCTCGCCCTATATGTGTGCGTCATCATCATCATCAGTAACCATGGGAGCGACCCATTTATGCGTATGAGCCAAATGGAACACCCGAACTAAGTGTGGCTCTTCGGACAAACTGCGGATCAGATCAAAGCCGAGGGGGGTTCCATACCACCACCCGGATGCGGTGAGCACGCTCATCATGGATCAGTAGACAAGACCCTTTTCCTACTTAGGGTCGACACTAGCAGGCCTCAAAACCACGACGGGCCTCCTGCCGGTGCCTTAACATCAAATTATTATTACCCAAGCATTAGCAGGTTGTTGTTTAAACATCGAGCCCATAGAACATAATAGAAATATGATAACGGAAAGTAACGGGTAACAGACTCGAGCAGAAACAACCCTAAGCATGCTAGTAAGACACGGGCTCAAACAACGGGGTTATAGGACTGGAGGTGAGGCAATATCAAGGTTAAGGGGTTCATGTGATAGGTTCGTAACAGAAACAACTACTACTAAGGCTAGCAGAAAAGAACAACGGAAAGTATCGGTAACCAATGTTGAAAGGAACACAGTGGTTCGTGTGAGTGATAACTTGCCTGCAAACCCAGTAGCCTGGTACTGAGCTAAAACCTCTGAAGGGGTGTCGTAAGGATCGTCGGTATCAACGTCGTCGTCTATCCGAGAAGAAGCAAACAAACAATGCAGAAAGAGTAGACAATCAATATCATGGCATAGTGCACAATCATGGGGATGATGCATGTCATGTTAATGGTTGCATCAAAATAAACTAGCTAACATGGTAACACAAATTAAATGGACACATATGCAATTTTGAGTTGCATATGAAAGCCCATGCATTTTGGGTTAGATTATTTGTTTTCCAACTAATCAACAGATGAGGGTGAATTAGTATGATGCATGGATGAGGAAAACAACAAAATAACAACATTAGAACCAATTTGGAATAAGGTTTAACAATTTTGGAAATTTATTTAGCAAGTTATGGAATTTTGGTTCCTTAAGGTTGTCACACAAGTATTTGTTGTTTTCACCAAGTTAAATTGTTCAAAACAGATAAAAAAATTCATATTTGAAAAGTTTATACTTTTCTAGGTTGAAAACATATTTTGCATGTTCAAAAATAATTTATTTTGAGCAAGTTATGATTTTATCAAATTTAAATGAATTAAACAGGTATTAAATTATTTAGGCAATTTAAATTATTCAAATCATGAAACAAAATTTATATTTGAATTGGTGGTTTAATTTGACATGGAAAACATATTTTATTTGGGTTATTTGGATTAATTATGAATTAGTTATGGATTTTATCAAATTGCAATTGAATTATTTGAATTCAAATTTGAATTGCATTTTGAAAACTCAAAACAGAAAACAAATGCTATAGATAGATAGAGAATTTAATTTGGTGCGGTGTACATATTTTATTTATTTTTGTTGGAGTTGGGATTTAAAAGTTATTTGGGTTTGAAGTTTAGGGACTAAACGGTAATAAAAACTGGACTTAAAAATGAAGGAAAACGTGCAGAAAAGCAATTTGCACCGCGCAGTGGCCAGCCACAGGCACTGACAGTGGGGTCAGCGCCACTGTGGCGCTTAGGTGGCAGGCTGGGGGATGACATGGCCTCCAGGGCCCATGACAAGCGGGCCCCACGGGGGTTGCGCGCAGGGAAAAAATTGGGGAGGCAATTGCCTCCCCTGGGATTTGATCCCGGGACCTCTCCCTTTTGTCGCACGGTTTGGTACCAGTTGGGCTATGAGCGTTGTGTTGACAGGTAGGCATCACGATTGATCTTAAGGTGTGTTCCCGTCAGATATTAGACTGACGAAACTGAACGTGTGCGTGCGGGGTTCAGACGATGGCGGACAGAGGACGGACATCGAGCGAGGGCGGGGATCGCTCGCCGCGGCTCCTGCCGTGGGCGCTCGCCCGCGGCTGACCGAGCTGGTGGCCGGCGTGCGGTGCGGACGGATGCGGGCGGTGCTGGCCGCCGGTGGTCGTGCAGGAACGGAAGGAGAGGGAGGAGGGAAGGGAGGCGCGGACTGCTTACAGAGAGAAACGGAGGGAGTCGATGGTGAGGTGCGGCCGGCGAACAACCGGATGGCGGCGGGGCTCCGATGAGCTTCGGGGAAGACCGAGGCCACGGGGAGGAAGAGGGCGCCGCGCCGGTTCCGTTCCCGGCCCTAGCGCGGCCGGGCGGGCACCGTGGCGGCGGCGCCTCGCCGGAGAAGGCGACGGTGAGGAGCTCTCGGTGGGAGAAAGGAGGAACAGGGGGAGAGAAAGAGAAAGAGCGGCGCGAGGGAGGAAGAGGAGGAGGGCAATTAGGGTTAGGAGGGAGGGGGTGCTCGAGGAGCTTAAGAGGAGGAGGTGGGCGTGCGGATCACCGTTGCCCCTCTCTCAACCTGTACGTGGACACCATGGATGGTGCTCCGTACAGGAGGTTAGGGAAAGGGGGGTACGGGCCTTTAGGGCAGGTTGGGCTGGACCCAAAGTGGGCTGGGTGCCTTTCCCCCCTCTCTCTCTCTCTATTTTTTTTCTGTTTATAACTTTTTTTTTGCAGATTTGGATAAAGAGAGATAAACAAATGGTTTTAGAGTTAGCAAAAATTTGGAATAAATTTTATATTGCTCTGTTTTGTAACAACACCTTAAAACAAACATTGTTTTCCAAAAATAAATTTAACGGATGCTATTGTTTTGGAAATTAAAATAATTTGAGCAATTTTGGTATCGGAAGAATAAATGAACCTAGGCCAAAAAATTAAGGTTTTGGATTCCACTTTTTGGTGGAACAAAATATTGTTGGTTTGGTAGTTTTTTAGTTGACACATTGTAACATAACAAATATGAACCAAAATTGAATTTTGGTTTTGGAAATCAAATAGAAATCAGATGGAAACAGATGCAAAGAATATGATGACATGATGCACAACAAAAATAAAACACGAAACAAACATCTAGGGGGGAGATTTAAAACCTGGGATGTTACAAAACGCCCCCCCTTGAAGGAATCGCGCCCCGAGATTCCTACTGAGAAGTGAAAAGGTCCGGATACTTCTTGCGAAGATCCTCTTCGGTCTCCCATGTTGCCTCTTTATCGGAATGATGCGACCATTGCACTTTCAAGAACTTGGTGCTCTTGTTGCGAGTCTTACGCTCGGTCTCATCGAGAATACGAACAGGGTGCTCCTCATAAGATAGATCATCTTGCAGTTCAAATTAATCATGATCAACTGCACGATCTGGATCTTTGAAACACCTCTTGAGCTGTGACACGTGAAACACATCGTGCACCTTGGATAGTTTTTCTGGAAGTTCAAGACGATAGGCATTTTCCGCACGCCTTGAGAGAATGTTGAAAGGACCAATGTATCTTGGTGCAAGCTTTCCTTTGACACCAAAACGATGAGTGCCTCTGAGGGGAGTTACACGGAGATATGCCTTGTCACCAGGTGCATAAATCATATCCCTGTGCTTGCTGTCATAGTAGCTTTTCTGACGAGACTGAGCAATCTTGAGATTGTCACGAATGATGCGAACTTTCTCCTCGGCTTCCCTAACAATGTCAGGGCCTAAGAGTGAACGTTCACCAGCTCCAGACCAATTGATTGGACTCCTGCATCTGCGGCCATAGAGTGCTTCAAACGGTGCCATGCCTAGGCTTGCCTGGAAGCTGTTGTTGTAGGAGAACTCAGCATATGGAAGGCATTCCTCCCATTTCATGCCAAAGGAGAGACCACATGCTCTGAGCATATCCTCGAGAATCTGATTGACTCTTTCGACTTGCCCTTGAGACTGAGGGTGATAAGCTGTGCTGAACAGAAGTTTGGTGCCCAATGCTTCTTGAAAACTCTTCCAGAAATGCGAAGTGAATATGCTTCCACGGTCTGAGCTTATTTCCAAAGGAACACCATGAAGAGGAACAATCTTTGTTGTGTAGAGTTCTGCTAACTGGCTAGCTGATATTGTTTCTTTGACAGCAAAGAAGTGAGCTACTTTAGTGAGACGATCAATAACAACGAAGATTGCATCGTTGCCCTTCTTGGACTTTGGAAAACCAGTGACGAAGTCCATTTCAATCATGTCCCACTTCCACTCAGGAATTTTCAGCGGTTGGAGAAGACCGGCTGTTTTCTGATGAACTGCCTTAACACGTTGACAAACGTCACATTCAGAAACGTATTTAGCAATTTCACGTTTCATGCCAGACCACCAATACAGTGTCTTAAGATCCTGGTACATCTTTGTACTTCCAGGGTGGATGGAGAGAGGAGTTTCATGAGCCTCCTTGAGAATAACATCTTTGAGACTTTGAACTTGAGGAACTGCAATGCGTCCTTCAAAGAACACCGTTCCCTTGTCATCAATTGAGAAGCACTCATACTTCACATTGCCTGCTTTGATGTTATTTGCAATCTTCTTGATCTCAACATCACGAAGTTGTTCAGAACGAATCTTGTCCTCGAGAGTTGGACTGGCTGTCAAGTTTGCAAGATAACCTTGAGGAACAAGACCAAGGTTCAGCTTCTGGAATTCTTCATGAAGTGGAGGTTGGCTTTCCATGATCATGAGATTATTGCAATACGACTTGCGACTGAGAGCATCGGCCATAACATTAGCCTTGCCTGGAGTGTAAGAAATGGTAAGATCGAAGTCTTTTATCTTTTCAATCCATCTCCTTTGCCTGAGGTTTAGATCTGGCTGAGTGAAGATGTATTTCAGACTCTTATGATCGGAAAAGATTTCAGTGCGATTACCCAACAAGTATTGCCTCCATTTCTTGAGGGCAAACACAACTGCTGCGAGTTCAAGATCATGAGTGGGATAATTGAGCTCATGGGCGTTCAACTGACGTGAAGCATAAGCCACAACTTGACGTTCTTGCATAAGAACTGCTCCTAGACCTTGGAGAGAAGCATCACAGAATATCTGGAAAGGTTTGGTAGTATCTGGGCCAACCAGAACTGGTGTAGAAGTGAGTTTAGTCTTCAGGAGATTGAAACTTTCATCACATTGTGGAGACCAAACGAACTTCTTGTCCTTCTTTGTCAGATCAGTGAGAGGTTTGGCAATCTTGGAGAAGTTTTGAACGAAACGACGGCAATAGCTAGCCAAACCAAGAAAACTTCTGACTTGCTTCACCGTCTTAGGAGGTTTCCAATCAACAATTACCTTGACCTTTTCTGGATCAATGGCTATGCCCTTGGCAGAGATGACATGCCCAAGGTAAGCAACTTCTGGAATCCAGAACTCACATTTGGAGAACTTGGCATATAGACGATGCTCGCGAAGTTTCATGAGAGTGAGACGAAGATGTTCTCCATGCTCTTCCTCAGATTTTGAGTAGACAAGAATATCATCAAGATATACCACAACGAACTTGTCGAGGTATTCATGGAAGACAGAATTCATGAGTCTAGAGAATGTCGCCGGTGCATTGGTTAGACCAAAGGACATGACGGTGTATTCATATAGACCGTACCGAGTGGTGAAAGCTGTTTTTGGAATATCTTCCTTTCTGATCTTTATTTGATGGTAACCCATCCTCAAGTCCAGCTTGGAGAATATTGAGGCTCCAGCAAGTTGATCAAAAAGATCATCGATACGAGGAATTGGATACTTGTTTTTGATGGTTTTCTCGTTGAGAGGACGATAGTCAACCACGAGTCTCTTTGTTTGATCCTTCTTTGCAACGAACAGAGTTGGGCAACCCCAAGCCGAGGAACTAGGTTGAATGTAACCTTTTTCCATGTACATATCGATTTGCTCCTTCAACAACTTCAGTTCAGGAGGAGCTATCTTGTATGGA
The DNA here is from genome assembly GCA_028641055.1 of Alopecurus myosuroides. NCBI lineage: Eukaryota > Viridiplantae > Streptophyta > Magnoliopsida > Poales > Poaceae > Alopecurus > Alopecurus myosuroides. The sequence goes on along the minus strand of CM054057.1, from coordinate 208,873,241 downwards.
TGCTTAGAGATTGGAGCAGTGCCTGGTTCAAGTTCGATCACGAACTCAACTGCTCTGTCCGGAGGCATTCCTGGCAATTCTTCTGGAAAGACATCAGGGAATTCACAAACCACCGGAATAGTTTCAATAGATGGTAGAGGATTTGCATTGAGAGTGTAGAGTTGAACAACTGGATTTTCAGCATGGAAGTAGACTATCTGGCCAGAAGGGTGTGTGATTTTGACAGACTTAGCAGGACAATCAATGACTGCTTTGTTGGCTACCAACCAATCCATCCCCAGAATGACATCAATATCTGAAGAGTGGAGAGCTATCAGAGATGCCTGGAATGGAAGGTTTCCAATTGTGATCTCGATGTTCTGGCTAACTTTATTGCTTTGCCAGCTAGATCCCGGTGATTTCACTAGGAGAGGGATAGACAACTGTTCGAAGTTGATTCCACTGGTGTTTGCAAAGCATTGAGAGATGAAAGAGTGTGAAGCACCAGAATCGAACAAGACTTTAGCACGAAACGAGTTCACAAGAAGTGTGCCCATTACAACTTCCGGAGATTCTTCTGCTCCCTGGGCCTTGACATGGTTCACCCTCACAGTTCTCAAGACAGACTTGTTCTTGTTGCGGGGCCTAGGCGAAGGAGTGTGTACCACCACATGATTGACCTTAGAGGTAGGTAGTGATGGTAGCTTGTTCTGCGGGCACTTGTAGGAGTAATGTCCTGATAGACCGCACTTGAAGCATGTACTAGCAGAACGAGGATCTGTTGGACTTGGCTGAGATGGAGCACCTCCTGAAGATACCACTTGGCTGGGAGGGAGGGCAAGAAATCCTGCCGGGCTTGGCAAGCAGATGGGCGGTGTTGGAGTGGTATATGGAACCCAAACTCTTCGTTTTTGTGGAGGCATGATAACTTTCGAGAGATTTGCCTGTTCACGAGAGTGCTTACGAGATTCCTCAACCAATTTGCGCCCATGCTCTTCATTTAGAGCGATGTTGACGAGGTCCTCAAAATTCTTGGCCTTGACGTTGGTGAGAGCATACTTGAGTTCCGGGTTGAGACCCCTGCGGAACTTTGCCATCTTTCTCGCTTCCGTGGAGATCTCATCTCCGGCGTAGCGAGCCAGACGATTGAACTCTCTTTGGTATTCGAGAACGTCCAGACTGCCTTGTGTGAAAGAATAGAATTCCTCACGCATTTTCTCCATGAGCCCATCGGGAATGTGATGGCGCATGAAGGCTTGCTTGAAATCCTCCCATGTGATTGCCAGACTAGGACCTCTCATTTCTTGGAAATTCTCCCACCAAGACATGGATTGTCCACGGAGAAGGTAGGTCACGTAAGGAACACGGTCCTCGTCAGCCACATGAGCTACCATAAGAGTACGGTTCATTTCACGGAGCCAGTCATCAGCATCCAATGGCTCGGAGGAGTTATCAAACGTGCGCGGGTTGAGCTCAAGGAACTCCCGAATAGACACGCGGGCGTTGCCATTACTCCCAAGGTCTTGGTTCTGCTGCATCTGCTTTATAACTTGTGTCATCTGAGACAGCACTTTCCCCATCTCAGGTGGCAGTGTGGGTTCTTCGTCACCACTTTCCATCCTGAAGAGGATACCAAGGTTAACACACTAACCGGATAACAAAATCCAATATAAGTGCTTAAAAGGAATACTTCAGACGGTAAGAAGGTAGCATGGATCAAACATATACTACCCTCAACGTTCACCATAAATGGTTTGAGTACGAAAGGATAATTAAACATAGCTAGGAATGGATACACCAATGGACGAAAGGTTCTTGAGAGAAACATGATATTGAAGCAACATCGGGAAACTCGCGACCAAAACTCCTAAGGTACTACGGAAGAACCCAGAACACGTGAAATCCTAACTTGAAAGTTTAGATGAGAAGGGAAAAACAACGTTGCACTTCCTTACCAGAAAAGGGAGGGTGGGTGGGGAAAGAAATAAAATGGCAGAATTCCTACTCTCACGTTTCATTTTTCCTATATAGCTACAAAATAGTTTCTAGACTCAACTGCGACCAGTAAAAGGGATTCTACAGGCAGACAGGCTCTGATACCATTTGTCGCACCCTGGTTTCTAGGGGATACTCATCGGGCCGAACTGGATAGCAGATGCTTGGATTATGGGGCATAACTGCTCCCACGTCCCAGCTTCCTGGTAGGCCTGCGCTTATGCGCGACAACACAAGCCCTGCTATTCCATCGTCGATGTAAACTATCCACTAGAGACCATAGGCACTACTGTCGATGTACTTCATACCAATCACACATGGTACGTCAACAGCGTTAAACGGAATGATACCACAACATATCTCTAAGACACAAAAGATTGAAATAAGGTTGCAAATAGCCTTCACTAAGGCAGAGATAGCAAATACAATCATCCAGAGGACACATGTCCCAACATAGCATCATTACATCAGCGGAAGCAAACAAAGGGTCTGAGTACAGACAAATCCAAATAGGCTTAAGAAGCCGGCAATGAAAAGGAAGACGGAGCCCATCCACGAAGTCTCGGATCCTGCCCGGGTCCGCTATCTACTCGTCAACAGCGTCGTCGTACTCCACGTAGTAGCCTCCATGGGGATCCTAGGAATCGTCGTCTGCGTAAACCACAGCCCCAAAGGGGTCAGTACATAAACGTACTGGCAAGCAAGACTCACAGTTCACCAAAGTGTAACCCGTCAACACCAAGCACAGATGCTTTGGGTTCAACGGAAGAACGGGGAATACAAAAGATGCGGCAGCTGGCTGCACTAACCCACTACAGAACATGCTATAACTTCCGGCTAACAGAAAGGAGATAAGATAGCGTATCGTAACCAACTATAACTAACCACCAAGCAAACCCATCCTGGATCTCGCCCCTTATCCAAAGAAGCAATCCGAGGATAACTCACACAGTTGGATTAATGATGGTTCAGGTTATTGTGTCAATAAACCTATTACTAGTCAAGTTATTATAGTTAGGTGTAAGTTGTCTGAGTACTTGTTAGCCAAGTACTTTCACCAAGTCGTCACATAACCGCGGACAACACGGCTTCTCGAGAAGATTCATCCCTGCAGGGTGTGCTCCAGTACCCGTACACACTCAAGCCACCAACTAAAACTCAGGTGGACTCGACACGACTCGAACCATCACTACAGCCTGTCCTAGGAGCCACGGAGCTATAAGGTCCCAGCCACGCAGCCGAATACTCAGCGCAGGTGTGCAAAACTCCCGCAGGACACAACACCCCGGCACTACAGGCCTCGCCCTATATGTGTGCGTCATCATCATCATCAGTAACCATGGGAGCGACCCATTTATGCGTATGAGCCAAATGGAACACCCGAACTAAGTGTGGCTCTTCGGACAAACTGCGGATCAGATCAAAGCCGAGGGGGGTTCCATACCACCACCCGGATGCGGTGAGCACGCTCATCATGGATCAGTAGACAAGACCCTTTTCCTACTTAGGGTCGACACTAGCAGGCCTCAAAACCACGACGGGCCTCCTGCCGGTGCCTTAACATCAAATTATTATTACCCAAGCATTAGCAGGTTGTTGTTTAAACATCGAGCCCATAGAACATAATAGAAATATGATAACGGAAAGTAACGGGTAACAGACTCGAGCAGAAACAACCCTAAGCATGCTAGTAAGACACGGGCTCAAACAACGGGGTTATAGGACTGGAGGTGAGGCAATATCAAGGTTAAGGGGTTTCATGTGATAGGTTCGTAACAGAAACAACTACTACTAAGGCTAGCAGAAAAGAACAACGGAAAGTATCGGTAACCAATGTTGAAAGGAACACAGTGGTTCGTGTGAGTGATAACTTGCCTGCAAACCCAGTAGCCTGGTACTGAGCTAAAACCTCTGAAGGGGTGTCGTAAGGATCGTCGGTATCAACGTCGTCGTCTATCCGAGAAGAAGCAAACAAACAATGCAGAAAGAGTAGACAATCAATATCATGGCATAGTGCACAATCATGGGATGATGCATGTCATGTTAATGGTTGCATCAAAATAAACTAGCTAACATGGTAACACAAATTAAATGGACACATATGCAATTTTGAGTTGCATATGAAAGCCCATGCATTTTGGGTTAGATTATTTGTTTTCCAACTAATCAACAGATGAGGTGAATTAGTATGATGCATGGATGAGGAAAACAACAAAATAACAACATTAGAACCAATTTGGAATAAGGTTTAACAATTTTGGAAATTTATTTAGCAAGTTATGGAATTTTGGTTCCTTAAGGTTGTCACACAAGTATTTGTTGTTTTCACCAAGTTAAATTGTTCAAAACAGATAACAAAATTCATATTTGAAAAGTTTATACTTTTCTAGGTTGAAAACATATTTTGCATGTTCAAAAATAATTTATTTTGAGCAAGTTATGATTTTATCAAATTTAAATGAATTAAACAGGTATTAAATTATTTAGGCAATTTAAATTATTCAAATCATGAAACAAAATTTATATTTGAATTGGTGGTTTAATTTGACATGGAAAACATATTTTATTTGGGTTATTTGGATTAATTATGAATTAGTTATGGATTTTATCAAATTGCAATTGAATTATTTGAATTCAAATTTGAATTGCATTTTGAAAACTCAAAACAGAAAACAAATGCTATAGATAGATAGAGAATTTAATTTGGTGCGGTGTACATATTTTATTTATTTTTGTTGGAGTTGGGATTTAAAAGTTATTTGGTTTTGAAGTTTAGGGACTAAACGGTAATAAAAACTGGACTTAAAAATGAAGGAAAACGTGCAGAAAAGCAATTTGCACCGCGCAGTGGCCAGCCACAGGCACTGACAGTGGGGTCAGCGCCACTGTGGCGCTTAGGTGGCAGGCTGGGGGATGACATGGCCTCCAGGGCCCATGACAAGCGGGCCCCACGGGGGTTGCGCGCAGGGAAAAAATTGGGGAGGCAATTGCCTCCCCTGGGATTTGATCCCGGGACCTCTCCCTTTTGTCGCACGGTTTGGTACCAGTTGGGCTATGAGCGTTGTGTTGACAGGTAGGCATCACGATTGATCTTAAGGTGTGTTCCCGTCAGATATTAGACTGACGAAACTGAACGTGTGCGTGCGGGGTTCAGACGATGGCGGACAGAGGACGGACATCGAGCGAGGGCGGGGATCGCTCGCCGCGGCTCCTGCCGTGGGCGCTCGCCCGCGGCTGACCGAGCGGGTGGCCGGCGTGCGGTGCGGACGGATGCGGGCGGTGCTGGCCGCCGGTGGTCGTGCGGGAACGGAAGGAGAGGGAGGAGGGAAGGGAGGCGCGGACTGCTTACAGAGAGAAACGGAGGGAGTCGATGGTGAGGTGCGGCCGGCGAACAACCGGATGGCGGCGGGGCTCCGATGAGCTTCGGGGAAGACCGAGGCCACGGGGAGGAAGAGGGCGCCGCGCCGGTTCCGTTCCCGGCCCTAGCGCGGCCGGGCGGGCACCGTGGCGGCGGCGCCTCGCCGGAGAAGGCGACGGTGAGGAGCTCTCGGTGGGAGAAAGGAGGAACAGGGGGAGAGAAAGAGAAAGAGCGGCGCGAGGGAGGAAGAGGAGGAGGGCAATTAGGGTTAGGAGGGAGGGGGTGCTCGAGGAGCTTAAGAGGAGGAGGTGGGCGTGCGGATCACCGTTGCCCCTCTCTCAACCTGTACGTGGACACCATGGATGGTGCTCCGTACAGGAGGTTAGGGAAAGGGGGGTACGGGCCTTTAGGGCAGGTTGGGCTGGACCCAAAGTGGGCTGGGTGCCTTTCCCCCCTCTCTCTCTCTCTATTTTTTTCTGTTTATAACTTTTTTTTTGCAGATTTGGATAAAGAGAGATAAACAAATGGTTTTAGAGTTAGCAAAAATTTGGAATAAATTTTATATTGCTCTGTTTTGTAACAACACCTTAAAACAAACATTGTTTTCCAAAAATAAATTTAACGGATGTTATTGTTTTGGAAATTAAAATAATTTGAGCAATTTTGGTATCGGAAGAATAAATGAACCTAGGCCAAAAAATTAAGGTTTTGGATTCCACTTTTTGGTGGAACAAAATATTGTTGGTTTGGTAGTTTTTTAGTTGACACATTGTAACATAACAAATATGAACCAAAATTGAATTTTGGTTTTGGAAATCAAATAGAAATCAGATGGAAACAGATGCAAAGAATATGATGACATGATGCACAACAAAAATAAAACACGAAACAAACATCTAGGGGGGAGATTTCAAACCTGGGATGTTACAGATGGTAGGCGCATGTCACGTCTTGTCACTGACAGAGGGGACATGACATGTCGAGGGGCCTACTCTGTGAGACGGACAGGGTGGACAGGTCCTATCAGCCTGACGGCGCGGCGACTTCTCGCATCCGCGTCAGCGAGAACCCGGAGGCGTGCTCTACATCACAGTAGGGACATCCCATCGTTGTTGTACCTTTTAATCATTGTTTACTCGGCTGGGCACCAGTATATAAGGTGCCCAACCCCCTCCTCCGCAAAAAACATTACGCAAGAGAGCATTTATTACACGACCAAGTGCTAGAGGTAGAGAGAGCAGAGAGTGGCTACTCGGCTGAAGGCCTGAATTGTACTATGGCTACTCGGATATCATATATATAGAGAGATAGGCAGGAGTAGGGGTGTTACCTCCACACGAGGGCCCCGAACCTGGGTAGTTCTTGGTGTTTGCAGTGTTTCCTGAGCACATGTATTCGACGTGCGATCCCTCCCCGGATACCTACAGCGTCCATCGGCCCCAACCTTAAGCCATCCCATGACATTTGTCTTTACTCATCCTAGACAGTTGGCGCCCACCGTGGGGCCAGCAGCGGCGCTGGCTGGGGTTCATATTCGTACGGGACCGATTTCTGCATCGGGAGAGCGCGTGGTCTGTGGCCTTGTCCACAGATTCGGCTCTTTCGACTTCGTCACCGACAACGTCTGCGATTTCGGCGGTAGGCCCGTGCCAACAGGCGGCTCGGTCCTTTCCTTTGGCGCGCATCTGGTCTACGTCGCCACCACCGTCATCTGCGAGTTCCCGGAGGAGGTGCTCGTCGCGGATGATCCTCCTGCTGTACTCGCTGCTCGCGGGAAGCCTACTGGCTGCTCTGCGGACAGCGTGGAGGTGATGATGACGGGCCCGGCTATCGATGCCGGGAAGGGCGCGGCCACTGCGGCGGAAGTCATCGAGGAGCCGACTGCTGCAAGGGTCCACAAGCCCTACGACATGCCCCGGAACATTCCGGGCTATGTGGCTCCTTCCACGTCAATGGATATACCGGCTGCTCGCGTTGGCACCACCGAGCAGCTGGGCATGCCGCCTCCCACTGACACCGAGCTCATGATGTTGAAGGCGCAACTCGAGCAGCAGCGTCAAGAGCTACTCGCGGAGGCCTAGGAGCTGGAGAAGGTTAGGCTTAAGCTTAACCTAGATCAAAATGAGTACAATAGAGCGCATGGCTTTACTCCCCTTTCTAGGCTGCCTAGCAAGATAGGCACTATTCGTCGCAACTTGGGTGCTGAGCTAGCTAGAGATGGTAGGGCGGCTAGCCAATCTGCTAGTTTGAACACTGCTGGTAAGCAAAAATACAGCTCCCCTGCCAAAACTCTTAGGGATGCAGAGGCAGTCGCTGCTGAGTCGCCGCATCTCACTGGCGACGCGCGCGCTAGGCAGCAGGATAGTGCTAGAAGCTGGGAGGAAGAACGAGGAGTTCCGGAAAGCCAATCTGGGAGCCGGTGCTTCTCAGGTTGTCCACTCGCGTGCGGTCAGATCTATGGATCAGGCCTCATCACCGCTTCCCGGCAATGAGAGGGACCAGAGTGTGAACTCTGGAAAGAACAAACAGATGCAGGTGTACGACCCGGCTGTCGCCGGAAAACAGCACGCTGTAGCACAGCAGCCCGGCCAGAAACACAACTCTGCAGAAGCAGGCTATCAAGCCACTAAAGCTCACAGCAAGGGGCAAGGAGGAAACCGTGCGGGACCATCTCGGCATCAGGCTGCCAACCCGGTTCAGCAGAGGGTACAGCCGAAGTAGTTGTGGCAGCGGCCAACCCGGTTGCTCAGCCCGGTCCCGTGCCGCAAGACCGCTATGATGATGGGTACTCGGCAATGGAGATGGCCGGGTACGCTGATCTGAGGGACGTCACTGATCGTTTGGGTGACCGGATGCTGGAGCCCAGCGATGCAAGATATAAGTTGGACCGGATTCACCGGTCCGAGCAGATTGAGAAGAGGGGGCCACCCGGCCCAAATTGTTTTGGCCACCGCATCATGGGAGAGCCTTCCGTGAACAAGTTTCAGCTGGCCAGAGGGACCAAGTCGTACGATGGGAGCACCAAGCCGGAAGACTGGTTGAATGACTATGTCACCGCTGTGCATATTGCAGGCGGCAACCGGAGATGGGCCGTGAGATATGTTCCGCAGATGCTGGAGGGCCCTGCTCGGATCTGGTTGAAAAACTTGCCCAAGGACAGTATCAACTGCTGGCTTGACTTCTCGGAAGCCTTCATCAGCAACTTCACCAGCACGTACAAGAGGCCGAATAGGCCGCAGCAGCTTTCAGCTTGCAATCAGCGGGAAGAGGAAACTGACCGAGAGTACCTTACTCGGTGGAGCACATTGAAGAACACCTGTGAGGGTGTGAACGAGTCACAGGAAATCGCCTGTTTTGCTCAAGGATGCAGGCATGGCAGCATGTTGTGGCAGAAGTTGCAGCGGGAGATGCCGAGTACGCTCGCCGAGACGATCAAGATAGCTGATATGTATGCTCTCGGCGACGCTAATCAGCCTTTGCTCGATGCTTTCGAGCCAAGAAGGAAACACCATGATGGCGGCAGCCGCCAAGATTTCCGCAACAAGCGCAGAGATGACCGACCCGATACTCGGTATGCGTCTGAGCAGGTTTAATTCTGTGAACCAAGACACTGCGGCCGCTGGGAGTAGCCAAAGGCAAAAAACTGCTGGAGCCCAATACGGGCAGAACCAGAATCAGGGCCAAGGCATCAAGAAGCCATACAATGCTCCCCAGCAAGGTAACAACAACCCGGATGCGGGAGACGCTTAGAGATTTATCTTTGAGAACATGAAGGATGGACCATGCAGCTTCCATACTTGGCATCCGAGTAGGCCAGCCAACCATACTACCCGGTAGTGTAGCTGGTGGGACCGCATCAAGGGTGAAGGGTTTGGTCAGCTGCCCCCTCCTCCTCCTCTGCCACTCTCGGGAGCCAACATGCAGCCTATTTTGGCAGCTGCTCCTAGGCCAGCAGTGAATCCAAGAAGGGAGAATGTGAATCAAGTGGCTCAGGGAGCCAACCGCAACTACAACTACGATAACCGCAATGACCGCAACCGCAACTACTACACCCGCAACAACAACAGGAACAACAACAACAACAACCACAACAACAACGGCAACAATGGTGGTGGAGACCGCAACCAGTACCAGGAGCACCATGAGAGCTACATGTATTCACCACCGAGCCAGATGACAAGAAGTCGCAGCGTAGGCGTGCGATGGAGGTGAATGCAGTGATCCCGGCTGTGCCGCATTACTTGCACTGGTGCGACCAATAGATTACTTGGTCCAAAGATGATCATCCCAAGGTGATGCCCAATCCGGGTACATATGCACTGGTGGTGGATCCCACCTTCCTGGGGACCAAGAAGAATGTCAGGTTCAGCAAGGTGCTGATTGACAACGGCAGCAGCATAAACATCATGTACCGAGATACCCTGGAGAAGCTCGGGCTTGCCGAGAACATGATGCTACCCAGCAGGACCACTTTCCATGGCATTGTGCCGGGAGTGTCTTGCGCTCCAATCGGCCGCATCTGGATAGATGTACTATTCGGCACCAGGGAGAACTGCCGCACTGAGTGCCTGCAGTTCGAAGTGGTTGATCTTCAGAGCCCCTACCATGCTCTACTCGGTAGGCCTGCGCTCACCAAGTTCATGGCCTCAACCCATGCAGCCTACCTGAAGATGAAGCTACCTGGTCCCAATGGTGTCATCACCATCTCGGGCGATTACAAGCGCTCCCTGGAGTGCGCGTCTGCTGGTTCTCTATTGGCAGAGTCCATGGTCATCGCTGCTAAGAAGAAGAAGATCACGAGGTGGTGGCTATGGCCCAAGCAGCGCAAGTCGGTATGCCTGGCATGCCTGGTACTCAATATGGAGTAGCTTTCCAGGCCTCCCAGTAAACCAAGAAGGTGTAGGTGGACCCTGAGTTCCCAAACCGTGTTGCCATCATTGGCGCCGGGTTGGGCGAGAAATAGGAAAGCGAGCTCATCCACTTCCTCCGTGAGAATCGAGATGTCTTTGCATGGTCCAATGAGGACTTGCCGAGTGTCCCGAGGGAGTTGGTTGAGCACTCGCTACATGTGCGTCCTGACGCCAAGACGCTTAAGCAGGCGATGTGCCGCTTTGGTGATGAGAGGAGGAAGGCTATCGGTGATCAGATCACCAAGTTGCTGATAAGTGGATTCATCATGGAGGTACTGCATCCGGATTGGCTGGTGATGGAGGGATGATAACCCGGTAGCCCAACGCCAAGGTGTAACTCGGCCCAAAGGATGCTGCGCAAAGACCCGGCTAGGATAAAGGAGCTTCTAGAAGGCCCAAGATCGTAGGCCTGGTAACCCGGATTGTGGGTTCCGGTAAGGAAGTTTAGGGTTTTGTAAGCAGTGTCCGGGTAGGACTCAGAGTATGCCTTGGAGAACAGGCCAGGGATCCGGATGCTTTATAAGCCGGCCCCTCGGTTAGGTTTAGAGACCCAAGAGCTCGAGCAATATCGCTAGGTATCGAGTATCCAGTGTAACACGAGAGTTGAGATTAATATATCGAGATCGGAGACTCGGCGACTTGCTTGCCGGCTACCGGATCGCATATCATCATGTTTTCCTCTGAGCTAAACCCTCTCCCAAAAACCAGTGTCGTCTTGCCCCAAGATAAGTTACCCCCGGTAACGTCTGCCGTGATTATCCCACGACAGTTGGCGCCCACCATGGGGCCTGCGTCCAAAGGTGTTTACATCACGGGAGAAGCTCGGAAGAACATGGAGAATCTTGTAATCGGCGAGATCTACACCGACCGCGAAGGAGAGAAGATGGTGGACGATTCCGGCTGGGGGCCAGAGTCGGATCACCTCGAATCCGGATCTATCGTGACAATCGGCCGGATCAACGTCTTCATCGGTATGGTACGTACTTCCGGTTCGATCCCTGACGACTTTGGATTTGATTCTGTGTCAGGGGAGGCCACCTACATTCAATCAGATGGAGAAGAATCAGTTGGGACGACAGATCCAACAGAAGAACCCACCACGAAGAGGGAACAGCCGGAGGAGCCGGCATGGACCCCGCGTGGCTGGGTCGAGAAAGAAGATGATACCGAGTCTATCCTGCATCTTCTAGAGAATCGGTATGAGGAAAATAGCAGCGAAGAGGAACAGTATGAATTCGCGCCAAGCATTGTGCGCCGGGTTGCGGTTTACACGGCTCCCGCGACCAATCTCAACCAGGAGAACGTGTCCGCGGCCGCGGTCGGAGCAGCACAAGCAGTGGCCCAGCAGCAAGGTCCGGCTAACGGGAACCCGGTTTTGGCCCGGGTTGACGGAGAGTCGGCATCGGTTACCAGTCAAGCGGCGGAAAACGAGTTACACGCGAACACGTTTGGATTCCTAACAAATCGGACACCAGGAGCGGGTCCTTCCAATCCACAGCACCCGGCCCTATTCGACAACAATCTGATCCTAGATCCCACAGTTCTTGCCACCGTTATCACTCCAGAAAACGCGGCGGAACGTGTTAGGGACCTGGATGTGGCCCGTCGTGCTTTGGAGCAACAGAGAAGACAAGTAGAAGCAGAAAGGCAAGGGATGGCCACACGCCAACGCGAGCTGGATGCACTGGAAACCCGGCTCCGAGAGGAAACGACTAGAATACATCAAAGGCACCAAACCAGATTACCAGCATTGGGAGGAGTCATAAACCCGGCTGCGCTATTCATCACGCCTCAGGATCAGCCGATCCCAGCGGCAAACCAAGGAACCGCCCCTCAGCCAACAACCGGAGGAGTACAACCGGTAGACACGCAGGCCGGGTTACCCGTACCATAGACTGGAGTTACTACCGGCAATACTGTACCACCACCACCACCACCACCATCACGTTTTCGCACACCAGCGGGTCATTACAACAACCCCATGGATAACGTGTACGCAGCAACACTCGCGTTAAACCAAATCCCCGTGAGAGAGTCACCCCACGCAGAGGAGACCCGGCAGGCGATAGATCTATTGCGCACCGCGGTGGCACAGCAAGTTAATTACCCGGATCACAGAAGTGGAATGCATGGGACGCCATATATCAGCCAGCAACGAGGCAACACCGGCAATATCCGGACAAGTTCAGCGCGGCGGAGGGAAGAGCAGCAGCAAATGCCGCCTCCTCCCCGCGTTCAGGCAGTACCAGCAGCATCAGCATCACAAGCTATCGTGGACAGTTCCAGAGCCAGGAGAGCCGCAGCCGGGTCTGCAGTGCATGGGCCACTAGCAGTCCCGCGTCCGGTCGCACCCCTGCAGGATCACACGTTTCTCGAGTAAGGCCGGTCCCGACTAATCTTGCTGGGCCTAAGTGTCTGTCGGATAGCATCAGGGCTGAACCTTACCCGGAAAAATTCAAAGAACCGGGTAAAGTAGTGAACTATGAGCCGACTATGGATTCAGAAACATGGTTGAGCAGTTATGAGATGGCTATGTCAATTCGCAATGCGTCCGAGAATCTTCAAGCCAAGTTCATGTACTTGATGATGTCAGAAGGAGTAGCAAAGTTATGGTTCACCAATCTACCGGAAGGATCTATCAAGTCGTGGGAGGAGTTGAAAACTGCGTTTATCAAGCACTTTCATGGGACGTGCAGAAAGTTATTCACTATTGATGACCTAGAACGATGCGTCCAGAAGAAGGGAGAGTCGGCGCGCAGCTGGGTGCGCCCGGTTATGGAAATACTTCATTCATCCACAGATATTCAGCCCAAGGATGCGTTACAAGCTATGGCAAAAACGTGCAAGTACACACCTTTAGTGCAAAAGTTAACCCGCATGAAATCTAGTCGGAATGCTTCAGAGGTTACGATGGGAGAACTGATGAATGCATGCAACAAACACGCCGCAACGGACACTACAGAAGAGGAAGTTGATGAAAAAAAAGCAAAAGCGAACACAAGTAATAATGGAAGAGTCGGCAATGGATCAGCGTCGGGTAATAACGGAAACAGCCAGAACAAGCGCCCGTTTGAGGGAGGCTCCGAGTTTGTCGCCAGCACAGAAGCCGGGTCTTCGAGACCCAGGGCAGAAGGATATTTCAATACTGGAAATCACAATGGAGGAAACTATCAAGTGCCGCCAAGGCCGAGTAACAATTGGGACATCTTTAGAATGGCGTGCCCCAAACACAGCAGGAACGGTAGGCCGGCTAACCACTCCTTGGAGCAGTGCGCCGACCTACAGAGATGGAAGAACGAGGAAGTGAACAAAGCCATGCGAGGTGCAGGTCGGGGAGGAGGACCGGGTCCAGGTGGAAACCCGGGCAACGGCCCACCCCCAGCCGGTAACCCGGCAGCAGGAAACCAGGGTAACAACCAAGGGGGAGCCGGAGGTTTCCAGGCTAACACCAAGCAGTTGGGTCAATATCACGTGCATACTACAGGAAATTCTAACAAGGACAAAAAGATACTGAAGCAAGCGATAAACTCGGTTTCCTCGGCTGTTCCGAGATACCTGAGGTGGTCAGAGCAGGATGTAACATGGAGCAGAAAAGACCACCCGGAAAGAATAGAACACCCGGGAGTCTTAGCATTAGTAGTTGCACCGCAGGTCAATGGGTATGAGCTGAAAAAGGTCCTGATGGATGGTGGAAGTAGCATCAATATCCTGTATTGGGAGACCTTTCTACGCATGGGTCTCAAAGAGTCTCATCTACAGAAAAGTTCAACAATTTTTCATGGGATAGTGCCGGGTCACTCAGCGTGCCCCGAGGGAAAAATCGCATTGGAGGTAGCTTTCGTAGAATCAAAGGATAATTATCGAGTTGAGTGGCTCACTTTCGAGGTGGTCAAGTTGCGCAGTCCTTATCACGCGCTGTTCGGAAGGCCGGCTTATGCTAAATTCATGGCTAGGTCGTGTTATGTGTATCTACAGCTAAAAATCCCGGGTCCTAAGCAGACCATCACCATACATGGAAGCCGGGTTATAGCGGCTGAGTGCGATGAAGGAGACGCGGCAATGGCTGAGCAAGCTTGCAGAAAAGAGGAACTCAAGCATTACCGGTCTCAAGCAGACCCGGATGACAGAACAGCATTCAAAAGACCGAGTATTGAAGATGAAAGGGCAAAGTTCAAGGCAGCACAAGACACCAAGATGGTGGCTTTCATCGAGCATGATCCCTCCAAACAATCTGCCATAGGAGAAGAAATCACACGACCGTTTACAACCACCCGCGTCACGGAAACGCCTCACCCGGATTGTCTAGCGAACCCGGCACTCATAATAAAAAAGACCAACAAGTGGAGAATGTGTATCGATTACGTTGGTTCCGGACAGATCCCCAAGAAGAACTAAACAATGTAACGGGCAGCAGGTTTCAGACGCACTCTTTTCCTATCCAGGGTACCTAAGGGGACTGGAGGGTTTTTAATGAGGCGGCCCGCTGACCCAAGCTTTCTCATATCAATAAAGAGATGGTTAAGCAATATATCTTCTTCACATGCGTTATCAAGTCTTATTCTGTTATGATCTTTGCTTCGCTTACAGGTAAGTATCGTTTATTGTTATCAGTACACCAGTTTCCTTAAGTATGTTGCATATATCTAGGTCTTGAGGGCTGATTGCTTGAATAGCACAGTTACAAACTCAAAGACCCGGCCTTGATGCCTATGAGTTATAAGGGCCGATTACTCGCAAACGAGTACGGCTGCAATCTTATAACCGGACAAAGGAGCCAAATTTTCTTGACTTTTCTTACTTAAGCTCGATGTGACTCGCACTAAAGTGGCATGATTTGCTCGCTTACGATTACAATCAGCCATGAAGCCCAATGGGACTTGCCTGACCCTGTTTTCGTATAGATGTAACAACATGATATCCACGCGAAAGCCGGCTTATAGTACAAGATAGTCAAAAGGTACATCTAAACCACAAGTTATGCAGAGTACAGGGCTAATTCCCGGAAACTCATCGTTTATTAAGCATAACTTCAATACCTATGTGAAACGGCTCTAGGTTCGGGCTTAGCGCAAGACAACTTGTTCTCTCTGGAAGACCACGTATCTCAGACTCGGAATTTTGGGCTTTGGGGACTGGGGATTTCGCGAAAAGAAACAAAGTTGCTTAGTCACTAAGCCCAAAAAACCCAAACATCCGGGTCTTGGGGACTTGGGGACTTAGAGAAAAGTCCACCTGTCAAACCCACGAGACCCGGAAACCGAGTCTCACATATGGAACCATAAAGTAAGTCGGGAATAAACGAGCTTAAAGGCAGACGTGCATCAAGTCCATCCAAAGGCCACAAAAGGCTTTGAAGCCGTTAAAAGTTTCGCAATGTGTCTACATAATGCGATGGTAATATCAAAATGGCGCATACGCACTATCAAAAGAATATCTGCTTTTACAAAGGCATCGGGCAAACAAAGTATCAAGATGACATCAGACAATAATCTACTCGGCCTCCCGGGTGGGGTCCACACCTCCAACCTTGTCCTTCGGGTCTTGATCATGACTTTGCTCATTCAAAGCATTCGCGGCATCATCATCCGGAATTTCAGCATCAGGACGAACAGGTGGACAAACGGTTGGCGTAGAAGTAGTGGGTGCTGATTCCAAATCGGCCCCCTTCTTCGCAGCTTCCTCCCTTCGCCTGGCCGAGCCAGCGTTCCATCTTTCCAGGATATCGAATGGCACGGGTGTGTCTTCCATCACAGCCTTGCCCTTAGCATTGTATGGGGACATAAACTTATTCAAATTCATGCTGTCGGCAAGAGTAGTCGCTGAATGTCGCACCTCAGCCTGCACGGCCTTGAAGTCCTTGGCCCCAAACCTTGTGCCATCCGCTTTGAACTCCGGAAACCCGGCTATCACCTTTGCCGGCTCAAATTTGGGAAAGTAAGCTTTAACCAGCATAAAGGCCCGGGTCATGCCAATCCGGCATGACGAGCGCTTCCAGAGCTCAATCCATGCAGGAACAGTGGCCCGGGTCATGCCAATCCGGCATGAATTAGGGTCTCCATACCCGGATACGATTCAGTCGGCCATTGAATGGCGTCCAGGATCCACTTAGTGCCGGCACAGAACCTACGGAGGACATTCCTCAAGTTCATTATCTTTTGGATATCATTTTCTTCCGAGGGAGCAAGATTGGAATCTGCAGGACACAACACAAAGTTCACTTCAAAGTATTCCGAGTGTCACGTATCAAGAAACAAAAAACCAAGACACGAACCGGTAAGAAGCAAAATCTCACCAACAAGGACACGATAAGTGTCGGAAATTTGAGCTGATAGCTCCTTCAGCGTGGCTTGGACGGTGGTGTATTTCTCGTTGTATTTTGTGACATCCTTTTTCAAGGTTGCCACCTTAGCTTCAAGCGCCTCTCTTAGCTTAACCTCAGTGTCCAGGAGTTGATTGGTCTTGGCCAAAATCTCCCCGGACCGAGATGCGTGCGCCTAGAGATATGGAAAGTTAAAAACTAATCGGATATTTCAGTCAGCCGAGTATTGAAAGAAGTACCGAGTGTAACTTTGACAAATTAGACTCGGAACTTGGGGACTAGATGGATGTTATTAGATATCAAGTAACGATTACCTGGTGCTCCACTGCCAGACGCTCTAACATATTGCTCTCTGAGGCCTTCATGGCAAGGAGAGCGCTCATCATTTGATCGAAGGTATCGTTGCCTGAGTGGGAAGACCCGGGACCTTGGTAGCTCGGCGAGGGATTTTTCTCCGCGGTAGGGGAAGGCGCCCGAGCTGTCCGAGTATCGGACTCTGGTGCGCCTCCCGTGCCCAAGGCGGCGGCCTCCTCCTCGCGTGCGTGCGAGGCTATTGGGTACTCAGCCTCTTGGTCAGCTGAGTTTGTTGGTGGCACTTGTACTTCGCCGCCAGCTGCGGTAGTCGTATCATCAGTCGGGTTATCCTTACCCGGGTCATCGGCCCCCACATTCTCTTGGTCACTGATAGTGACCGTGGCTCTATGAACAGTATAGATAAGCAGTTAGCATACGACTGGGGAAAGATTGTGGAAAGGCGATAGAGCATCAGGAGAAGAACCTTACCCGGGATTCACCACGTAATCCGAGGGGAGCTCACTGCTAGACCCAGACGAAGCTGAAAATGCCAAAGCAAGTAAGACGTGGAGCTACTCTACTAAGGGGTAAACTGGAAAAACTTTGATATTCAAAGAAGGGATCAGATGAGTACCGGCGCGTCGTGTTGAGGATGATGAAATACCCGGGTTAAGAGCGCCTTCACCCGGAAAATTCCGAGTCATTCTACGCTTGGTCGAGGGCGAATCCTTCAGGTACGGCCAGTCGGATAACTCTTGGTTTAGCTTGTGCATGTTATCAAAGGAGAATGGTTTGGAAGTAAGGAGGCGGTATGGAACCTTAAAAACGACCCCTCGGGGTTTCCTCTTTGCTCCGACCTTGACTGTCGGCTCAGCTTCCTCTTCGTCGTTTGCCGATTCCATCCGGTCTTCCGCTTCTTCTTCTTCTTCACCCTTGTCCTCTGGTTCTGAAAGTTATCAAGACATATAGTCGGAAAATTACAGAGCGAGCAGCAATGAGCTTGTGGAAAGTGAGTGAGACTCGGAGTGTACCTTCTTCAGAGTTAATTACGTCTTCTTCCTCCTCTGGGCTTTCTGAGACAGGGGGAGTTTCGATCCTCCAAAATTTGTTATCAGCCTGAAATAAGAATACGGAGACGAGAGTTAACAACTGTATCAGGAAGAAAAGCATAGAGGTAAAGTATGAGAGCCGGATCTGTACCTCAGGTGCTGGGTTCTCGCGTGTAAAGGGTTCTAACCCGGCTATATTCCGGATTACCTCCAACTTCTCCGTCAAGAATCCCTTGATGGTCTTGTTGGTGTCACCGGCCGGGTAATCCTTAGATGAGTATCGGAGGGAATCTGTGGTGTGCCCCGAGTACTCGCACATTAGTTTGGAGCGGATAGAGTTGGGTTGGATCCGGAAGTTGACCCAAGTTTTCACCAAGGTGAGCCCAAGGAGACCTTGGGCCGAGAGAGCAACTATCTTAGCTAAGAGAGGTTGAATGTATTCCCTGTCCGAGTCAGGGGCGAAGGCGTTGAAAGACTCAGCGATATCAAGGAGCCCTTCCGAGTAACCCGGCAGTCTCCTCTCGCCGGGTGAAGAGGTGTCTCGGCAGTAGAAGTAGGTGAGTTGCCAATGCTTAACGTGGGGATTCAAGTTAAGAGTCGGCATTGGGGAATTCTTACGGCGCTGGATTGAAACTCCGCCGCAAGTAAGAAGTGCCCCGTCACCGCTTTCGCGACACGGTTTGCACTGGAAAAGTTCAATAAAGAGAGCCAAATTTGGCGGAGTGCACAAATATGACTCGGAAAGAACGATGAAATGGGTTATGTTCAACATAGAGTTAGGCCCTATGTCGAACACCCGGAGGCCATAATGGCTCAGAACTTCGCGAAAGAAAGGGTGACCCAGAGGGCGAAACCCCCGGGTCACGTGCTCAACGAAGCAAATTACCTCGTTGGCGGCAGGAGTGGGCCGGGTCTCGTCGCCCGGCACCCTCCAGTGGATATCCTTCTGAGGAGGGAGCACCCCCAACTCGGCCAGCTCCTCCAGCTTGGCCTTGGTGACGGTTGACCGCGCCCAGTTGGCGGATATTGATTGGGTCGTCCGGGTTTTGGCCGGCTGCTTCCCTTGCCTCTTGGGAGCCATGGGTTCAACCTGCAAAGCGCAAGATAAAAGGTATAAGAGGTAAGACCCGGAAATCGTCAGTTATACGAGTATAAGCAAACGGCATCAGCTAGACAAAACAACCAAGAATCATCCGGGTATCATTGAAAAGAGCAAAAAAGTCATGGACTGTCCGAGTATCAAGAATTAGAACAGAAATTATGGGGAATTTACGTGTTGGAAAGTGTTTGAGGAAGGCGGATGGTTTCCCATGTATCTACTGCAAGCAAAAGAACCGGAAGAAGAGGATTTTCCGGGTGTCAATGACATGCGCGGAAAATTGGGACGAAATGGATCTAGATTGGAAAACTTGCGGGCGATTCTACGGAGAAATTAATGGTTAATGATGATAGGAGAGTGGTGTGTGACCATCAATCGAGCTATTGGAGGAATTAGCAAGCATCTAAGCGACCTAATCCGGCGCGACAAGAAAAATGGCCCGTGGGTTGACCTAGATCCAATCTAGAGTAAATCGAAAAATTGCGAGGTTGAATTGATGGATACAAGGAACTTACTGAAGGAGATTGAAGTGAAGCCCGGCGGAGGAAAATAGCACAATCCTGGTGCCCCTTAGCGATTCCCGGCGGGCAGGACAAGGGCGCGGTGGCGGATCTTGGCGGCGGCGTGGGGCGAGCCGTGGCGGAGCGTAGCCGGCGGCGGATTGGCTCCGGTGACGCGCGCGAGGTCTCCGTGGTGGTGCTCTGCGAGCTTGAGCGCGGAAGTGAAGAGAAGGAGGAAAAGGGGTCAATGAGCCGTTGGGGTTAGGTTAACCCCTAAGTACCTGTTTATAAGGGTGCGGGCGGATAAACCTAGTCCAACGGGCGGGAACCGAAAATTTCGGAATAACGGCTATCTGCCCGGATTTTGTGAGATATGCTTTAAGTGCTGAACGAGATATCCGGACAGAGATAAGGAGGGGATCTTCTCCGCAATATCAGGATCAGTTATCGAGTAAAGTAAGCCGGATCTTTGACATTCTTATCAGAGCGTTGACCCGGAAAGAGTAAAGAAGGACCTAGAGAAAGCCGGGTTACTAAATGGCCACCTTGGAGTTAGGCCTAGCTGTTTATCAAAGCACCTTAACCCGGACTCTTTGTATTTGTAAGTCTGATATTTTTACAGGGAATAGCAAGCGCTTCAAGGAGGATCCCGTGAAGCCCAGTCTATTCTGGGGACTACTGATGGAGGGATGATAACCCGGTAGCCCAACGCCAAGGTGTAACTCGGCCCAAAGGATGCTGCGCAAAGACCCGGCTAGGATAAAGGAGCTTCTAGAAGGCCCAAGATCGTAGGCCTGGTAACCCGGATTGTGGGTTCCGGTAAGGAAGTTTAGGGTTTTGTAAGCAGTGTCCGGGTAGGACTCAGAGTATGCCTTGGAGAACAGGCCAGGGATCTGGATGCTTTATAAGCCGGCCCCTAGGTTAGGTTTAGAGACCCAAGAGCTCGAGCAATATCGCTAGGTATCGAGTATCCAGTGTAACACGAGAGTTGAGATTAATATATCGAGATCGGAGACTCGGCGACTTGCTTGCCGGCTACCGGATCGCATATCATCATGTTTTCCTCTGAGCTAAACCCTCTCCCAAACACCAGTGTCGTCTTGCCCCAAGATAATTTACCCCCGGTAACGTCTGCCGTGATTATCCCACGACAGCTGGCCAATCCGGTCATGGTTGAGAAGAAGAAGGAGGACCCCAAGGCCGAGACTGCATGGCACATGTGCGTGGACTACACCGACCTGAACAAGGCCTGCCCCAAGGACCCGATCCCGTTACCCCGCATAGATCAGGTGATCGATTCCACTACCGGGTGCGAGCTTTTGTCTTTCATTGATGCCTACTCTGGTTTTCACCAGATACCTCTTGACCCGGCTGATCAAATAAAGACTGCTTTCATTACCCCGTACGGGGCTTATTGCTATCGTGTTATGTGCTTTGGGAGTCAGAATGCTGGGGCTACCTATCAGAGATGCATGCAGAAGTGCTTGCATGATCAAATTGGCAAGAATGTGCAGGTGTACGTAGATGACATTGTCATCAAAACGAAAGAAACACATACTCTGCTTAGTGATATTGAGGAAACATTCGCTAGTCTGCGCAAGTACAGGATGAAGTTGATCCGACTAAGTGCACTTTTGGCGTCCCGGCTGGCAAGCTACTCGGCTTCTTGGTATCCAGTCGGGGCATTGAGGCCAATCCTTCAAAGATAAAAGCTATAGAGAGCATGTCTTTGCCGAGATCACTGAAGGATGTGCAAAAATTTACCGGGTGCTTGGCTTCTCTTAGCCGCTTCCTAGGAAGAATGGTGAGAAGGCATTGCCTCTTTACCAGCTCATGAAGAAGAGTGATAAGTTTGTCTGGACATCACAAGCTGATGTGGCCTTCAAAGAACTCAAGACCATGCTGGGTAGCACTCCCATCCTGGCAAGCCCGCTACCCAAAGAGACAATGTTGTTGTACATTGCAGCAACCAACCGGGTAGTCAGCGTGGTGATAGTGGTCAAAAGAGAAGAGGAAGGCAAAAAGGTGCAGCGGCCAGTGTATTATCTCAGCGAGGTTCTATCCAGCTCCAAGCAAAACTACTCGCACTACCAGAAGATGACGTATGGCGTGTACCTAGGTGCCAAGAAGCTCAAGCATTACTTCCAAGAGCATCCCATCACAATGGTGAGTACTGCTCCCATCTCAGAGATCATGGGCAACAAGGAAGCAAGCGGCCGGGTAGCGAAGTGGGCAATTGAGCGTCTCGCGTACACCCCTCTGTACGCGAGAATAGAAGCGATCAAGTCGCGAACTCTGGCAGATTTCTTGGTGGATTGGGCCGAGATGCAGTATGATCCTCCCTTGCTAGAAACCAACTACTGGAAGATGCATTTTGATGGCTCCAAAGTAAAGGAAGGCCTTGGTGCTGGCGTGGTGCTTACGTCACCCAAGCGAGATCAACTCAAGTATGTGCTGCAGATCCATTTCAAGGCATCCAATAATGTGGCCGAGTATGAGGCATTGGTACATGGCCTGAGGGTAGCCAAGGAGATCGGAGTTTAGCGTATTGTCTGTTATGGCGACTCGGATTTGGTGGTGCAGCAGGTATCCGGCAATTGGGATGCTTTGGATGCCAACATGGCGTCCTACCGGTTTCTGGTGTAAACTATGACCGGGTTCTTTGAAGGGTGTGAATTTCATCATATACATCAAGCTGAGAATGATGCAGCTGATGAGCTGTCCAAGTTGGGGTCTTCTCGGCAGTTTATCCCGGCTGGGATTGCCTTGGAGCATTTGAGAAAGCCATCCATCAAGCCATCCCCCAACTCAGAGTCTATCTTCGTTCCATCTCTGCCAGGAGCGGAAGCTGTTCCCATGGAGATTGATTGGGAGGCTGCAAAAGAGAACCCGGGGACTGTCGTCTCCAACCCGGGGACTGGCACCTGCAACCCGGGGACTGCTCCATTCAACTCGGGGACTGTCGCATTCATTGAGGGGATCATTTCTCAGTACTCGGGGACTCGGGGACTCGCCCCCAACTCAGAAGAGGTCTTGGTAGCTGATCCAATGGAAGTGGACGAAACAGTGTTTCCCATCCGGGAGACACCGAGTTGGGCTCTGCCCACATTATACTTTCTAACGGATGGCTACTTACCAAGTGAAGAGGTCACGGCTAGACAGATACAGAGAAGATCCAGGGATACACAATCAGCAACAAGGTGCTGCACAGAAGGAGTCCTACTGGCGTACTGCAACACTGCGTAGAGCCATAGGAAGGAGAAGAAATTCTTATAGAGATACACCAAGGAGAATGCGGGCATCACGTCTCTTCTCGGGCTCTGGTCAACAAGGCTTTTCGGCATAGCTTCTTTTGGCTCACTGCTTTGCGGCAAGCTGAAGATATAGCGAGAAAGTGCAACGGGTGCCAGAGGTTTGCAAGAAGGATTCATATGCCAGCATATGAGTTGAAGACCATTCCCATTACTTGGCCATTTGCTGTCTGGTGTTTGGACATGGTGGGTCCTTTCAAGCCAGCTAGAGGCAACATGAATCACATCTTGGTCATGGTTGATAAATTCACCAAGTGGATTGAGGTCAAGCCTATTCGGAAGTGTGATGGAGTCACAGCTGTGAGTTTCCTGAAGGATGTTATTCTGAGATACGGCTACCCGCACATCATCATCACTGATAATGGCACAAACTTTGTTGAGGGTGCATTCGCAAGATTCTGCAGGGAGAAGCGGATCCGGCTAGATGTTGCATCAGTTGCGCATCCAGCCTCCAATGGGAAAGTGGAAAGAGCAAATGGCATGGTCCTATCCGGGATAAAGCCAAGGCTGATTGAGCCATTACAGCGAACCCCTAGTTGTTGGTTGGACGTGTTGCCGGCGGTGTTGTGGAGTCTAAGGACTACCCCTAACTGATCAACCGGATACACACCATTCTTCCTGGTATATGGAGCTGAGACCGTGTTACCCACTGACCTAGAGCATGACTCGCCCTGAGTAACCCTCTACACTAAGGCGGAGGCGAGAGAAGCTCGAGAAAATGATGTTGACCTGCTAGAAGAGGCAAGAGAGTTAACTCTGCCACGATCAGCCATTTATTAGCAAAACCTGAGGCGTTATCATAGCCGGAAAGTAAACCCAAGGGTTTTCCGAGAAGGAGACATGGTCCTTAGGCTCGTGCAGCGCACGGCCGGGATGCACAAGCTATCCCCTCCGTGGGAAGGGCCTTTCATTGTGAGCAAGGCTCTACACAATGACGCCTACTATCTAGTTGACGCACAGGCACCCCAGAAGAACAGGCCGGAAAAAGCTGGAGAGGAATCCAAGCGTCCCTGAAATGTAGCTCTACTCCGCCGTTTTCATTCATGAGCAAAAGTTGTATGTATCCCCTTAACCGAGTTAAAATTCTAGTCGGCACTCCGAATTCAAACTCGGGGACTGCCTGTGCAAAAACCTCGCCTTGTGTTATTTACTTTATTTCCTTTGTCTACTCGGTTGGTCTACTTACAATTTCATGTGCATATCTAGTAGTGTGTTTAAACCCAAGGGCCAACTCTTCGACTCTGCTGCTGTTCGCAACCCGGCTTCATGGCAAGCAAGAGAACAAGCCAAAGGTCAATGAGCACATGAAAAATTGCTAAGGAAGAGAAAGGTGTAGCAACCGAGTAGGGTGTATTTACTTCTCTGTTTTTTGGCTAAGTGGTGGGCAGCGTTAGAATTCAAATCTCAAAGTGGTTAAGTATTTGAAACTTGGTTTTGAAATCTTGTGACTCGACTACCAAAAAGCCACAAGTGGCAGGTAAGAGCAAAGACAAAAAGACAAGTGGATAAGAAATGCAACTCTGGGACTTGCATTAAAACGCAATCCGGCATCAAGCCAGTCTTGCTAAAAGTGAAACAAATAAAGCTGAGTAGCAAAGAGGGAACATAATTGTATCGATTACATCTGCACCCGGCATCCCGGGGATATGATAAGTGTTTTAAGACAGAAACTGCAGGAATTCAGGCAACAGTGGAGGTAATGGTATCCGAGTTGGTGTCGTTGGGTGCCACTGTCTCGGAGGCAGCAGTTGTAGAGTTTGGCTCGGCTGAAGAAGGAGTTGGAGTAGTGGAGGTTGGCTCGGCTGCAGAAGGAGTTGGAGTAGTGGAGGTTGGCTCTGATGCAGAGTTAGAAGCTTGAGTGGCCGCAGTGTTGGGGAGAGGGTAGAGCTCGGAGGTCGCGGCTCTGGTTGCGCCCAGCTCAGGAGCTGGGTCGTCAATAACCATCTCGGTGGTGACGGCCGCCTCCTGCGTGGTGGGTTGCGACTGCTCGGTCTCCGGGTTGGCTCCCATCCCAGAGTCCTCTGCGGCGCTGCGTTGCTCGGTCTCCACCCTTTCGGGCTCTTCATGCTCGGACCCCTCCTGCTCATCTTCTCCAGCATCTTGGCTGTGGTCTTCGTCGCCATCCTCCTCGAACTCGGCCTCGCCCTCATCCTCCTCTTCATCAACATCTGTATCCGGCTCGGTGGGGTCGTCGATGTATATGCCAGTTTCAGCATAAGAGGCAATCTCGTAGGCCACTGCTTTCCGGCGTGAAACGCACTCGGAGCGCGCAGTCCACTTGGAGCCATTTCGGCACTTGCCAATCCTGTCAAGATCTAGATTCTCGTACCAGGACAAGATGAAGTGAAGGACCTCGTCAGCTCCTGCCCGAGCTGCGGAAGCACGCCACTTCTTCAACTCCTCTTTGACATGGTCCAAGTTGGCGGCAATATCGCGGAAGGTCTCCGGGACATCTCGGTTAGGCCAGAACAACTTGTGCAGCTTAATGGCAGTAGACACCATTGAGGTACCCAAGCCTTTGAGGGAGCTCACTTGGGTCTTGAGGTTGACGAGATGATCGTCGATGCTGGAAGTTTCATCAACGCTCAGACCGGCTGCTGCCCTGGCTTTTCTAGCTTTGTCCACAGCGGTTTCATCAGCGGAATAGAGTTCAGGGAAGATATCTCGATAAAGAAATATAGATTTGGATCAAAAGAGTAACCGAGAAGAAGAAGAGAGATTGAGTATAAGAAGACAGAAAAGCAAAAACCAAAAAAGGTGAAGGGTAGCGGCAACTCACATTCCATTTCCAGCACAAGGGCCCCCAGCTTGACCCTCTAGTCATTTGATTCTCGGATATGCTTATCCTGGAGGCGGCACGAGTCGCTGACTGCAACCTCGAGAGCTTGGTTCCTTTCCCTCAGTGCCTTGATCTCTAGCTCAAGTTTCTTCTTCTCGGCAGCTGCTGTCTTCTCAAAATCCTCCTTCTTGCGGACAACATTGATGGCAGTTTGGAGAGCGTTGCCGAGATCAGCCTAGAGTTTCTCCAACTCCTTCTTCCCAGTCTCCTGCTCTTTCAGCAACTCGGCCTCGCGGACCAGCACTTGGTGGTGCGCTTCGGCTGGAGTGAGGCATTGCTGGTGCTCTTCTCGGAATTTCTTATATTCTTCTGCGGCTAGAGCAGCAAGTTAGCAAAAGGAGCAGGCAGTAGCAAACTAGGTAGACGAAACAAAGAAAAAGATCGCTCCCTTCCAGAGAAGATATTTTACTCTGCGCTGAGGCAAACATAACCTCACAATCCTGATGTTTCTCCACCAGTGCCTTGAGTTCACCTGCAGAGATGACAACAACTGAGGAAAAAAGCAAAAAGCGGGCGTAAACAAAAAACGCACAAACCGAGATGCTAAAAGTTTACTTTCCACAGCGGACAATTTGATAGCACTGTCCATGGAGTTCTTCTCCAGTGCGTCCAACTCGCTCTTCTTGAACTCCAGCTCCCGGTTCCTGTCTTTTACTTGGAGGTGAGACCACAGGAGCTGGCGGAAGACCTGGGTCCTCGCCTGGAGGCTATCCTGCAGAGAGAAAAGAAATTTGATGAGTTTGGAAGATTTAGCCCGAATAGATGGCAACTCGGTGGAGCTTTATCTACTCGGCCCAAATCTCGGGGACTTGGTAGTAAGGAAGAGAACAAAGACAAAGAAGAAATCTGATAATTCGAAAAGATCAAAAGGAAAAAGGTACTTACCACATAGCTTTGCTCAATATCCTTGAAGTATTTGCGAGCAACAAACAGTTTGCTCGCCAGAGTACTGCAAGGCCCGGCCATAGCTACGCTAACAGGGCCGATGTCGGCCTTGTTCCACTCTGTCCGGTAATTGTCGAGATTCCGTAGCTCGGTACCATCCCAGGCGGCGTGGCCATGTCTCCTTGCGTCCCAGAATTTCTCAATGAAGCCTACTCGGTCAAGAATGGCGGCCTCGCCTTCCTCAGGGAGGTCCTCTGTATCCTCGTCGCGGGAGGTAATTTCCTTGATGACCAAGGATCTTTGCTTCCCCTTGGACTTGGAGCGGACCACGGCTTTCCGCTCTTTTAGAGCGACTAGTCGCTCGGCTTACTTGGACATGTGGATCTTGTGGCGCTGCTGCAGCTGAGTCCAGTACGCTGGGAAGGAAGGAGGCTTCTCGGTTTCACTGGCGCCTGCGGCGGGATCCTGCTCCTCTTCAGGGCCGAACTGGACGTCAGCCTGCACCAAGGTGGTGTTCAGATTGACCTTCCTGGCCTTGTTAAGCGGCCACTTCGCTGGTGGAGGCTGCTGTTGTGCGGGTTGCCCGCCTGGCTTCCCTCCTGGTTGTTGTTGCCCTGATACCGGGAAGGATAGCTATTGTTGCACAACTTGCCGCTGTCCGGTTGGCTGCGCGCCGTCTTGCTAAGCACCACGAGGAGGTTGCTTCCTGACGGCTTGAGGAATCACCTTAGCGGTAGAGGGAGTTGTTGGCTTCTTGGAAGATGGCGGAGGCGCCTTGCGAGTTGGCGCCGCTTTCGGCTGGTTGGTTGGTGCAGCATCCGGCTGCACTACATAGTCACGTGAGAGCTCCTCTGCGGAGCCCTCTGCTCGCTGCTCGGCAGCACAATCTTCTACCCGCTGCTCGGTAGCGGGGTTAGGCTGCTGCACAGTATTAGCTTCTACCTGATGTTCGGCAGCAGGATCCGGTTGCTTTGCAGTATTGTCTTCGGGCTGCTGCTCGGTGGTGTCTCCTTGTTGCTGCCCGGCAGCAGGATTGGTGGTCTTCTCAGCTGATGCAGCTGGAGGAGTCGGTGGCTTCTCGGCGGTGGTAGCGCCTTGAGCAGTTGGCTGCGGGCTGGGCTGCGGCTACTCGACGGTGCGCTCTGTGTCCTTCTCGGCGCCCGTGTCCTGGACGCCAGTGTTCGTCTCGACGCCTGCATTCTGGGCGCCAAGATCTGGATCTTCTCGGGGAGGATAGGGTGCCGGCGTCCGATTCTCTGGTACGCGGTCCTCGTCGTCGTCAGAAAGTTCCACGAGGTCTCGTGGTGGATCTTTCTTCTTCTTGGGAGCTGTTGCGGCGGTGGCATCCGCATCAAGTGCCTCACTGAAAGGGAGTTAACAAAGGAAGAACAAAGTTAGAAGCAGCGGCAGAGAAGGGAACAAGGAAGGAAAACAACAATGAGTCAAAGTGTACTCGGAAGCACTTACCCGTCCATGGTGGGGACGCGTCTCCTGCGGGAGGTGGTTTTGACTGTCGGCTTCTTCTTAGCTCTCTTGGCAGGGTGATCATGTGCCCCGCTACCCACTCTCTTTCTAGTGGTGGTGGGGGCAGCCACGGATATCGGAACCACATCCACGGGTTCCTCCATCTCATACAACTCAGGTTCCTCTGCAACGGAAAGAAGGAAAAGTTCAGAATAGAAAAGAGGAAGCCATAAATTGTGCAAGCAAGTAAAGAGATGAACCCGGTGACCTTCTTCATCCTCATACCAGTCCCGGATAGAACCCGTGACTCGGGACTTACCGTCCTGGCCGGCACGCGGGGCGCACAGGGTGGCCTAGATGTCGTATGCAGTTGCATCATCCTCTGTTCTATCCGCTTCCCAGTTGGCCTCAAAGACGGGTTTATCCTCGTCCTTCTGACGATTTATGTGTTGTTGATGCAAACATAAAGCATATCAAACTGAGCGTTCTACTCGGAACAAGCATGCAAACATAAAGCATATCAAGCTAAGTGGTTCTACTCGGCACAGCATGCAAACACAAAGCATATAAGGTCTATTCGGTATCAAACACAGGTACTGAGTACGCGGGGAAGAACACTAACCTTAGGAATGGCCTTGGTGCGGCTAATACGACGCGAAGCCGTAAGCCCAGTTTTCGGTAAGGGTAGTCCGCATGATGGACTTGACCCAGATGGCCACCTCTGCCTTGGTGAGTTCAAACGTTGTGGTCCGAGTGCAATCCCGAGGGCCTCCCATGTAACACATCTTGTGTACTCGGTCCTGGAGTGGGAGCACTCGGCGCGAGATCCAGCAGGCGATCGGGTCATCCGGCAGAAGTCCTAGTTTGACCAGCTGTGCCATGCGCTTCTCTACCTGGACGACGCCAGGTACAGTGTTCTTGGGATGGTACCCCCAGTTTTGTCCGGTGGGTAGCGCGTTCACGAACTTGGGAAGCCCAATCCGGTCTTCGACAGGTTTTCCTTTTTCGGGAGCGACATTCTTCACGTACAAGAAGGCGCATTGCCACCTGCGCACGGTCTCCAGACTGAGTACCCGCGGATGGTGCCCGGTGCTACGCTGTAGCATCATTGCGCTACCCGTCTGGGTCATCACGCGTGGAACGAGGGGGTTGCCTGGATTGGGGACGCTCTATTGGCGGAGGAAGAAATAACGAGCCCATGTCTGGACTGTTGGATAAACGCCTAAGAAGGCTTCATAGACGGTGGCGTTGGTGGAGAGCATAACGATGGCATTAGGAGGAAGATGGTGTGGCTGGAGGCCAAAATGGAGGAGGAAATCGGAGAAGAATTTGGAAACTGGCAGGCCTAGGCCGTGCTTGAAGTGGGATAAAAAACAACATACTCACCGGCTTCTGGAGCCGGAACGATCTCGTCGCCGGGAGGGCGACAAATCACACCGGGGGGGACTCGGCGGGTGTTCACCAGCCACTGGCAATCAGCGGCGGTGACGTCCGAGCCCTCCCAACCGGCTCGGGCCGGCGCCATCTCGTCTGCATGCTCATCCGCGGCGGCGTTCGCAACATCCATGACGGCGCGGTTGTTGGTAGAGAGGTGGAGGCTCGTCGGAGTTGAGGTTGAGGATGACGGCGGAGGCGCGCCGAAAGCCGTGCTCTCTGCTCTCACTGCAGCGACGCGCGGCGAGTTCACGGTGGCGCAGTGCTCTGCGGCGAGGGCAAAGGCGAAAGGAGGCGCTGCGAGAAGGGGAAAATGCGAAGGGAAGAGATGAGTTGGGCGGCGCGGAGGTATTTATTCCGTCTGCGAAATTGCAGTTACTGGTGGATTGATCGTGGCAGAGATCGTGCGGCGTGGCGTTACTGCCCATGAGAAACGCAGATAGCGCGAAATGCGCGCGCAACGGGCACAATTGATCCCACGACTCGAATCGTGGGCTTTCGAGTACACGCTCGAGGTGACCTAACGGGCCGTGGGCCCAGAAGCAGTGGCTGGCGCGTGACACGTTGAAACGACAGAACCGAGGCGTCGGGGGCGTGGGCGTGTGACACGCGCTCTTACTGGACACGAGAAGATGGATTTGATCTGGATTGAGCGGGAGCGAGTGAGAAATTTTGCTAAGTGATTGGCTGCACGGCAGAGCTCCGCGTTGCGTGCCCTACTTGGCGCTTAGCAGATTTCTCCCAAAGCATTATTCAGAGAAGTGCAAGCAAGGGCTATGAGTATCAGAGTTGAGGAGCAACTCGGCCAGACTGCTTCACGGAGACAATTTGGTTTAACCTGGCAGGGCCCAACGAACAAGTTCTCTCGATTCTACCAGCTTCGGGGACAAATGTCGGGGGGTTGCCCCCGAGTAGGGGTAAGACAGGTGGTAAAACAGAGATCAGAGTATTCTTTACCGAGTAGGCGGATACCCGGGTACCTGCTATCCGGTAGATGCTATTCGGTGGTACATATTGAAGTACAAGAGAAGATAAGGAGCAAGTTTGGAATCGTCCGAGTAGAGGAACATGTGGTCCGAGTAGATGGGCTGCAATCCTACTCGGGCAAGAAGTCAATGGAGTCGTTCTGATGAGATCCCGCATATCCTGCAACCGTACAAGCGTGCGGTTCAACTTACGGAGCGCATGATTATCCGCGCTACGGCGTGGGTATAATGATGGTAGGCGTCTGTCACGTCTTTTCACTGACAGAGGGGACATGACGTGTCGAGGGGCCTACTCTGTGAGACGGACAGGGTGTGTTGGGGGAAAGATAACCTGGTACCCCTAAGGACGAACAAAGTATGACCAGCCAGAAGCGAGACTCGGCCAGGAGGCAAAGCCTGGTCTGGAAGAAGACCCGGCCAGGAGGCAAAGCCTGGTCTGGAAGAAGACCCGGCCAGGAGGCAAAGCCTGGTCTGGGGGAGACCCGGCCAGGAGGCAAAGCCTGGTCTGGGAGAGACCCGGCCAGGAGGCAAAGCCTGGTCTGGGGGTAACTCAGCTTTGGAAGAAGCTATAGAAGGAAGATTCTAGAAGACCTGGAAACCTTGTACAAGTTGGAGACTCAAGACTTGGAGGTCACGCAGGAGACCTAGATTAGGACTCTTAATATGGTATGACCCAGTTTTTACCTTGTACGACCAGGAGACCAGCCGCCCATATAAGCAGGCTCCTAGGTCATAGAGAGAGAGATTTCGGGTAGAAACCCTAGATTCCAGGTCTCGGCGAGAGTTAGCCCGAGCCAAATTCCAGGTCTCGGCGAGAGTCAGCCTGAGCCAAATTCCAGGTCTCGGCGAGAGTCAGCCTGAGCCAAATTCCAGGTCTCGGCAATATTTGTAACCCAAGATTTGGGGTCTCGGCGACATTGCAGTCCGGGCCTCTAGATCGATAGCTAATAAGATCCCAGCTGGAAGTAGGCTATTATCTCCAATGGAGAGGCTGAACCAGGATAATCCTTGTGTCCAAGACAAGCTTACGAGATAGAGATCCAAGAGTTAGAGCAATATCGCTAGGTATCGAGTATCCAGTGTAATACGAGAGTTGAGTTAATATATCTAGATCGGAGACCCGGCGACTTGATTTCTGGCTACCAGATCGCATATCATCATGTTTTCCCTTGAGCTAAACCCTCTCCCAAACACCAGAGTCGTCTTGCCCCAAGATAAGTTACCCCCGGTAACGTCTGCCGTGATTATCCCACGACAGTTGGCGCCCACCGTGGGGCCTACGTCCAAGCGTGTTTACATCACGGGAGAAGCTCGGGAGAATATGAAGAACCTCGTCATCGGCGAGATCTACACCAACCCCGAAGGAGAGAAGATGGTGGACGATTTTGGCTGGGGGCCAGAGTCGGATCTGCTCGAATCCGGATCTGTCGTTACAATCGGCCGGGTCAACGTATTCATCGGCATGGTATGTACGTCCGGTTCAATCCCCGATGATTTTGAGTATGATTCTATAATAGCTTAGCCCAAGAGTGCTGCGCAACTTCGGTTAGCATGGCCCGGAGCGCTTCGCAAAAAATTATATTAGCTTAGCCCAAGAGTGCTGCGCAACTTCAGTTAGCATGGCCCGGAGCGCTTCGCAAAAAATTATATTAGCTTAGCCCAAGAGTGCTGCGCAACTTCGGTTAGCATGGCCCGGAGCACTTCGCAAAAAATTATATCAGCTTAGCCCAAGAGTGCTGCGCAACTTCGGTTAGCATGGCCCGGAGCGCTTCGCAAAAAATTATATTAGCTTAGCCCAAGAGTGCTGCGCAACTTCGGTTAGCATGGCCCGGAGCGCTTCGCAAAAAATTATATTAGCTTAGCCCAAGAGTGCTGCGCAACTTCGGTTAGCATGGCCCGGAGCGCTTCGCAAAAAATTATATTAGCTTAGCCCAAGAGTGCTGCGCAACTTCGGTTAGCATGGCCCGGAGCGCTTCGCAAAAAATTATATTAGCTTAGCCCAAGAATGCTGCGCAACATCGGTTAGCATGGCCCGGAGCGCTTCGCAAAAAATTATATCAGCTTAGCCCAAGAGTGCTGCGCAACTTCGGTTAGCATGGCCCGGAGCGCTTCGCAAAAAATTATATTAGCTTAGCCCAAGAGTGCTGCGCAACTTCGGTTAGCATGGCCCGGAGCGCTTCGCAAAAAATTATATTAGCTTAGCCCAAGAGTGCTTCGCAATATTGTGAAATATTCTATTAGTATAAGCTTAGTCCAAGAGTGCTTCACAACTTCGGTTAGTGTTGCCCAAAGAGTTCTTCGCAACAGTATGCGGATCAATGGGGTAATGTTGCACAATTAAGCCTTTACTTTATAAACATTGATCCGGGTCTTGGGGGCTCTTACTTGAATAGTTTGTAGCTGCAATCCTAAGACCTGGCTTTTATGCCGCCAGTATAATCCTTGCCTATCTTGCTTAAGCTCGATGTGACTCGCACTTATATGGCCTGTTTGCTCTCCTGTAATCTCAATCAGTTATGATGCCCATGGGGACTTAACTGACCTTGTTTTACGGAGTGAGTACAGCAGTGATAATCCATGCGAAAGCCGGCTTACAGTTAAAGGTTTGCAAAAGGGTCATCTAAACCATCGACATATTGAGAGGACCCACCTCGGTAACCTGGAGGCATAAGAACCCAGGAAGAAACATGATTTATGGGATGTTATTGAGATAAACCTGGAGGCGTATGAACCCAGGAAGAATAACCGGGTTTTATCCTTTTATATATTATTTGTCTTATTTCAGGAGTTTAACCTGGATGATCGAGCTTGCTGCTTCACCTGAAACATGACGCCTAAAATCAAGATCATGAAGGAGAACAAGACCAGCTCGAATCCAGCTTAAACTTGGGGGCTACTGTTGGGGGAAAGATAACCTGGTACCCCTAAGGACGAAGAAAGTATGACCAGCCAGAAGCGAGACCCGGCCAGGAGGCAAAGCCTGGTCTGGAAGAAGACCCGGCCAGGAGGCAAAGCCTGGTCTGGAAGAAGACCCGGCCAGGAGGCAAAGCCTGGTCTGGGGGAGACCCGGCCAGGAGGCAAAGCCTGGTCTGGGGGTAACTCAGCTTTGGAAGATGCTATAGAAGGAAGATTCTGGAAGACCCGGAAACCTTGTACAAGTTGGAGACTCAAGACTTGGAGGTCACGCAGGAGACCTAGATTAGGACTCTTAATATGGTATGACCCAGTTTTTACCTTGTACGACCAGGAGACCAGCCGCCCATATAAGCAGGCTCCTAGGTCATAGAGAGAGAGATTTCGGGTAGAAACCCTAGATTCCAGGTCTCGGCGAGAGTCAGCCCGAGCCAAATTCCAGGTCTCGGCGAGAGTCGGCCTGAGCCAAATTCCAGGTCTCGGCGAGAGTCAGCCTGAGCCAAATTCCAGGTCTCGGCAATATTTGTAACCCAAGATTTGGGGTCTCGGCGACATTGCAGTCCGGGCCTCTAGATCGATAGCTAATAAGATCCCAGCTGGAAGTAGGCTAATATCTCCAATGGAGAGGCTGAACCAGGATAATCCTTATGTCCAAGACAAGCTTACGAGATAGAGATCCAAGAGTTAGAGCAATATCGCTAGGTATCGAGTATCCAGTGTAATACGAGAGTTGAGTTAATATATCTAGATCGGAGACCCGGCGACTTGATTTCCGTCTACCAGATCGCATATCATCATGTTTTCCCTTGAGCTAAACCCTCTCCCAAACACCAGAGTCGTCTTGCCCCAAGATAAGTTACCCTCGGTAACGTCTGCCGTGATTATCCCACGACAGGGTGGACAGGTCCTGTCAGCCTGACGGCGCGGCGACTTCTCGCACCCGCGTCAGCGAGAACCCGGAGGCGTGCTCTGCATCACAGTAGGGACGTCCCTCTTAATCATTGTTTACTCGGCTGGGCACTAGTATATAAGGTGCCCAACCCCCTCCTGCGCAAAGAACGTTACGCAAAAGAGTATTTATTACACGAGCAAGTGCTAGAGGTAGAGAGAGCAGAGAGTGGCTACTCGGCTGAAGGCCTGAATTGTACTATGGCTACTCGGATATCATATATACAGAGAGATAGGCAGGAGTAGGGGTGTTACCTCCACACGAGGGCCCCGAACCTGGGTAGTTCTTGGTGTTTGCAGTGTTTCCTGAGCACATGTACTCGACGTGCGATCCCTCCCCGGATACCTACAGCGTCCATCGGCCCCAACCTTAAGCCATCCCATGGCATCTGTCTTTACTCATCCACGACAGTAATAGTATGTTCCATATGGGGTTATGAAGGAGGTTTTGATTTGGTCTTCTTCCTTCATGCGTATTTGATGGTACCCGGAATAAGCGTCCAAAAAGCATAAAAGCTCAAAGCCAGTAGTGGCATCTATTTTTTCATCGATTCGCGGTAACGCAAACCTATCTTTTGGACACAATTTGTTCAGGCCGGTGTAATCTATACACATCCTAAGAGCAGTACTATCTTTCTTCGGGACTAATACTGGGTTTGCAGACCATTCAGTATGTATAACTTCCCGGATAAAATCAGCTGCCAATAGCCGGATAATTTCCTTGCCAATAGCATTCCGTCTTCTTCCGTCAAATCGACGGAGACCTTGTTTGACGGGTTTAGATCCTGGAATTACCTTAAGTTTGTGCTCAGCAAGTTCCCTGGGTACGCCTGGGATGTCCGCTAGACACCATGCAAAAATATCCCAGTTCTCACGGAGGAACTTGATGAGCTCGCTTTCCTATTTGTCGGTCATGCTAGTTCCCACTACGACAAATTTTGTCGGATCTTTAGGATCTAGGATAACCTGTCTTGTATTCTCGGAAGCTTTGAAGCTGTTTGTTGGCTTCCGGATTTCTTTTCCTGCTGGCATTTCTGTCGGCGATACTTCTTTTGCCACCTCCTTCAGTTCCTCCTTTGCTATCACTTCTTCTGCGCAAAGGGCGTTTTCTTTTTCCAGCTCGTTTGCCAATTTGAAGTCTCCATTTATGGTGATTACTCCTCCTTTTGGCCCTAGCATCTTCATCTTGTTATAGATATAACATGATCTTGCCATGAATTTGGCAAAAGCTGGACGTCCGAGTATTGCGTAATACACGCTTTCGAATGGCACAACCTCGAAGGATACTTTTTCCTACCGGAAATGTTCTTTCTCTCCGAAGGTTACATCTAGGGAAATTTCTCCTAGGGAACGTGCTTGCCTGCCAGGAATTATGCCGTGAAAACGTATGTTGCTCTGATTGAGCTGGGTCTCGGAGATTCGCAGATGCTTCAATGTATCTAGGTACATTATGTTAATGTTGGATCCTCCATCCATCAGCACTCTTTTTAGCCTAGTGTTTTGAACAATAGGACTTACAACTAGAGCTTGTGTGCCGGGTTCTGGGATATTTCCGGGATGGTCAGACTGATCCCAGGTAATTGGTGTATTTGAGTACTTCAAGAATTTTGGGGTTGATGGGACAACCGCGTTTATTTCTCGAAGTGTTCTCTTTGCCACCTTTGCTGATGGAACTGCCAGAAAAGTTAGGTTGCATTCTCCTTCAACTCTCGGAAACTTAGGCTCGCCTTTTCGCTGTTGTTCCTGGATTTTTTCATCAGTGTCCGATTCACTGTCTTCTTTTTCAGCTTCTGGCTTTTGCTTGGAGAATTTCCTCTTGGAATTTTTCTCTTTGCTTCCAGATCCTGCACTGCCCTTCATATGCTTGTTAAGCCGGCATTGTGCGTTCATATGGGTGGATTTCCCAAATTGCGAATGGTGGACACAGTTTTCCGATTTTATTCTTTCCCACTCTTTTTTTGTGTAGTCGATCGGTTCTGTGCTTCGTCCTTTCCGTTTGCTCCCATTTTCTCTTCCAAAGGCTATGTTAACTTCTTTGGGTTTTTGCTGTGCTTCTAGGGTTGCTTTTTTCTCAGGACGAGGGGTCTTTTTGGCTTGAATCAAAGTGTCAATATTGCCACCTCTCGCTCTGATGTCATCTTCGGCCGCTGCGTGCTCATTTGCGGTTGTAAGCATAGATCCGAGATCTTGGTGCTTTTTGGAACCGATCGAACGGCACGAGTCCGGGTTTTAAGCCATTGACGAAAGCATGCATTGCTTGTACGTAAGTTACTCCAGAGCAGCTATTTTTCATTGCAGACCACCTTGAGATAAAGTCCACGTACGGCTCATCTTCAAACTGGGTGCAACGGTTTAACCGGTTGATGCAATTGGGGCGTTTGTACGTTCCCCGAAAATGCTGAGCGAAAACTCTAGCCATATCATCCCAGCTATCGTCAGTTCTTGACGGAAGCCCGTTGATCCAATCTGGCTCCATCCAGCAACATTAGGCGGAGGAATTTTACTGCCTCTAGGTCTGTCCCATTGTTAATCTGGACGGCTGTGTAATAGCCTGAGAGCCAGGTATCCAGGTTTGTACTGCCGGTGTATTTTTGATATGTTGGACCAACTTTGGCGAAGCCAGAATGTAGATTTATTCTTCGGATCCTGTCAGTGAAACACTTAGGTCCGAAGTATAGATCATCTCTTTCCGCTCTGTCAATGTGTGGGGAGTATCTCCGGCTGAATGGATAGAAGGGGATCTGCTCCTTTCTTTTCCATTGTTGCGCGAACGCGCTTTTCCGGGGTTGTCTCTATTTCCTACATTATCAAGCCCTTTCGGATAAGGTGGAGTTCTACTCCTGTGTCTTTCCTTATTCCTAGGGGGTGTATGGGATCTCTCGCGCCTGTGAGGAATGTCGTATCTTCCGGCATTTTCAGCAGGGCGTCTC
Source organism: Alopecurus myosuroides (assembly GCA_028641055.1). Lineage (NCBI taxonomy): Eukaryota > Viridiplantae > Streptophyta > Magnoliopsida > Poales > Poaceae > Alopecurus > Alopecurus myosuroides. Next base: position 208,836,028 of record CM054057.1, on the reverse strand, counting down.
GGAGGCGGCATTGCTTTTCCGTCCTTCCGATTTTGTTCTTCCCGATCTCGGGGATTAATTCCATCTTTCGGCAGATGGGATCCGGTTCTCGACGTTGCATCCTTGTTATCGGGCTTTTTCTTGTCCTTTCTCGGTTCTGCTTTCTTCTCTTTCGAATTATTTGAATCTCCAGGTTCTTCAGGTCCAGGCGCTCCAGCGGTGCATGTAGCTATTTTGCATAGGGCTGAGTCGTCATGCAACTTCCCTGATCTTGCTTGTCCTAGCTGTTGCTGTTGCAATGCTTTTCCTAAGAAAGCATATACCCTTGAAGTTTTTCGCCATTGGAGTACAGATCGTTGTTGAGGATGGCGAACGCGGCCTCCGCGTTTTCTGCTGCGGTTTTGTATATGGGTTTGCCCCTGGAATCTGTGTCGTTTACTTGCTTTTGCCAGGCCGGGTTTTGAAACCTTTCCTTTGGCGGCAGTACTTCCGGTCTTGCGATTCCGGGTAACCGTGTAGGTTTAATGCCAGATCTATTCCTTCTCTCGTACTCCTCGATTTCTTCCTGCTTTAACTTGATGTCAGCTTGGTTTTTTTGGAGATGTTCCCGAGTTCGGAATAGATGTTGTTGTTGCCTTTGGAGAGCTTGTGTCCTGGCTTCCAGCACTTCAGGGGGTTCGTGGGGTCCCACTAGTGTTTGAAGTAGATCCTGTTCGTCTTGTTCTCACATTGGCGGAACAGAGATTTCCTTCGTTTTCTTCTCCGCAGGCTTAACTCCACTTCCTCCTCCTTCTTCCAGGTTTTCGTTGGTTGGATCAGCCAATTTTTTCTTCTGGAGATTGTACTGGAGTTTCTTGGAAGCTTTGTGTTTTTTCTTGGAAGAGGGAGGTTTTTTACCAAGTTCTTCTTCTATCAATTCCTTGACATCCGGGTATGTTGGAGAGGTTTCCCCCTCTTCTCTCTCTTCCTCTGGCGGAGGTGTTCTAGGGCTTTCCTGTATCATCCCGGTGTTTGGGAGGTTATAAGGATCTAAACTTAATATGTGCATTTGCAAAGCATGCATCTAAAAGTACGGGAAATTTTGGCGCGAAAGTTTGAACAAAGCAAAGTGACCAAAGTTTCACTTGACATGATGAAATAGATCTAGTTCATCTAGTCAAGAGTACATTTGGAGTGATCTTTATAACAAGTATCTTAAGAAACCAAATCACCTGATAAGATAAACCATTGTTGGTTATGACCAACACAAACTCTCAACAACCTTAACCACCAGTATTTAAGTGACTTGGGATAAATTCATTAGATACCTAGAACTCAAAGAGGGATGAGTATCCAAATCACATGGTTGATGATCATATTTTCACGATTGAGTAATGCACAATTGAACCATCACATCAACACAGATGTGATCTTCTATAAAACAAGAACTCTCTAAATTATAAATTCATTTCCATAACATCTCTATAAATCATCTCATAATCATAAGGTGAACCATCATAAGTAAATAACAAAGTTTCAATAGAACACAGGTGATTCATACAAGTGATAACTCAAACCCACAAGTGGGAAATGACATAATAATTGTGTTAATATATTTATCGAGTATGTACATATCTCATCAATCATAAAAGAAGTATCTACAAGAAGAAATAAATCTTCTTCAACTATTGATAAACCTTGATTATTACATGTGATATTCCCAAATCTCTATATCTGCATTATGAATGACAGAGTTAATAAAGAGATACATATAAAGTAAAATCATGACACCATAGAAAATAATTAACAACCATGATCAAAGTCTTTAAGCTCAATCACTTTCACAGGCTCATTGTTTTAATCACCGTAAGCAAGTGATCATATGAAAGCTCAACACATCAAGGAACCATCTGATCAACTTACTATCTTAAGTTATCATTTCATTAGCATTCCACACTCCTATTCAAATTCAACAAATCAACAATTAAAGTATCTCTGGATACAAGTAATGAATAACAACAAGATATAACCTCTATTAGAGGAATTGGATTGAAAGCTAAATAAAACCAATCATGTATGACACAAGTGTCTATCTTATGGGAAGCCAAACAAGAAGTATATGGAAGGATAATAAAAGCATGAGTTAACTCTTAATCTAGATCATATTATTTTGTCTAAATCATTTTAACTTGTTATTCTTTTAACTTCTCTAAGTCATTCTACAAGAGAAGCACCCACAAGAAAAGAGGAACCACTACCAGAAGATCTACAAGAAGATTATTTAGAGTGTTCTAGAAGTGTTATTTCAATCTATCATAAGAGTACTTGGAAACTCTTATATTTTGATCTGATCTTATTAACACTCATGAAATTGTGTGATACTCCACTGTTAGTGTTATATAGAAGTAGTTTGGTAACAAGTTTCTAGACCTTGTTAACAGATCACTTTTGTATACTCAAACACTTGAGTGTTATACACAAATAAACACAAGGTTGAATAACCTAGTACATCTCAGTTTCTTGTATATGAAAAGTAATTTGGGGACAAGCCTTGCAAACTTGCCAACAGATTCTTCTTATATGCTTAAGGCTAACTGATGTCACAAACTATACCTACACTCCTTTTATCATCAACCAATAGAAAGAATAACACTAAGGAAACAAGAAACCACAATATAATCATCTAAGTAAAATCTTTGCTTGGAATAACTGTTTGTCTCACCACAAGGGTGAGATAGTTGAAGATTGAATCCAAGAGATGATATTACTTGCAAATTGACACAAGGTGAAAACAGAAGGCTAGTGGAAACTAGAGAGAAGAACATCAAGCAACAGAAGACCACAGGAAGCAACACTGCATCAGTAAGGGAGCATAAGAATTTATCCAGTGAGTCATTAGGATATAATAGAGAATCATTAACCTCTATCAAGCTCATAAGAGATAAGGAACTCATAATAATATCTTTAATGGAAATAACTATCAAGTATGGGATAATAACAAGTCATTAGATCCACATGTCTTGATATGTGGAGGTAGATGAAAGCAAGCTTAAAACCTTGTTTTCCAAATCCTTTTCATATGCAATACTAACAGATGATAACAAATATTCAACTAAATATAACCATACAAATGATTTCATGTCCTTAAACAACATGAGATAATACCCACACTTGGAAACTGGTGGAAAACAAACAAATAAGATTCCAAAACCACACATGTTTTCCATTTGATCAAGTACTGAAAACAGTAAACATAGAATATACATACCTCAGTAAAATGTCAACCAATCTTGCTCAGAGTTTCAATTAGGAAAATAACAAAGTCCATAAAAGAAAACAAATCCATTCCTTACTCAAAAGCATTTGGTATGTCATGGAATAAAATACCCTAATTGGGTGCATTTCATCACCATATATAAAAACACTACTCACTAGTGTTACCAAACTATTTTCCATAAGGGATTATACCTAAAAGTGTCCAACTATGATACACCACCTTGGTATCCACAAGATGGAGTGTGTACTTTTATTAAACATGCTTTACCATAATTTTAAAGCCATTAAATAAATTAAAAGAGGAGAAAACAACAAAATCACTTAATCTAGCACCCTAAATAAAAAATACAAATATTCTTCAAATTCACCAAAACAAAACATGGTGAGATGTGAAATTTGATAAGAAATTCAAATATGATTTTTAATAATTTTTAAGTTCACAAAAAGGCCCAGAAAACAAGCTTTTCTTCTCAGTTTTAGTACCAAAAGGACCTAACTGTTAAAAAACAAAACTTCGGGGGGTTATTGAAAAGTGGAAATTCATTTCTTTCTTCTTCAACCTCTGGCCAGAGGCGTACCACCGCCTCCAACGCCGTCGCGGCCACCTCTTGCTTGCCGCTCTCCTCGCGGATAAGAGGGAGGGGAAGCCTCCAACTCGTTCACTCTCTCTCTCTCTCGCCTCGCCTGCTCTCTCTCTCTCTCTCCCTCTGAACCCGGAAACCAAACCCTAGAATCTCCGGCCACTTCTCGCCGCCGTCAACTCTGTGCGTCCCGGGAGAAACTGAGACCATCCCAAGCTCCGCCTCGTCGTCCTCTACTTCCCCACCGAGCCTCGTTTGCTGGGAAGAACAGAGCCGCCTGAATCGAGCCAATCCATTTTCTCCGGTCGCCGGAGGGAAGAGCTCCTCACCGTCGATTGCTACCTCGACGTCCTTCCGCGACTCTCCAGCGAACTCCACGGTGAGCTGAGGCACCTTACATGCTCTCCGTTTAGGATTTGAGCCTTGCATCCTCTCTGTCACCATGCTCCGCCGCCTGACGTCGCGCTGGTGGTCGCCGGGAGCACTCCGGTGACCATCTGGCCAATGCGCCGCCACCTACGGGTTGGCCGCACCCTCCTCTGGTCAGTGGAGCAAACGAGAACACCCAATTTGCACTAGATCAACGGATTTCATCCGAGATGGAAGATTTCCTCTGTAGTGAAATCGGCCTGACATCATCATGATGTCAGTAGAGATTTTTCCTTTTGTTTTTCTTTTAATTTTTGAATTAAAACCAAACTGACAGGTGGGTCCCACCTGTCAATTTAAATATTGGCAGAAAAATCATTAATCTCATAAAATCAATAACTTTTAATTCACTTATCAAAAAAATACAAATAAAATTTATAAATGCTTATAAAAATATAATCTAAATGGTTATGAACTTTTCAAAAATGTTTGATAAAATTTAAAACTAAATATTTTCTTTAATTAAATTAAATCATTTAAAATTGAGAAAATAATAAATAATTCATAAAATCAGAAAAATACAAGTCATATACCAAACTTCTCCAAATGACAAATGCAACTCATCTATGATGTTTTCATAGTCATTTGACCATGTTTTCATGTGTGCAATATTTTTCCTAATCATTTAATTCATTTAAATTTAATAAATTAATATCTTATTCAAATATTTTGAGAATACTTTAAATGAGGTATCAAATTAAAGAGAAAAACATTTTCAACTCAAATATGTCAAACACGAAACATTTTGTTTAACTTATAAACTTGTTTCTAAGGGATTAATGGAATTCTATAATATTTCATTATAACCAGTAATAACTACCTTAATATCGTTTTCTAATTAATAAAACCCTCATGTTTTCACACCTACTAAAACCTATCATCACAAGTTATTAGCAAGTATTGTGATGATAGAGTTAGTTGTATTAGTTCCTCGTTTTCAAATAAACTTGATGTCATTAGCTCTACACTTTTGAATATCAAATCAAAAATGTGTATTATCTTGTCAACAGTTGTTTGCCACATGCGATTGTTTTCTCGTTTAATCATGTGATAACTATTTTCTTGTTTTCTCGTATCGGTCATGGCTTACACTTGTAAGCTGGGGTATTTCACGATGCATCTCATTACTATGCATGAATCATCTTGCCATTGTTTTCTGTAGTCCTTACCGGGACTACTTTGCTATCTTTCAGATGTCGGGATTTTTCCTACGAGACCTTTGAACCCGAAGACATGGTTTATTATTGTTATTTCAATCTCAGGCAAGTTCATCACTTGCTCATATCCTTTGCAGTACTTCATAACAAACTATTTGCAAAAAAAACCTATCGTATTACCACCTGTTCTCAAAAGAATGCATGATCCTATTTTTATAATAATATGACTAAATGAATGACTACCCGAGTGGTAGTGTTCTGTTTGGTGGGCGGATGGAACCATGGTAAGATGAATAGGTCAAAGGAAGGTTCCATCTGCAAGGGAACGTATTAGCTAGGATTAATCACAACTTCCATCAGGATTCTTGCGCCGTAAATTCGCGTTAACCATGGGTCTTCTATGGGGGGAGTAAGTCAGCCATGATACTTTTCTCGTTCGCATGTCAACGGGCTGCCAGAGACGTACGCTGTAGGTTCTGCGGGACTACATGCACATGGGTGGGATCCCTTAATTCCCACGGACTCTGCGGGTCTATGATGGTCTGCCAGGGGCGCGTAGATATCCATCGTGAGGGGTGGAATCAGGCGTTCAACCTGCTGGCAGAAATAGGTGGGCATGCGTTGTGCGGAGAAGCACGGCTTGGCTTGGACCAACAACTGGGCCCCACACCTGAGTGGGAGTGGACAGGATCTCGAGCCTGGTTGTGCAACATGGTCTTGGTCGTCCATGGGTAAAGTAACGCACCTCTTCAGAGTGTAAAAGGATGTGACATGTTACCCCTTGTTCCGGGAAGGAGCTGCGAACGCCGCAGGAAAGGCAACTCCATGAAGTTCTAGTCGTGTGAAGATCTGGCGGGCATAGTCTTCAGAATTAAAAGCAACCTCTTGAAGAAAGATTTACAAAAACCTTGCATTAGCTCATGTCTCTTTTGAGTCTAAAGCTGTAGTTACTGCATCAAACTATCCCCTATATATCATGAACTTGCTGAGTAACACTCGTTACTCATTCGTTCCCGTTTGACCCCTGCTTAGAGTTGAAGCCTGAGGGAAGTCGTCATCATGAAGCCATCACTACCGCATGAAGACAGATGGAATCATCTCTTACTTAGCCAGGAAAGCATCATCATCAACAACGCTGATGGAGGAGAAGCTATCAAGGTGTAGGTGGAGTCCATTCTCGGACTTAGTGTTCAAGCCATAGATTAGGGCTGACATCAGCCATAGTAGATTTAGTTCTGAGCTAGAGTTCTTCTCCAGATTGGATCTTCGAATTGCTTCTTCTGATGTTTCATTTGTATGAGATCTTCTTGATTCATCAAAGATATTCTCAAGATTTTGTAATGAAGTTTGTATCCTATAGATTTGCCTGGACCCGCTGTGTTTCTGTTGTACTACTCTGAGGGATGTAATATTCACAGGTAAGTCCTTCTGTGAGTATTATGTCATCGACTTGCGCACTACACATGCAGTGGTGTGCTGGGTCACCTCATTTCCTGACTTTTGGCATCCGTGTTTTCATCCGGTTTTGCCATCAGTACTTAGTGGAATCCCTCTTGAAAGGATTTGACCTTTCTTTCGAAAGCGTCTACATCTTCGTCTTCGGAATCGAACTGGTCCGGTCCGTGTTCCGACTCTAATCTCGCCTCAATGGCGGCTAACACAGTGTCAGCTTCCGAGTTCGTAGTCAGATTGACGGATGTCGGATCTTCCACCTCTTTTGTGGGATTGTTGTTTTCTACCCCTTCCACGGGATTGTTTTCATCCGTGTTTTTGGCAATCTCGGATTGCACCATACCGATAAAGTGCGATTCAGCAGAGTATCGGCGATCTGAGCAAAATCCGGCGTCATAGTCATCTTTGACTGGATATAGGGCGGGTGGGATAAATTTGCTTCCACCACAGAATCACTTTGCCTCTGCAGTTAATTCGATAAAGATGTTTGCAGATCCAATCGGTAAAACGCAGGAAATTACCAGATGATTCCACGCTGGCATGCACGATCCGTTGTCGAGGAAGCGCCCGACGTCGTTGTCGAATTCCAGACTTCCGACAGTTATGGTACTGCCAATTCCGCCGAGTATCCCCGATCAAAACATAACGCCTGACGTCGCTGGCCCCACGGTGGGCGCCAACTGTCGAGACATCATAGTAGAATTCATAGACGGGGGTGCCATGAGACTACCAATAGAGATTGTGGGGGACGTGGTCGTATGACGAACAATGACACCAGGGTTTTACCCAGGTTCGGTACGTCGCAACTAGGCGGCGTTCCTACTCCTGCAATCTCACTAAATCAGGGCTGAAGCCTCAAGTATACAAAGTACAATGTGAGTTGGGTTTATCTAGTCGACAAGGATCAACCTCTCGGCGAGTTAGCTTCTAGCTTATTCTCTCTTTTGTTCTTCTCTCCCGTTCGGCTTTATATAATAGCCGGATTAGGCCTTACAGAAAAGTAAACCTAGAAGACCACGGTAAGTCCTAACTTGGAAGGAAAGAATCCGCCTTCTACTCCAAGCCGTACCACGCGGGCCGTGGTACGGGTTCTTCTAGAATTCGTCTTCTATGCATCAGCTTATTGGGCCGCCTAATGGACCGTAATCCATTACCATTCAAGCCACGCTGGTAATCCGGCACTTTAGGACACCATATGATATACCCCTACTGAACCTATGAACCCCGGTCCAATTTCCTACACTGTTAAACAAACCACTGCTATTTCCTGCTTTCTTTACTTACTGCAAGCATACACCATTTTCCACACTATATGTCTAATCTTTGTTTTCAGCAAGACCGGTGAAATTTAAAACCTCGCTGTACCGTTGGGACAAAGTATTTTGGTTGTGTTGTGTGCAGGTTCTGCGTTGTTGCTGACACCGGTGAAGCGCCAGCACCACCGTCAGTGGCATCAACCTTCCAAAGATCCTATTCCTCCTACTAGATTGATAACCTTGGTTCTTAACTAAGGGGAATTTCCTACCGCTGTACTCATCACACCCTCCTCTTGGGGTCTCCCAACGAGTGCACGATCTGCACCATCAAGGATTGTTGCCGGGGAGGAAGAAGTCTTCTAGCAAGGGGAGTCTCTCACTCTAAATCTCTTTATTTTTTTATTGTCTTGTTTTTATTTTTGTCTTGTTTTTCTTCTCTATATTAAAAACAAACAAAATTTTAGCTTACTTCATAGATGTTATTTATTTGCCTGCTGTTAATCATGATTCTACCCAAGTTTACCTTGAAAGACATACCAATAGGTAGCGGTGATATAATTGGGAAAGATAATATTGGAGAATTCTTTAATTATGTTAGTAAGGATGAAAATTTGAGGATAGATCCTTAGCTGAACTTGCTCTAGATTATCAAACCGCTGCAGCATCTTTAGTTCGTACGCTGGGAGCTAGGTTTGTTAACCTTAATCCCATAATACAACAAATGTTCCTCAACCTTAATAACATCAAGGATAGCGAAAAAAGAGAGTTTATCCTAGAAACTTTGTTTAAGGTATTTGGTGATGTTGCCATTGAGGCTAGAATTTTTTTTAATCTATTTGAGATGTCAGGCTCATGTGTATATGTCATCACACCGAGTAAGGCCCATGATAAGGAAATTAAAATACCAATACCCTTTAAATTAGTGGGAATGCATGAAACTCTAGAAAAGAATTTTGATTGGATTGTTCCTGCAAACCCATTTGATGAAAGTAGTGTGGCTAAAAGTGCTGATAAAGGGACATCTAAAACTTTTATACATGAAATACCATTCATTGTTGAGGAGATTTCTAAGATTAATTTTGATGCTTCTTCACTTGAAAATACTTGAGTAGCTTTTTATGCCTAGCTGAAAGGCGTTAAAGAAAAGCGCTATCGGGAGACAACCCGTTTTATTTCTCTGTTTTCAACCTGTTTTTCTTTGTGTTCTTTGCACCTGGGTGTTGTCTATTTCCTTAGCAACACCTCTGTACCTTTTTTTGTGTTTTTATTGAGCCAAGTAAACCCTCTAGTGGAAGTTGAGACTATATGTCGGATTTCTGCGCAGGAAACAGATTTCTTCTGTCCACTGTTTATTCCGTATAAAATCAGAAAATTCAAAATGACCTGTGTTTTTTGTGCGTAAACATAGGCTGTATATGCAACTTTTCTTAGTTGACCACTTTTTGATTTGAGCAACAGAAGATTTTCGAAAAAAACATCTTTACCTGCTGTCCTGTTTGGACAGATTTCAGCCAATAATTGCATTTGCGTCTTAATCGCTTTTTTTTGGTGTTCTTTTGAGAAAAAGAGTTTTAAAAGAAGTTGTGACAGTAGCTAATGTGTTTTTGAGTGTTAGACTTGTGATGAATCTGAACCATGTGAATTTATTATTTCGATTGCACTAACATTGCTAATGAATATTGTGAGAAGTTTGGTGTGAACGAAGTTTTCAAGGGTCAAGAGAAGAAGATGATATGATGTGATCAAGAAGAGTGAAAAGCTTAAGCTTGGGGATGCCCCGGTGGTACATCCCAGAAAATTCCAATAAGACTCAAGCATCTAAGCTTGGGGATGCCCAAGGCATCCCCTTCTTCATCAACAAATTATCAGGTCACTTCTAGTGAAACTATATTTTTATTCGGTCGCATCTTATGTGCTTTACTTGGAGCGTCTTTTATTTTTTGTTTTCAGTTTGTTTTTGCTTTGAGTTTGTTTTTACCTTTTCAACAAGCATGGTTGGACCCCAGCATTCTTTTATTGGAGAGTGACACGCTCCGCTTTTTCATGAGAATACTTTGTATTCTTAATCTTGTCTGGCTGCTTCATTTATTTAGCTTATGTTTTGCATGCATCTCTTATCAGAGTTGTTAGTTTTATTAGTGTTATGTGAGTACTCTCATGTTTGCTTGCTGTATCATAAAGATTATTTTTGTTAAAGCATGTTTTGTATGGTGCTTGTTGGAAGAAGAAAATTGCTGCTTGAAGTAGAATTTATAACAGTACTAGTAGAAGCTTGTATAGACTGTGGCTAGAACTTTTTCATACCATGCTCAATGTTATTTTAGTTTTAAATCCTTGTGGTTATTGAGTAGCATGAATAGCCTCAAATAGTTGAGAGTGTTTAATATGTCTTGAAAGATTCATGAGTTGTTCTTGTCATAGTAAAGCATCAATATATGATATTCTCTTTCGAATATTTTATTTGGTTGACTTGGTGCATGCTTACACCATGTTTATGACTATTTTCCAGTCACGAATAGCCTCCATGAACACTTAGTTTTTGAATTTTTGATACTGCTTATGTTTTAATTAATGATGCTTATGTCGCTATGCATGATTATGGCTCTTATGCTCTCTTGATTTGTCGCTCCCAGTCTTTTGCTAGCCTCCACCTGTACTGAGTATGAGCTCTACTCGTGCATCCAAACTCCCTTAAACCAAAGTTTTTTTCCATTGTGTACACCATACCTACCTACATGTGGTATTTAACTGCCACTCCAAGTAAATTGCTCTTGTGTTACCTTTAAAACCTTCAAAATTACTCCTGCTTTGTGTTCCAGTTTTTGCTCATGAGGACGTAAATAGAGAATCTTTATCTCACTTGTTGATTGGATTTCACACACTGTACTAGTGGCTTCATACGCTTATCCAATTGATAGAAGAGTTGGCAGCGGGGTGTCCAGCCCCTAATTAATACACACAATACCTCTTCACTATTTTTGCCCCTGATTTATCAGTCAAAGCATAATTGTGTAAACAAAAGAGAAAGAGGGATAACCTTCTACACCAGTTGCGTCCTTCATATGGGAGCCGCTCTTGTGAAGTCTAAGTTGCTTGTGACGTACTGTATTTTCTGTTTACCATTCGTTGACATTAGCGTACATCTCCCAAATTATAGACACTCAGTGTCAAACTTTTAATACCTCTATTTAATAAAATAAAAAGCTCTAGCACATGAGTGATCCCTGCTTCCCTCCGCGAAGGTCCTTTCTTTTACTTTTATGTTGAGTCTCCATCTTCTAACTTTATGCACAGTTGAGAGAGCATTTTTGCCATTCTGAGTTCTATGTGCATTTTCCCATAAACATCAATAATTACTTCATAATGTGATATTATTTGTTCTTAAATTATTTTCTCTAGTCTTCCTCATGAACTTTGAAGGTGTCCTGGCATTTATGTTTTGTCCCACTCTTAAGGACTAGCGAAATACCACTTTGCCATCCTTTCTCTATACCTGAAACAAACGTTTACCTTTCTTTGCATTATTATTCATGATCCTTTATTTGAGATACTCTTAGTGATGCAAAGTAATTTCTATGCTTTATTATTAAAGTTCTATTATCATGTTTGTGTTTGAGGTTCTATGATCTCAGCGTGCATATGATTTTACATTAGATTTATCAAGTTTATGTTAGTAGCATGTCACCTCAGAAATTATTGTGTTTTATCGTTTACCTACTCGAGGACGAGTAGGAACTAAGCTTGGGGATGATTGATACGTCTCCAACGTATCTATAATTTCTGATGCTCCATGATCATATTATGTCAATTGCTACTTGTTTTCTCCCTTATTTATAGCATTTTTATACGTTTTCCGGGACTAACCTATTAACAAGATGCCAAGTGCCAGTTCCCTGTTTTCTGCTGTTTTTGGTTTCAGAAAAGTTGTTCTGGAAAAATTCTCGGAATTGGACCCCACAAAGCCCGAAGTGCCTATTTTCCCCGGAAGCATCCAGAAGACCGAAGGAGAGTCGAAGACGGGCACCAGGGGGGCCACACCATAGGGTGGCGCACCCCCGGCCGCGCCAACTATGGTTGTGGGGCCCCTGGAGCTCCACCGCCTTTGCCCTTTCGCCTATTTAATCCCCCCGGATGGAAAACCCTAAGGACCTGATAAAAAATCCCCGAAAAGTTCCGCAGCCGCCGTCACCGTCAACCCTAGATCAGGGGGGTTCTGAAGCTGTCCTCCGGCACCCTGCCGGAGAGGAAATCATCACCGGAGGCTTCTACATCACCATGCCTGCCTCCGGAGTGATGCGTGAGTAGTTCATCCTTGGACTACGGGTTCGTAGCTGTAGCTAGATGGTTGTCTTCTCCTCATATGCCTCCATGTTTAGATCTCGTGAGCTGCCTATCATGATCGAGATTGATCTTATGTAATTCTATATGTTGTGTTTGCTGGGATCCGATGAATATTGAACTTATGCAAAGTTGATTATAGTCTTTATTGCATATGTTATTTGTCATATTGCATGCTTTCCGTTGCTAGTGGTTGCTCTGGCCAAGTAGTTGCTAGTGACTCCAAGAGGGAGTATATATGCTTGATAGTGGGTTCATGCCTCCTCACCACCTTGCTCGAGTGACAGAAACGTGAAGGGGGAGGATGTGCTATTGCCATTAGGGAGAAAACAGCGGTGAGAGTGCCGGCGTGCATAATCATTGCTTACATTACACATATTGTTTAATGCAATTATCTGTTGATTGCAACTTAATACCTAAGGGGGTTTGGATGATAATCTGAGGGTGGATTATTAGTCATAGATGCAGATGGATTTTGGTCTATGTATATTGTTGTAATGCCCGCACTAAATATCATAGTAGTCATCATGTTATAATGTGCACTATGGTGCAACCTATATTTGTCAATTTCCCAGCTGTAATTTGTTAACCCAGCATGCTATCTTTTATGGTGAGACACCACTAGTGAACCTATGAAGCCCAGTCCATTTTCCTACACTGTTAAACAAACCAGTGCTATTTCCTGCTTTCTTTACTTACTGCAAGCATACACCATTTTCCACACTATACGTCTAATCTTTGTTTTCAGCAAGACCGGTGAGATTGACAACCTCGCTGTACCATTGGGACAAAGTATTTTGGTTGTGTTGTGTGCAGGTTCCACGTTGTTGCTGACACCGGTGAAGCGCCAACACCACCTTCAGTGGCATCAACCTTCCAAAGATCCTCTTCCTCCTACTTGATTGATAACCTTGGTTCTTAACTAAGGGGAATTTCTTACCGCTGTACTCATCACACCCTCCTCTTGGGGTCTCCCAACGAGTGCACGATCTGCACCATCAAGGATTTTTCTGGTGCTGTTGGCGGGGAGGAAGAAGTCTTCTGGCAAGGGGAGTCTCTCACTCTCAATCTCTTTATTTTTTTTATTGTCTTGTTTTTATTTTTGTCTTGTTTTTCTTCTCTATATTAAAAACACACAAAAATTAGCTTACTTCATAGCTGTTATTTATTTGCCTGCTGTTATTTTTGCTTTTCTGCTCTTAGTTTAATCATTAATCATGATTCTACCCAAGTTTACCGTTAAAGACATACCAATAGGTAGCGGTGATATAATTGGGAAAGATAATATTGGAGAATTCTTTAATTATGTTAGTAAGCATGAAAAAATTGAGGATAGATCCTTAGCTGAACTTGCTCCAGATTATGAAACCGCTGCAGTATCTTTAGTTCGTACGCTGGAAGCTAGGTTTGTTAACCTTAATCCCATAATACAACAAATATACCTCAACCTTGATAACATCAAGGATAGCGAAAAAAGAGAGTTTATCCTAGAAACTTTGTTTAAGGTATTTGGTGATGTTGCCATTGAGGCTAGAAAAGTTTTTAATCGATTTGAGATGTCAGGCTCATGTGTAGATGTTAGCTCACCAACTAAGGCCCATGATAAGGAAATTAAAATACCAATACCCTTTAAATTAGTGGGAATGCATGAAACTCTAGAAAAGAATTTTTATTGGATTGTTCCTGCAAACCCATTTGATGAAAGTAGTGTGCCTAAAAATGTTGGTAAAGGGACATCTAGAACTTTTATAGATGAAACACCATTCATTGTTGAGGAGATTTCTAAGCTTAATTTTGATGCTTCTTCACTTGAAAATACTTTAGTTGCTTTTTATGCCTAGCTGAAAGGCGTTAAAGAAAAGCGCTACCGGGAGACAACCTGTTTTATTTCTCTGTTTTCAACTTGTTTTTCTTTGTTTTCTTTTGTGTGCTTTGCACCTGGGTGTTGTATATTTCCTTAGAAACACCTCTATATCTTTTTTTTGTGTTTTTGTTGAGCCAAGTAAAGCCTCTAGTGGAAAGTTGAGACTATATGTAGGTATATCTCCAAGTTTCTTCAATTGTCTTGAGTGTAGGTCTTCATGTGGTGAAAATACTTCTTGCACTTCATGGTGTGCTCATCAACACTCATCTCTTGATGGTATTCAAGAGGTAGGTCATCTAGAGGAAGAGAATGAAATTTTGAAGGTGAATAATAGATGAGAGGATATGAGAAATATTAAGATGAGATGTTAAGTTTCTAGAAAGTTTGAACAATACCGAATTTTCAATCCTAGGGTCTTTTCCAAACTTAGGGTCTCGAATTTTACAGGCAACACAGTGCTCTGATACCATTTTGTAGCATTCCCACATTTAAATAATGTAAGAACGCCTGTGTTTTTTTTTGAAACATTTTCTACTGCAGGGGAGTCCCCCACAGCCCTTTATTACCAACCACAAGCGTTACAGTTACAGATATGTACAAATAAACATGAGATTAGACTAAGACAGTCTATCCCAGGCTAAATTAAGGAATTAATCCATAAAGCTAAGTCAGCAGCCACAGCAACACTCAACCTATGTTTAAGCATAAGGAGATCAAACATGAAGCCCACTTTCCATCCCATAAAGGAATGTCTTTCAGATTTAAAAATTACTCCATTCCTCTGCTTCCAAATATTCCAGCAAGCAAGAATCACAATCTCTGTGAAACATGGCCCCTTGAAGGACTTTTTGGCAGCAGCAAGATTTTGCACAAGTGTGTTATCACTCCAACTGATTTGCAAATAATTCCAAATTCGAGAGCTAAAAACACATTGAAAGAACAGATGTATCCAGTCCTCATTGCACTGTGTACAACAAAGAACACGATGATCTGTACCTTCAATCTTCCAGTTTCTCCTTTTGATCATATCCTTTGTATTAATCCTATCCTTGAGAATCAGCCAAGCAAAGAATTTATGTTTTGACATACATTTGGATTTCCATATCCACTTTGCAGGCCCATCAGGATTTAAATGACCAAATTGCATCTGATAGAATTTCCTGGAGGTGTATACCCCCTTTATTGAGATTGCATCTCCAACTGTCCTCAGTATCAGTCAACTGAACATTATTTATAATGACACTCAGATCATTAAACTCCTGGAAAGCTTCAATTGAAAGCGGCAAAACAAAGGCATCTGAGAGGTCTGCCAATAAGAGAATGTCTCTTATAGAGGACAGAGGATCTTTGGCGAAAGAGAATAACCTCGGGAATTTTATAGCCAAAGGTTGTCCCATCCACGAATCCTTCCAGAAAAGCCCAGTAAAACCATTACCCAAAACACAGGAGGACAAGGAACACCAAGTTTCTGCCAATTGCATAACACCTCTCCACCAGAACGAACCACAAGAGGTGACAGCATGCGGTACTGTTTGGAAATAATAAGCATTCTTTACTAAATGGACCCAAGGGATATCCACAGAATTATAGAGTTTTGCCAGGAACTTCAGTAACAGAGCTCTGTTTTGAATCTGGATATTGATGATCCCTAAACCTCCTTTGTTTTTGGGTCTACATATCATATCCCAGGCAGCTAAAGAGTTCACTCTTTGTTTATTCTTGTCCTTCCTCCATAAACATCTTCTCCTTGCTTTATCAATTATATCAATGACACCTTTAGGAATTACAAGAGTGCACATGTAATAGGAAGGCAAGGAGGAAAGAACCGAATTCACAAGAACCAAACTATCCCCATAAGAAAGGAAAGAGACAGTAGCCGATAGTCTCCTCTCAATTCTGTCAATTAATGGAGCAAAATCCTTGATAGTCGGCTTTGTGGTTCCCATAGGCAAGCCTAAATAAGTAAAGGGCATAGAAGCCACAGTGCAATCTAGGACAGAAGCCAAGTTAACAGTTTCCTGCTGGGATAAATTAATCGGTATCATCGACGATTTGTTATAATTCACTTTTAGCCCAGTGAGACGAGCATAAAGATTAAGCAGCTCCTTAAAAACCAATAACTGAGCCGGTTCAGCAGGAAGAATGACTAAAGTGTCATCAGCATATTGCACAATAGGAAAGTCTCCACCAATTGGAATTGGCAATCTGAGCCTTCCTTCTCTAAGTGCCAGGTTTACAATACTTTGCAACAGATCCCCGCCCAACACATAAAGGATTGGGGACAAAGGATCCCCCTGCCTGACACCTCTTTTACAAACAAAAGGTTTACCTGGGACCCCATTCAAGAGAACCGATGAAGATCCAGAAGCAAGGATTTCCTTAACCCATTTGATTACTAAGGGGGGGAAACCCTTAAATCTCAAAATTTGCAGAATAGCAGAGTGCTCAATAGTATCAAAAGCTTTCTCAAAATCAATCTTGAAGATCACCGCTCTCTGCTTAGATTGCTTACATTGGTGAATGTATTCAAAACACCAAGCCAAACAATCTTGAATAGTTCTTGATTTTATGAAACCATATTGATTAGCATGGATGCATCCAAAGATTTTGTCTTGAAAACGATTAGCCACAATTTTGGTGATAAATTTCAAACATGTATTGGTCAGTGAAATAGGTCTGAAATCATTCACCGTCTCAGGAGAATTAATCTTTGGAATCAGAGTGATGAAAGATCCATTAATGCTCTCCAAAGAGATCTTAGCACTGTGAAAATCATTGCAAAGCTTGACAAAGTCCTCTTTTATTATACTCCAGCAATGTTTAATAAAAAGCCCTGTAAAACCATCTGGTCCAGGCGCACGGTCAGGTTTTAAGTGTTTTACAACACCCTCAATCTCTTCAACAGTGAAAGGATTAGCCAGAATCTCTAGGCCATCTACCACAGGCAGAAAAACAGACAAGTCAAAATCAGACATGGGTGGGCAGGAAACACCCATTCTGTTCTTAAAGCAAGACCAGAAAGCAGCAGCTTTATCCATATGATCCACCAACAAATTCCCAGAAGTATCCGAGATGGATGGAATAGAATTTCTCCTAAATCTCTCAGTGGCTCTGGCATGAAAATATTTAGCATTCTCCCCAGAAAGCCTAGCCCAACGAATAGTACATCGTTGCTTCCAGTAATCAGATTGCAAAGCAAGGAAATTCTTGATATGCTTCTTTACTATAAGTCTGAAATTAAATTCAGGAACACTCAACTGCCGCAAATCCTCCAATTGGTCCAAAAACAAAATCACCTTACTACTCATATCAATAAGAATCTTTAACTGTGATAAATTCCTTCCCCAATCCTTCAAAGCATATCTGAGGTTTTTTAATTTAGCAGTGATTTTGGAGGTGATTGATTTGGCCAGGACAGGAGTATTCCAAATCTTAGTCACAAGGTCCATGAAACCAGGTTGCTTAACCCAATGATTTTCAAACCGAAAAATCTTTGCCTTTGGGATGTTGGTTCCAATTTTAACCATACAAGGCAAGTGGTCAGAGGTTATTTTAGACATGGGTAACACCATAGTATTAGGGAAGTCTAGTGTCCACTGGCATGAAGTAAAGAACCAATCCAATTGAACCAAAAGTGGATCACTCTGCATATTTGACCAAGTGAAATTCCTGCCCTTAACTGGCAGCTCCAATAAACCCAGATGGCTGATAATATCATTAAATATAAACATATCATTTAGATCAGCCCCCGGTTTATTTCGATTATCCAGTGATCTAATGAAATTAAAATCACCAAGGATCATCCAGTTCTGATGAATTGGGATGGAAAGGTTATATAACCAATTAACAAAATCATCTCTTTCCACCCCCTTGCAGGGACCATAAACATTCACCAAATTCCAAGAAGTAGAATTGTGAATAGAAGTGAATTTAATGTGAATGGCAGAGCGATGAACTTCTAACAACTCCCCACTGAATATGGAACTGTTCCATAGCACAATTAATCCTCCAAAAG
Source organism: Alopecurus myosuroides (assembly GCA_028641055.1). Lineage (NCBI taxonomy): Eukaryota > Viridiplantae > Streptophyta > Magnoliopsida > Poales > Poaceae > Alopecurus > Alopecurus myosuroides. The sequence goes on along the minus strand of CM054057.1, from coordinate 208,817,702 downwards.
CTCCCACAGAGGGAGAGAAGACAAATTGATCAAATCTTTTAGGGCAGAAGGACCTAATAAAGGAGTGATCAAAATCTTGGCATTTTGTCTCTTGTAAGCAAATGATAGAAGCCTGACTTTCCTCAATTTTATTATAAACTGTATCTCTTTTAGCTTTATCATTTAGTCCTCTCACATTCCAATCAAAAACATAAGCCGTTATTGTGCTATTGTGCTAGTCCCTTGATCAATTTCTAGCACCACAGTACAAAATTAAATATCATGCAAATGCATCAAGTTCTATTACTCCCTCCGTTCCAAAATATAAGCCGTTTTGGTAGTTTAAATTGAGCTACCAAAACGTCTTACATTTAGGAACAGAGGTAGTACATCGCTTGATCCAGTCTTTACAAAACAGTATTACAACTTGCATAGTCTTAGAAGACTAGCAGAAAACAAAGTATTACAGCGGAAAACATAGAATAACATTGAGCCCATATTCTTCATGTGCCACAGCCAAAACATGTTGGCGATAGTCTCGAGATCCTAAACGAAGTCCTCACTCGTCTTCAAAATCATCTCCATGATGGAATGTGCAGCCACAAGGGGCTCAATAGAATTTAATGTATTGGCAAGTAAACGCTATGGTGGATATAAATGGCAAGACTAATACCAAATTCTTATTTGGCTGAGAGGAGTTTTGGCTAAGTTTGCATAAAGCTAGTTTTCTCCTATCACTTTTGTAAAGCAAACTTTTCTTTTCAAAGGATGGCATCTTTGGACTGAAATCCAAGCACCACAACTACTGTTCACTTGGTCAAATTTTACTTACTGAAAGTGGTGATGTGATTCTTCCGTCCATCCTTGTCTAGCTGCTCATAGTTGTCCATAACCGGGGACACTGCCAAGATCTTAGTTTGTTGACTCTGCAGAGTTTGTGCACTTTCACCTTCAGACTCAAATCAGCCCAAACATCCTATACACCCTGAGTGCATTAAGGAAAGGAGAAGATTGAGACGAGATCTTTCAGAAGAAATTCCACCACCATTTGGCTTACCCGTTCCACCTATAATTATGCTACATCTGCTTGTAAGCCTGGTGAGTTCACTCAACTTAGTTGATCAAGACAGAGCCCGTATGACTAAAGGATGCATTGGAAGCAATCTAAACTTGGGGAACATCATAATCACCTTGTTCCTGGGCGGCATTTCTCAAGTGAACACCTCAGGTATTACCCCTGAGGAGACACTCAACTCTCATCAACCATGCAACCAATTCCACCCAGGTGGTTCATTGAAGTTATTACTTATAATTTTCCACAACATCAAGTAAAAATAATTTGTAACATTGCATAGCATCTACTAAGTATCAAGGCTTCAAAATAACAAGGTATAAGGATGTCTACACACTACTAGGATATAGCATAGCATAGTACTTAGAGAAAATCACCTATCTTGCATACAACTCAAAACTCTAGTAATGCATAGTAAAATAGTAGGTACTTGATGGTGTGTTACTTGCCTTGTTGAAGTTGGTGAAAATATCACACTCTCTTCACAAAAGATCGTTGCTCTCTGTACAATCTATTCATTGAATACACAATAACAAAATAAACAAGCATCCTAGCAATCAAACACATAAGTGGAGAAAACAAACAGAGCAAATAACATAGCAAAGGGGTTGAACCAAGTTGGCTAGGACAAGGTCAAGGTTTGATTTTGAAAAGATTCATTCTCTAATGGTTCAATACATTGTTAAGGGGTTTCCAAGGGTTTACTTGGGTTGGGCTAGGTTGAGTTTGTAGAAATCTAACTTTATTATAACCATACTTGTGGAGGAAGTTCCAAGGGTTCACCAAGGGTGATCATATAACTTCTTCAACTAAAGTAGCACATAACTACGTGTAACACTTAGTCATTTACATCAGGACATTTGAGTGATCTAAGCTAGTCTTTCCATTTGGGGTTAAGGTAGGTCTAGGTTCAACTAACTTCATAACAACAGAGAAAATAAGATAAAGTCTTGGGATTTTCCATTTGAGTCAATGTTTGGACAAAAATAACTTGTTATTCTTCAACTTGTATGGATTGCTCCAAGTCTTCACATGCTTGTCTTCATGAAGATCATCTTCATGCTTCTATTGTAGTCATGTTCCTTGGATGGATTCTTCTCTTGGTCTTGATAGATTTTTCATGCCTCTCTCACTAGTTTTTCCAAGGTTGGATGGGCATTAAATACCACTAAGTCAAAAATAGAAAAGAAAGGAAATAATAAGAAAGATAGAAATAGAAAGGAAGATGTTTTCTTCTTGATTCTCTTCATGAATTTGTACTTCCTTGAGTTGCTTCTAGTTATGGAGTACAAGTATTTTTTTCAAAATTTCTTCAATGATCTTCCTTGTATCTCTTCATGTTGCCACCAAGTTGAGAATTAAGTTTCCTCCTTGTGATTCAGTCTTGATCTCCATTTTGCTAAGTTGATGAATTCTTGAAGCAAGAATGGGGAGTGGAGAGGTAGATAGAAAACTAAGGTACTAGTGTTTGAGGTTCACTACTTGGTAATATGTGTTATTGACACATACTAAGGACTGGGTATTGGCTCTCAATTAGCCATAACATCAAAGAAAGAATGATGGAAACAATTTCTAAGACATGGTATAATGGATGAATCACTATGTTGGGTTTTTGGTCAAAAACACATGCTCAAGGTCGAAGGGTGTCCAAAAATGGTTAGGACATGATGCCTCTGGTTCAAGGTTACCAAAAGGAATAATTTTGCAAAAGGAACTATATTAAAAATATTTATAGAATTAAATCTATGTCAAAAATAATCAATTATACCACTTAATTCTAAATTAATAATTAACTTGTTCAAAAATATATTTTGGAACAGAATATATTAAATTAAACATCCAAAGGTTTCCAAATATATTTTATTTGCAATTTTTGGATTTGTAGAATTTGAATTATGCTAAAATTCATCAAACAAGCATATTTAAATTTGAACCAATTTAAGTTTGTCAATTTTGAATTTGAATTTTTCTAAAAGATTCTACAAATCCAGGGGATTTCAAAAAGTCCAAGTTTGTTCAATTTGGATTTATGGATCAAAAGATATGACAAATCTAAGATGCACAGTCTTTTCTGCAAAAATGCCATTTTATTTTTATTCAGATTTAAATCCAGAGACGGGCTGGGCTCAGATCTGCTATTTGCCACGCAGGGCGACGGACAGGGACTGGCCCTGGGCCAGCTACGCATAGCACCGAGCGACAGATAGATCTCTTAACGCATAGCTGAGGTGGCGAAATCCTATTGGCCCGTACCTGTTCGATAGGTGGATCTAACTGTGGCCGTTGGATCTAGATCTAAGGGACGGAAATAAAAGAAAGGGAGAGAGAGGGGGGCTTACCGCCGGATCCTTGTTGGAAATATCTGCGCGACGGCGTACTGCTCGGGTTTTCACCGGGATGGCATTCCGGTGGCCTCCTCGGCTCGAGAAGGTGACGTAGGGGTACGGCTCGACGCAGGGAACTCGATGGTGTCCTTGGCGTTGGTCGGAGTGGCCTCCCGTGGTGGCGCGATGCAGACCCGAGGCGGAGCAACTCCGGCGAGCACGACGCGACGAAAAGGCTGCACAAAAATTCTACCCAAGTGGTCACAGAGGTGCACGGGAACGAGAGAAAGAGAGGGGGCCAAACGAGGGCGGCAGTGACCTTCTGGCTTTGCCGGAATTGCAAATCGCGGCGGCGGAAACGATGAACTCCGGCAAGGAAAATCGTCAGACTCGGGCCACGAAATGGAAAATAGGGAGGGGTAAAAGGAGGAGGAGCTTGGGGTCTCTTTATAGGTGCAGAGAGGGGAGGGAAACACGGCCTTAGGCCATCTCCAGCCGTGTCGCCCCCCTAGGGCCAAAAACGCCGTGTTTTGGTGCCGCCGCGGCGCCAAACGGTGCTAATCTGGAACCTGGGAGGGCACGGTTCCCAGTCGCCCCGCCAGCCCAAGTCTCGGCCCACATTAATTCAAAACGGCGAACTCGTTGAAATAGGCGCAAATTCATAGATTCGACGATATATTTACAGAAAAGACGACATAGTTTAACTAAAAACGTTAAAAAAACTACGGCAGGTCGAAGCTCGCCGCGATCGCTCGGCCTGGTCGTCGCCCTCCTCCTAGGTGTCGTCCTCTTCCTCATCGTCCTCCTCGCGGTCGTCGTAGGCCGGCATGTTGGAGGGGCTAGCCTCGTGGTCGTTCCCGGCGGAGGGCGATGGGTCGCTTGGCGATGGGTTCGCCGCTGTAGCGAGCAAGCGCCGCTCCACTCTTCCTTGCATCGGCAGCCGGTGCAACTGCGCCTGCTCGGAGGGAGGGCGGTTGCGCCTCGCGCTCTACAGAGCAACCATGCGTCGCTCGCTCTCGTACCACGCGGCGAGGGCCTGCTGCTCATCCAACGCCGCGTTCGCGGCGAGCTGCTGGTAGACCTGGCGCTCCGCCTCCTCCCTCTGGTGGGTCTCCAAGGATGCCCGAACAGCGGCAGCCTCGGCCACTGCGGCCGCCTCCACGAGGCCAGCGCGGACACGGCGGTACGCCTCCTCGTTGCGCAATGTTTCGAACGAGTGGCACGCCGCGTGCTGCTCGGGCTAGATTGGCTGCGCCGGCTACTGCTCCGGCGCCGCCTCCTCCTGCGCCTCGTCCTCCTGCTCGGGCGCCGCCTCATCCTGCTCGAGCGCCGCCTTCTCCTGCGCCGGCTGCTGCTCGGGCGCCGCCTCCTGCGCCGGTTGCTCGTTCTCCTCGTAATGGAACTCGTTGTCGCTGTCGTCGTCGTTGTGGCGACGCGTCGCGGCCGTGGGTCGGCAGTACAACGGCGAGTTGCGGAAGGCATGGAGTCAGCGAGAATGGGGGAGAGCGGCGAGCGGGGGGCACCTTTTGTAGCTCTGCTGTGCCCGTCTGGCTGGGGGGCCATTTACTGCGCCGCGTGCCCGTCCGGCTGCTCGTCACGCCATTACTCCGCAGCCTCTGAACGGACGCATGCACTGGCCGCCCGCCACGCCATTACTCCGGCAGCCTTTGACCGACGTGGGAGCCGAGAAGGAGCTCACGGGCGGGGGTTTCTGTTCCCGCGGTTTTCCCACGCGTCGCTGACAGCGCTGGCCCGCGTGGGCTGCAGCGCCTTTTCGCCCCCCTAGCCTAACCCAGCGGGCTGGGTTTCGCCTGGGTGCCGCGCCGCGAAGTAGTGCCGAAACGGCGCTATTTGGGCTTCTAGGGGGCGGCTGGTGCGAAAACGGCGCTATTCGCCGCTTTCGGCGCTAAAAAGGCCGCCTGGGGGGCGACTCAAGATGCCCTTAATGGCCCGGAATCGAGCGGCAGAAATCGCGGCCGTGATTGCCGTGGTTTCCTTCTGAGGAAGAAGACGATGGTGCGTCATCGCTGACGTCATCAGGTATTTTCCTTTTTCTTTTTCCTATTTAAACAAATCTTTAATAACTTATGTTTTAATTATCCAAATAATATGAAACAAAATTCTAAATTTTTAAATTTTCAAATACTTTCCAACAGTACCATTTTTGTAAACTTTTCAACATATTTTTTATTTTTGAATTTTGAATTTTTTAGAATTCCTTAATTGTGATTAATGTTATTTCCAAAATAGAAAATAATCAAAAAGCAAAAATTAGTCAAATGAATTTTTAGTGACATATTGTAAGGCGAAAATTATTTTTGGAAGTCATTACAAGTTATTTTCATAATTTTATATTTTATAAATAGGGGTAACCCTAATAACAACTTATGCCATTTTTAAAATAGAAAATAATTAAAGTGAATAATTAGGGAGATAGAAATTTGATACTTAACTATTTGAAAACATGTTTCTTGCAAGTCCTTTTCTCCAAAAGGAAAATTGTGAAAACTATTTTGGTACTGGATCATTAGTTGAAAAGTGATATAGTAGATTTTGATTTACAAATAGTTCTAGTAACCAAATAGTTGAAAGATGGAAAATTATTGTTAGATAGAAGTTGAAAACAACCAATTGGAAAACATGTTGTTAAGAAAACCATTTATCACTCTTTAAAGTTGGATAAATCATTTTGTAGTCACATGACTATTTTCAAATTCATAAAACAATTAATGATGGTGAAAATATCATTGGGGTTTGTAAGCCTCAAGTTTTGAATGTCATGAAAACTTTTTCAAAGTAGTATTTGAGTTGGAAACATTTTTTTGAATAGGGTTTGCTAAGGATAAACTATCACTTTGAAATATGATGACTTAGTTGAAAGAGGTTTAGGGATTATGGAAAACAAAGGCATGATGGATTTTAAATTTCTATAACACTGGAAAAACAATATTATTTCTTTGTGTTTGGATTTTATTTATTTTTGGTAGATTGCTATAATAGAAAACAAAAAGTTTCAAATTTTTGTGATTTTTGAGCTTTCCAAAAATCACGGATGTTACATATTATGCTTAGATATGGTAAAAACAACTCATGATTTTTTTTCAATGGCACATTAAGCACTCTCAGATGTCTGAGACAAGTCATGCTACATCAATAACTACTAAGCAAAAAATTAAAATAATATCTAACTTGGCATGTCAAAGTCTAAGCCACAGTCTAAACAAGCTTCCTATTGCACCATTATAAGCATAAAATATTTTATCCTTCTCCAACACCATTCAATTTATTTCAACACAAACTCTCCAAATAATTTATCAATGAAACAAGATAGTACCACTCCACAAGAACTAACAGCTCTGAAAAAGAGATGCATAAAAAACGGGAGCTAAAAGAATTCAACAACTAGACAATAAATGAAGAATACGAGTATTCATATGAAAAAGTGAAGTGTGTCTCTCTCCCACACAAGAATGCTAAGATCCAACCAATTTTATTATAGAAAATAAAATAAAATAAAAACAAACAGACGCTCCAAGTAAAGTACATAAGATGTGAACGAATAAAAATGTAGTTTCACAAGAAATGACATCATAAGTTGTTGATGAAGAAGTGGAGGCCTTGGGCATCCCCAAGCTTAGACGCTTGAATCTTCATGAAATTTGCTGGGATGATCCACGGGGCATCCCCAAGCTTAGGCTTTTCACTCTTCTTGATCACATTATATCATACTCTTCTCTTGACCCTTGAAAACTTCTTTCACACCAAACTCAAAGTAATTCTCATTAAAGGGTTAGTGCATAATAAAAAACTCACATGTTATGCATGGACACAAGCATTACCAATACTTTCTAAACATTAGCTACAGCCACTAAAGTTTTGTGGAGCAAAGAAATCCACTCAACATAGTAAAAAAGAGAACGCAAAATAAAAGGCACAATCTGTCAAAACCAGAACAGTCTGTAAAGACGGATTTTTTCGAGGCACTTACGTTGCTCAGATCAGAAAACTCAGAACTAATAAAAGTTGCGTACATATCTAAGGACCGCACATAAAAAAATTTAGGATGTTTCGATTTTCTAGAGTTTATTATGAATTAAATGGTGGACAGAAAAATATGTTCCTGTGCAGAAATCGAAATCTAGCATCAACTCTCCACCAGAGACTTTACTTGGCACAACAATTCAAAAAATTAAAGATACAAAGGAGTTGTTACAGAAGTAAACAACACCTTGACTCAAAGAAAACAAAAGAAAATTTTTAGAAATAAAACATGGGTTATCTCCCAATAGTGCTTTTCTTTAACACCTTTCAGCTAGGCACAGAAAGCAAGAATCAAATTTTTTCAAATGAAGAAGCATCAACATCAAGTCCAGAAACCTTACATTTACCTCTATTACCCTTACTCTTACTTTTAGGTAACACGTGACGGCAGCCTGGTGTGGGGGTGAAATTCATGGTACCTTTTCCCATATCTATTGTTGCTCCCAAGAGTTTTAGCACATATCTTCCAAAAGTAATTTGTCCTTTTCCTACACATTCAATAACAAGATAATCAGTGGATACCGTTCTTCCTAGGATTTTTGTAAACATTCCTTCAGCTACCCCAATGGATAATATAATGGTATTTTCAGTGAGAGTTATTCCTTCCCAACCTTTAGAAATTTCCCAAAGATTCAACGATTCGTAAATATCTTAAGGCATAAGACAAAATTCATACATAATGTCACAACGAGAATGAAAAGTTTCTCGATTTATAGCAACTTTTACTATAGGGATCCATTTTGAGGTTTCAAAATTTATTGGGACATAATCATAATGTTCACGAATCCGATTATAACCTTATTTTAAACAAGATATATGTGTCCCAAGAGTGTTTAATCTAGCACGAATACTCACAAGGGCTGAATCAAATTTACTAGGTGAGATAGAGCTTGCAATCAACTTTTTAAGATATTCAAAGCTTGATCCCGTCACAATGAAGGAAATCTCCTCCTACTACAGGATTCAAAGCATATCTATAACAAATAACATGGCCAAAGTAAATGCTACTAAGAAACAAGCTTAGAGTCATTTTAGGCTCAGTTTTACAATAAGAATCAAAAGTTCTAGACCAGACTTCTTTAAAACTCTCCTCACTTTCTTGTTTTAAAGTGAATATCATTTCCTCAGGTGACATAGTAATAGGGACAGGACTAGACATAAAGGAAACTTTGAATAGGAACTATTTTTTGTGTGTTTTATATAAAGAAGAAAACAAGACAAAATAAAATAAACTAAGCAAAACAATAACAAAGTAAAAAATATTGGAGGTGAGAGACTCCCCTTGAAGAAATACTCTTCCTCTCTATCAACGGCGCTAGAAAAGAGCTTGATGGCGTCTGAACACACGTTCGTTGTGAGACCCCAAGAGGAAGGTATGATCAGTACAACAACAAGATTTTCCCTCAGAAAGAAACCAAGGTTTAATCGGACCAGTAGGAGAAAGAAATCACTTCTGAAGGTTGTTGACGGCTGATGTTGGCAGGCGCACTACCAGGCTCGGCAGCAACATGGAATCTGCACACAGCACAACCAAGATACTTCGCCCCAAAAAAACTGCGAGGTTGTCAATCTCACCGGTCTTGCTGAAAATAAAGGATTAGACGTAGAGTATGGAAAATGATGTTTGTTTGCAGTGAATGAAATGAGAAAAGTGTTTGCAGTAAAAGAGAATAGTGTTTGCAGTAGGTTGTATTATGAGTGTAAAAGAAGTGACCAGGGTCCACAGTTCACTAGTGATGTCTCTCCATAACAGATAAATAACATGCTAGGTGAACAAGTTATAGCTGGGCAATTGACAAAATAGAGGTTGCACCGTAATGCATATACATGACATGCTGACTACTATGAGTTCATTTGGGCATTACAACATGATACATAGACCGTTATCCAACTACATCTATGACTAATGATCCACCCTCATGACGTCATCCGAGCAAACTTTGGGTATTAAGTTGCAAGAAACGGATTATTGCATTAAGTAAAGTGCGTAATGTAAACAACACGATTATCCTTAGACAAAGCATTGTTGTTTTATCTCTAGTGGCAATATAGCACATCCACAATCTTAGAAGTTACTGTCACTGTCCCAGATTACTGGAGGCATGAACCCACTATCTAGCATAAATACTCCCTCTTGGAGTCACAAGAATCTACTTGGCCAGAGCATCTACTAGCAACGAGACCATGCAAGATCATAAATAACATATATGATAGATCTATAATCAACTTGACATAATATTCAATATTCATCGGATCCCAGCAAACATAACATGTATCATTACAATAAAATGATCTTGATCATTGTAGGCAGCTCACAGTATCTAAACATGATGGCACAAAATAGGAGAAGACAACCATCTAGCTACTTCTATGGACCCGTAGTCCAAGGATGAACTACTCACGCATTACTCCAGAGGCAGGCATGGTGATGAAGAGCCCTCCATGATTATTCCCCTCTCCGACAGGGTGCCGAGAAGAGGTTCAGAACCCTCTCAAACTAGGGTTGACGATGACGGCGGCTATAGAACTTTTCGTGGATGGAGGCTCGGGTATTTAGTATTTTCCCGAGGAAGGCATTATATTGGTGGAAGGGCAATGTCGGTGGGCGCCCAGGGGGCCTCACCACGTGGTGGCGCGGCCAGGGCGCCGCCATATGTTGTGGCCACCTCCATGGGCCCCTTCGAGTCCCTTCCGCACTTCGTGTACGTGACAGAAAAATAGGGAATTCGTCTTATGTTTAGTATATTTCCACAATAAAATTTCTGAAATATGAAAACAAGAGAAAACAGGAACCGGCGCTGTGGCATCTTCTCAATAGGTTAGTCCTAGAAAATGCATAAAAATTCTATGAAGTGTATAGAAAACATATATCAATTGACATAATATCAACATGGAACATCAGAAATTATAGATACGTTGGAGACATATTAATTGCAAAGTGTTAGCAACAACATACAAGAAATATCGAATAGCAAGACACTCAATGCCTCCCTTGGGTCCATTAGATGAAATACTAATTTGCTTATAATAATGACTAGGTTAAGGGTTAAGCAAATAGTTACTGGTAGGAGTGTGTCTGTCACTGTTGACGAAGCCGAATCAGTTGCACCACTCGTTTATACTCAAGTCATACGGTTTGTTCATCAGCTAAAATTTCACTCTCTCTCCAGTCATGGTGTCACCGGGATATATCCATGGTATGCTCAAGTGTGTATAAGAATTCCATCGTCAACCATCGGTAAGTTGGAACATCCTGAAAACAAAATGAATGAATACAAACATTGTTGCAAAGCAAATTAAAATCATTAGTGAGACCAAGATGGTGGATGGTTGTGGGGCGAGCCTACTTTGTTGTTCTAATGTCATGTTGTTCATGGGTCTTGTATTTGTTTTGTTTGGCCTTGCCACAAAGCTTGCTTCCCATGAACTTCTCAACGGTGCTAGATTGGATAGCACTTCCACAAGCACTTGGGTTAGCACTAGCACGTGTTTGTCTCCTCGTATTCATCTAGAAATAATTAACAAAAATAAGCAATGGTTCGTAAAACATAGGCAATACGTTTCCTCTAAGATACTAGTGGTATGAACTCTCTAGTAGATGCAAAAAAAATTGTTCAATCTAAAAATATCTAGGTATAAACATGCAACCCTAGATTGGAAATAAAACTTGATTGAACCAATATTTGCAAAAAGTAATTGGTTGGAAAGGGGAGAAACATACCTTTTGATTGTTGATGCAAAAGGAATCAAACCAAAGATGAACGGGTAATCAGATCTCTTGAGGTTTAGGGGCGGTTTTGTAGGTGGAAGAAGTGATGAAAATAAGATTGTAGATTGGAAAATTTGAGTTTGGAGGTTTTTACGTGCGAAACGAGTTGGTACGGTGTGTGTCGCGGTCGGGACAGACCATACCGGGGTCGGTACGAATCACCTATTCAAAGTTGTGAAACCTTCTATTCTTGGTACGGTGGGCGATATGGTGGGTGGTACGATGGCTCGCCGTACTGTGCCACTCGTTGAGTTGGTACTGGACTCTCTGTTAAAAACATTGCAACGATGGACAGTACGCTGGAAATTGACCTTATCGCCACTCGTTAAGTTACCTTCGCGATGCTAAGAGATAGATGGTTTGCCTGGAAAGGTGAACGGTACGGTTGTAATTGAACGTAGTGACACTCGTTATCTCGCCCGCAAATAGTGGCGCCTCGGGAGTCGTGAAATGATAGCCCGCTGGTGAAAGTGCAAACGCGCTTAAATCATCTTGTTTTGGTGTTTGTTAACAACATGTGTATCCTTAAGTGTGTTGATGATTTCAGGGCCTTTATATCATATTTGCTGTGGTAAAGTGAGGTACAAAAGGAGGCAAAGATCTAGGGAAAACTTCTACTGGAATTTATTCCAGGCCGGAGTCTCCGGTGTCCAGACCGGAGTCTCCAGTGTGAAGTTATTCGAGAGCAATTCAGTGCTGAAACTTCTGGTGTCACCCGCTGTACTCACTCCGGAGACTTACCGTAGAAACACTGAAGTCTATGGTGTGAGTACAAACTATGAAGATTCAACGATGGAGTTTATGGTGTCACCCGCTGTACCCAGACCGGAGACTTACCGGAGACTGTCCGGAGTCTCCGGACTGACTAGGACTTGTGCTTACGATCCACCTCAGACACTCTCTGCCCCCTGGCGACAAAAACTAGCGATGGAAGCACCGGAGTCTCCGGACTGGCTGGTGCCTTGAAGAAACAAGAGCTGGATAGGTTGGTGTCATCCACTGGAGCCACACCGGAGAGTTACCGGAAACTGTCCGGAGTCTCCGGACTGAAGCGCTGGTGAAAAGTTCAGACCGGAGTCTCCGGTGTGAGTTTTGACAGAAACGACTCCAAACTTTATGAGGGGTATAAATACCCCCTCCCCTCCACCTACCTCCAGCTAGCTCGTCCCAAATAGATCTCACCATTGCTAGAGCTCACCCACCTTTCTAGATCTCCAAATCCTTCCACAAAAAGCCTTGATCTTTGGAGGATTGAAGGAGAAGTCCCCGATCTACTTCTTCACCAACCGGATTTCATTTCCCCCATCATTTGCTTGAGGGGAACTAGTATAGGGTTTCCTCTTGTGGAGAATCTAGACATCTTGTCTCTCTCTTGGTGATTCTTGTGATTGTTGGGAGCCCCCAATTTGGTTGTGGGTGTGTGCCCCAAACTTGTATGTAAAGGACTCGATTCCCGCCTCAAAGGGGATCAATAGTGGAAGGTGGACTAGGCCTTTATGGCGGGTTTCATCAGAGAATAGGGTGAGGCCTTTGTGGCGTTGAGTAGGCCTTTGTGGCGAGCTCACACCCCTCCAACGAGACGTACTCCCTTAACAAGGAGGAACTCGGGAATACATCGTCTCTCCGCTTGCTTCCTATCGGTTATCTCGTTCCCTTATCCTTTACTTGTGTTTGCCTTGCACTTATTGTTGTACTTGTTGCATTTATTACCGTACTATCCATATAGGTAAATTCACCATAATTGCACTATCTAGAGAATTTACCTTTGTGTCAAGCCTAATCTTGTAGAAAAATTAAAATTGGTCATAGCACCTATTCACCCTTCCCCCTCTAGGTGCCCATACATTACTTTCAATTGGTATCAGAGCCTCGGCTCTTTTATTGGGCTTAACTGCCTAAGAGTTAAGTATGGTCGATGAGGCGGAGACCGCCGGTTCCACGGTGCATGTCTCGATGGATGATCTCAATGAGTTGAAAAATTCATTGACCTCATCCATGGAGAACAAAATCTATGAATTGCGACAACTGATGTTGCAATTCATGAAACCCAAGGAACCGGAAGTCTCTACTTCACCTCCTTCGGACAAAGTCCCGGAGGGCGCCGAGAAAGGGGACAATGGTGATCCATCTAAAGATGCTTCCGCTAAGAACTCCACCGATAAGGGTATGGAAAGAGATGGAGAATATCACTCCGTCAAAGTACATTATTCTCCCGATCCTCCCGTCCCACATCCTCATATAATCCCTAGGGGAGATCCACCTAAAATTGATGCATATTCTTTTCGTGAATGGCAATATTACATGGAAACTCACTTGAAATCTTCTTGTATAGAAATTTGGAGGGTCACTCATGATGGATACAAGCCTCATGACCCCAAGAACTTGACAAGAAGAGAAGCCGTAGATTGTCAACTCAACTACATCGCCTTGTCGATTCTTCAGCAAGCTGTGGGTCCTAACCACATGCCTCATCTTCAACAATATTCCACCGCCAAGGAAACATGGGATGCTCTTGTCGTCATGTTTCTGGGCAATGAAAGCATGCAAAGGAATAGGTATGATGCCTTGAGCAATGAGGCCGAAGGGTTCTATATGCATGATGGATAGAGCCATGAAGACATGTACCGAAGGCTCAAGACTCTTGCCACCGCATTCCACAATGTTGGTGCCAAGTACATTGATGATGCTTGGATCAACAGGAAGTACATGATTGCTCTCATGCCATTTGAGCCCGCGTACTTGAAGAGCATTCAAGGAATACATGACTTTGCTTCGTTGACATCCACTCAATTTATGCAAGAGGTGTGCTCCTATCAAGTGCAAACCAAGAATTCTCTTGACAACCGTGCTAGGGCCATAGGAATGCACAAAGTGGCATCAGTTTCTTTGAAGGACAAGGTTGTGTCAAGGGAGGTTGAGTATGAAGAAGAGTGCCATGAGGAATTGGCTCCATTGAAGGATCAATAATATGATCCCGTGCTCAAAAATATCATTGCTCTTACCGTGCAAAAGTTTTGGAAGAATCCCCCCAAGGCCAAGGCATATGTTGAGGAGAAGACCAAGTCTCTCTATGGCAATGATGGGACTCAACGAGTGAGGTCTTGCTTCAATTGTCAAGATAAGCACCATTTCATTGCGGATTGTCCCTGTGAAAATAGAGAACTCCATGGTGGCAAGCTCATTCGCAGGGACAAGTCCAAGGTTGCTTACAAGAATCTTCACTTCAAGAAGAAACCATTCAACAAGAAGTCCCCCACCAAGTTTGTGCTAGTGACTCAAGAGGAGTATGATTCCGGAAGTGATGAAGAATAAGAAACCACAAGTGAAGTGGCCGCTCTTGCTATTGCTTCAACTCCATCATCTTCATATCTTTTGAATCCCCCAATGAGAAACATCCTCACCCAAATGCCAAGTGCTTCATGGCTAAGGCCTCGGAGGTATCACCTTCTCCCAACTCTAAGACCCCAAGTGAACTAGAAAATCATGCTAGTCTTAGACTAGAAGATGAAATTCTCTCTTTGGAACGTTTTATGTCTAACATACAAGGGAGACCAAGAAGTACTTTTATCATCTCATGAGCCAATTGGGAGAGGCCCATGAAGCTCTTGAGAAGAAAGATGAGATTGAAAGAAGGGATGCAGATGAGATAGCATCTCTCTCCATGACTCTTGAGGAAGAGCATGATGGTAGAGTTTCTCTAGAGGAGGAACTTGAATCTATTGAAGAGTCACATAATGAACTTGTTTCTAATATCACTAAGGAACGTGACCTTGCAATTGCTAAATATAAAAAGGCTAAAAAGGAAAAGGTTGAGTTTGGTGTTGGTCATGGTAAACTAACCGAGGAGTTTGAAAAGCTAACCAAGGCTCACAAGGCCTTGGAGAGTCAACACTCTTTCCTCAAAGAGTTGCATGAAAAACTTCAAACTCGACTTAATCAAATTAACAACCCTATCACCTCTACTTCTTCTTGTGACCATGCAAATATTATTGAGGAAAATGCTAGGTTGAAGGAAGATCTAGCAAGGCTCAAGGGCAAGGGACCTCAAGTTGAGAAGGTTGTGGCCTTTAACCCACAAGTGGTTGCCCCTAGCTCACATGTGGTTGTTGCTCGTCCACAAATGACTGCTCCAAGGCAACAAGTGGGCAAGAAAGGTCTTGTATATGTTGCCAAGAAGAAGAACAAGAAGAAGAGCAAGAAGAAGGCCAACAATGGTGCTTCGGGTGGTATTGTCATTAGGGACAACACTACTCGTAGCACTCCCGCACAAGCTAACAATGTTGCTTCGAATGGTGGTGTCATGAGGGACAAAACACTACTCGTAGAATTTTCGCGGGAACTAACAATCCACACCATTTCTTATATGTTGATTATTATGGTGTTGTGCAAGCTAAATATGTTGGTCATATTGAGGGTTACATTGACTATACCATTTGGGTTCCAAAGACCCTTGTTGCTAACTTGAAGGGACCCTCCTCGGGTCCTAACTCTAGTCAATGATCTCTTGCAGAACTATGCTTCCGTGGGTCTAAATGGATAATTGATAGTGGATGCACTAGTCATATGACCGGAAGCAAAGAACTTGTGACGGAGTTGCGCCCAAATGATATTAATGCAACCGTCACTTATGGAGACACGTCCTCGTCTAAGGTATCGGGGTTTGGCAAGGTTGTGATTGCTCCTGATATTACTATCGTGGACGTCATACTTGTTGAATCCCTTGGTTTCAATTTACTTTCGGTTCCTTCTCTTGGGAAGATGGGTTTCTCCGTCTTCTTTAATGAAAACATTGTGGTCCTTTTGAGGATCAAGACTCTTGACGTCGCATACGTGGGACATGTTGAAAATGAGTTGTTCGTGGTGGACTTTTCGAAGTCTACCAACTCTCAATAAATGTGTCTTTTCGGAAAGGCAGACGTGGGGTGGTTGTGGCATCGCCGCTTATCTCATGTCAACATCAGAACTTTGCAAAGTCTTCACAAAGGTGGCCTTATCCTCGGACTAAAAGAAAATGTTTCCTTTTACAAATATCGCGTTTGTAGGTCATGTGTTGAAGGAAAGATGCATGATGCCGCCCACAAGGCCAAGACTATTATCTCATCAAAGAGGATCTTGGAGCTTCTCCATGTTGATCTCTTTGGTGTCGTGCCCAAGGAAAGTCTTGAAGGAAAGAAGTATTGCTTGGTGATTGTCGATGACTATTCAATATACACTTGGGTCTATTTCTTCAAGTGCAAGAGTGAGACCCAACAAACTATCATCGACTTCACCAACCAAGTGCAACGTCAACATAGTGTCCAAATCATGGCCATTAGGAGTGATAATGGCTCCGATTTCAAGAACTACACTTTGAATGAATTCCTTAGTGATGAGGGTATTCGTCATCAATATTCCTCCACCTACACCCCTCAACAAAATGGTGTAGCCGAGCGGAAGAATAGAACTCTATTGGATATGGCAAGGACAATGTTGGCGGAGTATTCTTCTTCCCAATATCTATGGGCGGAGGCTATTTCTACTGCATGCCACTCCTCCAACTACGTCTACATCCGCAAGGGCTTGGAAAAGACTCCATATGAGATCCTCATCGGCAACAAACCCAACGTCTCCTACTTCCGTGTATTCGGTTGTAAGTTCTTCTATTTGATCAAGGGTGTTAGGTTGTCTAAATTTCAATCCAAAACTATTGAGGGTATATTTGTTGGTTATGGTGTCGAATCCCACAATTATAGAGTCTTTGACAAAGCCTCGCGGATTGTCATAGAATCTTGTAGTATGGTTTTCGAGGAAAATGGTGGCTCCCAAGTGGCGCAATTTCATGTTTCTAATGTAGATGTTGAAATGCCTCAAGAAGCCATAGGAAGGATGGGTGTGGGATTTTTCCACCCCATTGAGGGACACCTTAGAAGGACTATGCTCTACTCAAGTGGAGCCCTCCTCTACAATAGAAGAACAAGCCAAGGAGCCAAGTGATGCACCTAACCAAGAACATGTTGAAGACCCTCCTTTCATTTACCAAGTTACTACACAAGATGCAACCACTCCTATCATTCATGCTAGTCAAGGTCAAGGCCAAGATCAACCATCCTCATCCTCCTCTCCTCAAGTTGAAGCTACTGTTGAAAATGTTGATGATGATGATGATCAAAGCCAAGCTGGTCAAGAAGGGGACCCAAATGATCAATATTATCAAGTGATTCCTCCTCGCAATAATGAGGAGATCGAAGCCCGTCGTGCTAGAAGGATAAGGAGATATTTGAAGTAAATTGATGCTCAAGACAACAAAGTGTTGGAAGATGTTCAAACTCGAAGATCCACAAGAAGGCAATTGGCACATTTTAGTGAGCATCAAGCTCACATATATATGGTGGAACCAAAGAAAGTGTTTGAAGATCTTGAGGACTCCGATTGGGTTGAAGCTATGCATGATGATCTCAATAACTTTGAGCGAAATAAAGTTTGGAAGCTAGTTGATAAGCCCAAATATTGCCACAATGTTATTGGCACTAAGTGGATATTCAAGAACAAGCAGGATGAGCATGGCATTGTCATAAGAAACAAGGAAAGATTGGTGGCTCAAGTCTACACTCAAGTGGAAGGCATTGACTTTTATGAGACCTATGCTCCCGTGGCTCGCCTTGAGTCCATCCGTATCCTCCTTGCACATGCATCTTCACATAATTTCAAATTGCAACAAATGGATGTCAAAAGTGCTTCCTTGAATGGTCCACTAAAAGAGGAGGTATATGTTAAGCAACCTCCGGGGTTCGAGAACCTCAACTTTCCATGTCTACAAACTTGACAAGGCGCTCTATGGACTTAAACAAGCACCTCGTGCGTGGTATGAGCACCTTAGAGAGTTGTTGGAAGACCGTGGTTTCGAAGTTGGGAAGATCGACCCCACCCTTTTCACAAAGAGGGTAAAGGGAGAGCTTTTCATATGCCAACTCTATGTGGACGATATTATCTTTGGCTCAACTAACCAAGCTTTTAATAATGAGTTCTGAAAGCTTATGACTGACAGGTTTGAGATGTCCATGATGGGAGAGCTTAAATTCTTCCTTGGCTTTGAGATCAAGCAATTGGTTCGTGGGACTTTCATTTCTCAAGACAAGTACACCCAAGACATGCTCAAGAGGTTTAATTTCCAAGGTGCAAAGATGAAGCCATCTCCTATGCAAGTCAAATGCCACCTCAAGCGCAATACGGATGGTAAAGATGTGGAACAAAAGTTGTATCGTTCTATGATTGGTTCTTTGATTTACCTTTGTGCATCTAGGCACAATATCGTTTTGAGTGTAGGTGTGTGTGCAAGGTATCAAGCGGATCCTAAGGAAAGCCACTTAGTGGCGGTCCATAGGATGTTTCGGTATTTGGTTGATACCTCAAGGTTTGGTTTGTGGTGCCCAAAGGGGGCACAATTTTCACTCAAGGGCTACACGAACTCGGATTGGGACGGTGATCAAGATGATAGGAAGTATCTTCCCGGGATTGCCAATTTCTTGGTATGTACTTGGTGAGTTGGTCTTCCAAGAAGCAAGATTGCATATCTCTCTCCACCGCCGAAGCCGAGTATGTGGAGGCTGCTAGTGCTTGCACCCAATTGCTATGGATGAGGCAAACCCTCAAAGAGTATGATGTTCATTTGGAGAAGGTGCCTCTCATGTGTGACAATGAAAGTGCCATCAAGATTGCCTACAACCCCATGCAACACACAAGGACGAAGCATATTGAGATTCGTCATCATTTCATCCGAGATCATATGGCAAGAGGTGATATTGAGCTAGCATATGTCCCCACCAAGGATAATCTCGCGGACATCTTCACGAAGCCTCTAGATGATGCAAGATTCATGTTCTTGAGGAAGGAGCTAAATATCATTGATTCTAGGAATTTGACTTGAAGATCTTGCACACAGCCCTATAGTTGTGACGTGTTTGGGTTTAGGTGTAGGCATGGACATAGGGGGAGTGTTATCCTAACACATTGGGTTCTCCCTCCCCCCATTATGCCCAAAGCAAAAATTCATTGGTATCTCTCTTTTTCTAATGTTGAATTGTGAGCTTCAATGTCGAGTGTTGGCCATGCACCCAAGATATATCTTCGCGGTGACATACCATGATCTCTTACATGGTGGCTTAGGCTAAGCCCGGCAATCGGGTCGGGTTTGACCGGGTCGACCCAGGTTAGACCCATGCCCGAACCCTCTATCGGGTTCACCTACCGCCCACGACCCGACCCATGGGTCTACAAGTAGACCCATGCCCGAACCCATCGGGCAACCCGACCTTAACGGGCACCCATCGGGTCTGTACTAAACGATAAAATTATTATTATTTGTCTTGCCAATGAGCAGTTGACCAGCCCAAACGCTCGTCGTCAGGTTGGTACTCTTCATCACGCGCGACTGCTGCGGTACGCATCCCCGTCTATTCTTATATAGGGATCCATTCCCTAGCAAACCTCCCTCAGCTATCGAGGTGGTACTAAACCACCGAACCAGCTGCCACATGCAACAGTACACTAGCAATTTTCTATGGGCCTAACTAGCTGTGGGCCTAAATAAAGTATCGTGGCCACCAATGCAAGAAGTAGTATATGCCTGGAGAAGTGGAGACATGCAAGATGTGGCCTTGAGTTTCTTGTGTTCGCGTGGGCCATGCTAAACGTGTATTTTCCCCTGTCAGCTTCTGATCTCATATTGTCTACCTAATTACTAATTACTAGGTGTGAGAGTAATATTATATCACATGTACTTAGAAAAATGAGACCATATTAACGTGGAACAAATATTTTATTTTGTTATTAATATTAATCGGGCGACCCATCGGGCAACCCGTGGGCATAAACTTAGACCCATACCCTACCCAAGACTAATCGGGTTACCCATGGGCAAGACCCATGGGCGAAGTTTGCGACCCATACCCTACCCATTAGGGTCGGGTGCCCATGGGCGGACAAACCCATGGGTCAGATTGCCGGGCTGAGCTTAGGCCATCAACCTCTTCGTTTGAAGAGTTGGTTCTTATTTGGTTCTTTTGGTGTTATTTTGACTTGTTGAGTTTTTGCTTGCCTCTTTGGAAAAACATACTCAAAATTTGGTGTTTTAAGGTTTCATCTTGCTTTCCTTGAGTATGAAGTTCCAACCCCTGTTGTTTTTCTATCTCATGCCAAAATTTTCCCAAGAGCCAAGTTTTTCTTGCTTCATACATGTCCTGTCCATTTCTCGAAGACTTGTGGCGTGTGGACCGGAGACTTCGGACTGCCACACCGGAGTCTCCGGACAGGCCGGAGACTCCGGTGTTAAGGCCGGAGACTCCTGTGTGGGGTACATCAGTATAAAAAGAGGGGCTCGGGGAAGTTAGGGTTTTCATCCCCCACTTTCCCCCTTCCCGCCCCAAACTGACTGTTGCGCCACCACCGCCTCCAAGGTCTCCTCCGACCGGTTTCCACCGCCGGAATCCATCCCCGAGGGCCTCCCTCGACTCGTCCTCGCGTTTCCCCTCTGTGGGATCCTCCATGGCTGACTTGGGTGGCAAGGGTACCCCCTCTCCCTTTTGTTTCTTGTTTTTCATGTAGATCTTGCTCTAGATACGTGTTTTGGGAGAGTTTGTACCTTCTACTTGCTGTTAGAACCACCCTAGGAAGTTTGCTCCAGTTGAAATCATCTAGAAACTTTAGAGCAAGTTGTAGTGGATTCACATATGAGATCTGCGAGCAGTCCGGAGACTTCGGTACTCCAGTACGGAGACTCCGGTCTGCCAGACCGAAGACTCCGGTGTGAATCTTCCAGAACTTGTTCTGATGCTTCTGATTGATTTCTTGCTCCACTTTTGGACAAGTATGCTCATTGTTTTTGCTCTCTGGTTTTGTGTCTGGCTGTGTTTGCTTTTAGGGAAAGGAAGGTCCAAGTCATCTGCCTTAAATCCTCATGTCAATCCAAGGAAATACCGTGCCCACGCTCACAACTATCCCGTCACCGATGAAGCTACTGGCAGGGTTGGTCAGAGGAGGAACTTTGAGGATGAGCCGCGTCAACATGACGATTGCAGTCCACAAGGAGAACCGCGAGGCCTATAAGGAAAGGAGCCAGCTGAGGAAGATGGTCTCCAAGCTTCAAGACCATGCGGGTATTGGGTCTACTCCTCCTGTTGGTACCCCTCCTACCGAGTCCGTGACCTAGTCCTACGAGAACTAGAACACTCACCTCTAACCGTGGGGTGATTTTGAGGAGGTCACTTCAGCTCCTTCCTCTTCGACCAACCGTGGCAAGGATCCTATGACTGAGGAAGAGGAGCATACTGAGGAAGAAGAGGATCTAGCTGAGTTTGATGTAGAAGATGAAGATGATGATGGAGAAGGAACATACCGCATTGATGATGAGGAGGACGAGTACTATGAGGAGGATGACTGATCCCTTGGGCCGCGTGTAGTTCTCTTTGCTCTTTTTGGTGTCTTGATGCCAAAGGGGGAGAAGTAGCTCTAGAATTCTTGAGGTTTCGCAAGGGTTGCTTTGATTTGAGTTTATTTGCTTAGGAACACAAGTCCTTGGACTTGATTTGCTTGTATGGCTTGTGTTCCCTTTATCTTAGTTGATTTCATTTCCTAGTGAACTATGAATCTATGTGTGTGGTGAGACTATGTGGTGAAGCTATCTATCCCATTGTGCTTAATATTGCTTTATCTATCGTTCCTATGCATGTATTTATATTGTTCACTAGTAGTTGATCTAGAGGGCATTGTTTCAAAAACATAGGGGGAGCTCATGACTTGAGTGCTCGTAAGCCCGTCTATTTTTACAAACATAGCCTAGCTGTGATTTTATTGCAAATATCTGTGTTGTCATCAAACATTTTAAAGGGGAAGATTGAAAGTGCAAACGCGCTTAAATCATCTTGTTTTGGTGTTTGTTAACAACATGTGTATCCTTAAGTGTGTTGATGATTTCAGGGACTTTATATCATACTTGCTGTGGTGAAATGAGGTACAAAAAGAGGCAAAGATCCAGGGAAAACTTCTGCTGAAATTTATTCTAGGCCGGAGTCTCTGGTCTCCAGACCGGAGTCTCCGATGTGAAGTTATTTGAGAGCAATTCAGTGCTGGAACTTCTGGTTTCACCCGCTGTACTCACTCCGGAGACTTACCGGAGAAACACCGGAGTCTCCGCTGTGAGTATAAACTATGAAGATTCAACAATGGAGTTTCTGGTGTCACCCGTTGTACCCAGACCGGAGACTGTCCGGAGTCTCTGGACTGACTGGGACTTGTGCTTACGATCCACCTCAGACACTCTCTGCCCCCTGGAGACAGAAACTAGCGATGGAAGCACCAGAGTCTCCGGTCTCACATACCGGAGTCTCCGGACTAGCTGGTGCCTTGAAGAAACAAGAGCTGGATTGGTTGGTGTCAGCCGCTAGAGCCACACCGGAGAGTTACCGGAAACTGTCCTGAGTCTCCGGACTGAAGTGCTGGCGAAAATTTCAGACCAGAGTCTCCGGTGTGAGTTTTGACAGAAACAACTCCAACGGTCCAGACTTTATGAGGGGTATAAATACCCCCTCCCCTCCACCTACCTCCAGCTAGCTCGTCCCAAATAGATCTCACCATTGCTAGAGATCACCCACCTTGCTAGATCTCCAAATCCTTCCACCCAAAAGCCTTGATCTTTGGAGGATTGAAGGAGAAGGCCCCGATCTACTTCTTCACCAACCAGATTTCATTTCCCCCCTCATTTGCTTGAAGGGAACTAGTCTAGCGTTTCCTCTTGTGGAGAATCTAGACATCTTGTCTCTCTCTTGGTGATTCTTGTGATTGTTGGGATCCCCCAATTTGGTTGTGGGTGTGTGCCTCAAACTTGTTTGTAAAGGACTCGATTCCTGCCTCAAAGGGGATCAATAGTGGAAGGTGGACTAGTCCTTTGTGGCGGGGTTCATCTGAGAATAGGGTGAGGCCTCTGTGGCGTTGAGCATGCCTTCGTGGCGAGCTCACACCCCTCCAACAAGACGTACTCCCTTAACAAGGAGGGACTCGGGAATACATCGTGTCTCCGCGTGCTTCCTATCGGTTATCTCGTTCCCTTATCCTTTACTTGTGTTTGCCTTGCATTTATTGTTGTACTTGTTGCATTTATTACCGTACTTGTCCTATAGGTAAATTCACCATAGTTGCACTATCTAGAGAATTTACCTTTGTGTCAAGCCTAATCTTGTAGAAAAATTAAAATTGGTCGTAGCACCTATTCACCCCCTCCAGGTGCCCATACATTACTTTCAGCTGGGACAAGGCCCCGTGGGCCATGGCCATGGGGAAACAAGATATGTGCCAAATTGTACTGGTTGTTTGGTAGCATGCAGATTGGTTTGGCACACCGATTGAGATTAAAACCCTACTTTTTTTTGCTTCACTGCAATATGTGCATTTGGGCAGTGCAGAAGCAAGTGCACATTGTTCGGTTGCGTGCAACAGCTACACTATGGTAACCATGTTTCAAATGTGGTGAGCTTACCAAGTTTGTACCATACATCCGATCATAAACACTGATCTAGAATAAGACGAGCTTAAGGATCACAACAACTAGGACGATGATTATGAAGCATTCATCCGACTACCTTGGACATGATTTGACACCTCGGCTACCACCTCAGCAGCTACCAGCACATGTGGTTGAACCTTAATGGCATTGACAAACTTGAAATAGTTCTCCCGAGCCTCCTCCAAAGTTTCAAGAGCAGGTTCTCCACAAACTTTAGACTCCAAGTTGCCTTCCCCTATACACGGCATACCAGTTCATTTGCAAAGACACAAGGAATAGAATGAATAGAAGAACATCATCATTGGACACATCAATCAAGAACATAGCAAACACCACAGAGTACAAGGATCATAAACCTAGAGCAACCTGCATAGTCATTAGCAAAATAGGATTAGAAGTTTGTCCTATCACTATGGTGTCAACCTACCACCACATCAAAAGCTGGTGTCATCCTACCACCACCACCATCACCAAGTTCACCATCTTGAGTGGTTAGTATATACCACCTTAACAAAATATATCGGCCATAATAGAAGTTCACTAAGCCCTAGCTAAGCCAAAATGTACATCATCATTGTCATTCAAATCATCATCATTAGCATGTTGCCGCTTCTCCCACCACCAAAGGCGACGGTCAATTGGAGTAGTACGTGCCGAGGAAGGTCCTGAGGCAGAGGGTCCTATGCTTGTTTGCCATGCCGACAAAGTTGACGAGGCGGTCGAGAGCCACCATCGGGTCCTCCTCAGTGAAACTAGTGGCGTCCATGACATCATTGTATAAGTCAGGGTGCATGACGGCCGGCTTGCTGTCCCTGATGGCCTAGGCAACCTCCTTCACGGGCTCAGTCATGCTAGACAAAGCCTTGATCTCATCATGACCTATAGCTCCCCTCTTCCTCTTCCCAGTTAGACCGTGGCCATCACCCTGCTTGTCGAGAGGGCCATCGAGGATCAAGATGTCAGACTCTTCCAGTGTCTCAGTATTCTCCGACAGGGGCGTGCCAAGGGGATCTCCAGAGCCCATGGCAAACTTCCTAGTGGCCAAACCGAAGGATAAAATGATTTGCATATGAGTGTAGTTAAGAACCGTTTTGTTCAGGAACTCGGCATCTTTCAGGTGATCCTACAATTGGAAGAACAGTTAGTTACTAAGTTAGTATGGATTGGCAGTGATATATGAACGAAAAGGTAGTGTAACCTTAATGTGCCCCTCATAGTGGGAATTGGCTAGATGATCATGAAAGTTTCGTTCAATCATTGAGCCCCGCTAAGGTTTTGGAGCTTGGACACCCTGATCCACCTCTGCCTCGACTTCCTTAGGTGGTTGTACACCTGAGTTGACGTGACCTCAATGCACAAAAAGAGCCTTGGTGCATGAAGTGAGATGAACTTCCTTGAAGCCCTTGTCTGTTCTCACCCATGTCCTCACAAGCCTAGCCATGTGCTTCAAAAAAAATGTAGACATGAATGGCACCATTTCATGGTTGCTTTGGCCTGAGTTTTGTCCTTTTCTAAGTTCTCATTCACCTGGGTTGCTACGGTTCTCACAAACTCATGGACAACAAGGCTAGGAGGTGGATTCATCTTGAGCGTAGGACTAACGTACATGGGATGTGAGTCATCCACACACGAAGGGATCTGAGAGTCCCCGATGGCGACAAGTGCTTGACTAATGTCATTGTACAAAAAATCCTACATCGATAAGGGAAAACACAACCATGAATCCATCATCTACACAACCAAACTTGAACTAAAGAGGAAGCATAGTAGCTACCAAGAGCAATACATCTCAACATCAACGATGATAAGTAAACAAGGAGCACTAGCAAACTTGACATAGCACATATGCACATAGGTAAACAAGAACATCAACCATCTCCAAATGACATGATGAACTTCAAAGATTTAGCACGCTATGATGGTGTTTGAACAGATGTACATAATCCTATTCGCATAGATCTAGATTTTCCAATTCAGAAGCACCTATTTGGGTACTACGAGTTAGGATTTAGTAACTTACAAGCACCGTTGCTGACGTCCGGAGATGAAGACACCTCTAGTGAAAGCTGACCTGTCGCCGCCTCTGCCGCCGACCGGAGATTGGTGCACCGCTTACCTGCTTTGATGAGCGATAAGAGAGCTCGAGGCCGGAGGAATGGCGGTCTCGGTGAGAGCCGTGAGAGAGAAGGGAGTACATGAGGGGGGCGCTATGGCGGAATGTGACCGAATTTCTCCCATCGACTTTTTCTATGCAGCGGGCGGGCTCCCGCCATCTCCATGCTCGCACGAGGAGAGCACACTGAGATTGGGGAATTGCATCGACGAGCTGGGAACGAGCCCGACTCCCTGGAAACGGTCGATTTGGACGTTCCTGAAGCGTCTGGCCCAAAAGTGATTTGATCCGTGCTCGTACACAAATAAAAGTGCGGCCCATTTGTTCAGCTAGCGGGCCTGTTTATAAGTGATGCAGGCTACCAAACGTGCCCCTAACGATCATGTTCCTAATAACAATTTCCAAATACTCCTTTTGTATGTCTCAAAAAAAAAACTCCTTTTGTAAGCCGCATAGTGGGCCACACAGTCGTTGGGAACGGAGGCGAGAGGAATTCTCCTCGCCATCGTCTTCCAAAGACGGAGAAAGGAGGCGTCGATGTAGTAGAGCCCCATCAGGCTTTTTTAATCGTGGCGATTTTTGGGGTGGTGGGCACGGAGATTTGTAACTGGATGGTGAAGTTTGTCTGGTGATAAAGATGGGCGCGACGAATCCGTCCATCGATCCAACGCTGTGCGTGTGTTGGATGGCGAGGCGCAGGTGGGGCCCGCGAAGCAGTGAGAGACTATAGGGAGATGCCTTCCTTCCTCTCTGATCACCCGATGCCGTCTCGCCCTTCCCCTACAACTACTACTACTAGTTGCTGCCGCCGCTGCTGCTTCGCTCTTCCCACCTCAATCTCGCCTCCTTCCTCCCCCACTCCCCAAACCTGGATCCAAATCCCAACCTATCCCAAAACCGAAACCGAGGCAAAGGAAAAAGTTTCGCGCAATTATTAGCTAGGCAGCTCCTTGTGAGATCATGAAGCGCGAGTACCAAGACGCCGGCGGGAGCAGCGCCGGCGACATGGCCTCCTCCAAGGACAAGATGATGTCGGCGCCGCCGGCCGAGGACGAGGACGTCGATGAGCTCCTCGCAGCGCTCGGGTACAAGGTGCGCTCCTCCGACATGGCGGACGTGGCGCAGAAGCTGGAGCAGCTGGAGATGGCCATGGGGATGGGCGGAGGCGTTGGCCCCGGCGCCGCCCCGGACGACGCCTTCACCACGCACCTCGCCACGGACACCGTGCACTACAACCCCTCCGACCTCTCCTCCTGGGTCGAGAGCATGCTCTCCGAGCTCAACGCGCCGCCGCCGCCGCTCCCGCCGGCCCCGAAGCTCGCCTCCTCCTCGTCCACCATCACGGCCGGCGGCTTCTTCGACATACCGCCGCCATCGGTCGACTCGTCGAGCAGCGCGTACCCTCTGAGGCCGATCCCCTCACCGGATGTGGCGCCGGCCGACCTTTCCGCCGACTCCGCGCGGGACCCGAAGCGGATGCGTACTGGCGGCGGCAGCACGTCGTCGTCCTCGTCATCATCGTCCTCTCTCGGCAGCGGGGGCAACCGGAGCTCCGTGGTCGAGGCTGCCCCACCGGCCGCCGCGGAGGCCAACGCGCCCGCGCTGCCGGTCGTGGTGGTCGACACGCAGGAGGCCGGGATCCGGCTGGTGCACGCGCTGCTGGCATGCGCGGAGGCCGTGCAGCAGGAGAACTTTTCCGCTGCCGAGGCGCTGGTGAAGCAGATACCCTTACTGGCCGCGTCTCAGGGCGGCGCCATGCGCAAGGTCGCAGCCTACTTCGGTGAGGCCCTCGCCCGCCGTGTCTTCCGCTTCCGCCCGCAGCCGGACAGCTCCCTCCTCGACGCCGCCTTCGCGGACCTCCTGCACGCGCACTTCTACGAGTCGTGCCCCTACCTCAAGTTCGCCCACTTCACCGCCAACCAAGCCATCCTCGAGGCCTTCGCCGGCTGCCGTCGCGTCCACGTCGTCGACTTCGGCATCAAGCAGGGGATGCAGTGGCCCGCTCTTCTCCAGGCCCTCGCGCTCCGTCCCGGCGGCCCACCGTCGTTCCGCCTCACCGGCGTTGGCCCCCCGCAGCCGGACGAGACCGACGCCTTGCAGCAGGTGGGTTGGAAGCTCGCCCAGTTCGCGCACACTATCGGCGTCGATTTCCAGTACCGCGGCCTCGTCGCCTCCACGCTGGCCGACCTGGAGCCGTTCATGCTGCAGCCAGAGGGCGAGGAGGACCCCAACCAAGAACCTGAGGTAATCGCCGTCAACTCAGTCTTCGAGATGCACCGGCTGCTCGCGCAGCCCGGCGCCCTCGAGAAGGTCCTGGGCACCGTGCGCGCTGTGCGGCCGAGGATCATAACCGTGGTAGAGCAGGAGGCCAACCACAACTCCGGCTCGTTCCTGGACCGATTCACCGAGTCCCTGCACTACTACTCCACCATGTTCGATTCTCTTGAGGGCGCCGGCGCCGCCCCGTCCGAAATCACATCGGGGGCTGCCGCTGCTGCTCCGGGCACGGACCAGGTCATGTCAGAGGTGTACCTCGGCCGGCAGATCTGCAATGTTGTGGCTTGCGAGGGCGCGGAGCGCACAGAGCGCCACGAGACGCTGGGGCAGTGGCGCAACCGCCTCGGCCATGCCGGGTTCGAGACCGTCCACCTGGGCTCCAATGCCTACAAGCAGGCAAGCACGCTGCTGGCGCTCTTCTCCGGCGGCGACGGGTACAAGGTGGACGAGAAAGAAGGTTGCCTAACGCTGGGATGGCACACCCGGCCGCTGATCGCCACATCGGCATGGCGCCTCGCCGCAGCGTGATGGCAAGTTTTGAACGCTGTAAGTACACTTCCCCCCGAGCATATGGAGCACAACCCCGCCCCGGCTCACCGGCGCACTTGAAGCTAAAAACGTCGATGAACGCTGAATTGCAGCGACCAACGATCGGGTCACTACGGATCTCGCCGGCGTGAAGAGATGGATACAGGACTCCACCAGCCTGTAGTTCCTTCTTGTTCCCAATTCCCCCCCAACTCCCTTGGGTCCGTAAGCTCGCTCTTAGCCTACTACGTTTAAAATGTCTATTATTATTGTTATGTGTAATTCCTCCAATCGCTCATATTAAATAAGGACGGGGCCGATTTCCGGTAGCAGCACTTCTCTACGAGAATTTTGTACTTATACAAGGCATCATCATCTAAAACTGAGCTTTGTTATGGTCTTGATCGGTTATAAGCATGAGTTGTGTTCACTGCTCTCATGAAACATGATGTTGCTCTGGTCTTGGATCAGTTATAAGCACTAGAGTGCTCAGTTCTGTTCACTGCTCAGTGATGAATTTGATGATGTTATTGTCCTGATCAGTTTCAAGACACTAGCATTCCGTGTGCTATTCACCGATGCAGTTCTCTTCTTCAACCGGTGGGTCTCCCCTGTGTTTAATCTTTGACGACTTTAAGAGCGCCTTGGATTCACATTACTATACCAGTTAGCCAATGTTTAGCATGGCATCGAAAGGCTCCTGATCCAGGAAGCGTTGCAAAGGATGTATCTTTTGCCGGAAAGACCTCGTGTAGTTTCCTCTTACTGTATCTGTTCGCCTGTGTGGTCACCCTCCGCCGGCTGTTTCTGATCCCAAATTGAACCTGCACGTTCCTCCCAGAGCCGCCTCCTCGAACCCAACCGATTACTGCACAGCGAGCATAGCAATGAATTTGATGGAACCGAATACTGCGTCGGCCACAATAACTGGTTTCTGAATACCGATGCTGTACTGAAAATAATAACTGGTGTCTGCTACAGTAGTGACCGCGCCTTTTTCAGTATGATTCCCCTCGGAGAAAAAATTAATCTTGAAACGGAAGAGATGATGCCGAATAGTCGTCGAAAGTACCGCTAGGAGTGGTAGTACACCACTAGTGACGTGTTCCTAACTTCACTAAGAGCAAGTACAATAAGGTACAGTCAGCAGGCTGTAAGAGGTAAAATAATATTATTGTGATGACATGGAGGAGAGAGAAGAGGAGAGAGAAGAGGAGTGGGCTCTCATGCAAGAGCTAGCTGCAGCACGTGCTCCTAGGCACTTTGTGAGAGTGAGAGGTGGGCCATATTAAGATAGCTCTATAGCTAACTATTGTACTTCTTGGCTATATGTTGGCTATAGATGACATGGCAATTTGTTATAGCCGGCTGCCGACTCTACTATTGAACTTGCTCTAAGGAAAACTCTTGTTCAGGCGAGAGGACTGGGGAGTACCAGTGATTAACCACTAGCATGGTTAGGCATCAGCGTTACCAGCTTGGTTAGTCCTCTCTCTCGCGGTCGCGTACGGGGACTTTTACTGGCGGGGGTGTGTGGTGGGTTGGATTGGCGCAGAGACGGGGGAGCAGTGGCAACCTGAGAGGCACTGCTGGTACCACAGTACGGCACATTGCCACTTCTGTTGAGGCGCTGTCCGTCTCTCGCAGCAACGCCAGCCTGGCCTTTCGAAACTCACCGCGCGGTAAAATTGTCCGTCCGGTGGCGGTGGGGCTGCCTCCCACAGAGAACATTTACGTGCATCACCACCCCCCGTCTTCCATTCCTCGCCCGCGTCTGACAGCGAGAACGTGCAGCGGTGCGTGGTATGGTCTGGTACTGCCCGCGAGCGAAGATCGATCTCCCGTGCGTGGCCGCGGATCTCACCGGTGATGTATGGCGAGGTCTGGTTCGTTTTACCTGGGCCGAGGCGCGTGAGGGTCGTCACCGGCAGTCGGGCGGCCAATGGGGTGAGGGGGAAGCGGGCGGGCGGGCGGCAGCAACAGCTGTCCAATCGGGATCAGGTGGGCGTGTCAGGAGATGATGGTGGCGGGGCCCGGCCGTCGGTGTCTGCCTCTCCCTGTCCGTCCCAGTCACGCAGCTACCCATAGGCCTGCCGCTCTGACTCCTCGCCTGCTCGGACTGGGGACAGCGCCGGTCCTACCGCCGATAAAGAAAACGGAAAAGGGGAGCGCCCGCCGTGGTGGGGTGGGGGTCCCCCAGCTGCCGATCCGGTGGGGGCGCCGGAGGTCAATTCCATTCGCGTGTGACGCCGACGCGACGGCCTGCCCGCCCCCGCCCCCGTGCCGTGCCGTTCCACACTTCCTCCCCGCCACTCGCCCTCCGCCGTTTTCGGGTCGCGGCGGGAAAAAGAAAGTAATTACCGCCGTTGCGCGCCGCGGCGGCGACCGACGTGTACACCGCTCCTCGCTTGCGGCGCTCGCCCCACATGCACGCACGGACGTGCCACGCCGGTGACATATCCAAACTCGACTCCGTCGCGGCGGCCATGCGGAGTAGGGATGGGGCTGACCATCCACCGTCTCCGCGTGGAAAATTCTCACGCCGCGCGCGGCGAGCCCCGATCCGGGGGGGTCTCGCTCGTTCCTATCCACCGGCGCATGGATCCTGTTGCCGCGGCGGGGGGACGTGCGTGTGTGTCGACCCATCTTTACGCGTGGGATTTCGCCGAGTATTCCCCGCTGGCCATGGGCCACGCCGGACGGCAGGCGGGTCGGGTGGGTGGATCGATTCGGTGGACGTGACACCGTGGGGTGGGGCGCGGTGTGGTGCGTGCACATGCGATGGGGAGATGCGGTCCGTGGGCGGGTCAGGTCAGGCCAGGGGGGCCTCACCGGTCGACTTGTGCTCGAACCACTGCGAGGAGAAACACGGACGCTGTGTCAACTCCCTCACTCGCTTCTCGTATACAGGATAGGATAAGGCTGACTAGACGTATTTTTTTGTGGGGTTAAAAAAGGGACAGGCCAAAGCGATTGGACGCGATGGAATGAGGTCCATATTTTTAGATAAGATTTTTCTCATGCTCACAAATATAGGCTACGCATATATGGGTTTGACCTAATTTAGCAATACTACTAGAAACCACTACCACTACTTTTTTTACACGCTAATGACAGCGCTCATCAATGGCATGTAAGTAATTATGTACACACTTTTTCCTTATTGCAAGCCATAAGGCCCAGCGTTATTAATTATAACCCCCACAGTCCCCTCTTTATTAAATAAGAAATAAAGTTATTTACAATATGTACAAAAAAAGAACAAAAGTCTAGGAGATAGAGTTAATCCATGATGTCAAAAAAGTAAGAGTAGCCTTTTTCACCCTATACTTAAGAAGGGTGATCTCATGCAAGAAAATTGCTTTCCAAACTCTGAAGGTTTAATATTATTGAATATTCAGCCATTTCTTTGCTTCCAAATACCCCAACAAGCCAAGATCACAATCTCAACAAAGCAAGAACCTGAAAAATGTTTTCTGGCAAACTTAAGAGTTTCAGCAGTGTTTCCAGGAATCCATGGAATTTGCAAAAAAAAAATCCAAACTCGAGTGCTGAATTGACAATTGAAAAAAAGATTCCTCCAATCTTCAACAATATGAGCAACACAAAGGACACAATCATGTGTATCAGAGACATGCCAATTCCTCCTAGTGAGCATATCCTTTGTATTAATCCTGTCATGATGGATTAACCAAGCAAAAAATTTATGCTTGGACTGTCATGAAGGATTAACCTCCTGGTGAGCTACTGACGAGATTACATGTGAAACACCAAAGGCGAGAAACGCCGAAGAGGCAAAGCACAAGCAAAACGGGGAAAGGTATCGGGCCGGAACTCAACGAGAGGACAAGCACACCAACACACGCGGCACACCGCCGAGACCAACTACGCCGTCGAAGGGAGCAACACCAACAAGATCATCACCGCCACCATCCGTAAGAAAGCCGAAAGGCTCAATCGGCAAGGCCCCGCACAAGAAACACCGTGATGCAGAATAAGTAACAAGTTTTGTCCGAGGGAGCTCGACGAAGAAACCACAAGAGCCGCATCCACTGTCACAACACCTCCGGAGAGCAGCCCGCTGCGAACTCTAAGGCGGCGACTTCAAGAAGCACACGATGCCAGAGCGCCGTCACCGCCCGATCCAAAGACCTTGGATTTTCATCCGAAGTGTAGAAGGGCTAAGGGAAGCCGCAACGACACCTTCAAGAAGGGAACGACGTCCATGGACGTCGCCGCCGCATCCAGAGTGTAGAAGGGCTAAGAGAAGCCGCTACGACGCCTCCAAGAAGGGAACGCCGTCTGTGGACGTCGCCGCCGCATCCCGAGAAGACCCCGGGCAAGGGTTTCCCCCGGGAAAACTCTCTCCGCCTTCTAACACGGGACACCAAGCGTCGCCACGCGACACCCGAGTCACTGTCACCCAAGTTGTATGCTAGCCAGTGCACCACCCCGTGGCGGAGGTCACTGACCAACACGTGAGTCCGTGGCAAACCCGCCAACCAACGGACTCCCACCTTCTAGGGCCGCCGCCCCGGCATCCCAACTTTGAGCACCTTTGACGAGAACGAGGTAAGGTTGGAGAGCTCCATCACCGAGACAACCACTGGAAGCCCGCACGGCGGCCGGCGGCACAAGATCGATGCGAGACAGTAGAAGGAGCACCAGGGCCCCTGCCCCTTCCCAGATCGGGACGACCAGACTGGACACACCCCTCTACATGCCACCTTTGGAGCACTACATGGCGATGAGCAGACCACACCGGCCGCCGTGCCGGCCTCTTCGACCCGCACCCAAAAGAAGCAAGGGGAGAGGCGCCACGCTAAGCCCAGATTGGGACCGAACTGCCTAGCATCCCCTCCTACAATGAGAGCCAACGCGCACCGCCGGAGCTGCCGCTGCGCCCCTGGAGCACCGCCGACCTCACCACACCCACCGCCTGCCGCGCACATCGCCGTCACCACCGCTTCCGACGCCGCCCACTGGAGCCCCATCTCCGCGCAAAGACGAAGGCCCTGGAACGCGCCCAGCCCGGCCATGGAGGCTCCCCATGGGTGAGCTTTTCTAGGGTCTGGGGCACCTCCGGAGCTTCCCGCGCAAGGATCTCGGGAGGAGGACGAAACATTTCTTGCTTATGTACACACTTTGAGAGTATGGCATGTTTGCTTGGATACTGAAGCCTAGCTGAGTTGATAATGTCCGATCAATGCTTATTCGAGGATTTTGCTCTAGAGAATTTTTAATGCATGATGTATTTTCTATGGAAGCCTTTGGATTAAGGACATAGAATCAAAGGTATACCGGCGGTGCAAACCAAACCGTCCTAAAGTCGGGGGATTTTATTATTTGTCACACTTTTTCGTCATTTTCATTATTTATCTCCTTTTCCGAACACTTCTCTTATTGTTTTCCTCTAAACTTGTGTGTTTTGGATACAACTAACACGGACTAACGCTGTTTTCAGCAGAATTACTTTGGTGTCTTGTTTTTATGCTGAAAAATCAACTTTCGGGAAAATGCCCAGAAAAGAGCCCATTGATGTTTTCACCCCGGAAGACCCCGTCCGCGCCAGCACAGGGTGTGCCCCCCAGGACCCCCCTTGGACTCCCCTTTCGACTACAAGTAGCCTTCAAACCTAAAACCCGAGGGGGTACGTCATATTTCACAGAAACACAACAGAGCGCCGTCGCCGTCCCGAACCTCGATTCGGGGATCAAAAGTTCCTGTTCTGGCACCCTGCCGGGACGGGGAAGTGGAGGAGATCATCGCTATCGTCATCACCAACGTCTCTCCATCAACCATCCATGTGTGAGTAATTCCCCGCTGTATGCTGAAGGAGATGGTAGGGATTGGATGAGATCGTTCATGTAATAATGTCGTGATTGTTAGGGCATAGTGCCTAGTGTCCTCTATTGGTGCTATCGACATTTTTGCAACTTGTTATGCTTAATGCTTGCCACTTTGGGCCCGAGTGCCATGATCTCAGATCTGAACATGTTATTGAATCACGATGATAATTATTGTTTCATGATCATACCTGCAAGTTGTTTACACATATCATTGTCCGGAACCCGAGGCCCCGAAGTGACAGAAATTGGGACAACCGGAGGGGATGGCTGCGATGTGAGGATCACATGTGTTCATGGAGTATTAATGCTTTGCTCCGGTGTTCTATTAAAAGGAACACCTTAATTACCAGTAGTTCCCTTGAGGCCCCGCTGAAAAAAAAAACCTCGACGATATTTTTTTTCAATCCACATGAAAAGAACCCTAAGCAAGATACCACCGCTAGTCCCTTGCCTCTTACACCATCATAGCCTCTACCCAAGGGGAAAATGGAAAGATGACCTCTTAACCCGAGCCCGACGTGGCTCCAACTCGACACACAACTTTATTGATCTCCAAACTAGTACGTGAGGAGTTGAAAGAATCAGACCAGGACAACACTCTTGACACACCATCAAATTTTAGATATGACATCTCCGCGTCACAACGCCGGAGGAGAAAAACCATATCTATGAGTCTCAAACCACGAATCCAATACAAGATTCATCATCTTCTAGCTATCATCAATGCAGAATAGCGTTTGGACGTACTCCTGAACAACCTCCCGACACTACAAGAAATATGTTGATACGTGACCCTCAATTTTTGTCACTAGAAGGTCACGTAGGTTGATTCATGACCCCTTTTTGACCAAAAATGGAAAGTCACATACCGAGCGTCTTATTTCATCGTCAATGACTAATTGGATGGAATTGTCATAGACTCTATGACCCAATCAGAGGGGTCATAACCCTATGACCAACTGATTTGGTCATGTGATATCCTGCCATAGCCACGTCACATCCTACGTGGCCAATCCTACGTGGCAAATATTATGACCAAATGACTAGGTCATTGAAGAGATTCAGCCCAGTCCATACTGCTCCACCAAATGGGCCAGCCCAATAAATTTTTTTCCCTTTAATTTGTTGTCAGGTTAAAAGGCTCATGTGAAATTTCGTCTGGGCCTAGGCCTTTTCCATCCATTTCGAATCTGGGCCTTGGCCTATTTATGGTCCAATGTATTTCCTGGCTGTTGACTACTTTTGGTCCATTAAAATTGAAATATTTTTTTTAATAATTGAATACAGCCCACTAGTAGTTGGGCTGATGCCATGGGCTTTTTACTGTTAAGCCCAATTGCATATAGATAGGTCAAATTCAAATCCATACATACAAATTTGAATTCCAGTAAATTTGAACTACAACTCATTCCAGAATGCAAATCCTCACAGAACTCATATTCAAGGCACATCATTCTCACAGAATTCATACACACAGAATTCATACATTCAAGGTTCATTCAAATCATTGAAGGCAAAACTGATACCACCAGGTACCAACGAAAAAAAGTAAAACAGAAAACAGAATAGAAACTCCACTTCTACTTCCACTTCTACTTCCAAAAAACTCCACTTCTATCTTCTATCTTGAACTCCACTTCTACTTCCAAAAAACTCCACTTCTATCTTCCACTTCCTGTTATCTGACCTGAAAAAAGGAACAGAATAGAAACTTCAGAAAACATAGAGCTTCAGAACAGAAAGTGCATTGAGCAATACAGAAAAGAACTGAAACTGGAATCATTTCAGCTATAGCTTCACAGCCAAACATAGAGCTTCACGGTTTAAAATCAGAACATGCATGATGCTCACAGGAGAAAGAACCCAGCAAACACACAGGGGAACTTACCATCAGAGAGCCTTGCTTCCAAACAACGCCATCAGGTGAGCTAGTTGCGCATGAGTTTCGTCCGTCTTTTGTTGTAGCAGAAGATGCTCCTTGTCACGTACAGCTTGTGCAACTTCTGCTTCTTCGGTCCTCTTCTTCATTTCAGCTAGCTCTGCCCGCATTGCTTCATTTTGGATTTGCTCCCTCTCCAGCTTCTCCTCTAGCTCAATGACATGCGCAGCCACAGCAGGATCTGATTTACTGAACTTCCTGGATGAGCTTGATTGAAGACCAACATTCTTGAGGAATGTGCTTGAAGGGCATTTCTTGGTAAGCACATCAGCAACAACAGCGACATCAGACTTTTGTTGGCCTTCTTGTGCTGAATCATCCAACATATTCTCCATGTCCTTTTGCAATTACAGATGCACAACATACATACACATATTAAAATTCTGTTATAGCAAATTGGAGCTACCTTAGCAGGCAACACATCTGAAAATATCATATAACAGGCAACACATCTGAAAATATCATATAACAGGCAACATATATACTACCATGTAACAAGCTAGAGAGAATTGCTGGGCACCAACCAAGATCACAAGCAGGTCATGTAGAAGCATAGTGCAGAACTGTATTAACTATACTTGCTAAAAAATCCATCTAAACCTATCTGTTTTGAACACATGTAATAGATCATCTAACATCAAGTATGCCTTGAACAATTCCTGGGAGAGACAAGTAACTTACTATAGCTGCCTGCACTTCCTGGGAAAAACCCTCTTTCTTGCTGTTATGTGTAGCCTTAAACAGGTCTACCGCAGTCAAGGTTTCGCCCTTGCGATCCTCCTTCTGAAACATTTTCCATCAAGACAGCAGGCAGACTATAAGCTTTCAAGGCAAAATATTCTTAGGCCAATTGATAAACATGAGTTTTCTTACAGTTTGATATATGTGGGCAGCGTAGCATCGAGAACCTGTCCTTTGCTGAAACTTGACTTTACTTCTGTTTTTCTTGGCACTTTCACAGGTTTGCTACAATAGAATAAATGAGCAAAGTACAATCAAGAACAGCAGCAGATACATCACAGCAAGCATTAACAAAACTCATAGCGCGTGAACATACATACCTTGTGTTTCGGGGTAGACCACAGTTCTACCAGCTTTTGCCATTCATTGTCTGACAAGCCTTCCACCGGGGACTTGGCGCTAACTTCATTAGCTGCCACGTCGTTGAAGAAATCCTTCTTGATCAAGTGGCGTCTATTCTTTGATACTTTCTTCAAGATGTCTTTGCAAGTCTTCTCAAGAGTCTCTTCAGTAGCGTCAATGTGAAAATTGGCCTACCAAAATAGGAAACAAGGCAATGGGACAGTCAGATAATCATATTGCCAGGGGTATCCATAGCAAGAACATGAGATTCAGGTTCAAAGCAGTTAGCTTACAGAAACTTTCCCAATGAAGTTCTTGACAATGTTGGGGTCCTTCTTGTACTCCTTAAAGTGAGGCAGCACCGGCAGAATAGATCTTGCAATATAGCCACACTCTGATGCAAGCAATGCAGCCTGCATCGGCTTCTCTGGACGGTTCATCCCTTGAGAAATTTGGATGGTGACCTTCTCACCCAATCCCTTGGTTAACCGCTCTAGCCATGTTCCCCTTCTCTTGTGTTTAACCAAAGCAGTTTCATCTGAAAATGTAAATATAGCAGAATGTCATATATACATGCATGCCATCGGTTAACAGAATACACTAATAAGGTGGCATGTTCTACAGATGGATACATCAAACCAAATGTAGGAATGGCATAGGAGTGACTTGCTTCCATCAGAAGTATGTTGATTCTATTCAGTGACTTGCATAGTCCTTTCTCCATCCATGTTCCCTGAGCTTCCTTCATCCACATGCAGCGGGCCTTGTACATTGTTGCATAGCAAGCTTCCACCATCATTGTGCATTGTCCTTTCTCCATCCATGTTCCCTGTGTTTCCTTCATCCACATCTTCATCCACATGCAGGTGTGGTGTGGTTTCTTCCATGGTGATTGGAGCCAACACCTTCTTCTGCCTTTTGAAGAGACAGTTGTCATCTTGATCTGGTCGGATATCAGCTAGCATTCTTTTAGTTCCTTCTAGATCTGGAGCCACCACCCTTCCAGGAGCCATTGCAGAAGATTGAGTTGAATCAAGTGTGCGTATCCGTGTGCTTGTCCTTCTGCTGCTTATCTTCTTAACAGCACACTTCTTCCTTCTAGAAACCTTGGGTCCCTCGTAGAAACAACAAAGACAATGGCATTAGATAATGAGTAAGAAAAGTCTTTGCACAGATTAAACAAAGAGCACACAAATTAAGCCCCCCCTTCCCACCACCACACCCACCTTAACTTGCTTCTTCACTACGGTATCATCACTTTCATCTTGACCAATCACTCCATCGTCCTCAGGACTGTACTCTGAGCTTGAGTCTTGAGTTATGGCAGATGTTGAATCATTGGTTGTAATTGCACTAGCTTCAGTAACAACATTGTTTGAATTCCTAATCATGGATACTAGTGCACCGATGCCAAGGGACTGGAATATACGATTGTTCCTCAACATTTGCTGAACCCTAATCTTCTCGTATTCCGTGGCAGGTGCTTCTTTTTGAAAGATAAAATTAAGCAACCATGAGTTTGATTTGGTTGAATTGCATTGAGAAGCAAGTAAGTTGAATCTTTGAAACATGGTATTGAGTACAATTAATTCATTAGGAACTAATAAACAACCCCATTCTAGGCAATTTATCTATCCTATCATGTTTTATTTATCCTTATTCCTGGTACCTTAACAAGCACAAGAAAAAATATGACCATAGCTAGAACAGGACATAATAGCATGCAATACAATGAAAAAATATAACCATATATTACAAGAACAGCATGTAATAAGCTAGAGATACATGGAAGCAAACATAGACAAGGTAGCAGGAAAAGCATAAGGAACAAGGTTACTTACCGGCAAGCAGGTTCTTCTTTGACATCTTTGCCATTGATGATCTCAACCTGGGGTTTTGATCT
Source organism: Alopecurus myosuroides (assembly GCA_028641055.1). NCBI lineage: Eukaryota > Viridiplantae > Streptophyta > Magnoliopsida > Poales > Poaceae > Alopecurus > Alopecurus myosuroides. Next base: position 208,778,293 of record CM054057.1, on the reverse strand, counting down.
GGTTAGTAAAAAATTATAATGAAAAGAATTTGTTCACACGAAAATTTGATGTAACAGGAAATTAACTTCCTTCTTAGGAAATATAGCATTCTTTCTTAGCAAATATGATTTCATATCAGAGTTATTGTAAAACTAAACAACAGTAGCATCAATGAGCCCTAAACTAAACAACAGTAGCATCAATGAGCCCTAAACTAAACAACAGTAGCATCAATAAGCCCTAAACTAAACAACAGTAGCATCAATAAGATGGATCAAATCATGCAGGTGGGGATCAAATCATGCAGGTGGGGATCAAATCATGCTATGGAGAAGAACCCTAAACCTAGAACAAGGAGCTAGCTAAGGGAGATGGACGGGACAACTCACCGTCGACGAGGTTTAGATCGATGGTGTGGCGGTCGTCGTCGTCGTTCCTGTCGCGGATCCTGTCCCGCCTCCTGCCGCCGTCGTCGGGATAGTGGTGATGTGCGGTGGTGCGGTGCGGTGGGGAGAGGGTAGAGGGGATAGTGGTGCAGTGCGGTGGCGCGGTGAGGTGGGGAGAGGTGGGGTGAGGTGTGCCTCCTCCGTCACCGTCGGGGGAGAGGTAGGGTGTGCGGCGGTGTGGTGCAGTGCGGCGCGGTGGGGAGAGGGGGGAGGGGTGGCGCGGTGAGGTGCGATGGGGAGAGGTGGTGCGGTGGTGCGGTGGTGCCTCCTCCGTCGCCGTCGGGAGATAGGTGGTGCGGTGGTGCGGCGTGCGGAGAGCGGATTGGATCTGAGCGGTGGAGAGGGGAATGAATTGGTCGGGGAGAGGTCGGGGCGGGAATTAATTGGTCGGGGGCAGGGATCCCGAAATATTTTGGTCGGAGGCGGGACAGGAGGCGGGACAGCGGGAATTACGATTTGGAACCTAATTTTTGAGTTTTCTTTCTATTTTTGGCCTCACATGTGAAACTTTGGAATAATAATTGGGTATTGATTAATTCAAACCAACTATTTCGGTTGCTATGTCACATAACATGAATAACTTTTCCATTTGTTTTGGATTTTTACGAATTTCTATCACTTGTTTCTAGACCGGTTCGAAATCGCCGCGGTCACCGTCCGCGTCTCGGGGTTGAATCATGCTTCTTACACTCTGTTTACACAAAGAACCTAAAATGTGTTATATTTGATGTACAAATAACCAAATTGTTTGCACAAAGATGACGACGGAACCTAAAAAGTACGAAGATTCATGGCTTTCGGTTGAAATGACGGATGTCTTGGCCACATCCATGGCATAGTTTGTTTAAATGTGCCCATATTCCACACAAAGGTGCATATTGGAACAACTAACAATGTTCACGAAGAAAGTTTTATTTTTCGTTGAATAAAAATACCATTTTCCCTTCCCGGAGTGTCAAAACCGGCTTGTTTTGTGAAGCACATACATAAAATATGTTGCAAAAATGTACAAAGTAAAATTCTAAATATATTATGTCATGTTTGATCTACAAATAACAAACTTACTACCTCTGAATAGCTCAAAATACACCTCATTTGAAAAAGACAAATTTCTGCCGATTCAGCTGAAACCGGGCCAAATTTGAACAACAGGTGCCTCGTAGTTTTCTCTTTATTTTTTGAAAAAACCATTTCTAGGTAGACAAGTACCTATTTCAACATAGAAACACCAAGAGTTCATCAAGATTCAACCCCTAGGTACGAACGGTCATGTCCCCCGTTTTGACCGTTCACCGAAACCGGCTTTGAAAATTCCAGAAAATTCAAAAAAAATCGAAACGATGCAAGATCTTCGCGTGGTGTTGTTATATATGCCCTAGTATCCACAAAAAATAATAAACTTGGAATACGGCAATTTGGTGGAAAATGTGTTCACAGAAATGAGCTATCTCGTACGAAGATTCATGGCTTTCGGTTGAAATGACGGATGTTTTGGCCACATCCATGGCATAGTTTGTTTAAATGTGCCCATATTCCACACAAAGGTGCATATTGGAACAACTAACAATGTTCACGAAGAAAGTTTTATTTTTCGTTGAATAAAAATACCATTTTCCCTTCCCGGGGTGTCAAAACCGGCTTGTTTTGTGAAGCACATACACAAAATATGTTGCAAAAATGTACAAAGTAAAATTCTAAATATATTATGTCATGTTTGATCTACAAATAACAAACTTAATACCTCTGAATAGCTCAAAATACACCTCATTTGAAAAAGACAAATTTCTGCCGATTCAGCTGAAACCGGGCCAAATTTGAACTACAGGTGCCTCGTAGTTTTCTCTTTATTTTTTGAAAAAATCATTTCTAGGTAGACAAGTACCTAATTCAACATAGAAACACTAAGAGTTCATCAAGATTCAACCCCTAGGTACGAACGGTCATGTCCCCCGTTTTGACCGTTCACCGAAACCGGCTTTGAAAATTCCAGAAAATTCAAAAAAAATCGAAACGATGCAAGATCTTCGCGTGGTGTTGTTATATATGCCCTAGTATCCACCAAAAATAATAAACTTGGAATACGACAATTTGGTGGAAAATGTGTTCACAGAAATGAGCTATCTCGTACGAAGATTCATGGCTTTCGGTTGAAATGACGGATGTTTTGGCCACATCCATGGCATAGTTTGTTTAAATGTGCCCATATTCCACACAAAAGTGCATATTGGAACAACTAACAATGTTCACGAAGAAAGTTTTATTTTTCGTTGAATAAAAATACCATTTTCCCTTCCCGGAGTGTCAAAACCGGCTTGTTTTGTGAAGCACATACACAAAATATGTTGCAAAAATGTACAAAGTAAAATTCTAAATATATTATGTCATGTTTGATCTACAAATAACAAACTTACTACCTCTGAATAGCTCAAAATACACCTCATTTGAAAAAGACAAATTTCTGCCGATTCAGCTGAAACCGGGCCAAATTTGAACTACAGGTGCCTCGTAGTTTTCTCTTTATTTTTTGAAAAAATCATTTATAGGTATCCAAGTACCTATTTCAACATAGAAACACCAAGAGTTCATCAAGATTCAACCCTAGGTACGAACGGTCATGTCCCCCGTTTTGACCGTTCACCGAAACCGGCTTTGAAAATTCCAGAAAATTCTAAAAAAATCGAAACGATGCAAGATCTTCGCGTGGTGTTGTTATATATGCCCTAGTATCCACCAAAAATAATAAACTTGGAATACGACAATTTGGTGGAAAATGTGTTCACAGAAATGAGCTATCTCGTACGAAGATTCATGGCTTTCGGTTGAAATGACGGATGTTTTGGCCACATCCATGGCATAGTTTGTTTAAATGTGCCCATATTCCACACAAAGGTGCATATTGGAACAACTAACAATGTTCATGAAGAAAGTTTTATTTTTCGTTGAATAAAAATACCATTTTCCCTTCCCGGAGTGTCAAAACCGGCTTGTTTTGTGAAGCACATACACAAAATATGTTGCAAAAATGTACAAAGTAAAATTCTAAATATATTATGTCATGTTTTATCTACAAATAACAAACTTACTACCTATGAATAGCTCAAAATACACCTCATTTGAAAAAGACAAATTTCTGCCGATTCAGCTGAAACCGGGCCAAATTTGAACTACAGGTGCCTCGTAGTTTTCTCTTTATTTTTTGAAAAAATCATTTCTAGGTATCCAAGTACCTATTTCAACATAGAAACACCAAGAGTTCATCAAGATTCAACCCTAGGTACGAACGGTCATGTCCCCCGTTTTGACCGTTCACCGAAACCGGCTTTGAAAATTCCAGAAAATTCTAAAAAAATCGAAACGATGCAAGATCTTCGCGTGGTGTTGTTATATATGCCCTAGTATCCACCAAAAATAATAAACTTGGAATACGACAATTTGGTGGAAAATGTGTTCACAGAAATGAGCTATCTCGTACGAAGATTCATGGCTTTCGGTTGAAATGACGGATGTTTTGGCCACATCCATGGCATAGTTTGTTTAAATGTGCCCATATTCCACACAAAGGTGCATATTGGAACAACTAACAATGTTCATGAAGAAAGTTTTATTTTTCGTTGAATAAAAATACCATTTTCCCTTCCCGGAGTGTCAAAACCGGCTTGTTTTGTGAAGCACATACACAAAATATGTTGCAAAAATGTACAAAGTAAAATTCTAAATATATTATGTCATGTTTTATCTACAAATAACAAACTTACTACCTATGAATAGCTCAAAATACACCTCATTTGAAAAAGACAAATTTCTGCCGATTCAGCTGAAACCGGGCCAAATTTGAACTACAGGTGCCTCGTAGTTTTCTCTTTATTTTTTGAAAAAATCATTTCTAGGTATCCAAGTACCTATTTCAACATAGAAACACCAAGAGTTCATCAAGATTCAACCCCTAGGTACGAACGGTCATATCCCCCGTTTTGACCGTTCACCGAAACCGGCTTTGAAAATTCCAGAAAATTCAAAAAAAATCGAAACGATGCAAGATCTTCGCGTGGTGTTGTTATATATGCCCTAGTATCCACCAAAAATAATAAACTTGGAATACGATAATTTGGTGGAAAATGTGTTCACAGAAATGAGCTATCTCGTACGAAGATTCGTGGCTTTCGGTTGAAATGACGGATGTTTTGGCCACATCCATGGCATAGTTTGTTTAAATATGCCCATATTCCACACAAAGGTGCATATTGGAACAACTAACAATGTTCACGAAGAAAGTTTTATTTTTCGTTGAATAAAAATACCATTTTCCATTTCCGGAGTGTCAAAACCGGCTTGTTTTGTGAAGCACATACACAAAATATGTTGCAAAAATGGACAAAGTAAAATTTTAAATATATTATGTCATGTTTGATCTACAAATAACAAACTTACTACCTCTGAATAGCTCAAAATACACCTCATTTGAAAAAGACAAATTTCTGCCGATTCAGCTGAAACCGGGCCAAATTTGAACTACAGGTGCCTCGTAGTTTTCTCTTTATTTTTTGAAAAAATCATTTCTAGGTAGCCAAGTACATATTTCAACATAGAAACACCAAGAGTTCATCAAGATTCAACCCCTAGGTACGAACGGTCATGTCCCTCGTTTTGACGGTTTTCCGAAACCGGCTTTGAAAATTCCAGAAAATTCAAAAAAAATCGAAACGATGCAAGATCTTCGCGTGGTGTTGTTATATATGCCCTAGTATCCACAAAAAATAATAAACTTGGAATACGGCAACTTGGTGGAAAATGTGTTCACAGAAATGAGCTATCTCGTACGAAGATTCATGGCTTTCGGTTGAAATGACGGATGTTTTGGCCACATCCATGGCATAGTTTGTTTAAATGTGCCCATATTCCACACAAAGGTGCATATTGGAACAACTAACAATGTTCACGAAGAAAGTTTTATTTTTCGTTGAATAAAAATACCATTTTCCCTTCCCGGGGTGTCAAAACCGGCTTGTTTTGTGAAGCACATACACAAAATATGTTGCAAAAATGTACAAAGTAAAATTCTAAATATATTATGTCATGTTTGATCTACAAATAACAAACTTAATACCTCTGAATAGCTCAAAATACACCTCATTTGAAAAAGACAAATTTCTGCCGATTCAGCTGAAACCGGGCCAAATTTGAACTACAGGTGCCTCGTAGTTTTCTCTTTATTTTTTGAAAAAATCATTTCTAGGTAGACAAGTACCTAATTCAACATAGAAACACCAAGAGTTCATCAAGATTCAACCCCTAGGTACGAACGGTCATGTCCCCCGTTTTGACCGTTCACCGAAACCGGCTTTGAAAATTCCAGAAAATTCAAAAAAAATCGAAACGATGCAAGATCTTCGCGTGGTGTTGTTATATATGCCCTAGTATCCACCAAAAATAATAAACTTGGAATACGACAATTTGGTGGAAAATGTGTTCACAGAAATGAGCTATCTCGTACGAAGATTCATGGCTTTCGGTTGAAATGACGGATGTTTTGGCCACATCCATGGCATAGTTTGTTTAAATGTGCCCATATTCCACACAAAGGTGCATATTGGAACAACTAACAATGTTCACGAAGAAAGTTTTATTTTTCGTTGAATAAAAATACCATTTTCCCTTCCCGGAGTGTCAAAACCGGCTTGTTTTGTGAAGCACATACACAAAATATGTTGCAAAAATGTACAAAGTAAAATTCTAAATATATTATGTCATGTTTGATCTACAAATAACAAACTTACTACCTCTGAATAGCTCAAAATACACCTCATTTGAAAAAGACAAATTTCTGCCGATTCAGCTGAAACCGGGCCAAATTTGAACTACAGGTGCCTCGTAGTTTTCTCTTTATTTTTTGAAAAAATCATTTCTAGGTATCCAAGTACCTATTTCAACATAGAAACACCAAGAGTTCATCAAGATTCAACCCCTAGGTACGAACGGTCATGTCCCCCGTTTTGACCGTTCACCGAAACCGGCTTTGAAAATTCCAGAAAATTCTAAAAAAATCGAAACGATGCAAGATCTTCGCTTGGTGTTGTTATATATGCCCTAGTATCCACCAAAAATAATAAACTTGGAATACGACAATTTGGTGGAAAATGTGTTCACAGAAATGAGCTATCTCGTACGAAGATTCATGGCTTTCGGTTGAAATGACGGATGTTTTGGCCACATCCATGGCATAGTTTGTTTAAATGTGCCCATATTCCACACAAAGGTGCATATTGGAACAACTAACAATGTTCATGAAGAAAGTTTTATTTTTCGTTGAATAAAAATACCATTTTCCCTTCCCGGAGTGTCAAAACCGGCTTGTTTTGTGAAGCACATACACAAAATATGTTGCAAAAATGTACAAATTAAAATTCTAAATATATTATGTCATGTTTGATCTACAAATAACAAACTTACTACCTCTGAATAGCTCAAAATACACCTCATTTGAAAAAGACAAATTTCTGCCGATTCAGCTGAAACCGGGCCAAATTTGAACTACAGGTGCCTCGTAGTTTTCTCTTTATTTTTTGAAAAAATCATTTCTAGGTATCCAAGTACCTATTTCAACATAGAAACACCAAGAGTTCATCAAGATTCAACCCCTAGGTACGAACGGTCATATCCCCCGTTTTGACCGTTCACCGAAACCGGCTTTGAAAATTCCAGAAAATTCAAAAAAAATCGAAACGATGCAAGATCTTCGCGTGGTGTTGTTATATATGCCCTAGTATCCACCAAAAATAATAAACTTGGAATACGATAATTTGGTGGAAAATGTGTTCACAGAAATGAGCTATCTCGTACGAAGATTCGTGGCTTTCGGTTGAAATGACGGATGTTTTGGCCACATCCATGGCATAGTTTGTTTAAATATGCCCATATTCCACACAAAGGTGCATATTGGAACAACTAACAATGTTCACGAAGAAAGTTTTATTTTTCGTTGAATAAAAATACCATTTTCCATTTCCGGAGTGTCAAAACCGGCTTGTTTTGTGAAGCACATACACAAAATATGTTGCAAAAATGTACAAAGTAAAATTTTAAATATATTATGTCATGTTTGATCTACAAATAACAAACTTACTACCTCTGAATAGCTCAAAATACACCTCATTTGAAAAAGACAAATTTCTGCCGATTCAGCTGAAACCGGGCCAAATTTGAACTACAGGTGCCTCGTAGTTTTCTCTTTATTTTTTGAAAAAATCATTTCTAGGTAGCCAAGTACATATTTCAACATAGAAACACCAAGAGTTCATCAAGATTCAACCCCTAGGTACGAACGGTCATGTCCCTCGTTTTGACGGTTTTCCGAAACCGGCTTTGAAAATTCCAGAAAATTCAAAAAAAATCGAAACGATGCAAGATCTTCGCGTGGTGTTGTTATATATGCCCTAGTATCCACAGAAAACAGCCGTTTTGAGCGCTTAGATAATGGTTGTTTTTTGAAAATTTAATTTATTCAAATGTGATTAAGCAAAATTCTTCCACAGCACAATTCCAACACCACTCAAATCCACCACCAGGAAAGTTGTGGTGCTTACATGTGGGCCCCTATCCGTGGGACCCACGCGTCAGTGAGGCCACTTACGGCAGAGAGGAGTCCACCTCCTCGAGTCCACCTCCTATTCAGTTCCCCCACCCACCTCGCCACTTCGCCTCGCCACTTCGCCTCCCCACTCCCCCTCGTCAGTTCCGAGAACACGCGCTGATTCCGTCGTCCGCGCCGGCCACCGCCCGCGATGGCCACCGATTCCGTCGCCCGCGCCGGAGGAAACCCCCCACTCAAGGTGAGATCTGATGTCCCTCCTCGTGTCCCTCCTCCACCGTCGTTTCTGCTAGATTTAGCTAGGGCAATATCGCCTCCCTTTCCTCGTGAGACCATCGCCGCCGTTTCCTGGAGTCCCACATTCGCTTGTGGATTTGCTCGTTTCCCTATCCACCGTCGTTTCTCTTTTTTTTCGAGTAATCCCCCAACTGCAAAGTAGAATCTTGGCAAGGTGACCGCCGCCAAGGCAGCAAAGGCCAAGTTCGAGGAGAGGTTCAAGACCGGCAAGAACAGGTCGTTCTTCACCAAGCTCCGCTTCTAGACCAAGCAGGGCAGAGCATCCTCTGCGAGTACTTGCGGGTTTTGTTATCGAGCGGGTTTTGCCTCTTCTTCGTATCAGTCACCTGCGCTAAGATATTCTCCTGTTTTGTTATTGAGCGTGAAGAAGACTCTGTGTCCTAGCTAGTGTGGATCTTATGATGAAATATGACGTTTCATGTGTTAAACCATGTCAAGAATAGATCTGGTTGGAATTTTAAGTTCATGATTAGGTTCTTGGATAATCATTTGCCATTTGTTAATTAACATTTTTCAGTAACTGGAAATGATATCACCTTAGCTTCCTCATAATGGTAAATCAACTGCATTTTAAAACTGGTACTGGTCTACAAGTTCCCAATCTGGATTAAGATGTCTCTGTGTGTTGGTTATTGAATTAAGTTCAGGTACTTGCGGGTTTGGAAAGCCTTCATTTATCAGTTGTCATTGTTCACTGTAGTAATAATGACTGATGCATCAGTTGTTTTGATGAACTGGTCATTTCCATTAGTAGCTGTTAGATATAATAAGCTATTAGTTGAAATACATGTAAAGTAGTATCTAAATTATTGTTGTCTTTTTTTATTAGGCCACAATGGATGTGAAACAGGAGGAAGTTGACGCAATTGCCGTTGACGCAATTTCCATTAGTGACGATGAAGTGTGCACTAGGGCCAAGACCATCAGAGGTATGGCTTGTACTCGTGCTTCTTATTTGTTGTAGTGCTGATTCAGTTTTGTATTTACATTTCTTAATCCTTATATGTAGGCCCAGGTAATAAGGGCCATGACACCTATGCACCACATTGTGAGTTTGGCAACAAAGTTGCAATGGACCACCGACAGTTGGCATTGCTCAAGGAGTTCTGTGCCAACAACAAACCACACAAGCCATTGTACATCTGCACTTTGCAGAAGTCACACACCATCAACATCAAAGGAAAAATGGTAGATTGACCTGTACCACACTTTCTTCATCTCTGTTGGTATATTTTTGCACAGAGACTAATTGCTTACATTATCCTTGCAGTATTTCACCAAGAAATATACCAAGGATCACCTCAGCAAGCACCTAAGGCACCTGCCAAGCAAGGAAGCTACCATTAAGGTCTATCATCGCAGAAATGACAAAAGTGATGTCAAGATCCTGCTTGGGAAAGCCAAAGGTGACAACAGGGCCATGATGACGATGCAGTGGATGTCTGTGGTGAACAAATTGGGCGAGAAGTTCAAAGTGGGAGATATCCTTCTCTTCTGGTTTCGCCGCACCCTCAAGAACACTTCAGGTCTCAAGTTGGTTGTGAAGAAGCTGAAGCCATGTGGAGGGCTGTGTGAATAAGCTTAAGCTGAAGCGTCTGATGCTTTTGAACTGACAAGATGTTTATGTCAGGTTGTCAAGCTAGAGTCATGTTAGTAATGCTTTTGAACTTATGTGATGTGTCTGTCAGTTTTATGGAACCTATGTCAGTTTGTCAAGCTAGAGTATTAAGCTTTTGAACCTATGTTTGCTTTTGGTTGTTTGAACATGTTATGTCAGTTTATGGAATGTGTTCCAGCAATGTGTGTGAAATTCTGTGTTTGAAGATGCTATGTCAGTCTCCAGCAAGTTCCAGTATTTACATTTTATTAACCTCCAGTTAAATTTCAGTTATGTTTAAGTGAATTGGCACACATAAATCTTATATATAATGTGTTGTAATCATCCTACTATTACAAGATCACATATCTCTCCCAGTGGCAATGAAGTATCTATTCGAACTAGAGGTCCTGGGTTCGAGTCCCAGGTCTCGACCTTTTTTTGGTCATTTCTCAACAGCAAGCATAAGTTCAGTTTCAACAGCAATTCATCAAGCAAGCATAAGTTCAGTTTCAACCTTGTTCATCAAGCAACCTTGTGCAACAGACAACAACATGCATCAACTACAAGATCCATCTTGGTCATTTCTTAACAACACGCTACAAATTCAATACAAATTCAGTTTCAGCAACACGCCACAAATTCAACTACAAGATCCAACAGACAGCTACAAGTTTCAGCAACAAGCATCAACTACAAGATCCAACAGACAGCAACAAGCATCAACTACAAGTTTCAGCTACAGGAAGCAACAGACAGCAACAGGCATCCATCTTGTGCAACAGGCATCCATCTTGATCAAGCAACAGGCATCTTGGAGACATCAAGCAACACCAAGATGCATCAGGCTGCAATACAATTCAAAAAAGGTTAGTACTATCTAACATCAATGAAATTCCAGTAGGTTAGTACTATCTAAATTACAGAAGCATAGTTATAATTTTTACCTTCATTACCATATGCTACTCATCGTCATCGATGCCAAAACCAGGAATTCTATGCCCAGTCCTATTTTCCCCATCATCACTAGCATACTGCAACATAGTATCATCTCCTTCATCCTCGCTTTCATGTTCATTGACAACAACCTTTCTTTTTTTCTTAATGCCTTCTACAACTGAAGCATCTACAAGAACAGGTTCTTGCCGGTCCATTTGCACTCTGGTTTGGACATTGGCTTCACGTGTCTGCACCGGAACTTCTGTACAATTATCATCCTGATATGTTAGGCCACCACCACCTGGACCCTTTTCCACTTAAGTTTCCTTAATACTCCACAAGTGTCTATGCTGGAACTTTTGCACAACTTGCCAACTTCCCTGCAAATACGTGTCTGGCACATTGAAAACCTTTGTTGCTTGAGTTGTCAGAATAAAAGGATCATTCTTAAACCAAAACCTTGTAGTGTTGATGATTCTGAAGTGTCCATCATCTCTCAATCCGGCGTTCCTCTTGACACCAAGATCGAACCAGTCACACCGAAATAAGACAACTGAACGGTCCATGCCTCCGCTGGAGTTGTACTTCAAATGAATGATGCTTCTGAGCTGACCATAGAAGTCAAAAGGCTCACCATCGCGATCTCCCTCGGTGACTATTCCACTATTCTGTGTCTTTCTGTTTTTCTCGCGGTCAAGAGTGTGGTACCGGACACCGTCAACGATACATGCTGAATACACTCTTACTCGCTTATCCGGCTCGCATGCCAAAGCAAATAGATCATCACTGACCTTCTTCTCATCAGGCATCTTGCCAATCTGCACAAAATAAATCAGGGTGAATAACACACAAAAACAAGATCGTGTCATAATGGATTCCATGGCTAAATATCTCACATTATTCTTAAACCATTTAGCAAATCCCTTGGCAAGCCTTTTATCAACAGGGATGCGGCTTTCTTGCTTATTCAACTCTTCCTTGAAAATCCTGCAAACCCAAGGAAAGAGTAGTGAGTTAAAACATCTGGTGGGTGATAAAAGTTGGGTTCCTTCCAACCCACGGAGAAAATATAATGAGTGCACAAAATATAACTTACTCTATATATGGTTGCACCTCAGCGCAACTGCTGAGCACAAACCACACCATCTTGTCATATTCATCATCAACCTCCATGTACTTTGACCCTCCAATAAATTTCACACCATGATTGAAAACTGACACATCACCAATGTGCGAATCATCCCTCTCACTATTTCTGCTTGGGCGATTCCATCTCGTTTCCACATCATCAAAGTACCTTGAACAAAATGTCAAGCACTCATCGACGACATAGGCTTCAGCAATCGAACCTTCAGGCCTCGCCGTGTTTCGCACAGAACGCTTACAAGTAAGCAGCCTTCTTTCGACTGGGAACATCCAACCATATTGCACAGGGCCTCTAAGCATTGCTTCTTTTGGTAAATGCACGGTCAAATGGACCATCACGGTGAAGAAGGCTGGAGGGAAGATCTTCTCAAGCTTGCAAAGAATTATTGGGATTTCCTTTTCAAGTCTTTTCAGCACAGATAGCTTTACTGTTTTGCAGCACAATTCTCTGAAGAAATTTCCCAGCTCAGCAACTGCTTCATATATATCATGATGCATGATTCCTCGGAGGGCGGCTGGCAAAATCCTTTGGAGAAGGATGTGACAATCATGAGTTTTCAGCCCATGGAGCTTGCATCCATCGGGGGAAACACACTTTGCTAGGTTAGCAGCATAACCATCGGGAAATCTCACGGCTCTGATGAACTCACAGAATGCACGTTTTTCTTCTTTACTCATTGTATACCATGCTGGTGGCATTTCAAATGAATCTTTGCCTTTAGGCCTTAGATGCAACTCTTCCCTTATGCCCATGTCTTCAAGATCAAGCCTGGAGTTCAAAGTGTCCTTTGTCTTTCCTTCAATGTTGAGGAATGTGCCAAGCAGATTATCACATATATTTTTCTCGATGTGCATTACATCGAGATTATTCCTCAATTTGAGATCAGGCCAGTATTCCAAGTCCCACAAACAGGACCTTCGGTCCCAACATTGACCTTCCTCACGCTTTCTTTTCTTCACAAGCTTTCCCGGTCTGACATCTTTGACCTTTTCAAGTTGCTGCTTCGGCTCTTCTTTACTGAATTCTGCCGGCTGGTCACGGGTTTCAGTCTCACCATTAAACTCTGTACTTTTTCGCCAACCATGGTTTCGAGGAAGAAAACGGCGATTCCCAATGAAGCAAATCTTGTTCCTTATCTTCATTGAGCAAGGGTTTTTGTCACAACGCACACATGCCTGATAACCCGCCGTGATCCTTCCCGACAAAGTGTGCAGTGCTGGGAAATCATGGATGCACCATATGACTGCAGCACGCAGAGTGAACTTCTTGTCAGGAGTCAAGGCATCGTAAGTATTAGGTACACCATTCCAAAGATCGAGCAATTCTTCTACGAGAGGCTCCATAAAGACATCGAAATCCTTTCCTGGAGACTCTGGACCCGGTATAAGCAACGCCATCATAAAGTTGGACTGATCCATGCATGCCCATGGGGGCATGTTGTAGGGCACCACAAAAACTGGCCACATGCTATATGACGTGCTCTGGTTTCCGAACGGATTAAAGCCATCTGTGGCAAGGCCGAGTCTTATGTTCCTTGGGTCTTCTGCAAACTTTGGATATTTCTCGTCAAAATCTTTCCATGCTTCTCCGTCCGCTGGATGGCTCAACTCATCTTCCACAGGCTGCCGCTTGAGCTTGTGCCATTGTACATCATCTGATGATTTCTCCGAGAGAAACATCCGCTTCAACCTTGCTTTCAAAGGAAAGTGCCTCAAAACCTTCTGCGGTATCGATCTTTTCCCATCGGCATCTTTCCACCTTGGGGCATTGCATTTGGGGCAGCTGTCACACAGGGCATAATCCTTCCGAAACAAGACACAATTATTTGGGCAGACATGTATTGAAACATAACCTAGACCCAACTTGCGGATTATGCTCAAGGCTTCATCATAATTCTTGGGAACACCACTATTAGGGAATTGCAAGGTCAAAAGATTCAGTATTGCGTTGAATGCAGCATTGCTAATCCGGTAGTAAGACTTGACGTGGAGTAACTTCACGGTGAAGGTAAATCTTGAAAATTCCCCCCTGCAGCAGCTACACGCTTAGCCTCCTCTAATACCTCGGCAAATAGTGACTTCTGTCCATCAACATGGTCTTCAGAATTGTACAGATCCCTCAATAAGTCAGGAATCCTATCATCTTCATATCCATCCTCTTTGTCCAAACCATCATCATCTTCCAAAACATTTTCCATAAACTCAAAGTCATCATCACCACCATGGTGTGGCTCTTCAACATCTTCACCATGTTGAGGTTCTTGAAGAAAAGTTTCTCCATGGTGGACCCACCTATCATATGTGCTGGCCATCCCATTAAGAAGCAGATGATCTTCCACTATACCTTGGGTCTGTTCTTTATGGTTCAAGCATCGACAACATGGACAAAGAATGGCAGCATCGTTGGCAAATCTTGCGCGGACAAATTGCATGAAATCTTCCACTCCCTTGATATGTTCAGTGGAAAGCTTTCTAACCCCTTTTATAATCCAACTTCTGTCCATCTGCCAAAGACCACAAAATTAATAAGTTACTTTATTCTACCAAATTATAATGCATCACTACAAAATATAGCAGTAACAGAAGCATGCAAATCTGTTGCTTAATTCTTCAGTTAACACATCAATAACATTTTTTTGATTCATTATTCAGTTATGTAACTTAAATCAATTACTCAAGAACAAAAAACCTAGCTATGCCATAAATCTCTAATTACTTAATTACACTAAATTACTTTCATCTATGCTTCTTGTTACATTTAAATTTCCTAATATTCAAGCAGTGTAGCAGGTGCAGGTGGGGGCTCTAGCTAGACCAGAGAGATCAAGAGAGAAAGAGCAGAGGATCAAGACCAGAGAGAGGAGAGGGTGCATACCCTGCTGTTCTTCGAGCATGAGCAGAACCAGAGAGAGGAGGCCACCAGCAGGGCACAAAGAGAGGACACCAGCAGGGCGTTCCACCAGCAGGGCGAGGCACCAGGGCAGCTCCTTCCCCGCCTTTAAGCACCAGGGCAGCTCTGCCTTTGCCGGCCGCCTCCGCCCCCGCCTGTAAGCACCGAGGCGCTCCGGCGTCGCTGACGGTAGCCTCCCCCGCCTCCGCCCCCGCCTGTAAGCACCGAGGTGCTCCGGCGTCGCCCCGGTAGCCTCCCCCGCCTCCGCCGCCGGTAGCCTCCCCCGCCTCCGCCGCCGGTAGCCTCCCCCACCGGTTGCCTCGCGCACGCCGCCGGTAGCCTCCCCCGTCGCCGGTGGCCTCACACGCCTCCGAACAGACAAGTTCGTCTCGATCTAAGATTCAGACAAGTTTCCTCGATCTAAGATTCAGACAACTTAACTCGCTCGT
This sequence comes from Alopecurus myosuroides, assembly GCA_028641055.1. Classification (NCBI taxonomy): domain Eukaryota; kingdom Viridiplantae; phylum Streptophyta; class Magnoliopsida; order Poales; family Poaceae; genus Alopecurus; species Alopecurus myosuroides. Next base: position 208,762,964 of record CM054057.1, on the reverse strand, counting down.
TAACTCGATCTGAATTCAGATAAGATGAGAATAAAAGGATGCGTCTCTGGATATATAACAAAACAACGACTACATCTCAATGGCAACGTACATGCGAAGCAAGCAGCGCGGTCGGGGTTCGAGTCCCCGCGAGCGCTTATTTTTGCTGAATTAAAACTGAGTGTGGGCTGGGCTTGGCTGGAAGCTGGGCTGTGCGCGTGGGCTGGGCTGGGCGCTGGTGTGCCACACTTGTAATAGCAATACAGCCAAGTGAGAAAAAAAACATGAGACCATGGCCCACTTGTCAGACCAAGCACAAAATCGGTACAGCCACGTGTCAGTGGGCCCCACAAGTCAGTGCGTCCCACCTGCTGAGGTGGCTGCCAAGTAATACAAATCATCACAGCCAACAAACGCATGACCAATTAATTTGGTCTTAGATAAGCAAAAAAAGGGTCATACACCAGGTATCATGTCCTATGACCATCTTGTTAAAGAAAATCATGATTTTTTTGGCAAAAAGGTCATGTGTTTAGTCCCTCCCAAACATGTCATGACCAACAGATTAAACATGGTCATGGATCTATGACAAATTCATCCATGGTCAATAAAAAAGGGTCATGTATCAACATATTTCTTGTAGTGCGAGCTCCGCTCTCACGTTGGCGTGAATGTCAATGCAACGATGGAGCCGGAGGACAAATTCCACCACAAGGATGTCGCCGCCACCACACCATCCGGCTTGAATATACTATTGTCCAGATCTCTTGCCGACCACATATTAGAACAACACATGGAGAATCCGGAACATTTATTCATCACCACCGCCGCCTTCGTCGGAGCCAACACATCGAGCAGACGAAAACCTAAACTACACATGACCTAACCTAGAGCTATACCCGCCTGCACGGTGGGATCCAACGACCCCGCTCACCACCGACGACCAGAAGCCGTCAGTGGAGGCGAGCCACCGAAAATTGGGGTTGGAAAGTTTGTGTCCTAGGTACCTTTTCTCTCCCGGGGGTGCCCAGGAAAAGTTGGCACGATTAGCCCTTGTTTACTTCTAGTGTTTTGAAAGTGTATTTTAGAGGATTGGAGGGGACTATCCAGGATCCCGAACAATCCCGAGTAGTCCGTTTACTACTCCAGTATTGAAGGGAATAATCCCCCGAACCAACCTTCTCAATTTTGGCTAGATTATAAACTCTATCCAATGCTAGTGTATTTGGGTGAAGAGTATTTGTAGGGATTGGGTAAAAATTTCACCAAATCCCCCACAAGTAAACAAGTTGTTAGGCAGTAAACACTTGTCACACACTCCTACATGCTCCCTCCGTTCCATATTAGATGACTTTAAGATAGTGTATCTAGTCATATTTTAGTGCTAGATAAATCCATTTTAAAATCATCTAATGTGGAGAGATCATTTCCCCAAGAAATACTTCGGAAATACATCTCCGTCCCTTCCTATTTTTTTAAGTTCCCAACACACACCACCGTTTAAAACGAGCTACAGTGCCAGCTTCAAGGCATTTGTGCTAATCATTCCGCCGGCATTTGAACCTGCCGCGTAGCTCGATCAGCACCAACTTGCATCCGAGGGGCTTATTTCGAGATCCTCGCTGTAAACAAAGAGGCTAATGGCAGGGGTTGCTGCACAAGGGAGGTGCCAAGATCGCATTGCAACGCCATTTGAATACTGAAGAATACAGTTCAAGCGCTCGACTAGACCAGAGTTTTTTTTGGGGTACTCTTTTCTTATGGAATCTTTAAGATCAGTGACTTGCAAGCGGTCCCTCCGTTAATCCAATCCGAGGCCCCGCGTCTGAGCAGCACCGCCCTACTTTAAGATCAGTGACTTGCAAGAGCATTTTGTAGCAGAGCTGGAGCCCTATTATCCGTAATTAAGAATGCGTTCCTATGCGGGCATAGCGTGGCGCTGTGGCAGAAGAGGAGCCCCGCTCCACGTTGCTTTTTTTCTCTATTATAGTAGTACCAGTAGCTGCTGACAGTCCTGCAATAATCGGGACCGGGTATAATTAGCGGAGCGATTCCCTGATTCCCTCTCGCTCGGGATGCTTAATCTAAGCTTCGTCGGTTGGTGTTTGAGAAAATATTTTATGCGAGCCTGCCCCTTGGAAAGCTGAGTGCTTGTCCGGCGTCCGTGTCCGCATCGCGTGGCTTCGTGCGGTCTCCTGCGATCTTCGTCTTCGTGGCCACGGGAGAGGACATGGTGCCTACTGATTGATGGCTCTTTGGTTGGTGCAGGAAGACTGCAGTTTTAATTTCTTTGTACACAGGATTTGTTTGGGCCAGTTGAGAAACATGCTATATAGCAAAATCAGACTACACTTTTAATTTCTTTGTACACACTAATAGAAAATAATTCTGGCAGGCAGAATGGCTGTTGTTGGGGCGCAGAAGATCCCGGGTTTTGTCGTGGCGATCCCTCCCTGGCCTGTTCGTGATCTGATCTCCTCCAGCCTCGTGCCGCGCGGATCGAGACCCGCGTTGGATAAATAGTTAGTAACCGCGGCACAGGTTACTGCGAAATCGGATTGCATCGCCCAAACCCGCGTGTCAGGCAGCTCGCCCGGCCCCGATGCATGCCGTCACGTGAAACCCCTGCCCGGCACGGTCCTTTCTGTCGAGCGCACGCAGAAACGAGAAATTTACCGGCATCGAGACATTCGCATGCTGTTCATTCCGAGCCATCCCAGCGCGGGGAACGAGATACTGTACGTTTTTGCGGGACCATGCCGTCAGACTCAACAGTCGTCTGGGCAGTTGTTCACCATGTATTTGCACAGGGCTTCCTCTGCCAAAATCTTCACATGCGGGTTAATTGTTCAAACAGGCTGTGTTTTCAGCCGGGAAATTTTCCATTTTCGAAAAGGTTTTCTTTCTTCGAGGAGCTGTGAGAATTTTCACGGACGCAGAAATATTGCGATAAAATAAAGTTGAGAAGGCTGCTGTGAGCAGGCCTGGCTGTGAGATTTCATTCCTCGTCCTGTTGAGACGTCGTACCAGATGAAAAAAATTGTGCCTTAATCCTTCAGATCAGTGGCCATTAGCATACGACCAGGTTTTTTTTTTTTTTTTCCCAACCGGGCTACCCCATTTTCCATTATTAAAACGGAAATAACAAAGTCTCAGTTTACAGAAAAGGACTGGGATGGGAGAAGCGAGTTGGGGCAGTAGGAGAAAACCCACGGCGAATCAATCCGACTCGGAAAGACTCACTATGGGGCGAAAACCTCCTACCACCTAACAGTTCAAACCGCACAAACTTACATAACTTAAACAGGAGACTAAGTTCAGAAAGAAACATCCAGCAGCAGCACCGAACACCACTAGGAAGACTAAACAAAGACGAGGAAGCACGAAGCCAGCAGCAAACAGAAGAAGCAGCCTTCAGACGCCAGTGATCATCAACGACTGCCTGCCCCCCGCCTGCCTAGCCTGGGAGAAGATCTCGGCCGTCGTCTGCATCATCATTGCCGCCTGCGCCTTGAGAGTGTTCTTGTCCGTTTCCTCCTTCTGAAGACCTGCCCAGTAAATCAACAAAGACGAGGAAAGATAAACAGCCTCGAAGGGGGAATTCATCTTATGCTTGTCGAAAGTAACTCTGTTACGAGTCTTCCAGATACCCCAACAAACAGCCGCCAAACCAACCATATAAAACTTCTCACCACCAGGTAAATGTGTATAGAACCAAGCCAACGCTTGCCACAAGGAAGTAGGGCAGGTATTGGTTCCAAAAGTTCTTCCAACCACCCCCCAGGTGCAACGAGCAATCGTACATGAGAAAAAGAGATGCTGAGCCGATTCCTCCTGGCTGCAAAAAGAACACATAGGGTTGCCAGGCCAGTTTCTTCGTTTCATATTATCACGAGTAACCAGCGCATTTCTAAACAACTGCCATAGGAAAATCTTGATTTTCAAAGGAAGCTTGGCCTTCCAAATTTCCTTATTGTTGGCTCCTGCCAGCCCAGATTCAAGGAACCTATACATAGACTTAGTGGAAAAAATCCCATTGGAATTCAATCCCCAATAAACCACATCATCAGTATCAGAAATCATCAGGTTACCAACAAAATTAATCATGAAACTCCACTGATCAGCAAGATCACCTCTAACATTTCTTCTAAAAGGAAGATTAAAACCACAAGCAATAGCTTCCTGAATGGTGCACTGAGGATTTTGGCAGATATCAAAAAGAGCAGGAAACTTATCTTTAAAAGGGGGATTGTCTTGGATTGTGTCCAACCACAATCTTGTCAGGTTACCACGACCCAACTTCACCTTCCTTCCTTCAAGATAGGAATTTTTAACTTTCAAGAGAGCTTTCCAACAAGGGGAATCAGAAAATCTGACTTTGACATTAGCAACAGATTTGTTTTGAAGGTATCTTTTCTTGACAATTCTTTGCCAAATACCATCATGTTTTTCCAGTTTCCACCACCACTTGGCAAGGCGACTAACATTTTGTCTATGCAAATTCTTAATGCCCAAACCCCCCTTGGCCTTAGATCTACAAACTCTAGACCACTTCACCATACAATATCCTTTTCTTTTCTTTTTGCCATGCCAGAAAAAACATCTACGATGTTTGTCTAACCTCTCAATGAAGGTTTTGTTTAGGAGAAACATGGACATAATGTAAGAAGGCAAATTGGAAAGACTGGAATCCACCAGAATTAGCCTGCCCCCCGAGGAAGCAGAGTTACACACCCAGGCATCCAACTTCTTCACAAATTTTGAGTTGATATACTCCAGGTCAGCACATCTCAAAGTGTTAAAACTCACAGGAACTCCTAAGTACATCATAGGCAAAGTACCAATATTGCAACCGAAGAGGTTAGAGTAAAATAAGGCAACATCATTATCTCCCCCTATCAGAAATAGTTCACTCTTCTGGTAGTTAATTTTTAATCCTGACATTAGTTCAAAAATGTACAGAAGCAATTTGAGCCAATTAGGAGCCAATTAGGAGCGACAGTGAGTTGCCACTGGCTACGACTACCATTACCTTTCCGGTGCAGTGAATAGAGAAAGTACTGCAAAGATCACACACTACTTTTAAAGTGTTGTGGCCTTGTGGATATACCACTCGTAACAGAACTCGTGCACATGCCGGTGCAAGGCCCACTGTCAGCCACTTTATCACAGCACAGCCCTCCTGAGCACACCAAAAGCCGTATCGAACAGGAAGAAAAATTATGGATGCCAACAATTTAAATCCCGAGTCCAGCAAGATTCTCAATTGTCTCGTCCATTCATCATTTTTCAACACACCCAGTCCAGTGCCCCTTTTCTTTAGCGAGAGAGAGTCCGGTGCCACTTTGTTTTCAGAAAGATAATTAATAAACACACCACGCATGACACATCTATTCCAGCGGCACACACGCCCATACCCTTGTGCTTGTGCTGCTGCTCTCGTACCGTAATATCGTGGCGATCAATTTCAAACAGTGCTGGGTGGTGACACGTCCGTTGGCGGGTCCGCTTGGACAGTTCCGAACGCTCCCTTAAGACTATTTGTTCAATATAAGTACAATCTGATCTTGACACGACGACGCACTCGGCCGGAATGAACCGACCGACCCATCCATGCTCTGCAGTCCAACATACGTCGCGAGACATTTGCGGTTGCGTCGGGTTGTTTTCGCCGGCGCAAAGGGACGTGGACCGACGGCGGCGTTGGGGCTCCGTCGGAGAGCTACGGGACGCGGATTTTGATATCCATCCAGGACCGCGACGGGGCCTCTCCAAGCCCGCATTCCTATCCGATCATGCGCCTTAAGATACTCCTCCAATTTGGTTTAGATCAGCCGCTCCGTCGCGTATTTTTTTGCAGCTACGAACTTGACACCGCCCAATTCTATTCTACCGTCGAGCTAGTCCATCATCGCTAGTCCCTGTCAGCGTACGTACGTACGTGTGTGCTCGCGCTTCGCGTTGGTTGGGTAATTATTTGAGCGGACAGGGAGATCGGGCCAAGATTTGGAGATTTTTTTTCTGTTGATTATATTATTATTGGCGTTTTGTAAATGATACCAGTAGTATTTGAGAGTTGTGTGAGGCTCGTGTTTGTTGATTATTGCTGCAGAGAGAGGGAGAGAGAGAGCAGAATGCCGAAGCAAACACTTTCGATGTCCTTTTGTGCCCTTTCTCGTTTCTATTCCTTTGCGCTTTGGGAGGTGGAGTGCTTTAGCTTTTCCATCTTCGTACTGGCTATACCGTCTTTGATGAAAGGCGAAAGAAGTCGCGAAAGTAGCCGATCGGGGGTGTAACAGCTCGCGGCAGGGTTTATGGTGAAGTTTCAGCAAGAATTTTTCGTCGCCGCGGCGTTGCAAGTTGTGCCATGCATGCGATGCAACTTGCATGTACGGGTGATAACATGCATGCAGCGGCAGTCTGACTCGGGCCATGTCTCCAGTTTTTTTTTTTGTTTTTTGAAATAACTGCCATGTCTCCAGTGAGATGCACCGTTCTCCGATACTCCCTTGAAGTACACTAGTAAACGAAGTAATTAAATTAATTAGCTGAATGCGCCAAACAAAGTCACTTATTAGAATCTCGATCCAGATAATTACCTTTACCCCATTGGTGTTTTTTGTGCTACGTAGCATACCCAGGAGCCAAGCAAAGCTCTGTGTTTTACTACTACCCGTTTGACAGAATCGGAGGATGGCAAGTGATGTCTTGTCCGGTCGGATCGAGTTGCGCGCACACCTAGCACGCATCTCATTCGTCCGTCAGGTCGCGTCAGCTTTATTGCGGCTGGCCACCCAGCCTGCGCTGGCTGCGCGGCGAGACGACTGATGATGAAAAAAAGAAACTCGTCCGCGCGGTAATAGAAAGCAGACAGCGTGTGTGCATGCACAATCGGCTGGGCGCACGTGTTGCGGGCCGGCCGGTCCGCCGGAATGATGAACGCATCCGGGGCCGTCAAGATCGGGAGCTGCTGTTTTTTTCTCTGATGAAAAAGCTCCGCGCGTCTCTGTCTGAACCGTCCGTTCACGTATCAGCGTTTACCTTGCACGCAGTTCAGATTACTCCTTTTTTTTTTGCGATTCAGTTCAGATTACTCCTTCAGAAGGGAAGAGCAGAGCCGCGAGGGATGCACGTCCTCATGCCTGGCCGAACTGACGACGGACCGCGGGGCACGAGTCGCGCGCTCGAGGCTGCTTCGGCGCCGGCGCCTGCGCGCGCGGCGGAGGCAACCATATGCGCCGCCGTGTCGTATGGCCCACCGGCACCGGACCGTACTGTATAATGGAGATTCCTTTCTCGACCGATCGCGATCATGTGAGCCGATCTCCTCCTCTATGTCGTGTGCGTCCATCTTGTGATCTGCACTACCCAAGACACGTAGACCTAGACGTAGTGTTGCATGCTGATGCTCAAGGTGCATGTACGAGACACCCGGTGAGCTGTTTCTGTTGACGGGTTGTTGCGTGAGATAAGGTGTGATCCGGCCGAGATGGCGGTGGACAGTTCCATGTGCCCGGCAGGCAGGCAGCTGCTCTGCTAGCCGGCCGGGGTGGGCCGCCGTAGGGTCGTACCTACGTACGAGTCATCGAATCGAGCGACTCGCGCCCTCGTGAGAAAAGAAAGACTTGCTCGGGGGGCGGCATCACAACAGGCAGGAGCCCAGGTCGCGGCACTATCTTGCACATAAAACGAAAAGGTTTATCTAAAAAAAATAACGAAAAGGTGATCGTGCCAACACATCGTGAGAGAGGCCATCATCACAACTACTGTAGTATATTTGTGTAGCCTAGCTTTTTTTCACGGTGTACGTAGTGCCATAGAGCCAGTGGCGAACCGCGACGGTGACACCGACGTTGACACGGAACGAAAAAGTAACTCAGCTAGCTCATACGGGATCAAAACACGGCGAAAACGTAAGGCTTCTGGTTGCGGAGATCGCAACTAGGCATGCGGAGGAGATATATATCGTCGATCCTCGCATCGCATCAATCTGGAGATCGATCGAGTAAAGTCGGGCGAACGGAAAGATGAGCATCAGTTAAGGCACATCTCGAAAGCGAACTATGCAGCGCAGCACGTACGGGCGGGCTGCATTAGATATGAAGCTGGCTCTGTCTGTCGAGAAGCCCCCCGACGCGTGTCGCGTGGTCGTGGCATGCTTAAAGTACTGTAGTTGAACTCTGTCGAGTGATGGATCGATCGGAGAGCAACGGAAGCGAGAAGAGATGTTGCGGTCCGGCCGGTGGTAGGATAAGCCGATCGAGTTGGATCGCAACGATGTTGCTTTCCGGTAGCCAGGCCGTTGGACGCTAGAGCGAATCGGATGTGCGGGGGATCGAGATGGATGGGAGAGCCTCACCTAGCAACAAGTCACGGCAACTTCTTGCTGGCCACTGTTTGCTTTTGACGAAAACGGGCGCCCTTGCGTCCTGTTACGCTCCGATTGGTACCTTGCTTCGTGGTAAGCTCAAATCCGAGTGACTTAAGCGGAGCAAGAGAGACGTGAACTAGGGAGTGCTAGCAGGCAACGTCTTTGTTGGAAACAACAATGCGGGAGGCGACAGTAACTTTATTTTTCTTTCTTTCACTTGGCAATCACGAAGGCAACCAGCCTAGTACTAGTGTGTAGCATCGGAGTAATGGTTGCCAATCTTGTCAAGGTTTTTTTGAAACGAGACAAAAGGCTTGTCTTTTCATTAATTCAGGTAGAAGATAAAAGAGTTTAAGGATTGCATGGCCAAAGAAAACACCTCCGACAAGCACAAAATAAGTGAGCTAGAGGGAACAAACAAAATACGGAATTACTCCCCGGGGATGAAGTTCACCGAGCACTTCGTCCCCGCTTTGACCCAAGTTGTTGCCTCCTCCTGGATATCCGAAATGATTGTTAGAATATAAATATATTATATAGCCCTTTTCTTCGGTTAGGACTTTTGAAATAATTGACTAGTGCATCAATTCTATATGATATCAGAGACAAGAGGTCTCAAGTTCAAAAATCAAAACCCTGCTCAATGCTCACGCAGTTTTAAAAAAAATCCCGCGACCCGCGCCGAACCCACACTAATGAGTAAAAATAGGTTAAACGTGAGTGGGAGTGTTAGAATATAAGGGCATATACAATGATTGATAAGACATCTTATATTAATTTTTTTGATAAGTCTAAAAAATCCTGCGACCACCACCATCCTCCACCCCGAGTCCCCCCACCATCCTCCAGCCCGAGGAGGGGCCATGGCCGATTCGCACCCTGGATCCAGTCCGAGCGGCGCCGACTCCCTCCCTGCCCTGTTCCCGAGCAGCGCCGGCTCCCTCCCCGCCATCTTCCCGAGCGCCGCCGGCCGGGTCCCGTCCCTCCCAGCCCGAGAGCCACCGCCACCGACCGCCTCCCATCCCGAGCCATTGCCACCGGCCGCCTCCCACCATGAAATCGACCCCCACCGGCCGCCCGCCTACCACCACGACCTCCACTACTCCCACCGGCTCGGTTCCAGCCAAAGGGATGCGGCGGCGACCTACCCACGGTGCCCCAGATGCCCCCGTCTCTCTCTCTCGCAAAATCTCACGGGAGGGGAAGGATTCACAAACCTTGTGTCGCAGGGAGGAGGTCGCCGACGCGCGGGAGAAATCTCCAGATGGGCGCGGGAAAGGTCGGGGGCGAGCCGTCGAGCGATGGAGGATTCTCGATCTGTCCTCCAGGTATGGAGGACGCGAGCTGCTCCTCTAGGTCGTCCAAAGGATAGAGGTCGCTTTGGACGAGCCGCTGGGAGGCATTTTTCGGCACAATATCCTCTATTTGGCTTTAGACGTTCGGGTAGAGGATCCACCGGAGATGCTCTTAACCATTTCTCTAGTAAGTAGATTTGCTAAAGAAGTGGTGACACAATTGTTGCTAAGAGGTCATCTCTTAATTAAGAGAAGGCAAATCTTTATTTCCCTCTCTACTCCAACTCAGCAATCATCCGACATGGCGTCCTTAAGATAGCACTATTGTACGTGCCCTAAATATATTGCATAGTCATTTCCATAATTTTAGGAAATTCTAAGTAGTCGGTCGCAAAAATTCCTTAGGAAATTCCACGTCTAAATTAGCAAGTGTCGCACAGGGAATATGCAGATCGGAGTTCCCATCCAGAGGGACATGCGTGAAAGCACGTCCGGTGTTCCGAGCACAGGACATGAATGAAAAGAGGAACAAGCACCACATGCTCGACCTGGCCAAGATAAATGCTCAAAACAAGTCAGATAGATCTAGCAGCAGAAAGGCATGCAGCAGGGAATGCGAGGTTTGTCGATCGATCGCATGAGATGGTCCTCTCTTCGTGATCTGCATCTCCGCTTGAGTACCTGGCAGTAAAGGCATCCTAGGTGGGTTGTTATCCTCTATGAAACATTCCACGAGTTACATCAGAAAAGTTAAATGGGTGAAAATTAAATTAGACTTGAAAAAAAGATAGGACAAGGTCAGATTGTCCTTTTCTGCATCAGACTTTGAGAATAAAAGGTTTCTTGAAAGATAATTCATAATTTTATAACAAAAGGTAATATGACAATCAAAGTCAATGATAATATCTGCCATTACTTTTAAACGAAAAAATTTAAGCCAAAGTGACCCTCTATAGCCAATGTTATTCAATCCTAGAAGTATACGCACGCTTCACCGCGCCGTCCGCTAGACGTTATTGCACGACGTGTCAGGTGAGATGCATCCAACAATGTTATATCTTGGTTATGAAGTGTTGCTCTGATGGTGTAATTAGATATGATGCGCTAGAGGACCGTTTCTCTGTGGTCTGCAAGGCTGTGTTGCGGAAGGCGCTCGGGGTCGCGAGGTCGTCATGGTACGTAGGAGTACTATGTTTCGTACTCGGTAGCGAGGGTCTGAGACTAGTATTGGCGCGGCGTTCCAACATCATATGCATCTGTTTTGTTCGAGTTAATTTTGAAGTAATATTAGTTGTTTCCATATAATAACGAGTCTGACATTATTTACTCCTCGTAGATCATCATTTCTTTGCCTCCCCCCAGATCATCACACAGAGTCTTACATGTTTGCATATTGTCCGATTAACAAATTTTCCGTATGATACAAATATATATAGAAAATTTATTACTGTAACAACATTCTGTTAAAAAAATAAAAATCGTATGCCTAGGGTTTATCTTTTACAGATGGCTTGTTAGATATCACTATGCATTTTAGTTGAAAACACCAAATTACTTATGTACATCAAATCCTATTTTTCTAAACATAATATGGTGCCTCAAGCATAACTTTAAATTAAACCTAATTTGTTTTGTTTTTCAAAAAAAACGAGGCACATATTTTCCTGAACGTAATTTGGTTCCTCAAACTTAATTTTAAATCAGGCCTAGTCCGTAGTCCGTTTTCTGCACACACACAAAAGGCACATGCACATACACATACACGCACAATAGGCCAAAATGGCACAGTCACAAAAAGTCAAATGGTTTGAGAGGTCTCACAATCAGCCGAACTTAAAGAGTAGAGTATTCTGTTACAAAAGAAAAATAAACATTGTATGCCTAGGGTTTATCTTTTACAGATGGCTTATTAGATATCATTATGCATTAAAGTTGAAAACGCCAAATTACTTATTTACATCAAACCTTATTTTTTTAAACATAATATGGTGCCTCAAACATAATATCAAATTAAACCTAATTTGTTTTATTTTTCGAAAAACAAGGTACATATTTTCTTAAACATAATTTGGTTCCTAACACATAATTTTAAATTAGGCCAGTCTGTTTTCTACACACAAAAAACAAGGCACATGCATATGCACACATAATAGGCCTCACAAAAAGTCAAATGTCTCAAGAAAGCTCACAATCAACCAAACTTAAAGAGTAGAGTAATAGTGGCTCATACGTTAACGGTCATGATCGAACACGCTAAAATGGATGCGAATTAAGTTTCAGCAACAAAGTGATTGCTTTGTGTGCAACAGACAAATGCATTAAGAACAATATGTAATATAAGCAGTGGTCCTCGTCCGTAGACAAGAAAAGCTCGGTTTTCTCCATAGTATCAACAACACATCCCCCATCCTTCACGTTTCTGTCACTCGAACACGGATGTAAGGGAGGCATGAACCTACCATCTAGCATATAAAACCTCTCTTGGAGGTGAAAACAACTACCTGGCCAAGGTAAACATAGACACCGGAAAACATTGCAAGATAACATTAAAACTCTCTACAAATATAAGTGAAACATCTCAGATTGACATGAACAAAATAGTCATAATCACATGGTTCATTGGATCCTAGCAAACACAATATGCACAATTACATAACAATCCTCTCTATCATGTGAGGCAGCTCACGAGACTCTAAAAATGGAGACATAGGGGAGAGAACAACTATCTAGCTACTGCTATGGACCCGTAGTCCCGAGATGAACTACTCAATCATATGTTTGGAGGCGATCATGGACATGTAGAGGCCTCCGATGATGATTCCCCTTTCCGATGGGTGCCGAAACAGGGCCGCAGAAGCCATAGATTGTACTTTCTAGATGACGGCGCCTCTCTGTATGTTTCGTGGAAAATAACTCCATCCCCGGCGTTTTTAGGGTTAAAGCCAATTTATAGGCGAAGAGGCGACGAGAGGCGGTGACCAGGGTGCCTAGGGGACCACCAGGCGTGGCCTAGGGTGGGGCCGCGCCTGACACTCCTTTGGAGGCACCCTGGCTCCCCTCCGGCTCTTCTTTGGACTCCGTCTTTGTTCCGAGTAAAGAATGATCTCCATGGATTTTTAGTCATTTCCGAGAATATTTCTTAAAGAAATTTTCTATAATAGAAAAACAACAGAAAACAACAATTGGCCCGGGGCATCTTTTTAATAGGTTAGTCTATGAAAACATCCGGAAAACGATAGAAAACATGTGGAAAACAAAAGGTATTGGGTAGAAAACAAGCATGGAGCATCAAAAATTATAGATATGTTTGGAACATATCACATATCTATAACTTTTATTGTTTCATGTTTGTTTTATATCATTGCTACATGTTTATAATATAGTTTTATATCATTTTAGGCATTTTCATGGACTAACCTATTGACAAGACCTCGAGCGCCAGTTTTTATTTTCTGCCTATTTTTGGTTTCAGATTTTTTTTGCAAATATTTGTGAAAAATTCTGAAAATTTGGGAAGGTTAGTTTCTACCTGGAACGAAGACTGTGCCAGAAAATGACTTAGAGGGGGCCCATAGCCACCTGGCGACCAGGGAGAGGGTCCACTAGCCGTGCCCTCTAATCGCCTGATGGAAGGCACCTCCCGGTACCTCCTCCCGCGTCGGGACGCGACTACGCGATGGGACGGCTGTTCTCCTCTGCCTTATGCCTAGCATTTATGCGGGATTTATCCTTCCCGTCTCCCCAAGAGACACAAGGGCTAGCCTCCGAGGGAACGTGTCTCCACAATTTACTCCGATGGGAGGCGTTCTCACCCACCGCCGCTTCCCGCCCACCGTTCACTGCCGCTTCCTCCTCGCTGAAAAAGTTGTCCTCTCGCGTCGTGGACACTTCACACCATCGCCGTAGTCTTCCTGTAATGTAGTCTACCCCTTGACGACACCATGACACTCAACCTCCATAGCTCCTAGGTCACATTCACCCAGCAGGCGGCACGCCAGTGGGAGGACCCGCCATCAGACGACGACGGGAGTGGCGACGACCCCTTCGATTAGGGACACAACAATAGGGAGGAGGAGGAGGAGTCACCGCAGAAGAAGGAGCCGGAGCAGCCGCTACAGCCTCAGCAGGAGGCGGTGAAAGTACACTATGGTCAACTAGAGGGGGGGGGGGGTGAATAGGTGACCTACAAATTTTAATCCTTTTTTACTTTTAGATGGGCTTTAACAAGTAAACAACTTGGTTATCTAGATGTGAAACTAGGTAGACACCTTATGTGATATAAGAAACAAGCATGCAACGGAAGTAATAAGCAAGACACAAGATAACCACAAGTGTAAACACGGAGACAAGGATATGTTTCCCGTAGTTCCTTCTTAAAAGAAGTACGTCTACGTTGGAGAGGTGGGGAGCCATCTAGGCTCTCCTCAATAGCACGGTTGTGCACACCTTGTTCTCCTTGAGCTTCTCCGGTGAGGGAGATTCTCGTTTCCACTATGAGGTCGACTTAAAGGCGTTGACCAAACCTTTTTAAGTGGTTGAGGTTACTCCACAAGTGAGATGGAGGTTCTCAACGATCCGAAGCTTCTTTCTACAAGGTGGAAGCTACAAGCACTAGGGTTTCTCTATGATGACAAGGCAACCATGTGATTTACAAGATCCTAAGAGATATGGTAAGGGAAAATGATTTATGGCTTTGTAGAAGTGTAGATCTAGGCCTCCTCCATCAGATCCTTGAAGGGCATCGAGTTTCGTTGGAGGAGGAGGGAGATCTAGGCGTTTTGAGCTCTCAAACAATGGAGAAGAGAGAGGAATGGACGAACTAGCTGTCTAGAGGAAGAAGACAACTATTTATAGTCTCCTCCGAAATCTAGCCGTTGCTGCATTCCAGGGCTGGAATATTATTAGTACCGAAAATTTCCGGGGTAGCTGGGCCAGAAACTTGAAAAGTCAGGGGGGCGGATTGTTGAAAAATACGGCGGCCGGAATATTCCGGCCAAATTTCCGCGCCCATATCTGAGAGCGGGCAGCAGCGACTCGTCGAAATTTCTGCTAAGAACCAGAGGCCGGAAATTTGCCCCGGAATATTCCGGGCAAATTTCCGCCCCTGCATCTGAGAGCGGGGAGATGAGACACATCCAAATTCTGGTAAGTACCAAAGGCCGGAAATTTACCCCGGAATATTCCGGGAAAATTTCCGCCCCTGAATCTGAGAGCGAGCAGTTGGATGCTCAGGACTTCACCATTTGAGCCTCGAGTAGGCCGGAATATTCCGGTGCTGAGGCCGGAATTTCTGCCCTTTAACTAACGGAATTTCCGGGCTAGTACACTGAATAATCTGAGCGCAGATATTGGCTCATCTCAGAAATTCCTTTGTGAATCTTCTCGAAGATAGAGAGCGAATTTTTGGCCACCCGGTGGCTATACCCCCCATTAATAGCCGCACGATGGAACTTGTAGATCCGTTCTGTTGCAGCCCTATCCATAGGTAATTAAGTTAATTCACTGCAAAGGATGTCTGGGCTAAGCTGACAAGTCTGCCAGGTGGTCCAAGATGACAGTTGACCGTTCAGACCCATGTGTCCAAGGCATGCATTAAACCAGCTAGAGTTATATGGACCAAAACGAAATCGTGCATGTCGCATTTGGTAGCATATATATATATTTATGGAGCCCATGTAATTGCAAGACAATGTAGCGCCTCACATGCTTCAGCTATCTTGCAATGAAGCCATTTTCTCTCTATTTTGCAGTTTCGCTTGGAGCTTCCTTATTTCTGCTTGTCCATTTCCAAGGATATCAGTTCAAGCAACATATCCCGCGAGGCGGCACGATTTGGAGTTGGAATATTGAAGCTGCTTGTTCTCATCCTGCTAATGTCCAACGACCAAGATGATAACTTGCTTCCTAGAAGACATGGTGTGTCCCAATCCATATTATGGGCATTTTCTATGTTGCTTTGTAGTACCATCAACTCTGCATCAAGTTTAATCAAGTTACTCAAAAGTCGCAGCCAGTATGAGGACACGGGAGAAAAATATATATCCTTTTTTTTGGCGCGGGCGAGCAAAAAGTAAAAATGCTAGCGCGAGTGTACGTCTTACAAATATAGTCGTTGCACGTTGGTGTGCCAGCGCACACGAGGCTACTAAAACAAAAATGCAGCTCGGCCATTCATTCAACTAGTTTGCAACTACTTGCACATTAAATACATCTAGGCCAAAATGAACCGTGCCAAAAACAAGAAGATTACTTGGACAGACTTTTAGGTGTAGGAGCAATTATTGGGCTGGCCGCAAGCTGGCTGTCAGGTCGTCTCACTGGCTCAGCTGTGTTCTCTGCTGGTGCTGACAATATTTCCGACGTATCGTCGGAAAATTAGCCTATAATTCATTGTTTTCTTGATTGGTGGGAATCCTAAGCTGCCTCGCGCGGGAGCCTGCCCAACCCAGCGCGAATCTCCAGCTAACGATCTGACGGCAGCTGCTTGGGGGGGTATAGGCAACCGGTGGCCAGGGCACATTTTGCCTCGAAGATATTATTGTTGATCAAGATAGATATTATGAGGCCAGCTGTGAACACCTAAAGCACAAGGTTAGTAGACATACCCGTGTTGTTATCATCACCAAAATCATTAGAGGAGACATGAGCTTTCAATCTCCCCTTTTTTGGTGAGTTATGACAACACGGGTATTTTCATAGTGATAATCTAACAATGCGATAGGAATTAAAACACCACAGATAAGCATAGCTAGGAGACATGCCTCCCAATAATATAAGTTCACAAATAGGAAGACACGAATAAAAGATCACGAATAAAAAAAAGTCGAAAACACACGAGAGATAAAAAAAAAGCAGCCCACCCTAGCAAATCCCCGCGATCTCTAGATATTCTCCCACTTTGGCATCAGGATACCAAAAAGAGAGAAGAATGCAATACGTCACAAGGAACAAGCTCTAGTTCATGGCACCATCATCCTCGGGGTCCTCATCTAAGCCTTCCTCCTCACTAGCATCCTCCACATCATCATCATGAGGAACATCAAGATCCCAGTCCACATCACGGTTGTTCCAGTTGCGGTAAGGAATCTAAGCAAGAAGAGGAGCTGGAACATTGGGCATGTTGAGGGCCGTCATGATGGAGCGCTGGTTCTCGAGAATGGTGTGACGCTCAACATAGGCATTTTAGTTCTCCTTGTGGATGCAGACGTTCATGCATAGCACTTTCTCAATGGCATGAATAACCCAGGAGCGCTTCTTGGTACCTTACCGAGCAACAGCCTGTCTCATGCGAGGATTACGGTGTCCCTGACCGGAGGCACCAACATCATGTGCAGCTTGCTGAGTATGGGTGCTCTTCTTGTACAGTTTCACATCCTTGTGAGTCTCACAATCCAACTCAAGATCATCACGCTCGTCAGCAGGATACTTGGACTTGATGAGCTTCATGATGTACAGTGCATAGGGAGGCACCTTGCGGTGAAAATGAGAAAAGTGGATCTCATGAAAGATGAAGTCCATCACATCAATCTTATGCCTCTCAGTTTCCTAAAGATCACCCTTTGTGAAGGTCAGATAAGCATGGTGCATGAGGTTCACCAAGCCGCCACGGATCTCATCATTGTTTCCAGTGCTAGGGGCAATGGTCTCCCGGAACATGCACAAAAGAATGTCATAGATGGCATAGAGACCCTTGGCGGAACCAACAGTACCTCGAGGACCATACAACTCTATCAGCTTGTTCTTCTCATATTCTACATCGTGGATGTGCATGCGAGCACCCTGAGGAGCATTGAGGCCAGCAAAAGGATACCCGAGCTCAGAAGCAAAATCATGGAATGTGGCGGTGAGCTTGTGAGGGCCAGACATCCAAGTCATCCATTTCTCAGCATCATCGAAAACCAGGGTAGCAAAGAACCGCTGAATGGACGTGGTGTTGCAGGAGCATTGGGTCTCCATTATTGGGCGCAGACCAAGGAGCTCAGCAAGATTAACAGAGTTGTTGAGATATGCAGGGTTAGCAGCCATGTGTTGAAAGCTGATGTACTTCATAGGTCATACTGGCTTGCTCATAACCGTGTACACCTGCCTGTACAAAGTCTCCTGCTCCACGTGTCAGAAACAAGAATCGATAGTGGTGTCTTGAGGGCCATCAGTGTACCATGCCTTGGTGCGCTAGGTCTTGAACTCAGCCACGGACATGGTGGCCACGTTCAGAGAGATCTTGCCATGTTGTTTGTTGGCATGACTAGAAGCCCTGTCGGTGTTGCACTAACGCTCATACTCACGTTGGTCTTCATGCTTACGCTGACGAATCACGGTCTCATCAACAAACACCCTTTCTTCATTCTGTTGGAAGTGGCGCCACCGCTTGCGGGAGCTAGTGGCCTTGGGCCTAGAGCTTGAACCATCTGCGAGAAAAGCAAAAGCAAGCGCAAAGAAGAGAAAACAACATCAACAGTGGGGCTCATATCTTGTGGAGTGTAATAAAAAGATCTCTGTAAAATATTCTGAGCAAGCCAGAAATTCCGGTCCTGCCTGAAATTTCCGGCCCTGGAAAAATCGCATTAGGGTTGCGAGTCCAGGCCTGCAAGGAATCTAGAACTAGATATAGGGTGCACGGGGTAGTACAATGGTGAAATACTGGAAGAAAATCGTGATGGTGTGAGATCGAACCCTAAGAACTTGAGAGATCAAATCAACCGGAAAACCTAGATGACGGAGAAAACTTAGCACATACCGGGATCCATGGGATTGGAACGGACGTGTAGTCTCTTGATCCGCAAAGAGAAGCCGGAAGACGAAGAGGGGAGCCAACGGAGCCTCTCGGGGAGCCCTGTGGCGGCAGCTGCAGTTGGGGAGAGGAGAGAGAGCAGGTGATGGGAGGGAAAAAGAACTGAAGGAGCCCCTCTCGTCGCCTATTTATAGGATCCAACTGTTTACCCCGGAATATTCTGGTGGGCAGGCCAGAAATTTCCGGGGGCAAGAAATTCCGCCCCAAAAATCCGGTGCGACTCCAGAGAGGAGGCACAACGGAGCAGGGCAAATCTCGAACACCGGAAATTTCCGTGTCCAGGACACGGAATATTCCGGGCCCCGGATATTTGGCCCGGAAAATTTCGCCCAAATGTCCGGCCGTGTCCAAAGAGCGGGCACGGGAGAAATGGGGGAAATTTTCAGGACAAGTATCAGGTGGCCGGAAATTTCCAGGCCCTAGGACGGAATTTACGGGGTCCCCACACACAGAGTTTTTCAAAGAAGGAACAAGACATGAGCCACCAAAAGCGAGAAAAACAAAAACAACGACAATGGAATTCAAACACAAAACGAGAAAAAGAGAAAAAAAGACAATCAACACATCGAAGAGAAAAATGTTTGTGGCCGGAGCCACCGTGTTTGAGTATATGCCAAGGAGCCGCGAAGATATATCTTGGGCCCAAAAGCATGACTCACGTTGAAACACAATAAGTCACAAAATGACTAGATATGCAGGAAGTTTTGATTGATTTGCGCATGATAGGAGGAGTGTTGGTTCATGAGTTGAAGTACGCTCCCCTATGTGCATGCCTACATCCAAAACTTGATAGCATGTGTAGTGAAAGTATCTATACAAGGTTTCAAGTGAAGTTAGACACATCGATGACATTTAATTCATTTCTCAAACCCCAAAATATTGGTTCATCAAGGGCCTTTGTGAAGATATCCGCAAGTTGATCCTTGGTCGGCACATAAGAGAGATCAATATCGCCCTTCTCAACATGATCCCGAATGAATTGATGCTGAATCTCAATGTGCTTCATCTTGGAGTGAAGAACGGGATTGTAGGCGATCTTGATGGCACTTTCATTGTCGCACAAGAGAGGGACCTTGTCGAAGTCGATACCATAATATCGCAAAGTTTGCTGCATCCATAGCAATTGAGCAGAACAACTTGCGCGGAGATGTACTCGGCCTCAGTGGTGGAGAGGGCGATGCAATTTTTCTTCTTGGAAGACGAGCATACCGAAGAACGACCAAGAAATTGGCAACCCCCGGATGTAGACTTCCTATCCGTCTTCTCTCCCGCATAATCCGCATCCGAGTACCCGATGAGCTGAAAGCTTGAACCCTTGGGATACCAAAGACCAAAGTTTGGGGTATGAACTAAATAGCGAAATATACGTTTACCGCTTCAAAATGACTTTCCCTCGGAGAGGCTTGAAACCTTGAATATTTACCTACACTATACATAATATCGGGTCTAGATGCACAAAGGTAGAGAAAAGAGCCAATCATGGAGCGGTATACCTTTTGATCTACCTCTTTACCGTTCGGGTCGGGTTTCAAGTCAAGAGTCGTTGACATGGGGTTTTTCATAGGTTTGGCGTCATGCATGTTGAATCATTTGAGAATATCCTGTGTATACTTGGATTTCTTGATGAAAGTGCCTTCGGGATGTTGCTTGATCTCAAAGCCAAGAAAATACTCCAACTCGCCCATCATAGACATCTCGAATTTATCCGTCATAAGCTTGCAAAACTCATTATTGAATTTAGTGTTATTACAACCAAAGATGATATCATCCACATAGAGTTGGCATATGAAAAGGTCACCTACAACCTTCTTGGTAAAAAGGGTGGGATCGATTAGACCAACATTGAACCCACAATCCACTAGAAACTCTTTAAGGTGCTCGTACCACGCACATGGAGCTTGTTTAAGTCCATAGAGCGCCTTATCGAGTTTGCAGACATAATCGGGGTGGTTGGGATCCTCAAAACCCGGAGGTTGCTTGACACAAACCAACTCATTAATAGGACCGTTGAGAAAGCACTTTTAACATCCATTTGTTGTAGTTTGAAATTATGATGAGAAGCATAGGCAAGCAAGATACGAATAGATTCAAGACGAGCTACGGGAGCGAAAGTTTCACCGAAATCGACACCTTCGACTTGAGAAAAGCCTTGAGCCACCAATCTCGCCTTGTTATGAATGACGATGCCATGTTTATCTTTCTTGTTCTTGAATACCCATTTGGTGTCGATGACGTTCTTGCAATCCTTGGGTCTTGGCACTAACTTCCACACTTTATTGCGCTCGAAGTTGTTGAGTTCATCATGCATAACTTCAAGACAATCTTGATCTTCAAGAGCATCATGGACCTTCTTAGGCTCAATGTGAGAGACAAAAGCATGCACCTTGCTAAAATTCGCCAATTTCCTCCTCGCGACTACCCGTCCACAAACTTGTCCAAGAATCATGTCCTCCGTGTGACCGACACGCGCAAGATTTTCTAGCCTTCTCTTTGCCCTATGCGCTAGCATCTCCTCCAATGTCTCCTTGGATTGGCTTGAGCATCACCTTCATCATCAGAGTCATGTCCATCTTTCCCTTGATCTTGTTCATCAACGGGAGATGGATCTCTTATGTGTTGGGTTCTATCACCAACATGAGTGTCTTCTCCTTGTCCTTCATTGTGAGCTTGTCCTTGATTAAGAGCTTGGAATTGAGTGTTAGCTTGGCCTTGATCGATGGAGTGATCTTGATCATTAGCTTGGCCTTGATTTGTAGCTTGAGGGCTTGGTGCATCTTGTTGGGTAGATTTTGTATCAATGGGTGTAGTCAATGGCTCCACTTTTGTAGATCATAGTCATTCTCCCTCCGTCATCCGGTAACCCTCAATGGGTATTATTTCACCAATCCACATTCTTCTTATGACGATGGGACGAATTGCATCTCCTACAACACCATGATCTATACGGCCCCCTTGGGACCCATTATCCTCATCAAACACCACGTCTATAGCTTCTTATCGTTATCCGGTGGACTTGTTGTAGACTCTATATGCGTGAGCGTTTGTGGCATAACCAACAAAGATACCCTCATATGATTTGGTCTCAAATTTTGACAAGCGTTTACCTCTCTTACGAATGAAGCATTTGCAACAAAAGACCTTTAAGTATGATACATCCGGCTTCTTGCCCGTGAGGATCTCATAAGGAGTCTTGTTCAAGTTCTTGCGGAGATACAACCGATTGCTAGCATGGCAAGCGGTGGAGACAGTCTCGGCCCAAAAATTGTATGGAAAAGAGAATTCCGCAATCATGGTCCTTGCCGCATCCATTAGTGTCCGGTTCATCCTCTCTGCCACACTGTTTTGTTGAGGGGTATAGGAAGTTGAATATTGATGAGCAATCCCCTCTTCGCTAAGAAATCTCTCCACGGTGTAGTTCTTGAATTCGAAGCCATTATCACTCCGGATAGCCATGATGCTCGTATTGTGTTGGCGCTCTACCAAAGTGATGAAATCGATGACTCTCCTTTGAGTCATACTCTTTCTCTTGAAGAAATACACCCAACAATATCTTGAATAGTCATCCACAATCACCAAGAAATACTTGTTGCCTCCAGGACTATCATATGATAGTGGACCAAAAAGGTCCAAGTGAATGAGCTCGAGGATTCTTGAGGTGGTGATAGTGGTCTTGGTGGGGTGAGATTCTCCATGTTGCTTTCCAAGAACGCAAGAGCTACACACACGATCTTTGGAAAAGTTAGCATTCGTTAGTCCTAGGACATGATTGCCACTTTAAAGGTAAAGGTCATGCAACGTCCTCATATTGGTGTGGGCTAACCGGCGATGCCATAGGCAACCCACATCAACTTTAGCCATTAGGCATGTCGCGGCACACGTGTCTCTGATACCTCATAAACGCATCCTTAATTTCTGACGTTCCATGTTGTTTTCATGTTGTTTCCCACATGTTTGCTATACACTTTATGTCATTTTTATCGATTTCCCGGGACTAACCTATTTACAAGATGCCACAGAGCCAGCACCTGTTTTTTTGCTGTTTTTAGTTTCAGAAAAGTTGTTCTAGAAATATTATCGGAATTGGACGATTCAAAAGTCAGAAGTCTTATAAGCCCCGGAGGGTCAAGGAAGTCCCGAAGAGATCCGGAGGGGGGCCACAGGGTGGTCACACCATAGAGTGGCGCGGGTCCCCCTGGCCGCGCCACTAGGTGGTGTGGGCCCCCTGGCCACCCCCGGCATCGCCCTTTCGCCTATATATGCCCCCCGATATAAACCCTAGAAGAATCGGTCTTTTCCACCAAACACATCCTTAGCTCCGCCGCCGCCGCCGACAAGTTTCGGGGGACAGAAATCTCTGTTCCGGCACCCTGCCGGGACGGGGAAGTGCCCCCAGAGCCATCTCCATCGACTCCACCGCCATCTTCATCGCCGTTGCTATCTCCTATGATGAGGAGGGAGTAGTTCTCCCCCGGGGCTGAGGGCTCTACCAGTAGCTATTTTTTTCGTCTCTCTCTCCCATGGTGTGATCTTTATGTGATCGTGAGCTTTGTAATCTATTTGAATTAGTAGATGTAACAATTCATCTGTTATGCTACACAAGTGGTTTTATTATCAGTTCTCCGTAAACACTTTGATCACGGTGTAAAGGTGAAAGTGTGTGCACCGTATGGTTTAGCATGATATTTATATCTTGTGTTGGATGACCCTATGAAATTGCGGCGTTTGTTTAGTACATTCTAGGGCTCTCATAGTGATAGCGTGGGGTTAACTAGACATGGGAATACAAACTTGAGGAGTGTTGTTACAGCCCTACGCAATGAATTGGTGTTTGTTATTCAATCGGAGAGTGGTTCGTTGTAGCATAGTGAAGAGAGATATTTATGCCTTCAATTATTTTATCATTATTGAGAGTGTTCACTAGTGAAAGTAGGATCCCTAGGCCTTGTTTCTAAGCATTAATACACCGTTTACAACCAGTTCTGCTACATGTTTGCTTGCTGTTTCGGATTTATATTATCACTTATAATCATCTGTATTACTTGTATTTCGCTCTCTCTTCGCCGAACTAGTGCACCTATACAACTGACAATTGTATTAGGTGCGTTGGGGACACAAGAGACTTCGTGTATCGTAATTTCAAGGTTTCTTGAGAGGGATACCTTTGACCTCTTCCTCCCTGAGTTCTATAAACCTTGGGTAATCCACTTAAGGGAAACTTGCTGCTGTTCTACAAACCTCTACACTTGGAGGCCCAACACTGTCTACAAGAATAGAAGCGTGCGTAGACATCAAGCTCTTTTCTGGCGCTATTGCCGGGGAGGTAAGGTAAAAGGTTCTCACATCCTCGGGTGTGAGTGCTCGAAGTTATTTCCTTTACTGCAATTATATCTTTTTGTTTCTTGTTTTTATTTTCGCTAGTTAGGCTTGATTTTATTTTTACTAGCTAGTCTTAATGGAAAACAACAAAAATATGAGAGAGCTTTATTTGCATAATAGTAGCAATGTTATTAGCATTAATTATTTGGATACCATTATTTCTAATAGTATGGAAAAGTCTAAGCTTGGGGAAGCTAGTTTTTCTAAACTTTTTAGTTCCCTGGCTTTAGAGGAGAAAATTTTCTCTGATGATACTTTATCTCCCATATGTGATAAAATTGTTGAACGCGTCACGAATAACTGCTATTTTGGAGATGGAACCGTCCATCCTCGTGATCATTTATTCTTTATACATAAATTATGCGGGTTGTTCAAGTGTGTAGGTATTTCAATGGACAAAGTTAAGAGGATGCTATTCTCTTTGTCACTTAAGGACAAAACAAGGGAGTGGTATGAGCTACTAGATGATCCTCATCATTTGGAGTGGAAGAAGCTTGAATCTCTATTTTATTCTAAATTTTATTATTCTCATGAACTATATTTAGATAGGAATTACATTTATAATTTTTTGCCTCGTGATGGAGAAAGCATTGCTCAAGCTTGCGGAAGACTAGAAACTTTAATAATTATATGTACTAACCATGAGCTTCCTAAGGAAATAATTGTTACTAATTTTTATGCAAGGCTTTCACGACATTACAAGGATTATCTAGATGCATGTTCAGAGGGTTCTTTCTCAAGTAAGAAGGTTGCAGCTAAATTGGATCTTCTTGAAACAATTGAAACCAATAATGAAGGTTGGAATAATGACAAAGGTAAAGAATCAGGTATAAACTATGAGTATGATTGCAATAAGTCTTTCGCTGCCGATTTTCAAGAGCTTAGTGCTAAATATGGTCTTGATCCTCAAAGGTTGGTTGGTATAGATCCTTTGCTTCTTATATTAATGTTCCTAAATCAAATGGGGATATACATCATGAACCTTTTAAAGACACTTGCATGAAAAATGACACTGTTATTAATGATTGCTATGAACATGCTCAAACTTCCGAAAGTACTATTTCTTATAAGCATGTTAATTTTTGTGGAGAAATTAGACCTTGTGAAAAGAATCAAACCAAAGAAGAATATTGCATCCATCATAGGAATGAAAAAACTAGAAAGTGGGACAAGGCTTTAGATGATCTTGGTAAAAAAAATGTGTGCCCTATATCCTTTTATTTGAGAACTTTGTTGTAAAGTGGGTCATTTCAATTTTCAATGCTCAAGCTGTAATAGCTATTCGAATACTGGAATTTTGTATTGTGATGACATGATCACTCCTAATCAGCATGATGAAATTACATTATTTTTGAGATGTGAAGAGTTATCAAGAAAAAATTCTTTGGTAGATATGAGTGCTCTTGATATGAATAGTGTCCTGCATGGTTGTCATCTTTATTGTGTTAATAATTGCCACACAAATACTTACATACAAAATATTATAAATGAGGAGACTTTACCAAAATATGACAGGGATAATATTTGTTTTCATCTTATTAATGAAGAGGAGGAATCCTTCAAAGTTCTTTCTATTGTTTCTGATAATGAACCAGGGTATGTGGAGAAGCTTCCTTTCAAGCCTCTCCCTCCTATAGAGAGGAAGAAGAAGAAGAAGAAGAAGAAGAAGAGGAGTAAAAGGAGAGAGGTAACGGTATCTCCCCCTAAGCATGTAGCTCCTATTATATTTTTTGATGAGTCAGAACTCGATGATTTTCCTATGCCTGTTATTTATGAAAGTGATCATGATTGGAAGAAACACACTACTTTTGATATTGAAAATCTCTTTGGTACCAATTCTGAAAATGATGATAATTGCTGTACTATTAGTACCATCCATGTTCCTTCCAATGATGATACAGAAATCTCTGAGCTTTTGGATGATGTGTTTGAAAATCCTTTTGCTACTGATGATTATATGCTTGATACATCTCTTTCTAGTAAAAATGATGATATTGGTTATGATGATACTATGCCTCCAGTATTTGATAAATATTATAAAAGATGTTATAACATAGGCTATGATTACAATTATCCTTATGAAACTTGTCATAGTTATGGAGGGATTACCCAAAACCATCTCCCTAATATACAACTTGTCTATCATGTTGGAGTTCTTTATGATGATTATAATGATTATGATAGTTTAAGTCCACCTATTATTGAGGAGAAAATTAATTATGATTACAATATGTCTCCTATATTTGATATTTATGGTGATGAGAATAATAATAATATCTATTTTGTTGAATTTTCTCCCACAACTATTAATAAGAATGACTATGCTTATGTGGAGGGTATTAGTTCTTTTATGCATGTGGCTCATGATAAGAATGTTTTATGTGATAGTTATATTGTTAATTTTATTCATGATGGTACTGAAAGTTATTAAATATAGTCTTATGCATCTCAAAAATATCAAGTTTCCCCTCTTTATGTTGAAATTTCTGAAGTTGCACTTATTTTGTCTTCCTATGCTAGCCACTTTGTGCTTTATTGACTTCTTTTTATACAAGACTATTTTTTTATAGGAAGTGGGTTAGACTTAAATTTGTTTCACATCTTCTTGTTGATGCTCTCTTTTGCTTCAATTCATATTTCTTATGTGAGCATCTTCTCAAATTATCATGCCTAGCTAAAAGGTGTTAAAGAAAATCACTTCTTGGGAGATAACCCATGTTTTTATTTTTGCTTTGTTTTTCTCAGTTTTCTTTGAGTCAATGGGTTGTATACTTCTGTATAAACTCCTTTGTATCTTTATTTTCATGCTTTAGTTGTGCCAAGTAAAGTTTCTGACGAAAGTTGGAGTTGGTTTTGGATTTCTGCGCAGGAAACAGATTTCTTCTGTCCATCGTAAACAATCGTATAAATCACAGAAAAAATAGAATGATCTGAAACTTCTTGTGCTTATTCCTCGGCTGATTCCGCAACTTTTTCGATCATTAAGTTTTTCTATCTGAGTAACGTAAGTGCCTCGAAAAAATCCGTCTTTACAGACGGTTCTGGTTTGGACAGATTCTGCCATTTTTTCTTTCATTTGCTCTTTTGCGATGTCAGGTGGATTTCTTTTCTTCATGAAACATAAGTGTCTGTAGCCAATGTTTAAAAGTATCAATAGAACTTGTGCCACACAGAACCCATGGATATTTAATTGTTGCACTAACCCTCTAATGCGAATTACTGTTTGAGTATGGTGTGAAGGAAGTTTTCAAGAGTCAAGAGAAGAGGTGATGTATGTGATCAAGAAGAGTGCAAGGTCAAAGCTTGGGGATGCCCCCGTGGTTCATCCAAGCATATTTTTAGAAGACTCAAGCATCTAATCTTGGGGATTCCCAAGGCACCCTTTCTTCATCAACTATCTATCAGGTCACTGCTCGTGAAACTATATTTTTATTCGCTCACATCATATGAAGTTTACTTGGAGCGTCATTTATTTTTCGTTCAGTTTTCTTTTGTTTTCTTTTGTTTTCCTTGCTGCATTAATATCACTGGAACCTATCATACTTGTGTGGGAGAGAGACACGCACCGTTTTCATTGCTTAGAACACTCTAGTTTTCATTCTTATTGTTCTGTGAGTGTTCACTTTTTGCTAGTACTGCGTTTAGCCCTTGTTTTCATGCATCTCTTATTCAGAGCGGTTAGTTTTAGTAGAGTTATGTGAGTACTCTCATGCTTTCTTTATGTATTATTTAGAGAATTTTTGTTAAAACATATTTTGTATGGTGTTTGATGGAAATAGAAAATGCTACATGTTGTAGATGGTATAACGAAAAAGCTTGCATATTCTTGTAGATCACTAAAATGTTTCACTTGATTATTTGCTGTTGTTTTGAGATATTAATATGCTTAATGGTAAACTTGATGGTTTAGTAAAGTAAACACAATTAATGGTTGGTCTAGAAGCTTGAAACTATGCCACACTCAAATAACCAGTTGATAGGATAATGGTATATGACTTTGCTGATAGCAATTGTGATAGATTTTGTTACGCGCTACGGTCGGGGTAGACAACAGTGACTTATCACTGCCACGGACCCTCTTGGAGTGATTTCCATTATTCCTTGTGATATTATGATTTTATTTGGAATCTTTTAACTTGTGAGTTCTATGTTGCGGTTTTCTGGCACTTCCACCATCCATATTTGCTAGCCTCTTCGGTATTGTGCATTGCTCATTCTCACATTGAGAGTTGGTCCAAACTTCGCCATTACATCCAAACCCCATGGGAGAACTTTATTATTCTACACATAAGACAAAATTTATCTTCCTCAAAATAGCCACCATACCTACCTACCATGGCATTTCCATAGCCATGCCGAGATATATTGCCATACAACATCCATCATCATTATGTTACTTGTCATGCTTCATTGTTATTTTGCATACTGCTACACTGGCAGGAGAATTTAGTCTTATCTATCAGAGATATTTAAGTTTGCGTTATGAGAACTAAAAGTGCGTTGATTCATTGTAAAGTAGAGTGTTGCCCCTACCAGTGAGGTTATATATCAAAAAAATAAAAAAAGAGAAAAATCACAAAAGAGAAAAAGAAAAAAAGAAAGGAAGAGGCAAAAGAGAGAAAAATAAAGAGAGAGGGGGCAACACTACTATCATTTATTCCACACTTGTGATTTGTTTAGCATCATTACTTCCGTTTGGAGAGAGTTTTCATATTATGACTTGCATAACTAAGTGGGGAACTTACATTATAGAATTTGGCTTGTATATTCCAATGATGAGCCTCCTCAAAAGAGCTCTAGGTCTTCTTGAGCAAGCAGGTTGGATGCACCCCCACTAGTTCCATTGGAGAGCTTTCGTACACTTATAGCTCTATGTGCATCCGTTGTGTGGCAATCACTACTCCTTGCATAACTTTGATTATAAGACTTCCTCTTGTCTAATGATCACTTTCAGTTGTGTGAGACTTTCTTCCATTGACCTTCCAACCCCCCCCATAATGTTCTTTTAGCCATAACATCGTGGTGCTAGGGACCAATACAGAACACTTGCTTGTTTTAAGTGCACAATTATTTGAATGATTTTCCTATGTGCATATTGTTGTCACTTGACTTGGTCCTAACAGGGGTTGTTGTGAAAGTTTGATGCCTTGGATGATTATATTGTTGTTCTTGAAACTTAATTCATCTTTAATATACTTTGCACAGTGGATTGTCTTTTAGTATTGATTCATTGAAAGGTTTTACTTCGTTTTTCCTAATGGTTTATACATCACTTTTTGACATCAACTATAAACCACAACCTTTATTCATTTGATCCTAGTTTACATGCTTTACATTACTATGACGATCAAGTTTATGTTGGTAGCATGTCACCTCAGAAATTATTTGTTTTGTCGTTTACCTACTCGAGGACGAGTAGGAACTAAGCTTGGGGATGTTGAACGTATCCTTAATTTCTGACGTTCCATGTTGTTTTCATGTTGTTTCCCACATGTTTGCTATACACTTTATGTCATTTTTATCGATTTCCCGGGACTAACCTATTGACAAGATGCCACAGAGCCAGTTCCTGTTTTCTGCCGTTTTTAGTTTCAGAAAATATGTTCTGCAAATATTCTCGGAATTGGACGATTCAAAAGCCAGAAGTCTTAGAAGTCCTGGAGGGTCAAGGAAGTCCCGAAGAGACTCGGAGGGGGGCCACAGGGTGGCCACACCATAGGTTGGCGCGGTTCCCCTTGGCCGCGCCACCAGGTGGTTTGGGCCCCCTGGCAACCCCTCGGCATCGACCTTTCGCCTATATATGTCCCCCGGTGCATAAACCCTAGAAGAATCAACCTTTTCCACCAAAAACATCCGTAGTTCCGCTGCCATCGCTGACAAGTTCCGGGGGACAGAAATCTCTGTTTCGGCACCCTGCCGGGACGGGGAAGTGCCCCCGGAGCCATCTCCATCGACTCCACCGCCATCTTCATCGCCGTTGTTGTCTCCTATGTTGAGGAGGGAGTAGTTCTCCCCCGGGCTGAGGCTCTACCGGTAGCTATGTGTTTCATCTCCCTCTCCCATGGTGTGATCTTTATGTGATTGTGAGTTTTGTAATCTAGTTGAATTAGTAGATGTTACTCTTCATCTGTTATGCTACTCAAGTGGTTTTATTATCAGATCTCCGAAAACACTTTGATCACGGTGTAAAGGTGATAGTGTGTGTACCGTGTGGTTTAGCATGATATTTATATCTTGTGTTGGATGACCCTATGAAATTGTGGCATTTGTTTAGTACCTTCCAGGGCGCTCATAGTAACAACATGGGGTTAACTAGACATGGGAATACAAACTTTTGGAGTGCTGTTACAGCCCTGCGCATTGAATTGGTGTTTGTTATTCAACGAGAGAGTGGTTCGTTGTAGCATAGTGAAGAGAGATATTTATGCATTCAATTATTTTATCATTGTTAAGAGTGTTCACTAGTGAAAGTAGGATCCCTAGGCCTTGTTTCTAAGCATTGATACACCGTTTACAACCAGTTCTGCTACATGTTTGCTTGCTGCCATTTTAATTTCAGATCGCTATTATCACTTGTAATCATCCGTATTACTTGTATTTCACTCTCTCTTCGCCGAACTAGTGCACCTATACAACTGACAATTTTATTAGGTGTGTTGGGGACACAAGAGACTTGTTGTATCGTAATTGCACCTCTTCCTCCCTGAGTTCGATATACCTTGGGTAATCCACTTAAGGGAAACTTGCTGCTGTTCTACAAACCTCTGCACTTGGAGGCCCAACACTGCCTACAAGAATAGAAGCTTGCGTAGACTCAATCGCCTTTAGAGAAGTCCACTACATACATGCCGTTCTTGACATGCCCAACAAGGCTACTTTAAGAGTCGTCTCCCAAGTGACAATCACATTCTCTTTATTAAAGAACGAGGTAAAACCACAATTGGCAAGTTGAAGTACCGACATGAGATCGTAACCAAGGGACTCGACTAGGAGAACATTCTCAATTGATAAATCATTTGAGATAGCTACCTTTCCTCGTCCCAATACCTTTAGCTCGGAGTTATCACCAATAGTGACGCACTTGAGATGAGGTGAGGTGATGGAGGATTAAGATCACTCGTTGCGTCCTTGCTTCCGGTCATATGTTGGGATGCACCACTATCCACCATCCATTTCCCCGACCCGGAAGCACCTCCCTACAATAGATTAGTGTCTTGATTTAGGTACCCATCGTTGAATGAGCCCTCTTTTATTAGTAACAATGGTCTTTGGAACACAAATAGTCCAATGATAGTCATCACCATAATAAGTACCAACATTATTAGCATACACATGACCATCTCTAGATTTCATAAGAACATAAGATGGGTTATATTTGCCGGTAAAGTCATTATGAGTGGTGCTCCCCCTAGAGGTCTCACCACCCGCAATGGTGTTGGTCTCCTTCTCTTTGATCACCTCTCCCTCTTTCACAAAACTTACTTCTTGTGAGGAAGAGGTGACCTTCTTGTTGTACTTCTTGTACTTCTTCCTTGACTTAGCTACATAGCCAAGTCCCTCCTTTCCATTCTCGACTCTTTGAGGAATCATCTCATTGAGAGTCTTCTCACTTCTACAAGATTAGTTGCACCACAATAATTGCTAGGAAAATTATGAATGCTAGTAGATGAAGAGGACATGACTTGCTTATTTGATTGTTGAGATAGGAGATTGTCACAAGATTTGGTTAGCTTGTCATGAATTTCTTTAAGAGACATGAACTCCTTTTCTAGTTTTTCACCAGGAGCAACAAGTTCCTCGTGAGCAATTAATAGCTTCAACTCTTCATTTTAAAGTGTTTTAACAAGAGCAAGATATTGTTCATTATCCTTCCTAAGCTTAGAGACACTCATAGCAAAAGTCTCTTCAAGACTAGATAATTTTTTCCTCAAGAGAGGCTCTAATGGTACGCTCGTTTTCAAGAGCCTTTTCAAGCTCTTTATCATTGCAAGAGTGACCTCCATGGCTTTCCAAGGTCATGATAATTTCTTCCTTTTTCATCTACAAGAGAGTTTGCATCATCAAGTTGCCGCAAAAGTGCATTCACTTTCTCTTTAGTCTCATCTTTGAGGCTAGCTAACCAAATGCTTAGTTCCTTTGCCTCGCTATCCTCCTCACAAGCATTTTCAACACAATCCAATAATGAAGGAGGGTTAGTGACAATGGTTTTGGAGTTGGGAGAGCATACCGAAGTGGATTTTTCCATAAGACATGTAGGTCGGACAGCCGCAATCTCATTGGGGGATTCAAATAGAGAGATTGATGGAGATGAGGCGGTAGCTATGGCAACATGGGCTACACCTACCACTTCATCTTCTCCTTCATCTCTGGAGATATAGGTTTCCAACACCGCCCCTTCTTGAACATAAAGAGCCCTTGGCACTCTTCTAGCAAAGTTCTTGTTTTGTGGAGCCTTGGCCTTGTTTTTGCGAACAAGGTTTCCCTTATTTTCTTCTCTTGGCTCAAAAGGGCACTCCTTCACGAAATGGTTTGCACTTCCACAATTGTAGCATGTCCTTGGTCGCTCCCCCTTCTTCTTGTAGTTCTTGTTTCTAGGAGGTCTTGGAGAGCCGGCCTTGTGAGCTTCCCATCTCTTCCAATATCCGTGCATGGAAAGGGCAATGCACTTGTGAGCGCCGGTGTAAGTGTCCTCATAGTATTCCTCATCATCATCCTCCTCTTCAACTTCTTCAACTCGAGCAATTGCCTTTTACTTCAAGGCTAGATTGGGTGACTTTCCCATTCCTCTAGAGCGAGCGAGAGCATCATCCACACTCTTGTGTGATAGGGATATAGCGATGAACTCACTAAGAACACCAATGGAGTTGAGGGAATTGTAGTCCTCCCTTGTCCGTATGCTAGTGGAGAGGTTCTTCCTGAAGGGCGTAATTTCTTTGATGGTATTCCTCTTTATCCACTCATCGGAGATCTCTTCTTTTTCTAAGTCCCTCAATTGACTGGCAAGGGTGATAACTCTTCTATATAGCTCCTCGGGGGACTCATCCTCTTGCATAACCAATTTCTCGGACTTGTCAATGGATACATCATACTTGGATGATTGGATGCTAGCATTCCCTTGAAACAAAGTGTCAAGCTTGTCCCAAGCTTCCTTGGCGGTCTTGCAACCACGAATCTGAGTGAGATTCTCCCTTGGAAGAGCCTTTTGAATGATGACAAGGGCGGTCTTGTTGAGTTGAGATTCCACATCCTCCCTAGGGGTCAAGTTCCTTGGGTCATGGGGATGTAAACCATGGACCACACTCCTCCACAAGGCGGTGCACGAGCCGGAAATATGTGACTCAATTTCAAACTTCCAAGAAGAGAATTCATTAGTGTTAAGCATGGGAGGAAGTCCAACATTAAGAATGTGTGGCATTAAAACAATTGGATGGATGGAGTCACAATTTTGAGGTGGTGGAACTTTTGAGTTGGACCCCGAACCATTAGCCGTTTGGGACTTGGAGCCTCCGGAATTCTCCTTTGCCTTAACCTTTTATGCGGCTTTCGCCTTAGCTTTGGCAATGTTATCTTCGATTTTGGTATTGTCCGGAATAGTTTCCTCTTCCAAACCTTCCTCATCGAAGACATGGGGAGAATTCACGTGCCCCTTAGGTTTACCCATCATGTTTTCCAACATCCTCTTGATGGAGGAAACCTCCGAACCAACACTAGAGCTAACCTTGGACAATTGGGTTTGAATGGTTACAACCGTTGTCTCTAAGTTAGCTATAGTCTTGGCCATTTTGGAGAGAGGCTCTGATACCAATTGAAAGTACACTATGGTCAACTAGAGGGGGGAGGGTGAATAGGTGATCTATAAATTTTAAACCTTTTTTACTTTTAGATGGGCTTTAGCAAGTAAACAACTTGGTTATCAAGATGTGAAACTAGGTAGACACCCTATGTGATAAGAAACAAGTATGCAACGGAAGTAATAAGAAAGTCACAAGATAACCACAAGTGTAAACACGGAGACAAGGATATGTTTCCCATAGTTCGTTCTTAAAAGAAGTACGTATACATTAGATAGTTGGGGAGCCACCTAGGCGCTCCTCAATAGCATGGTTGTGCACACCTTGTTCTCCTTGAGATTCTCCGGTGAGGGAGATTCTCGTTTCCACTATGAGGTCAACTTGAAGGCGTTGACCAAACCTTTACAAGTGGTTGAGGCTACTCCACAAGTGAGATGGAGGCTATCAACGATCCGAAACTTCTTGCTATAAGGTGGAAGCTACAATAACTAGGGTTTCTCCAGGATGACAAGGCAACCATGAGATTTACAAGATCCCTAGAGATATGGTATGGGAAAACAATTTATGCTTGGTAGAAGTGTAGATCTAGGCCTCCTCCATCAGATCCTTGAAGGGCATTGAGTTTGGTTGGAGGACGAGGAGGCAGATCTAGGCGTTTTGAGCTCTCGAACAATGGAGGAGAGAGAGGAATGGACGAACTAGCTGTCTAGAGGAAAAAGACAGCTATTTATAGCCTCCTCCAAAATCTAGCCGTTGCTCCCTTCCAGGGCGGAATATTCCGGTATTAGTACCGGAAATTTCTGGGGTAGCTGGGCCGGAAATTTGAAATGTCCGAGGGGCGGATTATTGAATAATCCGGCGGCTGGAATATTCCGGCCAAATTTCCGCCCCATATCTGAGAGCGGGCAACAACGACTTGTCCAAATTTCTGCTAAGGACCGGAGGCCGAAAATTTGCCCCGGAATATTCCCTACAAATTTCCGCCCCTACATTTAAGAGCGGGAAGCTGAGACGCATCCAAATTCTGCTAAGGACCAGAGGCCGGAAATTTACCCCGGAATATTCCGGGCAAATTTCCGCCCCTGCATCTGAGAGCGGGCAGTTGGATGCTCAGGACTTCACCATTCGAGCCTCGAGTAGGCCGGAATATTCCGGGGATGAGGATGGAATTTCCGCCCTTGAACCACCAGAATTTCCCGGCTAGTACACTTAATAATCCGACGGCAGATATTGGCTCATCTCAGAAATTTCTTTGTGAATCTTCTCGAAGATATTATTGTTGATCAAGATAGATATTATGAGGCCAGCTGTGAACACTTAAACCACAAGGTTAGTAGACATTCCCATGTTGTTATCATCACCAAAATCATTAGAGGAGACGTGAGCTTTCAGGCGGATCGGGTGGACCAGGAGCTGGAGCAGCACCCTCCGGTGTGGCCTGACCAGGTCATGGCGTACAACTCGTTCATCACATGGCTCAACGGGGATGCGTCCCGCCGGGTCAGGTCGGGGTTCGTGGAGGCAAAGGCAGCCACCATTCGGACTTCCCTCGAGACCGCCCAGAGGGAGGAATACATACATACCCTCATGGTCACCGAGCGGCAAATTTACGAGCAGCTCCACGCCAACACGGCCTCCGACGAGCAGCAGACACTCATCGTGTAGACGGAGGAAGATGATGCCTCTTTGTTGGC
Organism: Alopecurus myosuroides; assembly: GCA_028641055.1. NCBI lineage: Eukaryota > Viridiplantae > Streptophyta > Magnoliopsida > Poales > Poaceae > Alopecurus > Alopecurus myosuroides. The sequence continues at coordinate 208,727,667 of CM054057.1, read as the reverse complement.
CGCCAGCAAGCTGCCCACGAGAAGATCAACGCGGCGCGGGCGGCGCAGCACGGGAGGCTGCCTATAATGAAGTGGCGAACTCCCAATGCGTTCGGGCCAATGACGCCTTCCGTTGAGCCGTCGAAGCTTGGGAGATGGACGCAGAGACAACCCGGTCGCAGATACTGCGCCGCACGAAGGAATCCGCGAGGCGCACCAAGAGGCGCCTCCAGTCGCTCTCGGAGAAGGCGGAGGCGCACCGGGTGGGGGTGCTAGCCATGGTAGAGCAGTGCAGAGTGTCTCTATTGGGAAACTATTCGCAGATGGGAGGTCGTTCGCCCGCCTCCCCGTTGTACAATGTTGAGCCGGCGGCCAACGACGACGAGGTTGGCCCCTCCAACATGGTGGTTAGCGACGACGAGGTAGACCCGAGCGGCGTCTAGGATAGTAGGTCTACTTTAAATTTCCCTCTTTCTCATGAGTTTCAATTAAAATGGAATGTAGTTTATGTTTGTGTTCAACGTAATGCAATGTATAGTTTATATTTGTGTTTGTGTTTGTGTTCAAGATTGATGCAATGTGTTTGTGAAAATGCATATAAATTTTAGTGTTATTTTTAGGAGGCGACACCCACTAAACCCACGGACATATGTTAGTCGTTTTCGAAAAAGGACACAATTGGAGGGTGCGGAACACAAATTAAATGGGTGCTGATGGAGGTGATCTCACCCGTTCATTGCATTCGGGACTAGTTTCCACTTGGACGTCCTTGTACAGGACGATCACGTCTAGATTAAGCACACTAGATTACGCACTCTGTTTCTAGCTATCGGTAACGCGCGTCTTAGATAGCATCTCCAACATATGGCCAAATCATCACACACTAAAATGGATTACAACGCCGATTTTAGCGTGCCGTGGCCAATATCAGTTTTTCAAATACACAAATAATGATGCGTCTTCTAGATTTGGCCGTGCGCACAAGCCGACGCCCCGAGTTTGCTGCGCAGGATAGTGCCTTTTAGCGCATATGCGCTAATTTTTTATGCACGCATTGTTTTAGAACGGCTGCTGGAGCGCCGAAAACAGTCTCCGGCGCGCTAAAACCCCGCACGGATGCGTTTTAGCGCGTCTGATCCTCCAATACAGGAAATATTCCGTGAGGGGAGCACATAAACAATCAGGTATTTTCTAAAAAAAAGAAGGCAATTTTTTTGCCTATTTCAATGATTAAGGAGTTTACGATTTACAACACATAACATGCCACACAAGGCTCAAATAACTTCCTAAGAAATTCTGTATCGTTACATCCCTATCTGCTTAATAAACATCTCAGCCTCTACACCTGAGGCGTGTTTGGTAGGCTGCATCCATTTCGTGGCTGCGTGGGGGCATGCTCAACTCGGCTGACCGACTGAGATTTCTGGCCATGCGTGTTGTGCTATTTGTTTGTTTGGCTGCATCAGAGAACATGGTCCGAAGTAACACTTCATTTGGTAGACTGCTGTGGGTGTGTAGCAACGATATCATGTTGTTTGGTTGCGTTCTCTGATGCACTGGCAGCAGATGTCCTCACCACTTTCAAAATTGGTGAGCTTACCAGCACACAAGCCATAGCAAGAGCATACTAAGCAGCAACAACAAACAGAACAACACAACATAAGATAATAGCATACACCTCAATTAACACATAATATATAAGTACTTAGGCCAGAGGTAGACACCCCTAGCACAGAAGCAACGGGTTTAACTTATAACCCACTAGGATTAGAATTCATCAGGTGCAATCTGTGCACCTGGTTAGTACTTACGCCATGGGTATACACCCCTGGCAACAAAATCAGTAGGGGCATCCAATATACTGCCTGTACAACCGTAGTTCACCTTCATCATCATCATCAATAGCGCTGGTGGACGTCGCAGAAGAAGACGTGCTGGGTGGAATTCATGAACTTGAACAGTTTCAGTACGAGGAGATCGCCAGTTTTGAGCGTGCTAGACTTGGCGAAATCCTCCTAGACCTGGAACATAACGAGGTGATCATCGAAGCACCTCATATGGACGTAGAAGTCGCATCACTTGGTGGTGCGAATGGGAATGTAGAGCTTCGGCTCGGTATCACCATTGTTTTCTAGGTTGTTCTTGTATTTCTCCCGTTTCAGCTTTTTCACGAGGAGGGGGGCGATCGCCGTGGGGATGATAAAGGCCTGCATCTCTATGAATGTGACCTCCACGCTGAAGCGACGGGGCACTGACTCCGCTGCCTTCTTTCCAAGCCGAGGTTTACGCCCAATGTGAGGCTTCACCTTGCTTAGCTCCTTGTCCTTCATGACCACGACCAACGCCGGGACAAGAGGCTTGCTGCGCACGTGGGATTCGTTGCAGAAGACGCAATCCCTCAGATGGTCAGGTGGCTCTCCCTAGAGAATGCATAACTCCTCCCAGGTCTGTGACAAATGTACAAGAAATGTGAGGATGCAAATGTCAGAAGCAATGATCTGATGCATTTGTGACAAGCAATGTGAGGATGCAAATGATCATGCATTTGTGACAAGCAATGTGATGACAAGGAAATGATGTGCATTTGTGAGAAGCAATGTGATGACGAGCAAATAATGTGCATATGTGACAAGCAATGTGAAGCAATTGATCATGCATTTGGGACAAGAAAATGGAGAATGATGCAGTTCTGACAAGCAATGTGATGACAAACAATTGATCATGCATTTGGGACAAGCAAATGGACGATGATGACAGGCAATTGATGTTCAATTGCCCAAACGGGTATTCTCAATTGGTCAATGCCTAATTCAGAATGCCCAAACAACAATGCCGAATTGAGCATTGCTAGATCTACGTGCTACCCAACTAGAAAACACTAATCGTACGCAGCATGAGGAGTTCATTGGAATCTTATCATGGTTTTTCCGTCTGATGGAGGAGACACTATAAGAAAGATGACATTTAGTCACCATGCAATCGTCACCAAGCAGTTTAGTGGCTATATGTGTAACAGTTGTCATCCATAACCTAATAGTTTGGTTATTATTGCTCCATTAAACCTTTAGTTACCAATAGTAACCAATAAATTCAATGTTGATTACTAAATACATTCAGTAACCACATTTTAGCAACCACGTAGAAACCAAGAATGTTGGTGACAATAAATAATTAGCAACCAATAGCTGATTTCTAGTAACCAATTATCTTGGTGACTAAAGGTCTATTCTCTCGTAGTGGAGGGTCCAGCTTCATCGCGTGGACGCGAGCTTGAAGATCTATCAGCATGGACTGGAGGCGACCACGAAGATACAGAGCCGTCTGCTACATATCCCGCCAGTGGATACATATTCACCATCGGAGGATGCGCCGACAAGGGGCCGAAGCCCGGCGGGTGCGGCAGCGGCGGGCTAGTGGCGACGCAAATGCGCGGTCGGTCGCCATAAGCGCAGCCACCTGACAGCGCTCCGCCTCCGCCTTCCTCCTCCGTGCGTCCATCGCCTCCGCGGTAGGCCGATGCGAGATTGGCGATGGACGATTGAGATGGGGGAGTTTGCGGCGTCGATTTGCGCCGGCGCGCTGGTCTTGTGCGCCTTCTCGAACTCTGCGACGGCACATGTGGTCGACGCCGAGAACCGGTGCCCGTATTTCTTGCACCACAGGTCGTGGTCTAACGGTGGAGGAGGAGAAGCGGCGGACATCAGGATTTTCTCCCGGGAGCGGTGAGAACGAGGAGTTGATGAGACGTGAGAGTGAACTGGGCGGTGTTACCAGTGTGAAGAGAGAGTGTGGGGAGTTATTCGCGTCTCCCGCGATTCTCTACGCGTACACGCGGCCGACGGTTTTTAGCCACGCTGCGGTCGACTCGGCCCGACTCCAGAAAACGACCGAATCGGCCTTTTCTAGCGAGTCTGGCCGAGGGTGCTTTAAGGTTCGTGCGAGCCACATTTTCATCTACACGGAACCAAACACGCTCTTGGGGACGACTTCGCCGGCGAGGCAACCGTTTCAGGACGATGCCTGAAAGGCGCACTCCAGACAGGCAAAAATAAAGGATGCAACAACATATAACTCCTTGAAAGCTCCATGTCTATTCCCAAACTTTTTCCAGGCATAACTGAAATGCCCTGCAGAATGACGTTTAGGATGCAGCGAGGACGTTCTTTTGCAGATGTCGTGACAGCAGAAGGCGTTGAGTTGAACCTGTGGTGCGTTCTCAAGCTGCCAGGTTTGAGCGAGCTGCAGCTGGTCTTCGCAGCCGTTGGTGAGTGGTGACGCTTTGTTTTTTGTATTTTAAAGAAGGCAAAAGGATTATCTTAATTTATTAAATAAGGAGTTGGGACAAGGTTTTTAGACTGCAAAGGATCCCACGCAACAACAAAAGTTCCCACGCTGGTGGAGAACAGGTCATTAACACCGGTTTGTAAGGGCCTTTGGACCCGGATACAAATCTGGTGCTACGTATCCGGGACTAAAGGCCCCCCCCCTTTAGAACCGGTCTGTCACCAACCGGTGCTAAAGGCCTCCACGTGGGCGCCGAAGAGCGCGCGCAGGCGGAGGACCTTTAGAACCGGTTGGTAACACCAACTGGTCCTAAAGATTTTTTTTTCTTTTTTTTTTTCCTTTTCTTTTCAGGGTTTCCGATTCCGTATTTAGGGTTTAGGGTTTAGGGCGTGTTCCGTATTTTCAGAGTTTCCGTTTAGTCTTTCCGATTCCGTGTGTCCGTGTTTCGTTTTTTACGAACACGGAATCGGAAACACGTAATCGGAAATACGTATCCGGAAACACCGATTCCGTGTTTGCGGTTAAGTGTTTCCGATTCCGTGTTTGCGGTTAAATGTTGATGCACCAAATAAAAGTACATATATATACATATAACACGAAGTACTCGACCGAGCATTACATAATCTGAAGTTCGTTTTCAATAGCTGTATACTTGCATAGAGAAGGGAGCTGGCTATTGGTTCATAGGATGGAAAAATTCTCCGCCTTCATCTATGACTTGCGTGAGGAGAAATCCTGCCAATTCCTCTGCAACTGCCTTGCAACGTTGGATTGGTTTGAGCATCGCCCGCTTTCGTTGCATCTTTAAAAGAAGTAGATGAAAACAATTAAGTTATGAACAAAACTAAACATAATTGATGGCAACATAAATAAAGTTGTGAAGATCCGGTTACGTACCTCTAGATTTCTGGAAGTACAGGATTTCTCATTGATAATCCTGTGAATGAACTCGCAAACGTAGTATCCACAATAATCAGTTCCCTGTGGTTGTTGCAGGACTTTCTATATACGAGAACATAATTCAGTCAAATTAATAATAATCAAGAGAATGGTAATGGTATTGAAACCAGGGTACGTAGTACTACTTACTTTGTTTATCTGAAAGTGGAGCTTGTCTGCCCATGTACCGGGTTCTTCCTTGATGAACATTTGCCAAACCCTGGCGGACAAAAGAAAAATGAAAACAAGAGTTAATTATTACTTACTTGATATCAGGAAATGAACTAAAAAGAGGCCGACGAACGAAAAATGCCGATATATATACCTTTGAAGCATCTGACGTGCGCTCTTCCATGTGTCAGCGTCCCAGGTTAACGAGTCCCAGACTTCAACTTGTCCTTGATCGATTCTAATGATGAACAATATGAAGTGGGACCTGCGCACGTGTACACACGCAGTCATGCATATTCATCAATTACACTTAACATCAGGTAAGCAAAATGGAATGTCTACAAGACAGTAACACTCACTTGAATCCGTAGGGCCAAAGTATTTCTTTTTTGGTACTTTGTCGCTTCAAAAACCTTAGCAAATCATCCGGTGTATCCTTGTTGAAATTTTCTATTATGTCTTGATGATACGAATACGGGTCAATGAACCCAAAGTCCCAGATTCCTGCCAGCCTGCATTCACGAATCTTCATTCTGCATAGTACAAAAAGAATGTCGTGAGTGATAATTATACGGGCAATGAACGCGAGCTTAACTAAATAATTAAATTACACAAATAAATCACTTACAAACAGTAGCAGCTGAGGATAGACTTGTCGAGGGCACGTTGATTGTACATTTGGAAAAAATCATCGAACCCAAGCTCCACACCGTACTCTCCGAAGTAGTGTTGATCCTGAACTTGAGCCATGATACAGTCTCTCTTTTGCCTTGCGGCCTCCAAGTACCAATCATATAAATTCCGTAGTTGGGTTGTTAGAGAAGTAGGATTTTCGACCAGAGGGTGCTCGGGCTTGTATTTATATACCACATCGGCAATAGCGTAACCCACGTCGCCCATGCGTGGATCGGACACTGAAGCCTGGTCAGATAACACCTTGAGCGGGGCAATTGACCGTGTTTCTTGTTGTCCGAGCTGGGGAACTTGTTTCCCGCATTTCGTCTGCTCCGCCTGCTTCATCTGTGCGGTGTGCATCTTTTCAATGTACCGTTCATAGTCTGAAAGGAGCGGCGGTGGCGGCGGTGCAGGATAATATAAGTTGTCGATGGTGCGCTCAATTTGCCACTTTGGGATGTTCTTCAGAGTTTCCTTCCAGATGTCTGGAGGGGGCTTCAGGGGAAACCGTGCGAACCATGCTTTGTTTTTGGCTTTCACGGCCTCGTCTAGTTCCTCCGGAGTCATCAGGCCTGGTAATTTCGGGGGAGTCTCGACTTTCTTGTGTTTCCTTGGTCTCTTCTTGGGAGGAGTCCTGTTTCTTTTGAACTGCAGCTTTCGCTTTGCCGTACCCGTAGTGGGCGCATCCGTCGGCTCACGGGAGTGCACGGGCGATGGACCCTCGGCCTCGGGCTCCCAATCTTCGTTGTGGGGTGGACTTGGAGGTCGTGCATTCTCTGTACGAAAGGGAAAAAACTATTAAAAATAGGCTTACATGTGGTGCAACATTCAGTAATTGATGGAGGTGGTGCATTTGTACCTGGAGGAGTCGGTGGCCATGGCGCCGCGTTAGGAAACACGATGTGTTTCTTATTCCACAAGATGATACCAAGCTCCATTTCTCCTAGTGTCTTCTCGCCTTCACCTCCAGGAATATGGAGCTCAATTGAATGGCATCCCGGCGTAATTGTTGACAACCCGACACGAGCATGGGATGCTGGAATCTGACCACCATGGTAGGTTGCTCCAGATTGATTCGGTAAAGCATAGCCTGACGTCACCCTGAAGGATATTTTCCCCATTGGCATATGTATCTCACAATTTGTCTTCTCCGTGATATCATCCACGGGGTAGTGAGGCGCCGACGGTTTGACTGCACGACCGTCTTCTAGCTGCAGCTGCGTGGAACCCACGCGGCTTCTATGCTGAGATGGGACGGCATCTGCTACAGGATCGTCTTCTATTTGCAGCTGATCAGGTGCAGGACGATGTTCTACCTCCTCTTCAGTGTCAGGTACAGGGTATCCCCCTTTCTCCAAGAGAAACGCCACCTTCTCTTCTAATGTCGATATCCGTTCCAGCGCCTTCTTCTTGCTTCTACCACGGCTTCTGTAAGTGCCAATGTCCGCTGTGTCGCACCCGGACTTCTAGAGGATACTCACAGCCCGCTAAACAGTAGATAATTGGCTTACGGGGCTTACCGGCACCCACATCTCAATATGAGTAGGCCAACACGTAAACGTGTGACAACCAACCTCTACTATTCATCGTCTACGTAAACCATCCCATAGAAATCCGACTATTTCCATTGACGTACTTCATAACATACACACATGCTACGTCAACGGCATTTGAACAAGTGATATCACAACAAATCTCTAAGACACAAAGAAATAGAAATAAGTGGCAAATAGCTCTCACTAGAGCAGAGATAGCAAATACAATCATCCAGAGGACACATGTCCCAACAAGTCATCATTACATCACGGCGGAAGCATTCAAAGTGTCTGAGTACAGACAAGATCCAAATAGGCCTAAGAGGTCGGAAACGAAAAGACGGGGCCCATCCATGATGTCTCGGATCCTGCCCGGGTCCGCTATCTACTCGTCAGCAGCCTCGTCATACTCCACGTAGTAGCCACCATGGGGATCCTCGGAAACGTAGTCTGCAGAACACGCAGCCCCAAAGGGGTCAGTACAGACGAGTACTGGCAAGCAAGACGCACAAGATACCAAAGTGTACCCGGCAACACCAAGTACAAATGCTTTGGGTTCAACGGAAGATAGGTGATACAAAAGTGCGGCAGCAGGCTGCCTAACCAACTACAGAGACACGCTACAACATCCGGCTACAAGAAAGGGATAAGATAGCGTATCGGAACCAACTATCACTAACCTCAAACAAACCCATCCTGGATCTCGCCCCTTATCCAAAGAAGCAATCCGAGGATAACTCACACAGTTGGATTAGTGAAGGTTCAAGTTATTGAGTCAATAATTCTATTACTAGTCAACTTATTTTTGATTAGGTGTAAGTTGTCTAATCCTTGTTAGCCAGCCCTATCACCAAGTCATCCATAACCGCGGACAACACGGCTTCTCGAGAAGATTTAACCCTGCAGGGATGCACCAATTTGTCCGTACACGTAAGAATATCCCGCCAGACGGGGATCAAACCCACCAAGCGAGACACTCAACACAACCCAACTCTTCTTCGCATCAAGCCCAAAGAACCCCGTGCAGTTGAGCGCACGGCTAATCAAGCCCGACGAAGAAAAGGGGACCCTCATAACACTCTAAGAACGTGTCTCCCTAAATGCCGACTACAAAAGTTACCACCCTGGCCTCGGGTTCGCACCTGCATATGCATGCGGCAAATGGAAAACCCGAACTAAATGAGGCGATTTGGATGAGATGCGAATAGAATAAAAGTTGAGGGGGGCGCCCATACACGCTTCCCACATGCGGTTAGCGCGCTCATCATGGATCTAGAGGACAAGAACTTTTCCTGAGTTCGACACTAGCAGGCCTCAAAACCATACCCGGCCTCCTGCCGGTGCCTTATCATCAAATTAGCATTACCTCATACATTAACAGGTTGTTGTTTAAACATCGAGCCCCAGAACATAATAATTAAGGTAACAGAAATAACGGACATCAGACTCGAGCATAAACAACCCTAAGCATGCTAGTAAGACACGGGCAACAAGCAACGGGGTTTTAGGTGTGGAGGATAGGCTATATCAGGGTTACAGGATAACATGTGATAGGATCGGAACACAAGCAACGAATCTTAAGGCTAGCAGGATAGACAACGGAAAGTATCGATATCCAGTGTGGAAAGGACACAATGGTTCATGTGAGTGAATACTTGCCTGCAAACTCAGTAGCCTGGTACTGGGCTAACTCCTCTGAAGTAGTGTCGTAAACCTCGTCTGTCTCAACGTCGTCGTCTATTCGAGAAGAAGCAAACAAACAACGCATAGAGACAAACAATCAATAACATGGCATAATGCACAATCATGGGATGATGCATGGCAATTTAATTGATGCATCAAGATAAGCTAGTTGACATGGTAACATAATTAAATTGACCCATATGCAATTTGTATTGCATATGGAAAGCCCATGAACTAAGGTTGGATTACATGATCTACAAATAACCATCATGTGAAAGTTGATTAGAATGATGCATGGATGAGGAAAACAATGAGAAAACAACAATAGCTTCAATTTGAAAAGGTGTTTACCAAGTTTGGAAATTTATTTATTAAGTTATTAAATTTGGCTTCTTAAATGAGTTACACAAGCATTTGTTGTTTTCACCAATTTTAATTGTTCCAAATAGATAACAAAATTCATATTTGGAAGGAACACAAAATTTTAGGTGGAATACATATTTCATTTGTTGACAATGGATTTAAAATGAATTAATTATGAATTAAACAAGTTTAAACAAGGTTTAAATGAATTTAATTCAAGTATGAAATTATTTGAATTTTTTTATTTGTTCAAAACATTATATGGAATTCATATTTGAAAAGATTATATTTTTCTGGTTTGAAAACATATTTCATTTGTTCAAAAAGGATTCAGTTTGACCAAGTTATTAATTTAGCAATTTTAAATGATTTAAACAAGATTTAAATTATTTACCCAATTTTAATTATTCAAAACAGGAAACAAATTTTATATTTGGAAAGCTTGTTCAATTTTGCATGGAAAACATATTTTACATGTGCCATTTGAATTAAATTTGAATTAGTTATGAATTTGACCAAATTTGAAATAATAGTTTGAATTTGAAATTTTGAAACCATTTGAAATGTTCAAAACAGTAAACAGATGATTTAAACAGGTAGAGAATTAAATTGGGTATGGAAAACATATTTTATTTATTCAATTTGGATTTGAAATGCAAAAGTTATTTGAATTTGAATTATAGGGTTATTCTGTGATTTTAAAAAGTTCAGATTTGGACCAGGGGCTTGGATGCGAAAAAGAAGTTTCAGAAATGGCCCCTGGGATTTCTTCTACGCGGGGCAGAGCAGCCCTGGGTCACTGGCCTGTGGGCCAGCGCCCAACTGGCGCTGCGTGGCGTGCGTGTGTGTGCCTGCGTGGCATCCACGGCCAATGGCAGGTGGGCCCTGCGTGCATGCGTGGCAAGGGAGCAAAAAGATGGTTTTATTCCGCGCTGCGGGGGATCGAACCCGCGCCCTCGCGCTGCGCACCGTTGGATCTAGCCACTGCGGTGCGGATCGAATCGTGACAGAGGAGGATCGCGCGGGGTTTTGAGGTGGGCTTCGTTGTTTTAACTGAAACTGACAGAAAGTTTCAGTCTTTCTGAACCTGTTGACAGTGGCAGAGCGGTGGACGCCGGCGACGAGCGCCGCGGTGCTGCTGCGTGTGCGTGTGTGCAAGGGATGCGTGCGGGTGATACGAAGATGCCGAGAGGGAAAGAACGAGGGGAGGTGCTCAACGGGGAGAGGAAGGAGGAGCAGGGCGGGCTCGGTGAGGTGGCGGTGGCCGGCGACGTGGACGGAGATGGCGGCGGCGATCCGAGGCCTCCCAGGCACCACTGTGTTGTCGAGGAGGAAGACGGAGGCACGGGGAAGCGATTCCCGCGCTCAGCCTGCGCGGAGGAGCGCCATGGCGACGGCGATCGCCGGTTGCTGCCGCGGTGGTGTGCGGTGGTTCAGAACAGGGAGAAGTAGAGGAGGGAGGAGGAAGAAAAACGGCGGCGCGGTGATGGAGAAAGGAGGAGGGAAGCTAGGGCAGCAAGGAGGAGCCCTCGGGCGAGGTTTTAAGGAGGAGGAGGCGCTCTGCTGGCCGTCCCATCCTCTGCCTGTTCGACGTGGACATCCTCGATGTCCAGCCGTACAGAGGTAGGGGATGGGGAGAAGGTGGGCTGGGCCTGGGGGGTGTGGTGGGCTCAGCCCACTTGGCTCGCCTGTCCTCTCCCCTCTTTTTTTGTTTTTTTTTGTTTTCTGTTTCTGTTTTTTTTTTGTTCACCTTTTCTTTTTTGTAGGAAAGAAAAGAGAAAAGGAAATAGGATTTGGTGCTTATTTTTGCAATAATTTTTTATTGAATTACCAAAAAGTAAGATTCAAAAGTATGTGGGCTTATTTCCAAAAATTTGAAATTGCCAAATGATTTGAAATTGTGATTTAAAATTTAAATAGGGTTTTGGGGTTTGAAAAATTATGGGGATAATTTGTATAATTTATTTATTACAAAAGCCTAGTTGTGCAACTTTCTGTTTTCCAAATTTTAAGTTTTGTTGCTGTTTGTAAATTCAAATGAATTTGAGTGAATTTGGTATTAATTGAATTATTGAAAAGAAGCAAGTTAATAGTTTGAACTTTCAAGTTTAATGGAAATAAATGAATGTTTTGATTTGAATGTTTCATTTGAAAAATTGTAACAGACCAAGTGTGAAACAAAGGTTTGAAATTTGATTTGAAAATCAAATGGAAAAACAAGTGCAATGCTTATGATGACATGATGCAAAACAGAAATTAACAAGGAGCAAACATTCTAATGGTGTTTTTTCATACTTGGGATGTTACACGCTGGAAACCCTTGGCTCCACGGGGTAGTGGATCCAAAGCCTCGTGTTCGTCCCCACTTTTCGGGATTCCCGAGTGCCTTCGTCAGCTCGTCGTTCTCTCTATCGGGAACAAAAGTTCCTTTTCGAACAGCTTCTATTGCCTTCTCTAGTTCTGCTACGACTTTTGTTATTTTTTCCGACCATGGTCCCTGAGCAACAATCATCCCAGTCTCAGCGTCCAACGTTGCCCCATGCGCGAACAACCAGAACTTGGACCTATCGGGCCAGTCATGTGTCTGTGGAATGATACCTCTTTTCAGAAGCGCATCTTCATAGCGTCGCCACCTAGGCAGGGCAGTCATGTAGCCACCTGACCCCAAAATATGGTGATATTTCTTCTTCTTCGCATTCTCCTTATTTGTGGCTGATCGGGATGCAAAGACACCCGATTTCTTGTACGCCTTAAAATCATCCCAAGCGTCTCTTATCTTCACTAGGTGCCCAGTGAAAACTGGATCTTCGTCCTTATATTTCTTCCACAGGTCTTTCTTCCACCTCTGGAATTGTGTGGCCATCTTCTTCAAAGCCCACTCCTCGACTTTCTTCTTCTTATCTTTCGCTACGCTGAAATTTAGCCATACCGTGTCGCAAAGAATTTTTTTCAATCTTTCATCGACATAAGTAGCTCCAACGTTGGCGCCGGTCTTCGGCTTATTCCATTCTATTAAGTTGATCGGGACCAGGTCTCTTACAACAACTCCGCACTGATTTACGAATTTGCGATAAGTTTCTGGGGGCTCCAGTGGTTTTCCATCAGCAGCAATTGTATCGATCGGGAACCTTGCGGTATCTTTCAACCTTGCGGCCGGGCCTCGTTTCGACTTTGTCTCAGTACTTGCGCTAGCTGTTCCGGAGGGCGCCTAAACGGGAAAATAATGATTCGTTAGTAAGTGCAATACAAATTAATTGTTGCGTCAACAGTGACTTGAGATATACATTGGCAGAGTTTGTTCTGGAGGGCACTTCTTCATCCTCGACGTTGTCGTCGTCATCATCTACTACATCTTCTATATTCTCAGCTCCGTCACCGGAGTCGTTCAAAAATTGATTGCTAAACGCCTGTCCACCGTCGTGATCACGATATATGGCCGTTGCATCATCAAAAATCATCTGGCAAATGAATCTTTCCTTCTCCGCCTCACCCATTCCCGCGAGCTGATCGGCGAGCGGATCATGTGCAGGTTCTTGGGGATCCATAGCTCGACACCTGCTAGTAAAATTTACAAAATGAAGAACACTTAGCGAAATTATTTCATCGGACACTTAGCAAAATTATTTCATCGGACATATTAATGAAATATTTAAACGTATGATAATACACACCAAGAGTTACATAGCTCGGGTTAATTTTTTTAACCCTAATACATCACGATCGGATAATATCACTTATACATAGTCTCGTGACATCTCTCAAAATAATTAACTCCGACCGGGTCCTAAGCCGCGGGGTGCTGAGTCACGGGTGCTACGCATCCATAGATAAAGAACCCTCATAGGGTCATAGCTCACGTGGTAAGGAACCCTCCGAATAATCGACCAAATGTTGCTATACTGCCTATCGAGCAAGTACATGTAGCGACGGACGTGCTCGTCCTCCTCCCTGATACGCTGTTGTACCACCTCCTCAGGGGCCGGCTCTCTCCGCACCGAGCGTGGCCCACGCGATGGCCACCAAAGAATATCCGGGTCGACCACGTCACCCGGATTTCTCACCAAGCCGCATGCCCCGGTACTAAGGAGCTCCCAGTGCCAGCCTGGCGGGGCCCAGTCCCGGACATCGCCCGGCGGGTCCAACATAGACATGAACTAAAAACAAGCCCGGACTAAGTAAATATTCCGTAATTAAGTAAATACCTTAGTGTTTCTAACTTAGTAAAAAATAGTAAATTGAGAAATATGACAGAAATAAGATGAAAGTTAAACAGGAACAAGATGGTAACTTAGTGAAATTTTTTAACTTATTGAAATTATTCTAACTTTCTGAAATTTTATAACACTAACTTAGTGAATTTTTCTAAGACACTAACTTAGTGAAATTTTTCTAACTTAGTGAAATTTTCTAACACTAACTTAGTGAACTTTTCTAACACTAACTTAGTGAAATTTTCTAAAAATTCTTTAGTGAAATTCCTAAGTTCATATTACTAAGTAAAATTCTTAAGTAAAAATTCCTAAGTAGAAATTCCTAACACTAAAGATTCCTAAGTAGAAATTCCTAACACTATTTTTTTTCTAAAAATTCCTAACTTCTAACACTAAATTCTAACACTAAAAAAATTCTTACACTAAATTATAACTCTAAAAATTTCTAACACTAAATTCTAACACAAAAATTCTAACACTAAACAAAATTGTAAAAACAAATTAAAGCACTAAAAAAATCATTCTCTGTTTTCCTTACCTACGGAGGGCGACGGGGCGACGGCGAGGAGCGAGAGGCGACGGCGAGGGTCCACAGGGGCGACGGCGCGGCGCGCGGTGGGGAGGCAGAGGCCGTGGCGGCGCCGGGGCCGCGTGTGGGCGGCGACGGGGCGGAGGCGGACGGCGACGGCGACGGAGGCGGGGCCGCGGTGGGGAGGCGCGCGCGGCCTCGGGTCGGTGGTGGGAGGCAGAGGGAAGCGGCGCGAAGTCGGGGCGCGCCCGGGGCGGCGAGGCGGACGGCGACGAGCAGATGACAGCGAGGCGGACGGCGACGCGCGGCCGGAGCAGGGCTTCGCCGTAGAAGAAAAGAGGACGCGCGCGAATGAAAATGAAGTGAAAATTTTGCGAAGTGTTTGATAACTTCCCCTGTACAGACCTTTAGCACCGGTTTGTGTTAACAACAACACAAACCGGTGCTAAAACCCATTTCGCACCGGTTGTTCACACAAACCGGTGCTAAAGGGTCTGTACAGGGTCCACTTTCAGACTGCGCGCCCCCTGTACAGACCTTTAGCACCGGTTTGTGTTAACAACCGGTGCGAAAGGGCTTTAGCACCGGTTGTTAACACAAACTGGTGCTAAAGGTATGTACAGGGGTCACTTTTTCTTTTTTCTTTTTTCCTTTTTTGTTTCTTCTTTTATTTTTCTTCTTTTATTTCCCTTTTCTGTTTTCTTTTACACTTATTTCCTGTTTCTTCTTTCATTTTTCTTTTTTGTTTTCTTTTACATTTATTTATAAAATCAAAGTAGACTCAAAAAATTGTAAAATCAAATATTTATAAAAACATATTTATATTTTCTCATATTTTGTGTAAAAATTGTCTAAATGTCTTTTAAAACAATAAAAAAATAAAAAATAAGGTATTTATCAAATTAATTTGAAAATATAAAGAAATTTTTTCGTTTCCTTTTTCTTTTTCCTGTTTCTTCTTTTATTTTTCTTTTTTGTTTCCCTTTTCTGTTTTCTTTTACATTGATTTTTCGTCGTCGTCATCGGGGAACTCGTCGGTGACCTCCTCCGGGTCATCATCGTCGTCGAACTCGTCGGTGACCTCCTCGTCGTCGTCGGAGGTGCATGATGGTATGTCCGAGATAGGCCCCCACCTCGGATCGTCGGAGGCCCAGACTTCGCCGGCGTGGTCGGCCCGACGAAGCTCTTGCAGCGCATTCGTCCTCGCCTCCCGAGCAGCATCTAACGCGAGGTGGCGTTCGAGGCGGCGCTCCGCCCGCTCAGCCGCGCGGGTCTGCCAGAGCTCCTCGTCGGCACTCTCCTCCCCTGGGTTGTTCCGGTAATACTCACGGACGACGCGGTCTTCCATGGCGTCGACTAGGCCCTAAAACGCGCGGTGGCGGAGGTGGAGGTTGTCGGCGGCAGTGACGATCTGCGACTTTGACGCCCTGGCCTCCGCTTCCCAGACGGTGTGACAGTCGTTGAAGTTCATCAGCGACCGCGGGCGGTTGAGGCGCCAGGCCGCCGCGTCCCAGGCACGGGCGGCCTCCGCCGCCGTCGCAAAGGAGCCGAGGGGGATGCGGTCGTCCCCCCAGCGGATATCTGCGCTGAACATTCCGTTCTTCCGTGCTCGGACGCCGCGGAAGCCGGTGGTGTTGTTCCTCCTCGGAGGCATGGTGGAAGCGCGACGGTGCGTGGAGAGGAGTGGGCGCGTGAGAAGACGCGCTCGAGGCGTGACATTTTATACCGCGCCCTCCTGGCCACGCGTCACAAATCCCGCGCCACGCGTGAACTCCCGCGCCACGCGTCAACTCCCGCGCCACGCTCCACCCTAACACAACAATCGGTATCGCCATCATACAACCCCACCGTGGCTACTGGGTGCAATATGCATACCAAATGCACGGCAGGACGTATGATGGCGAATCCAGATGTTTTGTATTTGCTCGATGAACTGAATATATGATGTATCAAACCTTAAAGGTGGGTGTAGAACAAAACAAACGGTATCGCCAGCATACAGCCCAACCGTGGCTACTGGGTGCATATATGCATACGAAATGCACGGCTGGACGTACGATGGCGAATCCGGATGTTTTGTATTTGCTCGATGAACTAAATATATGATGTATCAAACCTTAAATGTGGGTGTAGAACAAAACAAACGGTATCGCCATCATACAGCCCCACCGTGTCTACTGGGTGCATATATGCATACCAAATGCACGGCAAGACGTATGATGGCGAATCCGGATGTTTTGTATTTGCTCGATGAACTGACCGGTGTATGAAGGTGGGCTATATATAGGGTCCTCTGGCTCACAAAGTGTTGAGCTAGGGTTTTGATCCAACGGTTAAGAAACACCCTCATCCACTGGCTCACAACAGCTCGAAAGAAACTCACCATAGCCCTGATCGAACGGCTCACAACAGCTCGAAACAAACACACCCCGGATCCAACGACTCACAAGCGCTTGAAAGAAACACACGATCCGTGTGATTCTATCTGATTGGTCCAAACGAAACCCTAACCCATTTAGTCCCGGTTGGTGTCCCCAACCGGGACTAAAGGGATGATCCGTTTCTATTTTTCTTCTTACCTTTCTTCTGATTGCGCCGTAATAACCATGGAACATCTTCATCATTTAACTGAATGCTTGGATCATCTTTGACTTTGAAGGGACGAATTTCATCAAATTTATTGTAATCTTCTGACATGTCTGTCTTGTCCTCGACTCCCACGATGTTTCTTTTTCCTGAAAGAACTATGTGGCGCCTTGGCTCATCGTCTGATGTATTCGCTTCCTTATCTTTTCTTTTTCTCGGTCTGCTAGACATGTCCTTCACATAGAAAACCTGAGCCACATCATTGGCTAGGACGAATTGATCATTGTCGTACCCAAGATTCTTCTGATCCACTGTTGTCATTCCGTACTTCGGGTCTACCTTCACGCCTGACAGGTTGAACCATTTGCACCAGAACAAAGGGACCTTAAAGGAAGGTCCGTAGTCAAGTTCCCATATCTGCTCTATGTAACCATAGTATGTGAACCTTT
Organism: Alopecurus myosuroides; assembly: GCA_028641055.1. Classification (NCBI taxonomy): domain Eukaryota; kingdom Viridiplantae; phylum Streptophyta; class Magnoliopsida; order Poales; family Poaceae; genus Alopecurus; species Alopecurus myosuroides. Next base: position 208,710,263 of record CM054057.1, on the reverse strand, counting down.
TCCCGTTGTCGTCTTTTGCATCAAACCGGACGCCACTATTTTGGTTGGTGCTCTTTTTATCTTGGTCTGCCGTGTAAAATATGTTACCATTTATCTCGTACCCTTTAAAGGTCAATACAGTCGAAGATGGTTGCTTGGCCAACAAGTATAGCTCATCTTCATTAATGTTGTCATTAATGAGACATCTTTGCAACCAACCGCCGAAAGTCTTCGCGTGTTCTTTAGCAATGAAATCTTCAGGTTGCTCCGGATATTCCGAGCGTAAAATATCCTTGTGTTCCTGGATATATGGAGCCGCCAAGCTGGAATTAACTAGAACTGTGTAGTGTGCTTGAGTGAAAAATTGCTCGTCCATACATGTTGTTGATTTCTTTCCTAGCGTGCCTTTTCCACGCAGTCTCCCCTCATGGCGCGACTGAGGAACACCGATCGGATTCAGGTCAGGAATAAAGTCAACACAAAACTCAATGACCTCCTCTGTTCCATAGCCCTTGACCATGCTTCCTTCTGGCCTAGCACGATTTTTAACATAATTCTTCAAGACTCCCATGAACCTCTCAAAGGGGAACATATTGTGTAAGAATACAGGACCGAGAACGGAAATCTCTTGGACTAGGTGAACTATGAGGTGCATCATAATATTGAAGAAGGTTGGTGGGAACACCAACTCGAAGCTGACAAGACATTGGACCACGTCCTTCTGTAAACTTGGTAGAGTTGCTGGATCGATTGCCTTCTGAGAAATTGCGTTGAGGAATGCACATAGCTTCACAATGGGTACTCGCACGTTTTCTGGCAGAAGCCCCCTCAATGCAATCGGAAGTAACTGGGTCATGATCACGTGGCAGTCATGAGACTTTAGGTTTTGGAACTTTTTCTCTTCCAGGTTTAGTATTCCTTTTATGTTCGACGAGTAGCCAGACGTGACCTTGATACTGCTCAGGACTTGGAAAAAGATCTCCTTCTCTTCCTTGGTAAGAGCGTAGCTGGCAGGACCTTTGAAATTCTCTGGATTCATCAGGTCGTCTCGTTCGTGCATACGTTGGTGGTGCAGTCGTGCTTTTGGTGTATCTCTCGACTTCTTCCCATGCACGCCCAATAAGTTTAGCAGGTTCACGCAAATATTTTTCGTCACGTGCATCACGTCGATCGCAGAGCGAATCTCTAGGAATTTCCAATAGGGTAGTTCCCAGAATATAGATTTCTTCTTCCACATGGCTACGTGGTTGTCGGCGTCATTCGGAACAGATTGTGCGCCAGGACCCTTACCAAAGATTACTTTTATATCTTTGACCATGTCATATATATCAGTACCTTTAGGGAGGGTTGGCTTCCTCCGTGTATCTGCCTCGCCTTTGAAATGCTTTCCTTTCTTTCTTACGGGATGCCTGTCCGGAAGAAATCGACGATGCACCGGGTACACATTCTTGCCTATATGTATACTTTCAGTCTCGCCTAAACAGTGTGTGCATGCGCTGTATCCCTTGTTTGACTGTCCTGAGATGTTACTAAGAGCCAATCATTGATGGTTACTGAAAGAGCATGGTTCCCACATGTGTGGTTTTGGTAATTGATGACAATCACTATGGACTAATGGTTGCATTGAGCTACACTTGTAGAGTTTCTCCACAGGCAATACTTGATGTCCATGTGTTGGATTCAAGATAATCAAGTGGTGACCAAGGTGCTATTCATGTGAATATCCCAAGTTTGGTCATGAGAGAGTTGAGCATATTGCAAGTATGTCTTGAAGAAGAATATTGTGTGAACATTCATCTTTACCTTCAAGACATCATTATTATGAAGAGAGAAGAAAAGATAAAAGGTTGATCAAGGCAAAGTGCTAAGCGATGGTTAATAGTGATCAACTCACAAAACAAGAAGATGCACCATGTGGTATCATGGTATCGTAAGTAATTGTTCATATAGCTTTGTGTTCTAACCCATTATATGTGTGTGTGGTATATCTATGTGGGGTTAGGCATCTTTCCATGGGCTTGCATCAAAAGGAAGATTTCATATAGTCCATGGTGGATGACGTCAAGTTGTGATCGTCATCAAGTTCGAGAAGTGCAAGTTCAAGGGAAGCATATCGAAGAGATCACATTCTTGAAGCTTGCCACTCTTTTGGAGATAATGTTAAAGTAAAGATATACTTAAAAGAGCCTCTCCCATAGTTGCATATGGGGGGAGCATCTTTGTGTCTTCATCAAGCAAAAAGAAATCAAGAAAGGTGTTCCATCTTGAGGAGGTCGAGATCGTCATATTATAGCTCAAGTGGAATGCTCAAGGAAAAGGTATGATCTTGATAGGTTTTCTATTTTACCGGTCTCATAGCATTAGGAGGGAGACCGGATTATAGGATAGATAACCGTACTATCAAGAGGGGCTCTCATATTAGCAACTTGATCGCATCACTCGGAGAGAGCTCAAACCTTTGCATACTTGGCATAACATTTCTTGGTTCTTATTTGTGTTTTCTCGATGTGTTGTTTTTGAGCTTGTCATGTGCTTCAATACAAGCTCAAGTTCATCAAAAACGGGTTTCGCATGAAAAACTTATTGCGTTTTTGATATTGGAGGTTTTACCGATTGTTCCTTTATAGAGAGGTAATAACTTTCATCATTTGGTTTTATCATCCAATTATGGACTATGATGTTTCTTTGCATAATGATACTTTTATATTCGATGGCACAAATTATAATACTTGGAAAATTAGTATGCTTAATATTTTGAAGGACATGGGTCCAAATATAGAGAAAATTGTAGATATGGGTTTTTCTACTCCAACGGGTATTGATTGCTCTTTAGAGGATGAGAAAAACTTATATCTCAATACCCAAGCTACTAATGTGTTTTTCAAATATTTGAGTATTGTAGTTCTTGAGTCAATTAGGCCATCTTGGAAAGCTCATGATATTTGGACCAAGCTTCAAGTTAAATATGATGTGTCCAAAAGTTGTGGTGATGATTATACTCCCTCCACCTTCGGGCGTGATGAGTTCTCAACTTCTTCTACCTCACCAACATGTGTCAAGGCACAAGATAATGATATGGTGAGTAGTGACAAAAATTGCAATCTTGATAGTATGCTTATTGTTGACGATTCTTCATCTCTATCTTATTGCAATACTTTGTCTATGGACTTAAACACACCTAGCACCCAAAATGATTTACATACTTGCGTTGATAGTTCATGCATATCATGTAAAAATTCCTTGACTAAATCTTATAATGATATGCTTGATACATCTTGTTTCCATAGTAAAAATGGTTGTATTTCCTCTAGTACTTGTGTTACTAACCATGTAGAAGAAACTCAACATTCCATGGAACAAGATGTGGATTTAAGTGGCTCTTCAAGTAATGGTTCATCATCATCTACCATATCTCACTTTTGCCTTATGGCTAAAGGTTCAAAGGTAGCTCCTACTTTGAACGCCAATGTATCTAGTGATGATGATGATGATTGTGATGGTGATGAGGATGATGATGATGATGATGATGACGATGATAATGACAATGATTCGTTAATGGAGAAAGGTAAAATGATTCACAATATCCTTTATGAGGATAAAGATGCTTGTGCCAATTTCCTAGAAATCATTAGGGCATTTGATAGGCGCAATATCACCATTAAGGATTTGGAAGCATGCATTGACGCGTGTTATAGCCGCGAGCGTGATTATTCCAATGAAATTGCAAAACTAGAGGAAGCTCTTGTAGAAGAACAAAATATCAATGAATCTCTTGAAGAGACTTTTACTCTAGAGTTATCAAAATTAAAGGACTCTCATAATAGAAATCTTGAGGTGGTTAATTGTCTTAAAACTAAAAATGATGAGCTAAAAGTCGAACATACTCAACTTAAAGCTTCATATTCAAAAGGACTTGCCAATTTGCCTTCTCCTATTTCTATTAATTATGATGCTTGTGCTACTAACTCTATTTCTCGTGAAGCATCTACATTGAAGGAGAATGTTGAGCTAAGGTCTCAACTTGAGTTGCTAACTAGCAATTATGGAAATTGGAAGAAAGTCATGAAAAGCTCTTAGGCTCTCATGAGGATCTTTTAGTCTCACATGATAAGCTAAAGTTAGCTCATGAGGCTATTACTACCAAGGTGATATCTTGTGAGCCTCATGTGTACATTAGCACAAACTCTACTCAAAATTCTATTTTGCCTCGTGCTAGTCCTATTAATTCATTCACTCATAATATCGCTACATCTTGTGATGAATTGCTTTCCATGCCTTGTTGCTCTAACAATGAATCATCTACTTCCTCTATTACTTGTGTTGCTACTAACCATGTAGAGGAAATAAAAGAGCTCAAGGTCCAAGTCGCTTCTTTGAAGAAAGACTTGGAAAAGCGTCATGGGAAGTCCGCACTTGACAACATGTTGAGTGTACAAAGATTACCCAATGACAAGAGTGGACTTGGATTCAACTCCAATAATAACAAGAAGTCCAATATAAAGAAGAATCATATAATCAACAAGAACAAGAGCCAAGAACAAGTCAACAATTCGTCCAAGATTGTTTGCTTCAAGTGCAATGTTGAAGGGCACCATGTTAGGTCTTGCCCATTAAAGAAGAAGCCTCTTAGTGAGAAGCAACAAGGGAAGCGGCCACAAGTTCAATCTCATGCTCAACCTCAAGATGAAGAAAGGCTTCTTCCCAAGAAGAATCAAGTTATAATTCCTCAAGTTGAGAAATCAACTAAGAAGAAAGGAGGAAGCCGATGTTGCTACTTATGCCGTGAAAAGGGCCACCTTGCTTCCTCATGCACTAATGGTACCTTATCCAACCCTATCATTATTTCCGATGTTTATTCCCTTCGGAAGGATAAGGTTGGCAATGTGTTTGCCAAATATTTTGGCACTCAAAGTGGTGTTAAGAAACGAACCATTTGGGTTGCCAAGCCTATTGTGACTAACCTCTTAGGACCCAACTTGGTTGGGGACCAACAAGCTAAAACTTGATCAATAGGTGTTGTTGGAGGGCATTGGAGACTTGGCTATCTTATGAAGAATTAAGGGATCTTCATCAATTATATTTACTCAAGCCAAGTCATTTGTATCATCATATATCTATCTCCTATCCAATGTGTCTCCTTGCGGTAACTTGTATTTAAATTATATACATTAAAAGTTGCTTGCCCCTTGCATGTGTTAGTTTTGTGTCTAGCATGTGTTTGTATATGGTGTGCTTACTAATTA